>OX235262.1:98766902-99420383 GCA_944472135.2 Trichobilharzia regenti | reverse complement strand
TCAAATTCTGTAGCCATGGCGACGCCTCGTGATCCAGCGCAAACCGAAATTCACTCCTGAGTAAATAATGATGAAAGTAATTTAGAAAACAAAGCACAAAGTTCAGCGCTGTCATCAGTATCCAGTTCGGAAGCGTCAGTGCAAGGCGATATGTCTGGATATGTCAAGACCGGGAAACCGACTAAACAAGTTTTCGCCGTACTGAATGTCTCCTCACAGTCGTTAGTCCAGGCAAACTTCTGTCTCTTCTCCGTTAATCGATGAAGAGAGACTGTTATACTGACAAGGTTGTGAACAAAACCCGGTGTTATGAAGCAACCCCCATAGAAATGCACACATCTCCAGTCAATTTAGAGGTGAATCGGTTCAGGGTCACTCCCACCTTGATTTTATCTATGCTAACTCTTTGTGCAGTAATCTCATGACTGGGGAGTGCCCCAGACACCTGCGAGATATGACATGTAAGGGCTTTCAGTGCAAGGCTACTATCGCTCAAACGTCGAAACAAGGCTCTGATGTTGGCATGTTCGTATTCGAGTCACTGCTCGAACATTATGATGTCATCCAGATAGGTGAGGTACTGTATAGGGACAAAGCTGCGATTATTGTCTCCATGAGCCGTCGAAGCGCAGCGAGGACATTCGAGAGGCCAAGTGGCGTGGTTTTTAATTCAAATAATGCAGTAGGCACGACAAAGGCAGTCTTGGGTCGGTCTACAGAACAGACCTCAACCTGCCAATAACTGGAAGCCAGATGTTAAATGGAGAACCACTAGGCCCCATTCAGAGAGTCCAGCTGGCGACTAAACGAGGGAAGGGAAATGACTCACGTTGTGTGATAGCATTCGGGAAACGTTAACCAACTCACAGACAGAGTCATCCATCTGTCCTTTTATAAGGGAGACGGGGGATGCCAAAGGCTAGTTAGAAGTTTCATTACTTTCTTTAGTGACATTTCGGCAATCATCGTGCCCACTGGTTGTTCACAATGAATGAGCACCCGTTGAGGTCACATCCTAGTTGGCAGGTTATTCCCTGTCTTGACCTCATGTTGGACAACATCAATTTAGCCAGTAACGCGGCCATCTTCTAACTTCGCTAAACTCATGCAGCAGAGCCCGGGTGTAAGGACGGTCCTTTTAAGTGAGTCGGGGGTTGGAAGTATTGTTTGCCATAATCATCAGAAGTGGGACGCAGGCATAAGCACACCAAGTGTTCATTTGCCCTCAGGCGAAATACGCAGACGTCCTAGGTCAATGACAGTGCATTGTGCAGTTAGGATATCAATGCTTGTTTTGACGTCCCAACGCACCCACACAAGTGGACCTCAAGTGGTGCCACGGGTTGAGTAACGGTATCAGTTACTTTGATAGAAGCTCCGTTTGCGGTAATTAGCTCCAGCTGCAGAATCTAAAATTGGAGATGAGGCATATGAGGGAAGCCTAATAATCACACTGATAAATTAATCAATAATTATGTAGGAAATGTGAAAATAAAATTAATAAATATGGTGGGAACAGTGATAACAATACAATTTTTAATGACGACATGTATGTCAAATATGCAGAGGATAATGACAATACGTGCTATAGGGAATTCGAATCATCAGTAGTACTTCCATACAATGAAGGAACCCAGGAAACCTCACACAGAATTCTTGACAATGACGGAATAAAAGTAGCATTCAAACCTACAAACTCAATTAGAAACAAGCTTTGTCAGTTAAAGTATCAATGCTCTGGAGCCTATTAGGTGAAGCAATTTAGTTTATTTAGTACCCTTCTGGAATGATTGTTGGGTCAAATACACAGGTCAGAGCAGTAGAAAGGAGGAAGTCAGACTAGCCGAGCATAAAAACCTAGCGAATTCTAGATTAGTTGATCCTAACAAGCTAAAAAATCTGGATATCAGACCAGCTGCAGCACTCAGCACATGCAATTACATACAACCATACAATAGGGTAGGATAAGATAACTTATTTGAAGTCTAAAGTGATAGAGTGGAGAAAGAGACTGATAATGGAAGCTTTGTTTATCGAGTCAACCTATCCCAGATATCTGGAAAGTTCTACTACCCTTACGACGAATAGGAGAGAACAAAGAAAACTATGACACTGAAGTTTCAAAGTCGTGTGATTACAACTGATATGATTATGAACAATAAATTGAGTTTGAAACGTTATCCAGTAAATAATACCGTTTCATTGTGTTGAAAGGATGCGACTATCAAAGATGCCTTTCAAAAGCTTTCATTGAATTTTCCTCATAAATTCACTGATGGGAATAGTCTTGCTCTCCTTCAGCCTTTCTGGGATTTTCATCTTGGAGAACATCTGTCTGAAGTCAGTTGATCGATGAAAGTGGACCACGTAAAATCGAAAGGTAAAAGGATGTCAGAGTTTACTGTGCAACCAGTCAAAAAATATAACAGATACTTAACCCATGGTGGGGAAAGAGGCTTGATGAAATGTTTTCGAACACCAAGTTCAGGTTTTTCATTTTTCAAAGTCACAAATACTTTGCGATTGTTAGTGTGATTTAATACCACTTCACCTCGTTCATTTTTAATAAGCGTTCAACTGAGTAGTGCGATAGCTCAAACTCATTCTGTCCAGTGTTAAATTCAGCTATACATTCGAATATGGTGAATCCCTGTGTGATCCATAAAGCAAACACGCCTAATATGCACATTTCCATCTTCGTACATTGAATAAGAGAAGTGAACATTTATCTGATCAGAGAAGAAGGAAAGTCTTAAACACTGAACAGATTTTCATTTCAAAGGCAGGCAAGCAAGAAGTTATAGTGCAAGAGTTCAAATAAATTTTGTCGGTGGTTTAACTTTTCCAACAGAACAAACATTCGTTCAGTTTGTGACATCTTGACTGATCATGCGGTTAACTCAGTCATCTGGTGATATCACACAGAAGAAGCTTAGAAACTGACGCGGCGACTGTTTCAATTCACCTCTGAAGTCGTCAACAGTGCCTTCTTAACTACTGTGAGTAGTAAGTTTCTGAAGATTACTTGATTCCCATAAAACTTCTCCAACTCTCTCGCCATAGATTTCAATGTAACTAACAAAGCCAAAGACAAGAAAGCATTCATTAGCTAACTTTACACACAAAACATGTTTCGTATTGCATGTCGCTGCAGAAATGCAGATGTAGGTTAAGTTGTGCATTTTCTGTTGAATACTGATTTTATTGGTCAACTTTTGTGATTCATTTGTGATAATAAATTATTGATCAATGAATGCCTTAGTATGCTCTGTGTGATACAGCTGAATACTGAGTATTATTTATTTATTTATTTATAATTGGCCTAAAATCTTTACACCGTTGTATAAAGGAACGCTTTTGTTGTAGTTCTAGACTAAGTGTATACGGTCGGTTCACTAACAAACGTGGAATATATTTATCATTTAGACTATTGAACTGTGACTGTCAGTGACCAGGTGAGCTGAAAATACATGAATTATATTGATAACTGAAAATCGTGTCCGTTAGTATGATTCGATGGTTTGATTAATATACATCCTGATGTTTGAAATCTGAGAATTGTATCTCTCTCATTTAAGAATCTGACCAGACGTAGTAGTTGCTTATGTTGTTAAACAGTACTAAACGTTGTTTACTTCGTACTATTGAGTGAGTCATAAAGCTGCTTCAACCAAAAATCTTGAAATTTTCGATGCTGTACCATGTTCGTCATACATTCCTTTTCACGTTATATTATTAACTTAACGAAATCAGATTGTGACAGAAATAAACGCCAATTCTGTTCATAGTAAACTTTTACACTTTTCTTTAGCTATGCGCTCGATAATAAATCGAATGACTTTTCAGATCAAGGTGATCATGTATTGAGAGAGAACACACGACGATAGGAAGGGGACAAGTATTCACACCCATGTCGACTATTACACAATAGTAGTAGTAGTAGTAGTAATGTATTGATTTGAATGTAGCTCTCCATATCAACTCCCTCTTCCGGAATGTGATGCACTCAATGTGGAAGCCCATATTCTGTTTCCTGCGCCTGGGTGATCGAAGTCACGATGGTGGTTGTTTGCTGCCATTAGCCTTCAAGGCATTTTTCGCCTTGAATTATTAATGCATCTAGTGTATATGTAGTAGGATACCACTGAGTGTTGTCTTTTTATAGGAGGAATCTTCCATCGTAGTTGGTTGTCGTATATAGCCTCCGGATTATACTAAAGTGTATCGTGCTGGAGGTGTGTCAGTCCTTGTTGCTCAGTAGGGATGTTATTCAGTGTCATGGTCGGGTCTTTCCAGTGATCACTTAGGAACGTCATTCTGATTTTACCAATATAAGGGAAGATAGACTACAAATGAGTATCATTGAAGTTAATTGATCGTCTGTCAAATAATTCAACTCAAATTGTCAGATGTGTGGTAAATGATATGAACATGCGTGGGAAATTCATTCTTCTCTATTCTGGCTTAAAACGGAGATATCAGGAGTTAAAGAGCGGGAAGTCATCACAAGGGTGTTGTCTGAATATCTGCAGTGTGGCGTCAAAGCTGTGATCTAGTGTGGTTTAAGGCGGAAATACATTAAAATATTGGTCAACTCCAGATGGACCCGGTTTTGGAGGTAGGTGACACACTTTCCAGAAATCATCTTCACCATCAAAATCTATTTTTAAATTCTTTTCATATCGTCTCAACCAAGTCGCAGACTTAAAACTGGCATCAAGATCACAGTGGAATTTATTAAACATTCTATCTACTGAAGGAATTATTACATCCGAAGTAGCCTGGAATGATTCGAGACTAGAAATTTCTAAGCACATACGTAACTGCATGATTCGCATGTGTTGTTCATGGAAAGTGTCCGGGTTGGAGGTATTCAACATAACTGTCTCCATTTTAATATTTTCCTTCATTCACCTGCTTCACATTAAATTGAGCGACCTGTAAGGCTACGGTGATCACGGATCGAGAGAGAGAGAACACATGACAAGAGAGAAAATATGTATTCAGAAGCATGCCAACTGGTTAATAATAAAAGCAACCTAACATTAATGGTTGGATCCAAAGAAGGATAGTCCCAATCGACAGACTGATTATAGATCTCCATATCATGAAGAGTTGTTGATTTCCAAAATATGAACAGCCAAATAACAGGGTTTCATGAAGACAACATCCATGCGGTGGACAAACATAATAATACGCAACGTTTTAGGGTACATATATATATGTATATTAGACTGATTGGAAACTGCTTAAACAAGTAAAAATTTGAGCGAACTCAATTCAGAATGCCCTTCCTCAGTATAACTAATTTATACACGAAATCTTTAAATTATTTCAAGCGTATAATTAGTTTCCCATGACATTTTTCTTCAATTATTGATAAACGTTACTTTACGTATCACTTATGTGAAAATGTGTAAATTCCAAAGAAGATGGAAGATGTATACGACAACATAAACTGAATATGTTGGCCAGGAATAACTATGGGCTGTTCAATTCATTCATTCAAAATGAAGCTGAGTTACATCAACGAGATGATGTCTCCACCAGTCAATGGTTATTAGAAATACCAGGAAAATATTAACTGCAGTCGCATTATGAAGGATATTCAAAATCAACGTCAAATTAGTTCTGTTGGAACAGACCTCGTTTCATTCATTTTGTAGACGAACTAATCAATTTTTTGCTTATTCACTGATTTCAAACTGTCATTACTAATAGTGTTTACTATAAGTAGCTGAACTGTTATTCATGTGAACTATCTGAAATTCCATTGATACAACTGAGCATTTGAAATACGTTATTTAAAATGTCTCAAGTAAAATTATAACGTCTGCAGTCCTTCTACTATCGTTTAACATTGACAGTGGATCGAAGGGGCGTTCTTAGTTCCTCCAATCTCTATTAAATAAATTTTTGGATAAGATTTCTGAGATGACCACACGTGGTGTGTAGTACATATGAAAGGTTTGATTGTGCGTGATATTTACTTGTTTGTGTTTGTGGAATCATTCACGTCACCCGAAATGAAGTCTTGTAGTTTCCGATCACTTCCCTTAGGTAAGGTGTTTGCTTCATAGTATTAATGTACGAGTGATATTAGAAGTAACATAAGAGCCTGCATTTCAAATTACTGTTTGTTGGTAATGACTGGATGAAGGTGAGACACTGGTCTATCCACATTGCTGTTCAAGTGCTAGGTTTTGTGTGCCACCAAACATTTCTTAATAGCAGCTTGACTAATCTAGGTCCCAACTGACTCTTCTGAAGCGCAAATTCACCACAAAAGCTGAGATGAGAAATTTCCGCAGCATTTCTGAAAGACAGAAGCTCTTTTTACCCTGCTGCAATAATTTTCGTCCCATGAGGATAGTATATATCCGGCGTCCGTATTGAATTAGATTTCTAAAATCTGATAACATACTAATAAGCCGTTATAACACTAACAATGTTTAGTAACATTAATAAATATGTGTGTGTTTGTTTCTCTTCTTTTGCTTTATCAGCTGTAGAAATATCCAGTAGTTTATTATACAACAGCTTTTCTCGATGGAGTGGCCTAAGTTTTATCCATCTCGCATACCACTTTTCGCTGTCATTCATGCTTCAGTTTTGTGCGTAATAATGTGAGTACAAATTGATTTTTAGTTCGATTTCTTGGTTCTTTTTTCCCTTGTGTATTCATAAATTGGTGTCGACTTCTTTACTTTTCGTAAACAGATACTCTTGGTTAATTTCTGTCAAATCAGTATGCTTTATTTTCCGTAACAGTATCCAAATGTAAGTCACCGACATCACAAAGGGAAAAAGAAGTAGCATGAATCAATTCAACGAATGGTTTCTGTATATGAGTAGTTTGAATGCCAAACTAAATTAAGTTGAATCATCTTTTATTCTACTGATAAATATTTGCATATCATAAGCTGAAATGCGATAAATCAAAGTAGAAATAATGAAATTAGTGCAAACAATAAATCAACACATAAGTGAACTTACTTTCTAACATATAAATATTCCATACCGATGAAGAATTTCCACAGGAATAGTTGGATAATGAGGAAAGGTAGTACATAGTGAAGATACATGTTGAAAGCATCATTGTGTAATGTGCAAGGTGATTTCATGTTATATGAACTGCTTACTGAGTGATTAAAGATGTCGACGTAAGTCGATGACATTTATTTCCAATCGAAAGGCATCACACCGCGAAATCACAAAACATTTTCAAATAACACGTTGAAGGTAATATACTTCTTACTATCTAAAGGTAATTATTAGGAGTATAAAGTGAGTATTTGCAAGATATTTATCTGTCCCTTTTGGTTTCAGGGTTTTCATCGTAATTTCTTATGATCAAATACCAGTTGTTCCATACGTCAGGTGAGTACAGATTATATTTATGTATTATATATATCCAAACCATTTTCACTTTTAATGGTTTGAAAAAATTAGGGCATTGGGTATATGATATTCATTATAATAAAGGCTTCTGTATTTTCCGATGAATAAAAAACAAAACATCAGTAAAAACAATATCGCTTGTTTTTCATTCATTAGGAAATGCAAAAACCTTTAGTTATAATGTATATATATTTATGTATGTAGATATACAGCTGAGATTGTAACTGTTCTGGTAACTCACATAACCCTCTTAACTGTGATTTTCCAGAAGGATTAACTTCAATCTAAATACCGTTTTCTATACTTTTACAGGTTCGTTGATGATACAGAGGTAGAATGGATGCAAACCACGCATGTGGTTCACAACTAAACCAATGCATTTCATTCTAAGGCTGGAAAAGAATAAGTATTTTCTAGTGTATGTGATACACTGATTGTACATATAGAAATAAGATATTATCCTTTAGGATCGGTCAGATGGAAGTGATCCGAAATGTCTTTGCGTCTAATATCCACCAATAAACCATACTGGTTAGCTTTAGAAGAATGACATCGCATCTGAAATTTCGACTCTCATCATTGTGTGTCAGTGATGATGAATGGACTACTGGCTCACAATCTGAAGTATTCATCTTGTTTCTCTGCACTCACATTTGATTTGGTCACTTTGAACCTAGGCATTTCTGTTGAGTTGTTTAAAAACGTCTTTATGGAAGTTACAAATAGCCAATTCAGATTTTTCAAAAACTTTCATATAGTATACGCACTTTATTTATAAACTGTATCTGCGTTGTCTATTACCGGTACTCAAAATAATTAGTGAAATGGTTTAAGTAGACTTCTTTGAGTCGAATACGATAGATTGGGATGAGGTGGATTGACCTGATAAGATAGATAAGGTATATAGTTGCCATATCACCTCTCGACTGATGTTGTTGAAGGCTTTTCTAAGGTCAATAAAGTCGAAATAGGGGGCTGACTGCTATTCCAAGTTCTCATGAATGTTGATACTTACTGCTGCGATTTGATCGATGCGTGAATTGTTTCTCCTGAATCCAGCCGGTTAAGGTCAAGGCTTTTCATACATTGCGTGTTTGATTCTCTCCAGGATTATGTGACTTAGTATTTTACTTGCGATGGACGTGAGCATAATGCTGCGACAGGTCTTGCAGTGAACTAAGTCCCCTGTGGCAGTTTGAATAGGTAGCCTTTCTCTCAATCCACAGGCACTTTACACTATTTCCATACCTTCTTCGGAAGTGCTGTCATCAAATCCGCTGATTTCTCTGAGTCAACTTTTAATGCCTCTGCTGGCGTCGGTGATTCAGTGGTAGAACACCACTGCAACAGAAACTTCAAGCCTCTAGCCTGAAGTTATTTGTTTTACTGGGAACGTGAGGGAATAGAGAAATAGTGATGATCAGTGAATTTACTTAGGTTGATCATAGATTTTGCTTGGATTTCTAAATTGGCATTCCTACTAGAAAACTATCCATCATTCATTCAAAAATGAAACTAAGGTGGTTCACGGATTTTGAAATGAAATTGCTTTAGAATTCAAACAGTCAACCTTCAAAATATCTACGTTATAGGTTTTCGGACCTTAAGTATTACAAATTTCCTGGAATATGTGGAGTGACGAGTCAGACTGAATCATTATAAGTTACCTAGAAAAATCTCTGAAAAAATCAAAACGTGATTTCGTATTAAACACGCTGGGATTATTATAAACAATGTATAATGCTTCAGGATAACTACTTGACACTGCTACTAGATTCATATTGCTAAAACGATAGTTTTGCTGCTTGTCAGATAACAAATGAATACCACCAATTCTAAACACCTCTTCTCTAACTAAACAAATGTATTTCATTCTAAGGCGGGAACAGAATAGGTATTTTCTTGTGTATGTGATACACTGATTGTACAAAAGGAAATGAGATATTATCCTTTAGGACCGGTCAGATGGAAGTGATCCGAAATGTCTTTGCGTCTTATATCCACCAATAAACCATACTGGTTAGCTTTAGAAGAATGCCATTGCCTCTGAAATTTCGACTCTCATCATTGTGTGTCAGTGATGATGAATGGACTACTGGCTCACAATCTGAAGTATTCATCTTGTTTCTCTGCACTCACATTTGATTTGGTCACTTTGAATTTGAGCATTTCTGTTGAGTTGTTTAAAAACGTCTTTATGGAAGTTACAAATAGCCAATTGAGTTTTCTCCTTGTATGCAACATGCATATATGCATATGCATAATAACATACATCGGGTTCAGAGTACCTCAGAATGAGAAATGTTTCACAAGTAATAACATGTTTTCACTATATACTTCATTTCTTTAAACTGAAAGGTCCATTTATTTTCATTCAGCTCTCTTGGTGTGAATCCACCGGAAAAATATTTCTTTATATATTCATCGGGAGTATTTGCAGTACTAAGTAAGCATACAAAACTTTCATATAGTATACGCACTTTATTTATAAACTGTATCTGCGTTGTCTATTACCGGTACTCAAAATAATTAGTGAAATGGTTTAAGTAGACTTTTTTGAGTCGAATACGATAGATTGGGATGAGGTGGATTGACTTGGTACAAAAAAATAGATAGATAGATGGATAGTTGCCGAAATACCTCTCGTTCGACGATGTTCAATGTCATGTCAAAGTCGATGAAGTTGACTGAGGTGTATAGTTGACAGCTGTTGCAAGCAATGTTTATTTCTGATCCCTATGCGTCAATTTGATCGATGCATGAATTGTTTCCCCTGAATCCAGCCTGTAAAGGTCAAGGCTTTTCATGCCGCATGTGTTCGATTCTCTCCAGTATTATGCGGCTTAGTATTTTGCTTGGGATGGACTTGATCATAACGCCATGCCTGATCTTGTAGTGACGTAAGTCTTCTTTCTTTGTCAGTTTTAATAGGTAGCCTTTCTTTCAATCCGCAGGTACCTCGCCCTCTTTCCACACCTTCTTCGGTAGTGGTGTCAAGTCCACTGATTTCTCTGCATCAATTTTTAATGCTTCTGCTGAGATTTGATCTGGTCCTGCTGCTTTTCCAGTTTTTAGCACCTTGATTGCCTCCAGAATTTCTGTTCTTCTCGGAGGATTTATGCCCACTGCTGATT
This sequence comes from Trichobilharzia regenti, assembly GCA_944472135.2. NCBI lineage: Eukaryota > Metazoa > Platyhelminthes > Trematoda > Strigeidida > Schistosomatidae > Trichobilharzia > Trichobilharzia regenti. The sequence goes on along the minus strand of OX235262.1, from coordinate 99,409,848 downwards.
GCCCTTCCGCCGTTCGTATTACTGAATGCTTTGTAGAGGGTGGTCGATTTAGAAGTCTTTTGAAGTGTTCAGCTCAGTTTTACTTTTGCTATCATTCTGTCTAAAATCCTTTTGACTCTGGTCTCTTCGCTATTGTTGATTTGTGCGTCCGTATTTTTCCTTATGATTACAGTGAAGATATCCTTTGTATCCTGATCCTTCAGGTTTTGAGAGTTGAACATTGCTTGTGGTCTATCTGTGGCTCCTGTTTCTTTGAAAGCTTTTAACTCGATTTTGTTCCTTGCAGGAGATAGTGTTCTGAGACAACATCTGCTCCTCTTCCTACTTTTATGCCCAGTAAGCTGCGTCTCCACTTCCTTGAGCAACATTGACATGAAGTCAATTTGGTTTTTGGTTTGCCAATCTGATGACACTCATGTAGCCTTGTGGATATCCTTGTGTCTGTATAAACTACCACCAATCACTAGTTCATTGAAGGCGAAGAAGTCAGCGAGGAATCCTCCATTTTCATTCATTCCTCCGAGAGCTTCTCCACCCATGATGAATTCTCTCCCTGTGTTGTGTGGCCCCAGCTTGGCGTTCATGTCTCCCATTAGTATTTTAATGTCACGGACTGGAGTATTGTCCACTGTTGCCTGTAGTTGTCTGTAAAACTCTTCTTTCTGTTCGAGATCTTAGTTGTATAGCTGTCACATTCCTTCCTCTGGAGTCGAACCTGGCGGTCATTCTCCTGGGCAAAATCGCCTCCCATTGCATCGGGGTCTTCGTTGCTGTCAGTAACGTCACGATAGCCACTCCCTCAGTGTGTTCGTGGTTGTCATCTGGGTGACCGGGTGAAATCATCGAATCTATCGTTGCTAGCCTCACACCTGAGAAGAGGTTCGTTACATGAATTTATAGGCTACAGGGGAGCGACATTTTGTGTTGCTCCCCTTAGCATTAGGAAAACAAGGAATAGAGCAATCGGAACACACCCAGCAAAATAAAAATAAAAAAATTCAACAGGAAGGGCAGTGACAAAACCAATAAAAATAAACTCTAACAGTAGTATCACTGTCAAAAAGCAATTGAAAAAAATGATATAAAAACCATAGACTCATTGACTTGGTTCTCACTGGGTAGGTAAGTACAACAATATATACAATGATGGATATTAGTTAGTGTTAAACAGTCACAAAATGCCAAACAGTTAGTTTTTTTGGATTTCAGCTTGATTCCACACTGTATTTTTGATACAAGCATGGAATTTTCAGCATGGATATCGGTAGCCCATATTTTGCAGGCCAACCATAGATATCAGGTGTGCGTCGGCAGGGGATCAAACCTCGGACCATGTGCATGGTCGGCGAGAGTCCTAACCACTGTGCCACCGACGCACATAGTTATAGGTATTATCAGTCAACAAGATTATAGCCACAGATTCAGTGTTCGAAAGTTAAATAGTTACAATCAATTCCACAACTTCCTGTCAAGAAACTCCAGAGAAATAAGAGTTTATGTGTGTCGGTGGTACAGTGGTTAGGACTCTCGCCGACCATGCACATGGTCCAAGGTTCGGTCGCCCGCCGACGCACACCTAACATCTATGGTCGGCATGCAAAATTTGAGCTACCGATATCACATGCCGAAAATTCCATACATGTACCAAAAATACGGTGTTGAATCAAGCTGTAATAAAAAAAATAAACAAACGTAGCGTATTATTCGAAAAGCCTTTGCAGTTCAAGGAGCACTGCTCTAGGTTGGCGGTCTTTATCGATATTCACTCTTGTTCTCCGAGAAATTGAGATCAGATAATTACCATTCCATGACATATTCCACACATTTCATCCGGTATACTTATATTTACTAACTAACATCTTAAACCTTCAGTGTGACTACCATTACTTTCTAACTATTCATTGTGTCTGTCTCCACAACATCCACATATTGAGTTAAACCTTCGGAGACATCCGTCTAACCGAATAATCACCGAAAAATGATAATTTATCTTTCATAGGTTCTTAATGTTTAAATGATGGTAATTAATTGCTCATACAAATAGAATACATTTTCACTTTAGATATTATAAGTCAATGGTTTTGGTACTTAATGATGAGAAGAAGACTTGTGGAGAGAAATGCTTGGTCAATGGTCAGTGGACTCCTATGCATCATCATTCTAATAGCTTTTGCAATATCAAGCATATCAATCATAGGATTGGCTATTATTGATGTAAGTGGAGCTCACTATATGCACAATGAAAAATAGTAAAATAATAATAATCACTTTATTCCACAACATTACATTTTGATAACTCCATATTGGTTTGTTTACTAGATGTATCACACAGTGAAACAGTATTATTAACTGTTTAGCTGTGTGAGACATCTAATAGAGAAACTAATAGGGAATTACTTACTACCACTGTGCCGAAGTTTAATATTTTGATAATGTTCACATGTGGATAAAAGATGTGTTCTGATGGGATCAGTAATTTGTAAGTGATGTGAACAAGTGTGCTCATGTGTCCATGATCATGGAAACAAACAAAACGAAAGCATTTGGATGAGTACTTGATGTGTTTTCTTTCGATGAAAGCAAGAATAAGAATGGGGACATGGAACTGAATAGATGTGGACTATCCACATTGTCAACTTGAGAGTGAGAAATCTATCACGGTCTGGTAACCCACACGACAACCACGAGCGCACTGACGCAATGAGAGGCTATAATAATATCACCATCACCAATACCATCAGCAGAAATAACATCAACGAATGCTATTATGAGGCGGGAACCAGTCACCTCACGCGGGATCATGACAACAAGATGGAACTGGGAAGGAAACATATGGGGTGACAATTATCCAATACTACGCACAGTGCTAAAAACATCTCAGAAGGAAGATTTCTAAAGACAAATGCAAACAGTAGTGGACAAAACCCCGAATGGTGACATCAAAATCCTGACGGGCGATTCGAATGGAGGACGAACATGGAGCAGATCATACATACTGAAAGAAAACTCATCAATGGTCGATAGGTTGTCTATAGGCGAAATGATTGAAAATGGAGAACTCTTCACAGACTTCTGCGCTCTCATTGCTTTGGCGATTTCAGGTAGCGTGTTTTATTGCAAGGATATACACAAGGTGAATGACATGGATTTCGCCTGATGGACACATCATATCATTCATATCAATCTGAAGAAAGTGAAGAGTCAGCATGCCAAACACAAAGTCCAAATGGAGTGCAGATGTAGGCTCACAACATCATCCATGTCAGGGAACCTTCAGAGTCAGACTAGAAGCGCTAACAAAGACTCAACACGGACAGCAACTCAAGTTCAATACTGAGAAACTGAAGGACAAACCTACAAATGATACTGTCATCGCAGCCATCAGAGGGGAGTCGGGGACATTATGTGACATCACCGAGGAAGTGTGTATAGAAGAAGACTGGAACTTTCTGAATGTGATGTTCAGGGAAACATATACAACTGTTCTAGGAAGAAAGAAGAAGAGGCAAGGTAATGAGTGGCTCGCGATGAGTACTTGGAAGCGAACGAGGGGAATGAGTGTTAGTGAAAGAGAAGATGACTCAACTCAAAAATGGACAGCATAACGAGAAGCTGATTTCGGCGTACACTGCACTGAATAAAGAAGTTGTAACAACAGAAGACAAAGGCCAGGCAACACATCGTTTATTAGGGAAATCAGCACGTATTTATACATATATATATATATATATATATTGTATATATTTCATGAACATTATAATAGCTTATTCAAGCAAAGAAACACAGTCTTCTGATTGGTTGTTTCTTGCTCGAAATTTATTCGGTACTGCTTGTCACTGATTTCTCAGAAATTTAAGCCGTATATCTGCGAATCGTCTTTGCCCACGTTAAGTCTGCTGTGATTGGTTGTTGAATCAGTCTTGTTCATATTTTCTCACGGCCAATATCAGCAACATAAACATTGACGAAAATTAATGTCTACCAATTGGCTAGCAGACTGCTGTCACCACAAAGTGAAGAAAAGTGCTTTGATATACAAAAGTCAATTGTATGGCACACCAATGACTGACTGAGAATAATCTGCTGGTGTAGGAGACCTCAGAATGTTTTATCAGTTAACCAGGTCGATTGCTATCCGGGAAGAAATCAACTCAGATAACGAAAGCAGTAGATGTTCAAGAAGACCTGATTACTAAGGAGGCGGATTAGATAAAAGAAAGACTTGGTCACTTCAAAGGACTCTTGAATCGACCATCACCTGGGCACAAGAGTGGAATTCCAATAGTACAGGACTGGTTTGTCATCGGAGTGTATTATGTGAGAGGATGTGAGAAGGGGTGATGAGAGATATGTTGCTTAGTCACTATGTTCCACTCCGAATCAAATTTAATAAAATATTGATGAATTCTGAATTGTGGTTCCCTCTAATTATGTATCACCGAATTTCCAGAAGTCAACTTGTTTGGAAGTTGTGTCCGGATCTTTGAACTTCAAGTGTGAAACTGCAGAGTAGCCTCAGAGGGGTTTTATCATAAGCAGATGAATTATTACTGTTGCACTTTGAAATTTCCTATTGCTAAAAATATGTGTGCATTCGTTACACTAACTTATGCACTCCTACTTTCAGTTCATTTGTTACCACATATGGATACAACTGATATTTCCTGAGAATCATTCTCCCATAGGGTGAAGATTCCAACAACAGGAGAAGCTTGAACATTCAGTTAAGCAGCTTTCACAGCGCCAAAAATGAAAGCCACAGTGCTCATTTTGTTCTGAATGCTATATATTGATGGTCAACTGTAATTTCTTTTAGATGTTTTTTCAAATATATGTTTTAATGAACGAAATACTCCCATGTTGAATCGTAAGAAAAAAGCCTGAACAGCCAAGAATATTTTCTTTTCTACGATTCATTTTCATGGGCTGTATAATCGTAATTATATTGAACATAGAAATCTTTAGGCCAATCAGATACTGGTAAACGGTGTCCTCGAAAAATGTATCACATAATGTAAGATGTAAGAAGGGATGGCTAATTGTAGCTTAGAAAAGAGACCTTTCCACTGGATCCTGTCCATTCTACACGAGCCTAATGATTATTCATTGTCTCACACTTGTTACGTCATGCCAACTCCTGCCTCTATTCTTACTTACAATTAGTCATTCCTTCCCACAGCTTACATTTCATGATGGAGTTCATCATGAGCTGACATCAGTTAGAGAACTACTGGACGGCTGTTTCCTTGTAGTTTGGGACTCCTCGTCAGTACGCAATCATCGGGTCCGAGTACGGTTGTGGTTCTCTAACTGATGTCAGCTCATGATGAATTCCTCTATCCAATCCAACAAATCTCTACAAAACCAGAACGTTACATTGTGTAATACATTTTTCAAGGACACAGTTTAGTAGTATCTGATTAGTCTGAGGATTAATTGGTTTAATATATTTAAGGTTGTACAGCTCATAAAAATGTTTCATCGAAAAGAAAATTTTCTTTGTTGTTTACGTTTTTTCTTATGAGGCTATGTATGATTCACTTGACACCACTAGAGAGCTGGTGACACTTAAATGAAAATAGTTTTCATGTAACGCAAATTTACTCGATTGACAATGATCCCATCGTTCTGTAACTTTCACATAATTTTTGGAATGCACCACATGCATCAATAATATTTGTGAAGTTTAGGGTTCTCTCTAGGGTGATCACTCCTATCAAAATGATTTCAGAATCATTTAGGCTTCCTGTAATACAAATATATATGCATTAACATTTTTTCCATTGTCATGCAGTGTATGATACGCAAAATATTGTAGCTTAGTTTTTCAATGATACAATTACACTATAACACCATTTGTTTTACAGACAAAAACTGACAATCGTACACATTATCACTTAGCTTTAATGAATTTCTGTTCTCATCTGATTTCGATTCCACTGGGTGCTCTGCTTATTTTATATTCTTTCCGTCCATGGAAATGGTTTTTCTTGGCTAGATTAATTGTTTGGATTCAGATGATTCTTGGTGCATTTTTTTGTGAGTCACACTCGAAGAGAGTATTTTTATTTTAATATTTATATATATGAATTTCACCAGTCGTCAGATGATGTTTTCTGCAGAGCAAAATTGTAGTAATGCAGACAAGCTATGCATATTAACCAGGAACTCATGGACATTCTCATTTCAGGAGGATATTGCAATTCTGCTAACTGAGAATCATAATTAGTACACTTTTGGTGATCCCGCTACTTTACAAAATCTATTGCTCCTCAAATGTTCAGTGATAATTCCAAAGTGTTTTGGTGCTAGTCCGCAGATTGAACTGTTAAGAGTCAGTGTTATTTTCTGAGGAGCATATTAGTTCTGAAATGATTAATGTTAGTGATTCGGTGTTAAGTTGACCTCTGGCAACTCTCTTAATGTAGAGTTGAGCACGAAAACAAGTAGCCGGAAATCTTGAGTTGTAAATTCAATTTCACACCATTGCTTTGATGATACCATTTGTAATAGTGCAGGTCAAATCCCAATTATTCACGTGTAGGATTCTTATTTTATCATTTCACTTTGTGAGTATTTCAAATAAGTAAATGTTTCTTTGATGTAGTATTTTATTGTGTCCTTGACTAACTGAATTTCAACATTGTCTAACTTTTCCATATTACAGTCGTATATTTCAATCAGATTGGACTCTTAATTATGGAAGCGGAAGACGGCTTCCTTGTAAAACCACATGAACCGGTAAGTCAAGTAATACGCACAATTTGACTAAGTGTTCTGAGAGCATGAGATTGCGAATGATCTAGAGACAGCCAATCAACTGGAAATCGATAGCTTACCGCCTACTGACTCTACAACTGCAGAAGATGTGGGATTAACGATAGGTACCTGATGATTAAGAGAAACGTAACTCTGTCAAACTGTCAGAGAAAGGCAACCTATGTCAATGCAAAGAGTGACGTGGTTATTGTTCACCCAAACTAACTATTAGGCCGACTAATCGCACAGATTAAAAAGACGAACTAGATGGAAGTTTCTGTCAGATACAAACTGGATTCAGTGAAAACAAATCATATTATTCTGAATAGCAATACTACTCGCGAGTATCAGACACGGTCTGGAAATCCCGTCAACTATTTTTCTCAACCTCATCCATTTTGAAACCATGAAGTAATTTGTTAACTGCTACAGTGCGACGAAGTGCGTTATATATATATATATATATATATATATATATATATATATATATATATATATATATATAACTTCGTGTTTTCGTTTTATTTGCTTCTCAAGCATGTTTTCTTTTGTATTCGTGCTGAAGGGATATGAGGAATTTAAATGGAGCGCAGTGGGCGAATGGTTTGTAGTACTGGGAATCATAGAAACCTCATTCATCACCAGTTTAGAACTACGTAATTACGAAAGAGAGATTGCATATGGATGGAGAAGGTCTACAAGGTCGTGGAGAGTTTAATTAACTGTAAACATTTCTTTCAACGCACATGAGGATATAGACATATTTTAGGATAATTCATATCCTTTGTTCTGCCCAAGTCCTATGATTCTCAAGGATTTTGTTTTCTTACAAATATGAATAGAAACATTATTATTATTTTTGTTTCACTTTCTTTACATTCACAACTTACATATTATATGGAAAGATAACGGTGTAAAGAAAATAGATTTCACGTTTGCAATATATTTTTATTTTTTATGAAATGAACAGTCAAAGTGATTAAAAAATTCTTCATACTGCGATCACCCAATCAGCTTACATAATGGTAGATTTCCAAAGACTTCAATATTTCCATACACTATTTAGGAAAATAGTCATCAGAGCAAATAACTGTTATCTGTAATTTTATCAAGCTCTGCTGTCATAAATCCCTTGCTGATAACATTCAGTAATCATTGAAAGTGAATTAAAATTATTTGGGAAGCTGTAGTGTGTTTAACGCACAAGATGTAATGACAGTCCGTTAATTTTGATTATAGTTTAAAGATATATAAAATATGTAGTCAGTGTGAAGGTGAGATGAATGAGTTAAGCTGGCTGAGTGAAGTGTTTATGTGTTCATATTCAACGAAAGAATGGGTTTTAGAAAGTGCATTTTACTCAGTGGTGTGAGAGGCAGCACGAACACTACAAAGAAAAAGAAACAGTTGAATGGGATAAGCTGAATGCGAATTTGAGAAATGATAAGAAGTGACGATAGTGAAAGTAAAATTAGAAAATTAAGGCGATATGAACAGAGAGAGTTATCATACTAGTTAAAGGTAATCAAATAATGAAGGTATACTACTAGCCCTGGTGTGATAATACTATTTTGTGAAGCAGATTATTGCTTCAGTGTCGAATAAAAAACGAAATCATGAACGTTTATGCAGATTATTCCACAATCAACGTACGGACCGTAGTTCTTCCCCTGTGTACTAAATTAAAAATGTGAAGTCTACTGTGGCTGGAAGGAAAGCTAAGGTTTGTTCTTACTGATTCTCAAACGCTACAGTTTCGAATAAAAACGAAATCACCTAAAGTTTATGCTGAATATTCTACACTCAACGTACGGACCGTAGTTCTTCCCCTTTGTACTAAATTAAAAATGTAGCGGTGTTATACATTTATATTTACTGACCAGTAAATATTACTGTACAACACTGTGAGACTCTATCAAAATGAATTTTACGCACAATGGAATTATACCCTAACACATTGCGGAAGTTCTTTTCTTCTAAAAGTCCAGTGGTACTGTTTATTGACCAGGTTACGCAAATAAGGCGATTTCAGAGAGTCATTCTAGCAATCACTATCGAATAAAGATAGTTTTGAACGAAATTCAGTTGATGTCTAATGAAAAATTTGAGCGAATGGTTTCCGTAGTGATTCGTTTTCTGTCTCCATTCCACTCCTTTTGTGTTCTCCAATGGAACCTTGTATCGGGTTTCGAAGGAAGTTCTGCCATCAGTCTAAAAAGAGCTTCATATTTTATTTCACTAAGTTATCTAATAATTTAGCAAATTAGCACACTTCGGAGTCGATTAGATGAATTCCAATTGCCTTAATCGGACGTGTATGAGTGTCAAGTTAACTACCACTCAGATCCTCATCATTTGTGTCTTCGACTATGTAATCGAAGTGATTATTCATACAGTGCACGTCACAACTTTCTTAATCAGTCTTCGGTAACAAGATGTATTGACCAAATTTATTTTGGAAATCCAGATGACTTGGATGAAGACAGAGCTTGGATACCATGGGGTAGAGAATAATTCCATCACAGAGTAAATTTACTTGGTAAAAACACGCACTGATGCAGTATTATTTATTAGTGATGTTTAAAAACAATTTAATTGATCGTAATCATATGAAGGCTGTGTTTAGTCCGTTGGCAGACATGATATTTTTATGCTACTAGTGAGTACATTAGTCAGTGAAGTACAATCTGACCGTTGTTATGGTAATCCTGTTTGGTATGAGAGGAGTGACAGTTTTGGACATTTGTTTTATGTACCTGGTCGAGAGGTCAAAAGTGTGAAGCTACCATCCAAGAAGTTAAAACTGAATGCTTCTAGGTGCGAATGCCATCCACATTTACAAGGGCACGTTGTCCATCTGACAGGTGACCGGGAAGGCTTATGTTCTCATTCTGATATTTGCACTTGACTATGTGTTAGAATAAACTCACTAGTTCCATTATGGGTCGAATTTATTTTGGTGAAGTCTCAAAGTGTTATACACTAATATATACTGATGACGTTTCAAGCACAATTTATTGCTCATAATCATATTATAGTCATATATCATCTTAATATGATTATGAGCAAAAAATTGTGCTTGAAACATCATTAATAAATATTACTGTGAGGCTCTTACAAAATAAATTTTGTCCATAATGGAATTATACTATACCACAATGCACAAGTTTTATTCTCATATCAATAAACCCACTAGGATTAGTTGTACACAAAAGAGATCATCAGCAAATAATACTGCATCACTCACTGTATGTTCTTATCAAATAAATTTGCTGTATGACAGAGCTAAGATTACTTTTCGCAAGTGACGTTATTGTGATATCTGCCTTTACTGTGCGTCGGTGGCACAGCTGTTAGGAATCTCGTCGATAATGCTCATGGTCCAAGGGTTGATCCCCTGTCGACGCACACTTGAAATTAATTACATATTTACAAATGCAGACTCTAATATACACGTGGTTTGCGTGATATAGTGAATTTTGTTAGTTGATTCATTTAGCTCTGAATGTATAAATAGCATTCTAATTTCACATGCTTAGCTTGTAAACATCCATTCAACATTATTTCGTTATCTTGATTGTTTGAGTATAACTAATTTTCACTAGTTGCGTTATATACTTCACAGTCTAAAGACTGAATCCCCGAATGTCTTGACCTTATAGTTTTGTGAATGACGCTCAGTTGGTCTTCCAAATCTTTATTGAAACTTCATTTTGTTTGTGGGCTTCTGATATGCACCAGAAGTTATGTTACGCCCAACAGACAGTATGAAGATGTGAATGATTTCATTATATACACTTCTCTCATAATACTTTATTTCATGTTTTGTGATTTCGAAAAACAAAATGCAGCATTAGAACCTCCTTTTTTGTTATTATCTTAGTTTAATTTCATTTGTGTTATTGTGATGTGAAACACAGAAAGTACCCAACTGTCTCGGTTAAATGTCCGAATAATTATCATGTCCGTATTGCCTACATTATTCGTGAATGCAGTGGATTATTTTCAGTCCATAAGCTTTCAGTGAAATAACCCAACACAAAACGTCGCAAACTAAATCATATAATCAGGTAGTACTTCTAATAAATACAGCTGATATAACATTCTGATAAGATAGTTGAATTACGGACACTTTGTAAAATTGCTTCTTTAAAAGTGAAGGTCATAGGAAACATTGAGGCAGAGCGATATAGCTTTCGGCCAGTTAATTCGCTAAAGAACAGAGAAGGTGAAATGTTTTCGAAAATACTACAAAATAAGAAGTATTATCAAGTTAAGGCAACGCCAAAACGCCTTGGTTAATTTTTTCAAAGTAGGAAAATCATGATGGAATATTTTACCAATCGTTTAAATTTTCTGGTATTTTGTAATAATCGCACTTTCATTGCTCACTTTCCAAGTGTTCAACTTTCCCAGTACAACTGCTTCATTCCATACTAGCTTGTTTATTAGTTTTGTGATACAGAGTGGAACAGTATTGTTGGAAGAATGACACATCCAACACAATTAAGTGCCAATAATCATATCCACTGTTACGTATTATTCGGAGTTGCATACAGCCACAATGTCCACGTTTTCCGTATATGTAACTTCTTCATACTTTAAATACATACATTATTAATCTTTCTATTCTTAGGGGTACATCTGAATATTTGTGGGTTGGGTATTGATAGTTAGCTTAGCCTCAGATAACAATATATACAGATTCCGTGATCCCACCTAAATGCCATTTATTTCCACCTATTTATCGTTGATGCACGGCTTCCAGTGAATTCTAGTTAAGAATATGTTTTCACACAGTATGATAAAGACAACTGCAATGTAAAATATGCAGATTACCTATGAATAAGATGGTTGATTATTTACCATTTCATCTAGATTTGACAGCTGTAAAATAATTATCCGTATTCCAAATATTAATTCAACCAAAATGCATCAGTTCTGCAGTTTATCCAGTATGTAGCAAACTGCCAGGCGTCCGTACAGAAAGTTGTGTTTACATATGACACTACTAAAATGCATCATAGCTGGAACCTCCATATCAATCTCCTCTGTACTGCGATAACTGGCTTACACTTATTTCTTGGAAGCAAAGCACAGGCCTGTTGAATCCTGTAAAGTTTCACATCTAATAATTTGAACTGCATTATTCAAGGTAGCTTGGTCAAATTCTACTTTGGATAAACAGAATTTGTACAACCTTACAAAGTGATATCGCTCAGTGCATAGTTTGTAACTGTTTCCACAACATTTTCATAAGCTATGAGCAATTATAGCCTATAAATTGATTAGAAAGCTTTAGCGTCACTGAGAAAAATGACTAGAATTTCAGGAATGAAGAAAGTTGAATTTGGCATTTAAGTGTTTAGTTTTAGTGGTGTAATTTATTACAAGGCAGATTACATTAAGAAGCAATATCACTGAGATTTCTCAATTGAGAAGAAAAAAATATTTCTTGAGGAATAACAAAGTAACATCCAACATGTACACATGCACAATAAGTTTGAAAGGAGAATTGAACTCCCTCTTGCCTTGAACACATTTACTGTTCATTTACACGTTGCTTCTCGTAGCTTCGTAGTTCACAGCCAGTAATCAATGTGATTTCTAAGCACCCCATAACAACAAACCATTCACTCCATGTACTCCATTTAAATTCTTCGTAGCCCTAAATAAGTTATGTTATGTTTCAGACCGAATGAGAAGTCACGTACAGAAACAAAATTATTCTTTAGTAGTTAGAAATGCGTTTAGACACAACTTCATTAGAGGAAGGCTTTTCAAATGCTTCAGAAAGTCTCGTATGATAAAGATTATTTCAGATTTTTGCAAATAAGCCTATGAATGTTAGTTGGTTTACAGGTTCATGTTTCCTGACGTAATAAATATCTTCTGTCTCTTCAAATAACTGACCGGCTTCATTGAAATATGCAACGGTATCATAAAGGCAACTGCATCACAACAGTTTATTAATCATCATGACCACGTAACATAGTTACACATGACAGAATGTTCTCAGAACTGATAAATATACGTATTGTAGGCATTAGCTTGTCGAATTTCGCCCTAAATGCATACTGCGGCTTGCTTCTGAAGTGTGTGTGTGAGAGATTAGTCCTTGCAGTGCGCATCGAAGAATTAGCGGGAATTCTAAGCGTCGTCTGTTTAATAATAATGACAGTGACTAGCTTTATTCTACTGGAAATATGTGCACGCAATATAGAATAATCGGTGAATTTCCCTGCATTGTGCTAACTCTTCGTACAGAATCTTCAGGTGATTTGGTAGTGAATACTATATGACGTTATTCCCCGATGTTTGTTTAGAATTTGCGACCAATCGGTTGTTGTATTTCCTCCACATCGCCTCTGACAAATGCATAATAGAGGTCAATACACTTCACAAGGATAAAATGTTGGCACAAATCCAATAAGTACACGAAACTAAGCCATTTCACTTCCTTGAAAACCAACTATGCGTACCACAGCTTAAAAAAATAAAACTTGGTAATCACTGAGTAATAACTGATGACATAAAAAATTAAAACTACAATAAGTACTCCGCTTACGGCTACACTAAAAAATATACGAAAATAAAAACATGGGTTTGAATTTACTTTTAAGTATCTTCGTAATGTAAATACTTAACCTATAACGAGATTGAAGTTGCGTCTTTTTTTCTTCACGTTCCCCAGTGGAAATAAGAACTTCAAGCTTGTGGCTTGAAGTTTCTGTAGCAGTGTTTATTTTTACAGGATGTGGTCGCTAGCCCCATGTTCAACTTTCGTCTTCATCAATATTGTTCCTGGCTTAGCGAAGTAAAGGGGTGCGTCAGCCGGGTATCAAAACCCGGAACCTGTGCATGATCGGCGAGCGTCCTAACCGCTATGCCATCTAAGCTTCTCGGCTCATGTGAAGTCGCATCTTCAACAAACAAATCAGAATATCAAAAGAATTAGTCCCTTTGATAAATTTGATTAAGGTATTTATAAGACACATTTCGCGAGATGACATCATTTCGTAGTTTTTTACAAGCGCTTTACGACTAACATAGTTAACAATAATGAAATAAAATTCATAACAGTTGCTGAAGAATAGAAATATTGGGAATTTGTGTCACACAATCATCTGACTAATTTCAAGCCACTACCGCATGTGGATAGTTCCAAAGAGGTTATTATTACCGAAAGTGTTAAAGCATATCACCAACCTACTGGTTGAAAGGAATGGTCCTGAAAGATATCTACGATTACGATTTTCCGGATTTTCACAAGCTGTCGAAAAAATATGAACATATCTCCAAATATCTGTGGCAAAAACTTGAAAAATAAGAAAAGTTGCATTGTGCCCTCGATTCTGTATACCTCAATCAATCCGTATTTTTTCTGTCCGTGGATTTATGCTTGCAATACCACTGAAGCTCTTCACACTTTTGGCGCTTGAGTGCGCTTCGTAATATGAAGAACACTTCATTATTGAAAGTAGTAGATTCGAATTGTTAAGGTGATCGTCAGTTGTATCAACTAACCAACTGTTTAAAGTGCAAGTCAACCAGTGGCTTCATTTTGAAAGAACTATTTTCTATGGAACACGGAGAGACTTGAGCGTAACACTTGAATGAGGTGCATCCAGACTGTTGTCTGACCTGCTGCACAACAAATAAACAGTCGTACGGACTCTGGAGAATTCCAAATCACGTGATGTTATCATGTCTGTCAGATGACGTTTGCGCTTCTCCGATATTGACGAATCTGCCTGACGTCGCCGTTACATCGAACGAGTGGAAGTCGGATCCTGGAATGAAAGCAGAACTGTTATCAGCTTATATTTGATTGAAGCGGTTGGACATGACTGAGGTGATAGACGCATTTTGAGAAATTCATAATTCCACTTAATTGAATGCACTTGAATATTTATGATCGTCATGTAATAAGGTGAGTCTCATTGAGAGTGATCCTCACAACGAAAAATTAATGTGGGATGAACACGCCTTCGTGTCAGTTTTAAAATGCAAATATAAACGGCTTTAATTGAGGTCATTAAAAAAGACACATTAATTGTAAGTAGTCAAGTAAGATGAGATATTTGTAGACAAGAGTCTATTATACTTTACTTATGTTTACATACTCAGCACTGGTTACTGAATTGAAAATTATGTACTGGTCAGTTACACAGTAAAAGAAATGGTTTGAAATTAGAAGAGGTGAACGTTGTTATTTGATGAGTGGTAGGATATTTGTATATCCACCAAACGTGTGTGAATACGGTGGGAGAAAATCTAGTATAATGTAGAAAATAGTGTACATGTAAGAGTAGTGATAGTGAATTAATTACCAAAGATGAAAGCAATGGGTTGTGAAAGAGGTAAAGATGGAGGTAGTCAAAGAGACTGATCAACCTTTTGTGTACATAAGTTTAAGGGCAGATTTATTCTTTATCCATAACACAAGTGTGTGGTAGGAGTTTTCCGTTTCCCCTAGAGCTCCGAATAAGGGTTCGGAAGAGGTGGTGCATGTGCTGACTTATATGTTCTGTGGATTTTTGCTTTTCAGAATACTCACTTCATCATTCAGGGAATAACTAATCTTCAACCACTGCCTACAATGATATCTAATTTAAGAATAGAAAGAGAAGAAGGACGATTTCTGTAGACAACTGCAAACAGTAGTGGGGACCATCGTAAATGGTGACATCGAAATCCTTATGGACCATGTGAATGCCAGCTGACTGGGAGCAGATAATACAATAAGATAACTCATCGTGGGTCGAGAGGCTAGCAGCAAAATGAATTAGAACGGAGAATAATTCGTAGATTTCTGCACCTTCAGTGATTTGGTTATCGGTGGCAGCATGTACTAACACGAGGATATACACACGGCTAGCAATGCGGATTTCACCAGATGAACACCAAAAGCCAGATGCATTTTATCTCAATCCAAAGGAAGTGAAGTAGCGGTCTGCTGGACAAAAAGTTAAGATCGGGAGTATATGAGGACCCAGACCATGATAGTTCATCAGCATCGGGTATTTTTTACGATGTCAAGTTGGCTTATTGGTAAAGATACAAAACTAAGTGTAGATTTTGAGATTTCATAAGCATATAAAATTTAAAAAAACTGCATTTGTCTACGTAATGAAATTGATTACCACATTCGTGTTCATTTTGTCATTTCATGGAAGGAGAAGGTGTTGTCACTAGGTCAAATTCTATTTTAGTTCATCATTCCCATTAGGACAACTTGGATTCCACTTGATACGATGTGCTTCTGACATTCGACGCTCTTTGTGTAGACATTTAGTCAGTACGACGCTGACAATTCATATTTCATTGATACGTGTATATCAAACGTATCGATGGTAATATCTGGCGAAGAGTATGAAGAGAATGACTCAGTTAACAGAGGGAAGCTGACTTAAATTTCAAAGCATATACAAAATATGTGTTTAGTAATGTGTAATCAGAAATGTTACTAGGAAAAAACTGCATGTCGATTGGCATTTTGTTAATCAACGTATGTAATTATATGAAAAGAAAAACATTTCATACCTTCATTTATTCCCATGATGACCCAGGGAGAGTATTTTTTTATGAGCAGTTCGGTAAAGTAACAAAGTTAAAGAATTAATAATCTGCGATAAGCACTGAGAGGACTCAGTGTTCTTCCAGATGAGTTCAATTGTTAATATTTATCTCAAATTGTTGCTTTTCTTCTAAAGAAATAGATATAATATTCATGCATATATTCTACTGGACTAACATTTGAAAACTGTTATTTGGTTTCGAGTCAGGGGAGAAATCCTCCATATGCTTTCCACTAAAACTGAACCACAAATTCTCACCGACGCATAGCATCTTATTTTTCGGAATCAGGAAGAGAAGAACGCTGCTAGTCTTCTTTGTTTGCATGAAAATAGACTTTTCCAGTAAGCTGTAGTATGCAGAGAACTAGTTTCTGTCGAGATGTTTTCCACGACATCAGCTGTTGTAAAGTAACTACAAACTGTCTCAATTTTCACATTCCACTGAACATCAAGTGATTCAGTACATTGATAGCTGAAATGTTGTTCTTTGGTTTTCAACTCTTTCATGTTTAAATAATTTCGGTTGCATTCTGGTATAAGTGGAATGAAAACTTGATATGCTCAGCTTGCAATCATCAACTCGATATTATTCCAGTCTGTTGATTGTTTTGCGCATAACTAAATTTCAGCCGTGGTGCTTATCTAGTTCAGTGTTTTAAGTCTTGATCTCTGAATATAGTGGCTGCACAATATTTTATGGAAGTTACTGAGGTGATCTGCAGAGTACAGTTTGAATTGTTGATTTGTATATTGGATGTCTATATACATCAGAGATTATCGCATAACATATAGGTTAAGCACGTTTGCATCTCTTCAAATATAGAGGATATGAACGAAGGAAAGCTTTGTCAAATGAAATTAACTCAACAACATGAATACGTGGATGATTTCACTCCATGCGTGAAACGTGCAAAGAACTGAACTGTTGTGGTTTACTGTCTAAAGAATTATCATGTACGTATTGTAGAGCTTATATGATTCGTGGATACAGTTGATTATTTTCAGTCTATCACTTTCCATAAACTAAATCATGTAATAGTCAGCGAAAACTCAACTCAAAAGACATAGAGAATCTGATACTCCGGTCACACTGTGGATTATTCTCTTGTCTGAATGTGAATGGAGGAAAGCGAAGTTTTGCTGATATGTATTCTCTCAAAACACTCAAGACAATCTGGCCACACACGTACTTCTCACACATACTTATATAAAGGCAGCAGACCATGCAGGATGGCAATTTCTATCAACATATGTCGAAATGTTTACAGGTAGCGCACACTCTAAGTTAGATAAGTGAGGTGAGGACAGAGGGTGCAGGGCGAAATTTCATATCATTATTATAACACATAGAAGAAGTGCAAGTTATTGTATGGCAAATGCTTCGAGGAGTTCACGTAAATGACCCACACCGGCTCTAATATTTGAGTTGAATGCACTGCTGAAACCCAGTATATGACTGTCTGCATAATATGCTTTGTAATATATGTCGTTGGACATCTATCTCGAGAAATATTTGAATGAGGGGATTATATTTGTCTTTGCAGTCACTGAGAAATGTGTCTGTTAGCCATGACTTACATAGACCGATTGATCTGTTGCGTTCACGTGTTAACTGGTGAACACCATGGCGTGTGACAATATCGTTGGGCTGAAGTGTACATTTACAGGACAACATAAAACACTTTTACTCTACGAAAATAAGTTTTTCTGTTTAGTAAGCCTTGTTGATCGCCATACATAAGTCTTTGTTTAGTGACCAAAGCTAAGTGATCACCCTAAGATATTTGATCATCTTGTTGGGGAGCCGACTGGACCGGTGGAGCTGTTTGCTTGAGGCTATTGCAGCGTTTCATGAATAACATGAGACAGTTATAAACTAATACTATCGCAGTGAGGTTTCGTGATACCCCCATCAATAGTATCCTCTGCACATGTATTTTGAATGGAAGTGAACAAGAACTTGAGCAGCACAAACAGTCGCTAGTTTTTCCCACAAATGTTAATGACATACTATTTTGTACTGTATTCATCTGGTCAAAAATATCTGTGGCATCTATCGATTTATCTCAAATATTTATGATGTCATCCACGTACCTCTGATAAAAATAATCTCTCTCAACTTCATCATCACCATCATCACCAGGTGTCACATTATCTGAAGTATACCCATCGGCTAATTATAGAACTTAAGGAATTTCCATGACAACGTCACACACAGAACAGAAATGCTCACCCTCATATGCGAAATTAAAATTGGTAGTAAATGGAAGAATTAGCTCTTTCAAATAAGTTATGGGAACTGGAGATAAGTAATTGTTGTTTCAAATGTGGTCACATGAAATGTCAATTGTCTAAATCAGTGGTACTTTGGCAAGTAAACAATGAACATCAATGGGGACCATGGTTTCGCCTTTTATACCTATCCTATGAAGATTCTTCATTAATTCCTAAAGTATTTTTCAATGCCAGCATACATATACCTCTTCTAATAGGATCTAATATTTCCACCAACCATTCAGAAGTATCACGTCCGTACAAAATGATGGTGTTAACGTACGACACTACTACGAATTATGCCTGCGTCTTCAAACCTGGAAGTGGGATTTCGATTTTATTTGTATCGCTATTTCTTCACTACATAATACTGAAGTGATCCTTTTCGTCGTTTTCATGGCTCACACTGGTTTCTTAGTGGCAAAGTATATGCCAACTGGACGTTAAAAAGTAAAGTTTACGACTTGATAATTTGAATTAAATGGATCTGGGTTAGTTTGCTCAAATTCTCCTTTGACTGAACTGCGTTTTCACAAACTTACAATATGATATCGGTCAGTGAGTAGTATTTTACTGTTTTTCATCGAATTCATGAAACTATTGCTAATCATAACCTAGTAATCATTTAGAGAGTTTCAGTGTCAGTACGAGAAACGCCTTAAACATGGGAAATAAATGCGGTGAAATCCGATTCTCAAATTTAAGTTCTTGGGTTAATGATTGCGCGTAATGTGGTAACTACTGGTCGTCAGGGAATACTGGAGAGGTGTTTTCTTCTAGATCCCTTTCTATTCAACAGCACTTATACACGATCACACCAGGAATTTAAACCAGGCCTTTCACGTTATGAGACGAGCTTGTTGAATATTCAGCTGCTCTGGCCAGGGTCCACTGACACATGCGTTTTGACTTGCATTAATTCATGACTCTTAGATCGACTGCCAACCAATGACATTGGCGAGTATTTTTTAATGTGACATTTTGGACTCCCATTAGGGAAACAGATGGAGGATCATTTCGAATCAATTATTTTAATGAGTTCAAAATATGGATAAATCATCACGAGCTTTCGAAATCTCCCTTCAATATCAATACCAAGTGACTTGACAGATGGTCCAACAAGTGCCAAGATTTACGTAATCCCAAGTAGAACACAATTAATACGTCTTATTCGTAAAGACTTGAAGAAATGGTTTCACACAATAATTCCATTGAAAGTAATCGACACCTATCATCACAATCAAATGTCCCTGCAGCACATGGCACATTTTAGAGAATCAATTAACCATGATGTTCGAATATGTGGACAGAGTGGCGAAAAACTAACACTCTAGACTTTGATTTTTTATCAAACGGCGATGGACAAGCGTTTGATTTCGAGGTTCGTTTTGGAGTGGTATGAACGTCAAAAGTGATTCGACTATTGACAAATAATGCAAAACGTGTGATTATCCCATAAATGTAGATAGGATGTGTTTAACTTCCAGAATATTTAGATTTGGTCTCCCGAAATTTCCTCATTCAAAATTCAACTCATTTCAATTTATGTGTTTCTGTTACTAATAAGTATTATGAATTAGGATGATTGGAAATATAATCACCCGTTCGGCTTTTATCTCGATGATCTAAATGTTCTACACAACAGGGTTTGAAGTTTTTATTCTTCAGCAAGCAGACTCTTTGAATGCATAGGTTAATGATTCAGATGAGACGTTTTCTTCCGAACATTCTGTGTTCTACAGAGGCTAATAACTCTCACCACTGATTCGCATAAAATGACTCTTGGATTTCTGGTTGAAATTTACTTGTGGTCAACCTCAAAGGAAGCAACTTCAAAGCATTTCTCAAGAAATTCGGCTTTCCTGTCTAGCGAATATGCTTCATTTTGTTCCGCCTTCAAATGAACCAGTACAATAAGTTTGACTAGACTTTATTAAATATAATATGTATTATGTAGACTTTGGTAGAGACTGTCCTGCGTCTGTTATGAGTCTCTTCAGAATGACAGGTGTAATCATATAACCAACCTTCACACAGTTTCTCAGACACTCATGAAACACTTACAAATTAGTGCTCCGTTGTCTTGCAGTGATATAGAGGAAACCGATATAATAGTTTCACCTACTTATTATATCCAATTAAACAATCAAAACTTCCCTCTGTCCATGATATTTTTTCATAGTAAGGAGAATGAGTATGCGACAATATCACAAAATGGTCTATATGGGATGGCATTTGGTTCATTTGACTTCAGACTGTCGGCGAAAAATCAGCCTATTTCATTTCTCTCTAAATGCACTTTTCATCTCACTCATCGGACTTCTCATTTTTTGAGTGTTCTGTTTTCGCGAAATACTACAGATAAAGAAGAACAATGGCAGTAGTAATAAACGCAGACATCAAGCCATGATAGGATGTTTATGTGCATACAACACAGGAATTGATAATTATCACACTCATCATGATTTATTATCGTCTCAAGACTACAACTCTTTTCATAGTAATATGTGATTTGAAACCAGGAAAGCACACAGCACACATAGTCAGATTCCTCACACAGAACTGAAAATACAACCATCGGCTTCACGTGTTTAGGTGTAGGCAGTCATCTAGTGGTTGTACTTATCGATCTATTCAATGAAACACATATGACTGATGTATTGGATACTTGTTAACTTGAATGCTACTATCTGTTGACCTTAATATTTATTGATAAATTTATTCTGAAATACCACGACTAGAGTACGAAAATATGCTAACTAAAATCAATATTATGAGTGCGTGTTTATTTTGGTCACCCATTAATTACCAATGTTTGCTTCTCATCATTATCATAACAGAAGCTATGTGGTTTCACAAAACAATGAGGGCGGAGAATGAATACCATACGGAGAATGATTAAAATCATAGTAAATGATCATTACATCTTAATTATGCTCTTCTATATAGTTGGCATGGTTTGACTGATTGGAGAAACAGGCTTGGTTAGCTAGAATTACTGAAGATGGAAAAGACTGTGAGTAAGAAGTTTTGCTGCAGAAACCTAAGAAAATGTAGCCTTCACTGAAACGTCATCTTGAAGAAATACAAAGTTGACAGTGAAGATAAACCACCACCACTCTCAATTCAAAACCGAGATATAGTAGTCATTGTATACGGAGTGATGAGTAGATTTCAACATTTATTGACGCAGGATACTGAATAGACTAATTTGCAAACATAATCACCTACAAAGAAAGCTCGGCCACGAACAGCACGATCATACGTGGTGGTTGCATTAAGGATGTATCGGTTATTGTCTTTGAGATTGGAATCGGGCGCATCATATCAATGGTAATGCTCAGATTTGGCGCCTCGGTCAACATGGATAGGAGAAGTGCTCCATACAACTGTGTGGGCTGGTTATTCCGGCTACAGTGGTGCCAATTTTGACAGAAATCGGTCAAACATCGATGAAGTAATGCAAACCAGAAGCACTGACGGAAGGTGTATTCAGCCTAATGTCGATCAGGATGACCGATTTCATGATCTACTTGGCTGATGACCTCGTCGTCGCCAGATTTGTTACTAGTTGACGTGAGTTTGAATTCAGTTCCACTACGTTGAAAACATCGTCTTCTGGGCGACGTGGGCCTCATTAACCAGTGATGCATCACGCATCTGCCGTAGATCTCGTTATCCATTTTCCGTTGGTTTTCACCAGTGGACACTTCGGCACTCTTCACCATTCAAATTCTGTAACCATGGCGACGCCTCGTGATCCAGCGCAAACCGAAATTCACTCCTGAGTAAATAATGGTGAAAGTAATTTAGAAAACAAAGCACGAAATTCAGAGCTGTCATCAGTATCCAGTTCGGAAGCGTCAGTGCAAGGCGATATGTCTGGATATGTCAAGACCGGGAAACCGACTAAACAAGTTTTCGCCGTACTGAATGTCTCCTCACAGTCGTTAGTCCAGGCAAACTTCTGTCTCTTCTCCGTTAATCGATGAAGAGAGACTGTTATACTGACAAAGTTGTGAACAAAACGCCGGTATTATGAAGCAAGCCCTACAGAAATGCACAAATCTTCAGTCAATTTAGAGGTGAATCGGTTCAGGGTCACTCCCACCTTGATTTTATCTATGCTAACTCTTTGTGCAGTAATCTCATGACTGGGGAGTGCCCCAGACACCTGCGAGATATGACATGTAAGGGCTTTCAGTGCAAGGCTACTATCGCTCAAACGTCGAAACAAGGCTCTGATGTTGGCATGTTCGTATTCGAGTCACTGCTCGAACATTATGATGTCATCCAGATAGGTGAGGTACTGTATAGGGACAAAGCTGCGATTATTGTCTCCATGAGCCGTCGAAGCGCAGCGAGGACATTTGAGAGGTCAAGTGGCGTGGTTTTTAATTCAAATAATGCAGTAGGCACGACAAAGGCAGTCTTGGGTCGGTCTACAGAACAGACCTCAACCTGCCAATAACTGGAAGCCAGATGTTAAATGGAGAACCACCAGGCCCATTCAGAGTGTCCAGCTTGGCGTCTATATGAGGTAAGGGAAATGACTCACGTTGTGTGATAGCATTCGGGAAACGTTAACCAACACACAGACAGAGTCATCCATCTATCCTTTTATAGGGACAATGGGAGATGCCGAAGGCTAGTTAGACATTTCATTACTTTCTTTAGTGACGTTTCAGCAGTCATCGTGCCCACTGGTTGTTTACAATGAATGAGCGCCCGTTGAGGTCACATCCTAGTTGGCAGGTTATTCCCTGTCTTGACCTCATGTTGGACAACATCAATTTAGCCAGTAACGCGGCCATCTTCTAACTTCGCTAAACTCATGCAGCAGAGCCAGGGTGTAAGGACGGTCGTTTTAAGTGAGTCGAGGATTGGCAGTCATATTTACCATAGTCATCAGAAGTGGAACGCAGGAATAAGCACACCAAGTGTTCATTTGCCCTCAGGCGAAATACGCAGACGTCCTAGGTCAATGACAGTGCATTGTGCAGTTAGGATATCAATGCTTGTTTTGACGTCCCAACGCACCCACACAAGTGGACCTCAAGTGGTGCCACGGGTTGAGTAACGGTATCAGTTACTTTGATAGAAGCTCCGTTTGCGGTAATTAGCTCCAGCTGCAGAATCTAAAATTGGAGATGAGGCATATGAGGGAAGCCTAATAATCACCCTGATAAATTAATCAATAATTATGTAGGAAATGTGAAAATAAAATTAATAAATATGGTGGGAACAGTGATAACAATACAATTTTTAATGACGACATGTATGTCAAATATGCAGAGGATAATGACAATACGTGCTATAGGGAATTCGAATCATCAGTAGTACTTCCATACAATGAAGGAACCCAGGAAACCTCACACAGAATTCTTGACAATGACGGAATAAAAGTAGCATTCAAACCTACAAACTCAATTAGAAACAAGCTTTGTCAGTTAAAGTATCAATGCTCTGGAGCCTATTAGGTGAAGCAATTTAGTTTATTTAGTACCCTTCTGGAATGATTGTTGGGTCAAATACACAGGTCAGAGCAGTAGAAAGGAGGAAGTCAGACTAGCCGAGCATAAAAACCTAGCGAATTCTAGATTAGTTGATCCTAACAAGCTAAAAAATCTGGATATCAGACCAGCTGCAGCACTCAGCACATGCAATTACATACAACCATACAATAGGGTAGGATAAGATAACTTATTTGAAGTCTAAAGTGATAGAGTGGAGAAAGAGACTGATAATGGAAGCTTTGTTTATCGAGTCAACCGCAAACATGTGTAATAGGAATGATTCAACACCTATCCCAGATATCTGAAAAGTTCTACTCACCCTACGACAAGTAGGAGAGATCAAAGAAAACTATGACACTGAAGTTTCGAAGTCGTGTGATTACAATTGATATGATTGTGAACAAAAAATTGAATTCGAAACGTTATCCAGTAAATAATACCGTTTCATTGTGTTGAAAGGATGCGACTATCAAAGATGCCTTTCAAAAGCTTTCATTGAATTTTCCTCATAAATTCACTGATGGGAATAGTCTTGCTCTCCTTCAGCCTTTCTGGGATTTTCATCTTGGAGAACATCTGTCTGAAGTCAGTTGATCGATGAAAGTGGACCACGTAAAATCGAAAGGTAAAAGGATGTCAGAGTTTACTGTGCAACCAGTCAAAAAATATAACAGATACTTAACCCATGGTGGGGAAAGAGGCTTGATGAAATGTTTTCGAACACCAAGTTCAGGTTTTTCATTTTTCAAAGTCACAAATACTTTGCGATTGTTAGTGTGATTTAATACCACTTCACCTCGTTCATTTTTAATAAGCGTTCAACTGAGTAGTGCGATAGCTCAAACTCATTCAGTTCAGTGTTAAATTCTGGACTGATCTATCTGCTATTCATTCGAATATGGCGAATCCCTGTATGATCAATAAAGCAAACACGCCTAATATGCACATTTGCATCTTCGTACATAGAATAAGAGAAGTGAACATTTATCTGATCAGAGAAGAAGGAGAGTCTTAAACACTGAACAGATTTTCATTTCAAATGCACGTAAGCAAGAAATTCCAGTGTAAGAGTTCAAAAACATTTTGTCCGAGTTTTAACTTTTACCAACAGAACAAACATTCATTCAGTTTGTGGCATCTTGACTGATCATGCGGTTAACTCAGTCATCTGGTGATATCACACAGAAGAAGCGTAGAAGCTGACGCGTCAACTGTTTCAATTCACCTCTGAACTGGTCAACAGTGCCTTCGTAATTACTGTGAGTAGTTAGTTTCTGAAGATTACTTGATTCCCATAAAACTTCTCCAACTCTCTCGCCATAGATTTCAATGTAACTAACAAAGCCAAAGACAAGAAAGCATTCATTAGCTAACTTTACACACAAAACATGTTTCGTATTGCATGTCGCTGCAGAAATGCAGATGTAGGTTAAGTTGTGCATTTTCTGTTGAATACTGATTTTATTGGTCAACTTTTGTGATTCATTTGTGATAATAAATTATTGATCAATGAATGCCTTAGTATGCTCTGTGTGATACAGCTGAATACTGAGTATTATTTATTTATTTATTTATAATTGGCCTAAAATCTTTACACCGTTGTATAAAGGAACGCTTTTGTTGTAGTTCTAGACTAAGTGTATACGGTCGGTTCACTAACAAACGTGGAATATATTTATCATTTAGACTATTGAACTGTGACTGTCAGTGACCAGGTGAGCTGAAAATACATGAATTATATTGATAACTGAAAATCGTGTCCGTTAGTATGATTCGATGGTTTGATTAATATACATCCTGATGTTTGAAATCTGAGAATTGTATCTCTCTCATTTAAGAATCTGACCAGACGTAGTAGTTGCTTATGTTGTTAAACAGTACTAAACGTTGTTTACTTCGTACTATTGAGTGAGTCATAAAGCTGCTTCAACCAAAAATCTTGAAATTTTCGATGCTGTACCATGTTCGTCATACATTCCTTTTCACGTTATATTATTAACTTAACGAAATCAGATTGTGACAGAAATAAACGCCAATTCTGTTCATAGTAAACTTTTACACTTTTCTTTAGCTATGCGCTCGATAATAAATCGAATGACTTTTCAGATCAAGGTGATCATGTATTGAGAGAGAACACACGACGATAGGAAGGGGACAAGTATTCACACCCATGTCGACTATTACACAATAGTAGTAGCAGTAGTAGTAGTAATGTATTGATTTGAATGTAGCTCTCCATATCAACTCCCTCTTCCGGAATGTGATGCACTCAATGTGGAAGCCCATATTCTGTTTCCTGCGCCTGGGTGATCGAAGTCACGATGGTGGTTGTTTGCTGCCATTAGCCTTCAAGGCATTTTTCGCCTTGAATTATTAATGCATCTAGTGTATATGTAGTAGGATACCACTGAGTGTTGTCTTTTTATAGGAGGAATCTTCCATCGTAGTTGGTTGTCGTATATAGCCTCCGGATTATACTAAAGTGTATCGTGCTGGAGGTCAGTAATTTGTGAGTGATGTGCTCATGTGTCCATGATCATGGAAACAAACAAATGTGAAAGCATTTGGGTGAGTACTTGATGTGTTTTCTTTCGATGAAAGCGAGAATAAGAATGGGGACATGGAACTGAATAGATGTGGACTATCCACATTGTCAACTGGAGAGTGAGAAATCTATTACGGTCTGCCAACCCGCACTGTCGCAGTGAGAGCTATCATAATATCACCAACACCACCATCATCAAAACTATCAACAGAAACAACATCAACAAATGCTATTTTAAGGCGGAAACTAATCTCCTCATGTGGGTTCATGACAACAAGATGCAACTGGAAAGGAAAGATATCGGATGACAATTATCCAATACTACGCACAGTGCTAAAAACATCTCAGAAGGAAGATTTCTATAGACAAACTCAAACAGTAATGGACAAAACCCTGAATGGTGACATCAAAATTCTGATGGGCGATTCGAATGGAGGACGAACATGGAGCAGATCATACATACTGAAAGAAAACTCATCATTGGTCGATAGGTCGTCTATCGGCGAAATGATTGAAAATGGAGAACTCTTCGCAAACTCCTGTGTTTTCAATTCTTTGGCGATCGCTTGTAGCGTTTTTTATTGCAAGGATATACACAAGGTGAATGACATGGATTTCATCTGATGGATAGATCAAAAACCAGGTATATTTCATATCAATCTCAAGATAGTGAAGACACAGCCTGCCAAACACAAAGTCCAGATGGATTGCAGATGTAGGCTCACAACATCATCCATTTCAAAAAACCTTCAGAGTCAGACTAAAAGCACCAACAATACCTCAACACAGACCGCAATTCAAGTTCAACACTCAGAAACCGAAGGACAAACCTACAAATGATACTATCATCGCAGCCATCAGAGGGGAGTCGAGGACATTATGTGACATCACTGAGAAAACCTGTATAGAAGAAGACTGGCACTCCCTGAATATGATGTTCAGGGAAACATGTACAACTGTTCTAGGAAGAAAGAAGAAGAGGCAAGGTAATGAGTGGCTCGTGATGGGTACTCGGAAGCGAACGAGGGGAGTGAGTGTTGGTGAGAGAGAAGATGACTTAACGCGAAGATGGACAGCATAACGAGAGCTGAGTTCGGCGTACGCTCCACTGAATAAAGAAGTGAAGAAGGGTGCTTTGAAATACAAAGGTTAATTGTATGTCACACCAATGACTGACTGAGAATAGGCTGCAGGTGGAGGAGACCTCAGAATGTTTTATCAGTTAACCAGGTCGATCGATATCAATAAAGAAATCAACCCAGGTGATGAAACCCATAGATGTTCAAGAAGACCTGATTACTGAGGAGGCGGAACAAATAAAAGTATGACCTGATCACTTCAAAAGACTCTTGAATCGACCATCACCTGCAACTCGCACAGAAATACCACGATCACCACGTACAGAACTGCCTGCCAGTGGACACCAATCCTCCAGCGTAACCAGAAATCCTGTATTTGGTGAATCTACTGAAGTCCGAAAAGGTAGCAGGATCAGATGGAATTCCCCTCGAAGCACTGAAATGGACGCAGAGACTCCAGCAGTTGTGCTCACGCTACTATTATAAAAGTGTTAAAAAGAAGGAAAGGTACGGATTGTAGGATAGGCTAATTTTCAAGCTACCAAAGAAATGCAACTTACACCTCTGCAAGAAATGGCACGGAATCATGCTACTATCCACTCAAAGTTAACTGCTGAGTCGCGCCATCCTGGAGAGAATAAGAGATGCACAGAATGCAGAACTCTGCCAACCCGAAAAATTGGACCCAGGAAAGGCAATCTATGTGCTGATCAAATTGCAATTTTTCGCATCGTCATCGAACGCGAGATAGGAAAGTAGTCAACTCTCTGCCTCAACTGCCTAAACTCCATCGACTTTGAAACAGACTTCAACAGCATTGACAGCGAGGCGATTTGGTAACTGATTGAACAAAATGGGGTGCAGTGACCAAATCTTTATCAACCTCATTCGACAGGTGGCTACATGACAACAACACGAACTAGATCCACAACGCAAAACTCAGTGAAGTCGTTGAAGTGAATAGAGCAGTAAGACAAGGCTGACCGCTGCTATCACTGGGGATATTCCTAATTGTGGTGAGCCGGATGAGGTGTCAGACTTTGTGTGAGGAACAATAAGACAGGAATACGCTAGACCTCAGTTAAGAAAGCCTAGAAGATCTGGATTTGGCGCGTAGGTGATACGCTGTCATCAACCTGAAACCAGTTTGGAAATCCTCTGCACTACGCCTCAGCATGAACAACAAGACCTCGATTTTCAACACCAAAGTGAAGTCAGTCAGTTCTTCTACACAGGTGAGAAATTTGATCAGCGTATCACGAAAAGGATTTCCAACAGGCCATTGAAGACTTGTATGACCACGTGCCTTCACTGGCTTGACACTGAACAAGAAATGGCCAGAAGAGATAGTAACAAGAAACTCTGGCGACAAAAGACGAGCTAATCAAGAGCCTATCGTTCAAGAAATATGGCAGAGGAAGTGGAGATGGATGGGGCATACGTTGAGAGGACCATTGAATGACGTTTTATAAACCCTCGTTTTACCGTGAGTGGATGAGCTGAGTGATAATCAAGCAATCTTCCAGAGTGTCTGGTTTTTCTATATAGCGTCATTTTTATGCTACCATCTGTTACTCTTTGTATTTTGCACCCTAACATAGGCAGTTCCCCAATTTCATTCTCTATTTCCATGGTGAATTTTATAGAGTCCACATGCCTGTTTATGTGCGAAGTGCGTTTCTCTACATCGTTTTCTTTCACTATTACTAACGTGTAGTCTACATATCTCCACCATTTTATTGATGACCTGAATGCTTTAATATCAATCTCTTCCCAAAATTCCATGAATATGTCGGCTTTTATTCATGAGATAGGCGATCTTATAGCTACTGCTTCATTTTGTTGATATATTTTCCCCTCATATGTGAAATATGTTGTTGTCAGATATGTTGTTTAGAAACTATGTTCCACTTCGAATCAAATTTAATATAATAATGATAAACTTCGGTTTGCTGTTCCCTCCAATTCTGTATCACCGAATTTCAAGAGGTTAACTTGTTTGGAAGTTGTGTCCGGATCTTTGAACTTCAAGTGTGAAACTGCAGAGTAGCCTCAGATGGGTTTTATCATAAGCAGATGAATTATTACTGTTGCACTTTGAAATTTCCTATTGCTAAAAATATGTGTGCATTCGTTACACTAACTTATGCACTCCTACTTTCAGTTCATTTGTTACCACATATGGATACAACTGATATTTCCTGAGAATCACTCTCCCATAGGGTGGAGATTCCAACAACAGGAGAAGCTTGAACATTCAGTTAAGCAGCTTTTACAGCGCCAAAAATGAAAGCCACGGTGCTCATTTTGTTCTGAATGCTATATATTGATGGTCAGCTGTAATTTCTTTTAGATGTGTTTCAGATATATGATTTAATGAACGAAATACTCCCATGTTGAATTGTAAGAAAAAGCCTGAACAGCTAAGAATATTTTCTTTTCTATGATTCGTTTTCACGGGCTGGATAAGCGTACTTATACTGAACATAGAAATCTTTAGGCCAATCAGATACTGGTAAACGGTGTCCTCGAAAAATGTATCACATAATGTAAGATGTAAGAAGGGATGGCTAATTGTAACTTAGAAAAGAGGCCTTTCCACTAGATCCTGTCCATTCTACACGAGCTTAATGATTATTCATTATCTCACACTTATTACGTCATGCCAACTTCTACCTCTTTTCTAACTTACAATTGGTCATCCTTTTCCACACCTTACATTATGCATTACATTTTTCGAGGAGAGTTTACTAGTATCTGACTGATCTAAAGATTTCTTTGTTTAATATAATTATGATTGTACAGCTCATGAAAATGAACCGTCGAAAAGAAAATATTCTTGGCTGTTTACGTCTTTTTCTTATGACGCTATATATGATTCACTTGACACCACCAGAGAGCTGGTGTTACTTAAATGAACAGAGTTTTCGTTAAACACAAATTCACCCGAATGACAATGATTTCGTCATTCTATTATTTTCAAATAAATTTTGAAATCAACCACAAACTACACCATGTAGCTAGTTATAATAATAACATGTGTGAAGACAGAGTTCTCTCTACGGTGATCGCTCCTATCACAATGATTTCAGGATCATTTAGGCTTTCTATTAAACAATCACTTATACATTAATATTTCATTCATTGTCATGCAGTGTATGATACGCAAAATATTGCAGCTTATTTTTTGAATGATGTATTAACACTATAACACCATTTGTTTTACAGGCAAAAACTGATAATGACAAACATCACGACTTAGCTGTAAGGAATTTCTGTTCTCACCTGATTTCGATTCCACTGGGTGCTCTGCTTATTTTATATTCTTTCCGTCCATGGAAATGGTTTTTCTTGGCTAGATTAATTGTTTGGATTCAGATGCTTCTTGGTGCATTTTTTTGTGAGTCACACTCGAAGAGAGTATTTTTATTTTAATATTTATATAAATGAATTTCACCAGTCATCAGATGATGTTTTTTGCAAAGCAAAATTATAGTAATGCAAACAAGCTATGCATATTAACCAGGAACTCATGGACATTCTCATTTCAGGAGGATATTGCGATTCTGCTAACTGAGAATCATAACTAGTACACTTTTGGTGATCCGATTACTTTACAAAATCTAATGCTTCTCAAAGGTTCAGTGAGGATTCCAAAATGTTTTGGTGCTAGTCCGCAGATTAAACTCTTAAGAGTTTGTGTTATTTGCTGAATAACAAATAAGTTGTGAAATAATTATTTTAGTGATTCGGTTTTAAGTTCACCTGAGACGTTTTCGTTAATGAGAGTAGATTAAATAGACAGAATACCAACAAAAGGTGCTTGAAGTACTGAGGTGTTAACTCCGTTTCACACCGTAGCTTTGATAATTCTATTTGTTATAGCACAAGTAGAATGTGTATCATGCACTTCTAGAATTATCTTATCATTTGACTTTGTAGGTATTTCAAATAAGCAAATGTTTCTTTGAGGAAGTATTTTATTGTGTCTTTGACTAACTGAACTTCAACATCGTCTAACTTTTCCATATTACAGTCGTATATTTCAATCAGCTTGGTAACCTACATCCGGAAGCGGAAGACTTCTACCATATGAAACCACATGAACCGGTAAGTCAAGCAATATGTATAGGTTAGTTTAGTGGTCTGAGATGACAAGATTACGAATGTATCAGAAATAGCCAATGAATGTTTACGTATGTAATAATACACTGAAAACAGTCCAGAAAGCCCAGCTGACCACCTGCTAACTCTACCACTGCAGAAGATCTGGGAGTAAAGAAAAGTACCTGATAATTGAAAGAAATGTAGCCTTGTCAATCTGTCAAAGAAGGGAAACCTATATCGAAGTAAGGACTGACGCGGCTATTGTCCACTCAAGAAAACTATTAAGCCGCCTTATCTTGGAGATTAAAAAGATGCACTAGACGGAGGATTCTGTCAGATACAAACTGGATTCAGTGAAAACAAATCACATAACTCTGAATAGCAATACTACTTGCGAGTATCCGACACGGTGTGGAAATCCGGTCAACCACTTACCTCAAACTTAACCATTTTGAAACCATGAAGTAACTATTTAACTGCTGCAATGCAACGAAGTTCCTTACCCATTTATATATATAAATATATAACTTCGTGTTTTCGTTTTATTTGCTTCTCAAGCATGTTTTCTTTTGTATTCGTGTTGAAGGGATATGAAGAATATAAACGCGCCGCAGTGGGCGAATGGTTTGTAGTACTGGGATGCGTAGAAGTCTCATTCATCACCGGTTTAGAACTGCGTACTTATGAACAGGAAAGATTGCATATGGATTGAGAAGGTCTACAAGTTCGTGGAGAGCTTAATTAACTCCAAACATTTCTTTCAATGCACATGAGAATATAGACATATTTTAGGATAATTCATATCGTTTGTTCTGCCCAAGTCCTATGATTCTCAAAGATTTTGTTTTCTTACAAATATGAATAGAAACATTATTATTATTAGTTTTTGCACCACTTTCTTTACATTCACAACTTACATATTATATGGAAAGATGACAGTATTAAAAGAAAACAGATCTCATGTTTGCAATATATTTTCACTTTTTATGAAATGAACAGTTAAAACGATTAAAAAGTACTTCATACTGCGATCACCCAATCAGCTTACATAATGGTAGATTTCCAAAGGCTTCAATATTTCCATAAACTATTTAGGAAAATAGTCATCAGAGCAAATAACTGTTATCTGTAATTTTATCAAGCTCTGCTGTCATAAATCCCTCGCTGATAACATACAGTAATCATTGAAAGTGAATTAAAATTATTTAGGAAGTTGTAGTGTGGTTAACGCACAAGATGTAATGACAGTCCGTTAATTTTGATTATAGTTTATAGATATATAAAATATGTAGTCAGTGTGAAAGTGAGATGAATGAGTTAAGCTGGCTGAGTGAAGTGTTTATGTGTTCATATTCAACGAAAGAATGGGTTTTCGAGAGTGGATTAAAACTCAGTGGCGTGAGAGGCAGCACGAACACTACAAAGAAAAAGAAACAGTTGAATGGGATGAGCTGAATGCGAATTTGAGAAATGATAAGTGACGATAGTGAAAGTAAAATTAGAAAATTAAGGCGATATGAACAGAGAGAGTTATCATACTAGTGAAAGGTAATCAAATAATGAAGGTATACTACTAGCCCTGGTGTGATAATACTACTTTTGTGAAGTCTACTGTGGTTGGTAGGAAAGCTAAGGTTTTTTCTCACTTATTCTCAAACGCTACAGTTTCGAATAAAAACGAAATCACGTAAAGTTTATACAGAATATTCTACACTCAACGTACGAACGTTAGTGCTCCCCCTGTCAACCAAATCAAAAATGCGATGGCACTGTTTATTGAGCTGGTTACACAAATAAGACGATTTCAGAGAGTCATGCTAGCAATCACTATCGAATAAAGATAGTTTTGAACGAAATTCACTTAATATCTAATGAAAAATTTGAGCGAATGGTTTCCGTAGTGATTCGTTTCCTGTCTTATGATGTCAGTGTATAATATATATATTTTTCTATATTTGGTTTGTAAGCATTAGTTTTGCTTTTACGAGTTGATTACGGATCGATATCGGTTAAGGAACCATTGAATACCAGGGCGTTCTAGACAACTGTTTCATCTTAGTTATTGCCTTGTAACAGGAAGGTCCTGGGTTCGAAACCTAGCGGGTGCGTACTGCCGATGCACATCAAACAAGGATGAAACATGTAGATAAGCAAACAGATCTCACACTATCCACTATTACTACGTATTTATAGTATAATACATGTATTAATAATACACACTAATGACATCACACACACACAATGCAGATTATCTCAGGGATATCTAACAGACGACCAATATAGGATGTAAATAAAATGAAGGTTAAGATCCCGATCAACATCGCCCGCTCAGATCAGCTAAAGATAAACTGTCTGTTAATAAAGATTAAATAAATATCAGACATTCAATGATAAACTAGACGTGCTTATGTTTTAGCTAGCAAGTGAACAATGAATTGCACATTCTTCTTTCACATCCCATGAGTATAAAATTTAGAAAAGTTAGAATAAGTTAAAATAAGTTTTGCCACTCAAACTGTTCTTAAATAGGCTTTTTTCCAGATATTTAGTAGGAAGATAAACAGCGATATTTTCTAGACATGATAAACTACTTACTTTGAAAAGAGAAGTAGGTGGTTGGAAAGATTATCGAACTCTTCGTGCATGACAAAGAGGCATCAACAACTACTCAATTGTGATGAAGTATTTATGTCTCCATCCATCAAAAATTCAAAAGCCACCTTTAGATAAACTCCTTGTGGCGTAATTATTTCTTGAATTACATATTTCATTTCATATGAAAAATATCCGGTGGTCAGAACGGATTTCTTTGACATGGAACCCATAATTTTAACCATTCTGAAATCACAAGGTATATAGTATCACGACATCGTCTTAGATATATAGGAGATCATGGCATTTCATCAAGGTATGTAGACCTGAATCGCGAATTTTTCTTAACCCATTGTGGAGATTTAGTCTACGTATCGGCCAGCCAGCATCTTTTCCGCTCTTAATGTATTTCACTATATTGGAAATTGTGTGCCTAACTGAGTGTTCACTTTGTTAGTGAATGATATTTGCCTCACATACTTTGTACTTCGTTACACTTACGATTCACGTGTTTTTGACGACTGCATTCAAATTCGACCCCACGATACAAATTGTATCCCTGTGTAGTTTATTCAATTCCATTTATTGTCCAGTAAGTACAAAACGAGATCTTTCATCATTTCGTGTTTGCTCAGTTCAAAGTTAACAAAGAGAATGGGATGATTTCAGAGGATATGAGGATGTTGTTTGTTTCGAAGATCACCTATTCAATTGTCTGCAGAAATTGTCCGAAATAATTAATATTGTCAGCACAGTTGTTTGTAATTTTCCTTCAAAGCAGCAAAATACTTCAAACTGAAGTACTTCAAAATGAAGAGGAACAGAAATGTTTGTCTACATTGCTCATTCATTAGATGTTGTTTCATGATCCTTGGATTATAATGTTTGGCTAGTTTTCAGGAATTGGTCTTTACAGGGATTCTATTTGTTGAATAATTTGTTTAGAATGATGTTCAGGTGAATATGTGTAATCTGATTACAACGTTTATTTTCACAGTAACTGTCTTACTTCTGTCATGCGTCGTTTCCGAATGACTGATGTAATCATATGACCAATTTGCATACAGTTTCTCAGATACTCATGAAACATTCGAAAACTCCCGCTTCGTTGATTCACAGTGGTGTTAAAGAAGACTGTATCCTTTTAGAACCCAAATACAAAATATTCAAGACTTCCCTCTTCTCAAAATGTTTTGATGCTGAGGAAAATGAATATGTGAGAATATCACAAATTGATGTGTATCTGATAGCACTTCGTTTGTTTTAATTCCCTCAGCATACTGATTTCTTTACCAAACAGTTTTTTCTTTTGCAGAATTTCCAACATAATCCTGTAACGAGATCTTTGTTGTAAATGATACTTTGTCAGGGGAAGATCAATCCATTTCGGTTCTCTCTAATTGCACTTTTCATCGCACTCACCGGACTTCCTATTTTGTGAGTGAGTTCTGTTTTCTGAAAAAGAAGAACAGCGGCAGTAGTAATAGAAGCAGCCATGAGGCTGTGGAAACTTCATAATTTGCATATGTCACGGGCATCTATAATTATCATATTCATTAAGACTTCTCGTCACAAGCTCACATGTGTTTCTTCAGATTTATGAGAAGTGAAACCAGAATATGCTGTAGGACGTTTCTTTGTGTATAACTTGGTTCTGTTTAAATCCACTTTTTGTCGCACCCACATGACTTCTCATTTCGTGAGTTTTAGGTTATATATCAGAAATTATGAATCGACTTCAACACTTTGTGCTGATGGACCCTGAACAAACTAATTTGTTGAAACCGACATCTTACAAATCCACGCGTAAATAGGGCGGACTAATAACGGGATTACTAAATATGCAAAGCAAAAATGAAAACCTTTTTAAAGTACGGAGCAGACGGTGCTTCATTTTGCGTACTTTTGCTCACCTTTTATTCATCAAGGTATCAAATGTTTCTCCGAGATAACATTAACACCACAAAGAGTAGGTTACCCGCCAGATAACCGAAAGGGGTTATTTGTAAGTGAGATAATGTGTTGGTTATCAGTGGATATGTAGACGGAAATAATCAGTACCGAAGTACCTTTAAATATGTACATATATATATTATATGAAATCATAGGATGATAAATAAAACTTTTGTCTGATTGATCAACAGATGGTGGTCACTTGGTATATACCGGCCACTCATACATAGAATCAGTTGTGATTTTAATAATTTTGTGATGTGTGCATTGGGTGAAGCAGGTCTGTATCATAGAGAGAACATATGGATTCTAAGCATAGCACATGTTTTGTTGAAGAGACATAAAATGCAAAAAATAAAGATTCTCAACCCTCTAAGCAGTGACTTCTCTTGAAATACGATAGTACGTCTAAATGTTTGTGAGAAACACATCACAACAAAGAGGTTGATTAGCAAATTTGAAGACCGAATTATCCATACAAACGGAAGGAGATAACCAAATTAAAAGGTCAATGACAAATTGAGACATTTCAGAGGTGAGTGACACTAGCGACTGATTTTCAGCCATGTCATGGAAAGCTTCAGTTTCCACATGATTCAAATCAGTAGTGAGAGAATTTGTGAATTCACATCATCTTTCACACTAACTTTCTCCGAGATTTTCTTATTTTATCGCTAACTGTCTGAAAAAGGGTTGGTTTAGTGTGCCTAGCAAACATACACAAGTCAGTCAAAAAGTACTCCCTGGTTTACAAAAAGTCTCTAACTGGCATCCATCCAAGTTCACAATTCAAGGGAATCATTCTATCGATATACGACTCCGTAAATATGTGGAACTTTTCAACTTTCAGGATTCATACCAATTAACCAGAGAGTTAATTTATAAAGTTATATTTGTAAAATCTCAGCGAAATTGAAATGATTAATTCCAACGTTTCGTTCGGCAATCTGGTCCGAACTTCTTCAGGGAAAATTAATCGAAATTAACATAACAAAGTTTATATATAAAGGGACACATCTTGTTTTTAAAATTCTTGTCCAATCATGAATCATGCAACAGGTATCAACATGTATCAAACATAAATAAATAGAATTGTATGTTTATACAAAAGTACAATAGTACAATCAAGTAGTCACACTTAGTCAAATTCCCGACTGTCTACGTCTTCTTATGGAGAGAATAACAAATCTATAAAAATTAAATTATATTTATAAAAATGTCAATTATTTTGAAACTATCCGGTCAAATCTTGATCACAACTCATATGAGAATAGCAAATGTTTTATGACTGCTCCACCCACACACACACACACACACATACAAACACCATTGTATCCTGCATATACTGCATACACACATATATTTTAACAAAAGTAGACAAATTTTGAAAGCCTGAGGTCAAAAGTTTTTTGATCATAGTTCATACAATTTTTGTTTTGTTTTGTTTTGTTTAGCATACCTATTGATTGTACTATTGTACTTTTGTATAAACATACAATTCTATTTATTTATGTTTGATACATGTTGATACCTGTTGCATGATTCATGATTGGACAAGAATTTTAAAAACAAGATGTGTCCCTTTATATATAAACTTTGTTATGTTAATTTCGATTAATTTCCCTGAAGAAGTTCGGACCAGATTGCCGAACGAAACGTTGGAATTAATCATTTCAATTTCGCTGAGATTTTACAAATATAACTTTATAAATGTCTACTTCTCACTCAGCGCTCAATTATTTTGCAACTATCCGATCAAATCTTGATCACAGTTCGTATGAACAGAGAGTTAATTGCTTGCCAATATGAATACTATTCATCAGACTTAGTCGCCACACTGAAAATTCAGGATACAATCACTCTCACTAGAATGGCTGGTTTCCTCACTGGAACATTGTCAAACCCATCACTAGCCATCTACAGGTAGCGGTTGTATTTCGCTATCTGCCATTGTTCAGTGAAGAACAAGACGTTAACCCTCCGATCGAAAGTGCTCTGAAGGAACAGGCTGGCTTTGGGATTTGCAGAGTCACCAAAACTACAAATACTTGGAATCAATAAGCAATTCGTAAATCTTCCATAAGGCTGTATATTTCTGTTCCTTAGGATAAAACTTCATCACTGATACACACCATAAACACTGATCTAGTTGTAGCCATATAACACAAGGAAGTTTATCAGTTACGTTATCTTCACATTTTCACAGCAGGAACGTGGGATTCAAGAGTAATGCATCTTATCTAATGGTTTTAAAAGATAACAATAGCGAAAGCATATCATTCTTTGTATCTCCACAGATATTCAGTGGCCGTATACAACGAACATATCAATGCTTTCTTTCCATTCATCAGGTGAGTATTCCAGCCACAGTTATAGAGTATAACCATACATTATTTTATGAGATAATGTACTGACAGATTCTATTCTCCTAGGGAATGATTGAAGAAGAAATATGTAGGTATCAGACTAGGGTCTATCTGAATATGAGCTGAGTACTTTTAAGAATGAGTTCCAAGACGTTGTTGTTATCCACAATATCACCTCATTGGAAGTACTAAAGCTTTTGATCAGTGCGATTAGCAATTCAGTTACCCTCATTCTATCAGTGTGCATGAAATATCACAGATGGGCTCACCAACATAAGGTGGAATCCGTTGATTTGCAAATAACACGCAGCATCATGGATTGTTGGTGCAGTTCAATTTGTAAACACGATAGAATCGGGTCGGGATATTTAACCTGCTTGATACTAAAATTGGTATCTCAATACACTGTTGAGTATGTTGAGACTAAAGGAGACAGTTGATTGTCCGGTGTTTGGATCACTTCGATCTTGCCAACAAGCAATACTGGTTGACATGGTTTTCTGCAAATAATCCTGTAAATCAACAGCCTGTAGCATTATGGAAATCTGACAACAAATCAGAATTTAAGAAAAATCAATTTCCAATAAGGGATGTAGGGTGAATAGAGCTGGAAGAGTAAAAGAGAGTATGAATAGCAAACATAAATGCAGAATATTCCACCTGACGTTTCAGTAATTTTTTCCTGGACTCTGTTTGGTGCTGGAAGTCAGTAGCACGTTTATTCTCATTCGCGTCTTCGTGCAAATAATGTAATCGCCCTGATTCCATTAGGAATCGAATAATAGCGGGGCCTTAACATTCACCCTGCTGAATCAGAAAACCCTCTTTCTCTACAGCAGTCGAAATATGTTATTTATTGACAATTGCGTTTTTGCTCGCTGTATATTTTAGTGGCAAGTAATCATCAAGCTGGATTGTGATATAAATTTCTGGAACAAAATAGGACGTGGATACTTCATATTCCGATTTGATCATGTTCACTAGATCCTAGATGATTGTAGTGACTCATGGATTTGAATCAATTTGAAATGACAACATTTTCCTTCAAAACGTCATATTGTATGATTGCTTAAACAATTCTCAACAGACATGGCAAACAGTCAGGTTGAGTTATACAAATTGAGAATACTAGTCACAATCATAGAACTAATTCTCAGAATTTCTTAAAAATTTCAGCTATTTCGGAGTTTTCCCTCCAGAAAAGTATGGCTTCTTCGTAATGATGACAACCTACTCAATATTTAGTAAGTTATGCATTTTGATGAGACTTCATGAACAAAAGTTAACACTCAGTCAACAAAATATTCTCTCATGAACACCTTGATGAACAGATCACTTCAGCCATAGATGACTGCCCATTGCAATCATATATCTCACCACGCTTTGTTGACTTCAACAGAAAGAGATTGTTAGATATTCATTGTCAACATCACTTATTCACTTGACTCATCACACTCATGCATTATGGGCAGCAGCAGTTTCCAGATCGTGAACAAAACTACTTCCACCTTACTAGGCTATTCACATAATGTGCATAGCCACTTAGATGAACAAAGAAAGTGAGCTCACACGCACACCATAACTGCAGTCACCACTTGACAGGTAAAACAAAGTCAACAACAGGGCGTGAAGAGTAATACGTTTCGCCTGCAAATATTTCAGTTTTGTTCAGTTTAGACGTAGTTTGATGAGGAATGATATGAAAACATTTGCGTTAACAGAACACATCTACGTATCACCTCGACGTTTCTCTTAACCTCAGGTAAATTGCATTTGATAGAGATACTAAACTTCCCGTGAATTATTGCATAACATAGAATGAGTCATTTTGAAGAACCTGGTTTTCAGTAGAATTCAAGATGAGAGCCTCAGTATCATCAGCCGGCTACCACAACACCTGAGTTAAAGGAACTGACACAAGGTTTAAGAAAGTCGAACTTAACCGCATGTGAATATGGTATTTTAGCAGTGTGAAAAATGAGAAATCTGTGGATTCACGTTTCATCTTGCTTTCCTTTACGTCTAATTGTATCAGAATAAACTTGTCTTCGATGTGACTGATAACATTCCCTCGTGTTGGTGATATTCACATGACGGAATGTACATTCTTGGAGAATTCAGATTTGAATGGAAGCAGATTAGTGATGATTGGAGTCAATTACGTCATGTGGATTCGTCATCGGCCGGAAATATTTATTTGCATTAAAACATTCCTATGATAACACAGTTATGTACGTACATATATATCTATATATATGCAAATATATTCCCTTACATATTTTCATTGCTGTCTCACATATTGGGTTGTACATTTTTAGGTACTGCGGGAAATTGGTTCTGGTTTCAAATAGTTAAAACTAAAATATCGAATAAGTTTAAATCGTCGACGCCCCACTTCGTCAACTCATTCATACGACTTCTAATGACTTTATCTGCGTTGTGTTTAACCAGTCTGTCTATCTTTGATGTGAGTTTCGCTTTAATGTTACAATTGAATAAACTAAATGCCAGCCAACTCATAAAGTGAATGAAACCCATGCAAGATTTCAAAGAGATTTTGTTGGTAAGTTGGTAAGAGTATAGCAGAGGTGTGCATGGTACTTAGTTACTTCCGATTTTGGTAAGAATTAGTATCGGCTGGCTTTGGTCATCTCTGATAACTCTCGACAACATATGTTAATTCCTGAATGTGACTGTTCAAATGATGGTGAACTGATGTATTGATATTTTGTGTCGTGATAGGCTGTAAACAATTTTCATCAGACTCTCGTACTCTGAAGTGTTTTAATTCTGGTCATGTATTCGTGCAATACCCCACACAGATTGGAAAGCGACGTCACAATCCCATGAGTGAACCACGATTTTCTGAGTTCGATTCATAAGTGTGAATGTGACTAGTCTTGTTTGAAGTCGTAATCTGATTATCTTCATTTCCTGTGCTTAGCAAATTCATGTGATAATCTCTGCATATAGATAGTCATTGTCTCCATAAACATATCGATACAATTTATTCACGTGTTGTTTAATGTGTACATCAGTGAGTGGCGAAAGCCATAGCTGGAGAAATTTCAAAGTTGTTCTCCGTGATCTGTAATTAACAGCATCCAGCTAACACAAACTGGCTAGGAGAAAAGATCACTGTTATCACCATATGAGTGCAAAAGGAATCTAACCGGTATTCATTTAATTTCTGTTAAATTCACCTTCATTTTTCATCTACAGATGAAAAAATATAATGTGCATCACCACCTAACGGCTGTTTGCAACTTCTTCTGTCATGGCCTTTCAATTACGTTGGGTGGTTGTTTGATGTTGCAGTATTTCGAAGACTTCCATTGGTTCTGGTTTATTCGGTTCCCACTGACCCTGAAAATGATCCTCATTTCTGTAGCCTGTAAGTTTCGATGGTTACTTCATCAAATTGATTAAAGTATGCAGCTCTTGATTGATGAGTAGTGTTCAAAAATATATCCCAAGTAATACGCCAGTGCACAACAGTGTATGAATGGTAGAAATTACATAGGTGTGCATTTCTGATAATATATTATATGTTGTTTCATCCGTACGCATTTTTACCATTCTGAGAATTCGCAAATACTGAAGTACGCAAACATGTGGATTTTTGTGGGAACTACTGGTAAATAAATATCAAAATTGTGTTAGTACAAATACAATCGCTTGACATTGGGTGGCTGATGTTGGGAAGTCTAGTTGGGTCCTGTAATGCACACACAGAGTTGTAGATTCTCATACTAGGACGGATCAAGTAGATACATTACACGAAAATAATGAATGTGAATGAAATGCTGGTTATTTTATTGGTAGAATGAACCTGAGTTGAGGAACTGTGATTTCTCTCACCGTCGATGACAGGCGGAGACTGACTGTCGAATAGTTCAACATAACTGAGTAGCCAGAATTTCAGGATAACAGTTAAAGAGCTTCACCTCACAGCTAATCATTCGGCGGATGAAAGTGTCCATAGCATTTACTTCAAAAGTCTCGTGAACATTGACTGGAGATTTTTTGTACTCAGAATGTTCCGATGCTTGTCCACTTCTAGATGTAGTTTTAATTTTATAATTTGAAAGACAGCCGTAAATATATTCAAGGGTTGATAGCTTCAATTAAAATTCTAAGCGCTTGAATTTCACTACAATGGCAGTTTTGTTTCAACCATAATCCATAGAAAATTATTAGTATGCAATCAGGCAGCAGTTCGTTTGTGGCCCCATGATTTTAATTAACTCTTTACACCAAAACGTTTTCCTAAACAAACTACTTCAGATAATATATCCAACTACGTAATCTCTTGCCTTCTCACTATTTTCAGTCGCTTATTATAAACATTCTGGTCTCCCTTTACTGGATACACCAAATATTTATCAAATGCTAACGACAGATGGTGCAAGTACATATTTTTTTAAAAATACCTCTATCACTCATCGAGAAAAAAAACATTACAGATGGATGTGTAAAATTTTTAAATGTCGCTTGGATTGCTCACAGTTGTCGTATTAGCTTTTCTCAAAACACAAAATTTCTAATATACAGTGAAGATGAAGATCAGACTGCGATTACAATCCGCTCCATAAATAGAAGAATTCGTATAGTTAATTTAGGATTAAGAAGTGATGACGATTATAATGACTGATTCTCTATATAAAACACTCCACAAAGTTGACCTCTGACTGTGATTGACCACCATCTCACCAACTAGCTAATTTGCCTATTCACCATCAGTGAATGTCAGTTGACCTTATTCTGTTTGAACACAATTGAAATGCGATTCATTTCGCTATCTTTTGAATCCGTGTTTGAATTTTCAAGTCAGAGTTAACTGTTACGTGTCAACTACGTGAATTGATTTCTTAAGAGTAAATTGGGTAATCAAGCCACATTGTTTGAACAATATATCCCGAATTTCATGAAAACTTGATTAGGTGGATAAGACGTCATCGAAATTGAATAATGTCATGAACGTATATCTATCCAGGTATTCAGGAGAAGAAACACAGTGTACAGGTTACGAATTATAGTGAATTGTGTCAAGAATGGATTCAATTACCCTCAATATTACCTGCGTAATTTTGAATTGAACTGCCATGAATGAATGACTAACCTCTCAATTCTTTCTATTCGAACAGGGATACTGGGAATTCGTTTACTGTGCTATGGCTGAATGGGTTATGGTCGTCACATGTATACTATACACGCTAGTCATCGCACTCGAAACCAATAAATACGGAAAGTCTTTGATGAGAACAGTTTCCAGAGACACCTCTACGGTTCAACTCTTGAGAAATGTATAAACTGTGTTAAATTGAAAAGTGATTTCTAATTGTGTTCAGCAGACTTTTTGTGAACTATCTATATATCTTTCACTCAAAGAAACATTATTTTTCAAAAGAGTCATTCTTTCAGCGGGAATCAGGATGTCAGTGATCAAAACTGGCTGAATTCACTGTGATAGAAAGGACACTATGCAAAGCGTCTGAGGAAGAGAAGACGCATTCGAACGGCGAAACATTGGTAGTGCTGTGAACGGTTTGTTTATTTGCCTCACAGAGTGTGAGGTGAAATTAACGACCAGAACATTAGTAACTCGATTTTATTGCCATCAACCGACCAACGTCACCAAGTCAATACTGTTTACACGAATCACTGCGTTCCTCTGTATGGTTTCTCAAACTTCCATGTGTCACACAAGTTGAGGAGTTATATTCCAACAGTAACTTACCACGAGCTAACATGAAGAAATTCACAGAAATATTAAACAATATCATAAGGTTGATGAGGTGCGAAATTTATAT
Organism: Trichobilharzia regenti; assembly: GCA_944472135.2. NCBI lineage: Eukaryota > Metazoa > Platyhelminthes > Trematoda > Strigeidida > Schistosomatidae > Trichobilharzia > Trichobilharzia regenti. Next base: position 99,365,263 of record OX235262.1, on the reverse strand, counting down.
TGCACAAGAGAGTCATTTCCCCACACCTAACTGTGGAACACGTGAGAGTCGAGAAGGATATCCTTGACAAAATGGAAACTAAACTCTGTTTCGAAGGATTGAACAGAACATTAATCACTTCGAACACACAGTTCAAGGGCCAGTGGCCACTCGACGACACAATCTCGATTTCCTCTGAACGATAGCCGAGATAATAAAATAACACATTATCGTCGGAAGAAGACACACTAAATGTCAGAATGATGATACAAAATCAGGTATAGAGGGAGATAAATGCATAATTGGTTGGCATGCTTTCACAAATATCAATAGATCCTATAAGTCATTCTGCCACAATGGTACGTCAATAGTCGATTTTGTGGTGTCCTAAGTACAATTTACTTCTTAGAACCATGGATACACAATTTACGTGATGCTTTCATCTGTTGACCAAATTCGACGAAATCGCTCTCCTCATTTCATGTGTGATTCGATGTCTTGAACAAGTACTTCATACAGCGTAGGTAAAGAATACGAACAGATGATAAGGCGGGCCTTCGAATCACAGTATTCCTCACTGAAATGCCTAATGAGTAGATGAACAACTAGTACAAGCTACTCACACTGACGAAAGGCTTTCAATCCTCACCGATACACTTAGGTGATAATTCAAAGCTGCAATATGACTCTAATTCAGTCACACGATAATGGGCTATGAGCCGCACTTCTTGTGTGAGGGCTGATTGTACTGCCCACTGGCTTAGAATGAAGTGGGCGAAGCGTGATCCGAACATCGGAACCACTAGTTGCAAGTGCAGTAATTAGGCCAATGAGCCACATCTCCACCAGTAATTCAAAGAGCGATTATATGCACTTCTTTAAGTTTTTGATGTGGTTGTGTTCTCTGAGCTGGATGGTTAGTTTGCGAAGCTTTCATCACCCTACTGGGTGACATCTTCAGCGCATACTTCAATTTGAAGTGAGCTTTTAGATTTCTCCACGAGTTTATTAATCATCTCTCCTGGTGACCTTGGACGTGATTGGTTGCTTGTGTGTGTTTTCACACCTTCTAGCTTACTTGTATTGGAGCTGATTGTTTCTTTGACTTGAACTTTGACCCTTTGTGTGTGAAGTTTCTTTCTTATTGGTTGATAAATTTTGTCTATCTCGATGTGTCTATTGATTGATGATTCACTGGAATGCCAAGCTTCTAAAAATTCTCTAGCATTCTTGTTATTTCCTTTGTCTAATATTTGAACGTTGTCCCAGTCGAATTGATGTCCGTAGTTGTCTGTGTGTAGTGAAATGAGGGAGTGTATATCATGTCTTTTGACGGCTAGCTTATGTTCGTGGATACAAAGACGAAGGGGACGTCCACTTTGGCCGATGTAGTGTTTTCCGCAGTTGTTACAGTGACTGTAACTGAAGATGTCACCCACTAGGGTGATGAAAGCTTCGCAAACTAACCATCCAGCTCAGAGAACACAACCACATCAAAATCATCCACCTGAGCTGCAAATCTTCTCTATTATATCTACTTCTTTAAGTAAGTGATGTCGCGCATTAAATTCATTATAATTTTCATGAGAAACAAGTGATGAACAACGATAGTGATGTCCTGTACAACGGGAAAGCGAAGTAATTAATTCGCCACAGAATTTTAAATATGAGAGGAGGCCATTGGCTTTCTTCGAAATAGTATTTAAAACCTAATCTAATGCATGATTGGGACTGCAACGAAACTGAGTATGCCCAAATTAACAGTCTTGAAAGCATTTTGAATATGATCTCATTGATTGTTAGAAAGTGTGAATATCAAGCTTCCAGGGACTCTTCGGTTGTTGTTATAAGTTCTCAGCTGAAGTTTTTCTTCTTCTGTATTTTGAATGTGTTGCATTCTTAACAAATAGATAGTATGTTATTACCAATAATACGACCAACAGTAGTGTATTCACAATCACAACGTCAACAACCACAATAACAAAGGACCCGGATACGAAATAAGACAGTAACAGTTCATCAACAGTGGAAGAACAGTGGTTGATAGATTTGTATATACACTATATTTTATTGCCTTGCCATCACTGAGATCAATGATAAGCTGAAAGTGTTAACAACGAGTCACAACCAATACTTTGTGATGAGTGAGAATACAAGCAATCCACGAAAAGAGTGAAATATGTGGTTAGTATGCTGAGCGAAGACAATATATGTATAACAAGGAATCAATGTCATGAAAGAAGAGAACTCGGGGTGAACAACACAGTGTTAGTCCGGAGGAAAATTTTTGAAGCAAAATACGTTAATATTCATTGATAACGTGGGTTCCTTAACATTCTTAGTGTTTCACTAACACTGCTTGCAGAAAAATAAACAATGACTGCCGCTGCTATTTTCTTTAAGACATAATGGTTTTGCTTCAAAAGTGAATGAAGCCACAGTAGCCTACAGTCTTTAGAGAGACAGAAATTAGAGATTAATTGCAGTAGTTCAGGGCAGTAACGGGTCTGTAGATTGCTGAAACTCGGGTTAAATATTTTGAAGATGAATACATCTTTAGTAAGCCGAATGGAATAGGATGATGTGAGAATCGTCGAAGTGTAACCTCGTAGGAATAGTTTCTGAATACTAGACTGTGAGACAATGAAGCACAAAGCTACGAATGAATTGTACCAATCATTTTTGATTTTTAGCTGACGAAAGTGTTTCTGTGAATGGCCTGTGATCGGAAGGATGGTATCCAAGTAAAACTGTACGTTAGCATCCTTCTTGTGGAGTACTATGGAAACAAATTACCACCAAATTGAGACTCTTGGCTGAAATACGTGCCTTGATTTCCTTGATTTCTGAATGGGGATTATTCGTGTAACAAAATTATATACTGATTGCGTTGTGTAAATACAACATGACATGACAACATGAGTTCTACCGAAAACAGTTGGAATGCTGATAGCGGTTGAAGCGATTTTTGTAGGGAGTATAGACATGAGTAACCAGGAAATATATATAAGTTGTTGGTGCGAATCAAATACAGGAAATTGCAACTTTAATAATCTCTCTACACAACGAGGTTTAGGTTCTAATTTCAACAAGTAGATGTCCTCCATCACTCGTTAAATTCTCATTCGTAAGGAAATGCGTTCAATATTTCGGGTCAAATAGTCACATGAAAACATCCACATAATCTGTACATTCGCTAGTCAATTTTATCAGAACACAAATCATAATCAGCGGTGTTTACAAATACCCAAATTTGAAAAAGCGAGCTTCAACTCACATACTCATCTCCTTCCGATAGATCAGTATTACTATGAAACACAAAGTTTTTTCCAGGAGGATTTTCTAGTAAAACAAGACAATTATGTTACCTTTATCAATAACAATATGTTCTCCGAACTATCGACAGAAGAAGAATGGAGTTACATGCACCGTTTGTCTTGGAAAATGAATTGCTTGAGGAAATGTATTTCTCAACTATGTAGGAGGAAATACTTCATGAGGAATAGCAAACTAAAATCCAGCATGTACATATACACAATAAGTTCGAAAGGAGAATTGAACTCCCTCTTGCCTTGAACACATTTTCTGTTCATTTACACGTTGCTTCTCGTAGCCTCATTGTTCAAAGTCGGTAACCCACGTGATTTGTGCGCACCCTATAACAATAAACTATTCACTCAGAGCAATCCATTTAAATTCTTTGTTGCCCTAAAACGGCATATATAATAAATGATATTTTTCAGCCCGAATGAGAAGTTACGTACAGAAACAATATTATTCTTTAGCAGTCAGTAATGCGTTAAGATGGAACTTTATTAGAGGAAAGCTTTTCAAATGCTTCAGAAAGTCTCGTATGATAAAGATTATTTCAGATTTTTGCAAATAAGCCTATGAATGTTAGTTGGTTTACAGGTTCATGTTTCCTGACGTAATACATATCTTCTGTCTCTTCAAATAACTGACCGGCTTCATTGAAATATGCAACGGTATCATAAAGGCAACTGCATCACAACAGTTAATTATTCATCATGACCACGTAACATAGTTACACATGACAGAATGTTCTCAGAACTGATAAATATACGTAATGTAGGCATAAGCTTGTCGAATTTTGCCCTAAATGCACACTGCAGTTTGCTTCTGAAGTGTGTGTGTGAGAGATTAGTCCTTGCAGTGCGCATCGAAGAATTAGCGTGAATTCTAAGCGTCGTCTGTTTAATAATAATGACAATGACTAGCTTTATTCTACTGGAAATATGTGCACGCAATATAGAATAATCGGTGAATTTCCCTGCATTGTGCTAACTCTTCGTACAGAATCTCCAGGTGATGTGGTAGTGAATACTATATGACTTTATTCCCCGATGTTCGTTTAGAATTTGCGACCGATCGGTTGTGGTATTTCCACCATATCGCCTCTGACAAATTGATTTTTTTGATTTTTTTTTGCATAATAGAGGTCACCACACTTCACAAGGATAAAATCTTGGCACAAATTTAATAAGTGTACGAAACTGACCTACTTTACTTCCTTGAAAACTGACTGTATGTAGCATAACTTGCAAAAATATGACCCGTTAATCACTGAATAATAACTGCTGAGATAAAAAAACTACACGAAATCATTTATTTAGGTCAACATGATATTTTTTCTAATATATTTTCTAACACCTCCCTCTGAAATTCTGTTTTTGTGCACTTCACTTCTGAGCATCGTTATGAGCACGTGTGAATCATAAGAACACTTTGTACTCTCTAGAAGCAGTTCACCTACTTACTTAGTACTCCATAAGAGGACACTGACGTTGGGAAAATATATTTTTCAGAAGCCCAAAGAACTGAAAGGTGTGTAAATTTATCGTTAGGGAGAACTTTGAACAGTCTTTCCAGTTTTAAGAAGTGAATGATTGCCCCTTTGTTCACTTACATCACATCATTATTCACTATTAGCGTTATTTCCAGAAGATAAAAGCTTTCGAATCCCTAGAAACTTATTATTCGTTTAATCCGTAAAATATCATCTACACGATTCTTTGTCATCGCATGAAGTGGAGTTCACTACTTTTAGTCATAAGCAAGTCATCTTCACATTCTCCTGGGTACGTAGGCTCCAAGCATTCATTTAGTTGCCTAATACTTTATGCTAACGCACGGTATGAATAGGTTGTTTCCAAGTAGCGACTATACCGTGGTATTGACTGACATATAATCATTGAATTGTTCCAATAATTTTTCTGTTTATTTACAGTCGTAAACGTGTCTGTGTGTGAACCACAATAAGAAAATCTACGTGCAGCTCCACTAACAACCACACCAGAAGAAAGAAATAGGTTTGAATTCACTTCTAAGTATCTTAGTATCGTGAATACTTAACTTATCACAAGATCGAAGTTGCATCTTCCTATCGAACAGATCAGGATGCATTTGGTTCCCTTTTGATTGTTGATGAAATGCATACCCTGCTATTGAGTTGCATATTTAGCTTACCTGAATAATACTGTGACATCTCCCTACTCACGAACTTTGGACATTCAGTTTTATTCTTAAAAAACATTTGCGTTATATTCATATTGAGCAATATGAAACTGTTGTTCATATGACCGATCTTCATTTTATTTAAGGTGTAATTCACACAGAAACATACTGTAATTTTCATGTACTTATAACTAAAATGTGCCTCTGAATTAAATCTTCTCCGGTTGTAGTGAGAAATATATATAATTGATGAGACAGCTTCTAAAATGGTTTTATATAAATAATTTTGTATGGAGTTGGACTTATACAGGCGCCAATCAACGAAAGGCTGGGAATAATGGTCCACTGAGTTCACGCCAAATTACTTAGTGATGACGTGCTTGTTTGCAACATGTGACTATATTCAGTTTGATGAATACGAATGCAGACTGCTTGGGAATCGGCTAATTGAAACAGATTTCCACCGCCTGCATTTTGCTATGATTCTTCTAGTTTGCATCATTTCATCAACAAATACTCATTGAAGTCAATGAAGGTTTGCGAAGTCTTGAAAACTAAATATAATTTGATTACTTTGAGAAGATTCATCTGCCATAGAACTGAGAGTAATAATGAATAACACTATGTCAGTTGGTGAAAACTGATAATGGCAGTCTAACTTTGACTGGTAATAAAGTGAAGTATTGGCTCGAACATATCTAATGAAAGATCATTTGACGGACTGTTTCATCTCGAGAATAGAAATATTGTCAGTTTGTGTCTCAGAATGATATGACTAATTTCAAGCCACTACCCCATGCAGACACGATCTGATGAAGTAATAATCACCAGTAGTATTAGACAATAACACTTACGGATTGGTTGAATGGGATAGTCCTGAAAAAATATTACTGCTTTAATTTTCTGAAATATCACAAGCTGTCGCGAAAATATATGAAAGCAACAAGAATAACATCCCATGTTGTGACTTTGATGAACATATCTCCAAGTACCTGTGAAGAAACCTGAAAAATAAGAAACGTTGCATTGTGCTCTTGATTCTGTATATCTCAATCAACCCGTATTTTTTCTGTCCGTGGGTTTATGCTTGCAATGCCACTGAAGCTCTTCACATTTTTGGTGCTTGAGTACGCTTCGTAATATGAAGAACACTTCATTAGTGGAAGCAGTAGAATCGAATTGTTAAGGTGATTGTCAGTTGTATCAACTAACCAACTGTTTAAAGTGCCCATCCACTAGTGCCTTCATTTTGAAAGAACTATTTTCTACGGAACACGGCATGTCTTGCGCGTATCCCTTGAACGAGGTGCCTCCAGACAGTTGTCTGACCTGCTGCGCAACAAATAAACAGTCATACAGACGCTGGAGAACGCCAAATCACATGGCGTTATCATGTTTGTCAGATGACGGTAAAGGATCCCTCTAAATAACGTGGAACGTAAACATACTTCCAGTGCCTTCATAATTTCGTCTGTATTTGAAGGACAACGAGCACTGAGTCCGTCGTCAGAATAAAGTAAATTATAAATAATTCTTAAAGAATCATTAACGAGAGCATTTGTGAATAATTAATAAACATCGAAAATTGCCATTACTTCATCTTCTTCAATATGAGTCAAGTTGATTTTCCTCTTAACTTAATAGATGTTCTTCATTCCATGTTCCACTTTCATTTCATATGGGCTTAGTATTCGGTAAATGTATTTAGAGAGTTTGTAGGTTGGGAATTAATAAAATCCACAACTGGACGTAGTGGCACTTCTGGTTTATGTAGTTTTGCTAATCCAAAAAATCGGCTGGGTCTGGAACCTTTTGGAGCCAGAGTGAACCAAAGTGATACGCAGAGCTTCTCTTTTATTGACTGTAACATTTTGCTCGTTTCTTTTTATAATCTACAAATTTCTTAACAATCGTAATGTTGCCATTATCTGCTCTTGTATTGACAATCAATCTATACTTCTGCAGTTGTTTTATTCGCAGTTGCTTGCTTTTACTTATATTCGATGCGTTTGGCTTCTCATTTAGTAGTACCGTTGTAATTTTGTGGCTTATGACGTTTGCCTCTTCATCTGTCACACATTTTGACGACGGTTCAATTGCTGGAACAATTTCAAGGACCGATAAACGCCTTTTGTTTAAATTATGATTAGGATCCTTCGTAAGGAGCGATGGACATCATAAACAGGTAATTCTTTTAATAGTGATTATCCAATTGCCTTTCTTATCCAAACTTCCTGTTTATTCATGTTACTTTTAAGTTTTTCTTAATCCCTATTTACACTACCATATTTTCATATCCGAGGTTCCTGTCTATTATGTCATTGTATTATTTTTAAATATTTAATCCGTAACTGCATAAACAATTATTCGTCACAATAGTTATGATCCCACTGGATTTTGTTATCCAAACATCCTGTCTACTTTGTTATTTCTGTATTTCTAACCCCTAATCGCAGAATATTCCAATCTTCTCGGTAATTATGATCATAATTTGTTTCAGTTTTATCCGTCCCTGTTTTTATTATGGCGTTTTAATACTATTAATGTGTCACTCTCCTAAACAAAAATAAACAAAATGGTTAACTGTGTATTCAGTCCAGTAGGCAATGAATTATGTTAAGAACACACACGAAGAGACTCTTTCCAACGAATTTATTATAAAGCTGTACAATCGTATATTTATGGTTTTATAAAGAAATTATATCCGATGAGGGAATTAGGCCAAAGATGTGAATACATGAAGTAATAATAGTATGAAATGCAATTAAAATATTTGTGATTATAATCATAGTTTTATGTCAAGTGACAAAGCAAATTAATGCCATATATAGAATAATACATAAGCTGTATAGATTTTGGAGAGAGGTATATAATTATAAGATTAGTAGACGAATATAAAATGTTACGTAACATGGCGTGAAATTTGATAAGATAGAATTCAATACTGTAAAAATAAAAATATGCAAATTATTAATTTGAGATTTAAAATGTCAATTGGAAAAGATTCAGAGTGAGAATAGTATTAATAATAATAATAAAAATAATCGAAGCAATAAGGGAAAAGTACATAGAATAACTAAATAAACTAAATAAATAAATGTCTATCGCTACATGGCCAAGGCAGAAGTAGGGATTGTACATACTTCTTTTGTACACAAAATCTGGCTTAAAGTCATGCATTGCCAAGGCTTCAGCTGTCTTTAGAAGTCTGTAGCGAAGAAAACGCGGGAAGTTAGCATGGATTCTACATATGATCATGAAATCATGGTCAGGGTTGAACGAGTGACAGAAGTCGATCAGAATAGAGCTTTACACACACTTCCTTTCTCCCTTGTAAAACCAAGCTGGAATATGTTCTCGTATCCATATGAAAAGCGTTCTCTGACTACGGCCAGTGTACCTTGCTCCACAAGAGCAGGTAAGCTGGAAAATGCACATGGAGGCTGTCAGATGGAGGAGCTTATCTTTTACAGAGGTAGAGAACAATTCGTGCCTCGTGAACCTCATTTGCAGTTCTGCTGCAAAGAACGCCTTACTGACCGATTTAGAGAGACGATTTTTGAGCAAATCTGAAGCTTGATCACCTTTGAATTCCAAGTTCATACGGTTTTCTTAGGAACTGAGTCGGTTACCAGTTTAGAATGCTTATCTTTCATGTTGCTGTCTATAAATCGGTTAGGGTGACCGTTTTCTGCGACTGTAGCTTTTAAGAAGTCAAGTTCTGAGTCATCGCATTCAGAAATACAAATTTTCCTTATCCTAAAGCAAAGTGAATGAATTAAGCTCCTTTTCCTGAAAATAGGCACCCAACCGTAAAAATTAGTTAGTTGTCCGTTCCATATACATTTAACTATGATTAGAATCACAAATATTTTAATTGCATTTTCAAGTTTTTCTAGTCATTGGGTGCTGGTCATCATTAGCCGTAGGTCTACACACTATAGAATCAGGCCACAACATTGATTTTGAAAACATTGAATTATTCCAGGAAAATTTCAGATATCACGAAGAACGTCTAAAAGCAGAAGCATTTCATATCAGTTGGAATACAAATTGTCTGAATAGGAATGATGGATTAAAACAGAATCTGACCTGGTCACAACACCTCCCTCCCCTCCCCCATGGAGTGACAAAATCAACACAAATGTGATAAGCAAGTTCACTATGTAAACACACACTCCTATTATAATTTTACACACTGATCAAATTCAACATTCTACACTTGATTTTGTTATCTTTACCGATTGACCAACTTGACAACGAAAAACGACCCCAGACAGACGAACGATGATCAAGTTGTAAAACTTTATTTTTATTTTATAACGGACGTACTATTATCATTGTTATTTGGTTTAGTGATCTTCTTTGCTATTTCGACTTTCAATATGTCTCGTTATCTTGACCTAAGTCTATTTTCCCACCCCTTAACTCTTTGTTATATATATATGCTGAGATTTTGTAAATTCCGGTTTAATAATACTTTAATAAAGCTATTAACAATAAATAGCGAAATGTCAGTAAAAACAATATCGTTTTGTTTTTCATTCATTGGGAAATACGAAAACCTTTATCATTTTCATCGCTAACATTTATATCACACCTTGTTGGAGTTTCCAAGAACTATCCATATTTTCCGAGGAATTCGCTGTTATTGCTGCTGCCTGTTTTGTTAACTCACTGTCCATAGCGACAGGCGAATTTAATTCTTGTGACTGCAGTTTTCTTACAGAGCTAGGTCATGAAAATGTCGTTAACTTTCCCGCCAGATTGGATACTTCGCTTGATCTTGTACTTATAAATGGCCTTGGAATATACGAAGCTCGTAAAAGAGCCCCACTCTTTAACTCAGATCATTGTATTTTACAAAATTTACCCAAAAGTTACGGAAAGTTACACTAGAGAACCTTTGCACACCTGTCCAAGAAAATTGAACATAGATGTTACTCTAATGAGAATGTTCAGATTCTTAGGAGCATGCTCAAAGACACTAGGGGGATCTGTTCGATGAAGACTCTCTTGATGACACTATCTCTTATATTACATGTTATCTCAAATTTCGTCTTGACACCTGTTTCCTCTAATATATGGAAACTTTGCAAGGAAACTACTGTTGGTAAGCGGATGAATAGTATTCCTTATTCATTTGATGTTTGTACACTGAAAAAGTCTTTCATACATTCTCCCACAATTACTTAGCTTTCTAGTGTCACAAGTGTTAATGAAATCTGCTTCCCTGGTTTCAATACAAATGATGTTCTAAAATGTCTCCAGTCAATGAACCCTTCTTGTAATCCAGGACCAGATGGTTTGCCTAGCCTTATTCCTAAAAAATATGCAGATATCCTGTGTTATCCTCTCATGGACATATTTACTGAATCTTTTTCGAGAAATGTCGCGCCAGCCGTTTTGAAAGACATTAAAATTGTACCCATACCTAAGTCGTCTACTGGAACATGTATTAAATTCAGACCAATTGTTATCACTTCTCCTTTTCTGAAAACTCTCGAAAAGTTGCTCTTACTTAATCTCGAACATTCACTTAAGGTCTTTAACGATCCCAAACAGTTCTCTTACAAGCATAGTAGAAGTACTTTAGATGCGGTTTCAGTCTTGCATCATAACATTGTCTCCAGTTCGGACAAAGCGGTTAAATCTGTTCGCTTCAACTTCCTAGATTACACATCTGCTTTTGACTCATTACCTAGGTATATTGTTTTAAATAAGCTTTCTGAAACTCAAATTGAATGTTGGGGTGTCAGCTGGCTGCATTCTAATTTCTCAGGAAGAAAGTAGTACACTGCATGTCAGGAGAAGTTGCCCACTTCATTGCTCACTGAGGCTGGTGTCCCTCGAGGCGCTGGTCTTTCTCCTTTTCTGTCTTCTTTCTTCTTGCACGACTTGCCTCACTCTGGTGAAATGAACTTCGTTTTTCAATATCTGTTAACTTCCAGCTAGACTGTACTAAGATGAACAGCTTTCTATCAGGAGTCACCAAACGGCCTTCACCTGATGGTCGTTAAATTAAATCCTTCCAAATATCAAACTGTTAATTTCAGTTTTCGATGTAAAGGTAAGTTAAGTGAAGCTGTTAATTCCTATGACCGTTGCAAAGTTGATGATATTGATATAGAAACCAAGTTTGAAGTTAAGTATTTTGGATTAATTCTTTCTTCCGACCTATTCTGGTCTTCCCATATCTTAGCGATTTCTGAAAGAATATTTCGTCAGACTTTTTAGATTAGGAAGTTAAGACACTCAGGCATAACTCAACCTCTCCTCTTACAGTTTGTCAACTCGTGTATTTTACATATTCTTCTTTACTGTTCACCCTTGTTCTTTCCTGGATTGCTTAAAAAAGACTATGTCATACTTCGTAGAACCGTGAAGACTATCAGTAGGACGAGTGGTATCCCATTGGGCCATTTCTTTGACACTGTCACTGATATGCACTTGATGTCATGCAAGAAATTTGCTAAAGGAATTTTGTCAGACTCTGAGCGCCCACTCTACGCGCAGCTCCAGCATTAAGTCTCCTCAGGTAAAACAAGAAGTCATTTCAGAAGACTTTATGCACGTACGTCTAAGTATACAAATTCCACTATACCATATTTGACTCGTACTTTATGTGATGAAAATAGTGTCAGGCATGAAATAACTAACCTTCTATGCACTAGTAAATAAACTGTTTTCTCCATCCTTATTCCACCAAGCTTTATTGATATTGCGATTCTTTTATTTATAATCCTCTTAATTTCTTGTATATATTTGTTTATTTTTTCAAATGTGTAAACATAATTTAAGCTGTGTTATAACTGTTAATTTTGTATATCCCCTAACCATACTGTATCGACAGGATATTAGATTCACTACTCCAAAACATGCTAGAATTTCCAAACTGAATCGACAGTACTGTTTGAAACAAACTCACTGTTATTATTATTATTATGTTTCTTGTTCTCATTTCGTACTTTGAATATTTTTGACTTTATATAGTAAATATGGGCAAATTCCTCTGGTTAATTTTGTTTTAATTTTTAACTTTATTTATATTTTGAGTAAATCAGATGCAATATTGTGACAAATGCAGAGAATCCCATTCTGTATTAGAAGTACTGTTTTAGAAATAAAGTGGACTTTTATTATTATTATTATCGACAACATGTGAACAATACCTGTGGACTTCGATGCCATCGTACGTTATTCGCACTAATTCCCTCTGTTTAGTAAATGGAAAAGTCTACAAATAATAAAAATATAAATTATACGTAACGAAATCAGTCTTTCAAAATTCACGTCATAAACATAGATTTTTGGAATACCGAACAATGTATGCTGCTGCTGTTAGTAAGAGGGTAACACAAAATATCAGCAAAATTCCTGAGAACAATGGCAGGTAAGCCGTCAGGATCAAGGCTTTGTAGACCGGAGACATTTAGGCACATCAAGGGTATTAAAACCACTAAAATTATTGTCAATATGATTTGTATCATTAGGAAGGATATCGACAGAAGAGCACGTGAAAAACTTATTAAGAGTGTGGACATTGAGAGATGGGACAGAAATACATCGCTTACCGCTAATAATTTCTTTGAAAAGTTTCCACAAATTAGAAGAGGTTTTACATGACAAAAAGCTTTGGTTATATAAAACATTTAATCTTTTCATTTCGAGTTTTATCAGAGTATTTAACTTTTTTACACCTTACTTATCATTTGTTTTGAACAACATTTCTTTATCTCTACGTAGCTTTTTGAGATATGGCGAAGAGAAGCGATTAAATCGAATGTAATAAACAGTAGTGTTTGTGATTGTGTCATCTAATGCTTGTTCTGCAAATAAGTCCCAGTTAGTGTCTTTCAACATGCATCTGAGCTTATCTATGTTGTCTTGTGTGTAGCATCTCCGTTGAACTTTACTGTAGAGATGAGAGAGTACACCTTTGTGTGATTTGGAATATATTTTACGCAGTACACGTATGATGCAGTGGTCAGAGTTAAGTAAAAGAGCACGTTTGGGAGCTTCATATATACCGACATCATTGATAAATACTAGATCCAGTGTTTTACCAAGACGGGTAGCAAACTTAACAATATTGTCATGACCAAGTGATATAAGGAAGAAGTGATCGCATGAATTAAAATCACCAGTTACTATTGATAGAGTTCTCGAAGCAAGCTGCAGCAAAAGCAGTGAATTCATCAGCGAACATAGATAAATCCGATTTAGTACAGCCAGGAGAGACATAAACATTAGAAATATAAATGAATTTGAATTTTGACAGGTGTTTCGGGCGATATCTCACAGTGATGCAATCACTGTATTCATTCGAGAATTTGAGACAAACTTTGTTAGAAATGGACCATTTTGAGTGTATAAAAGTTACAACACCTACGCCACATTTTTTCTTGGAACAAACACGGGCTTGTCGGAATACATTAAAATCATTTAGAGACACTATATTGTCATCATATGAGTCATGGAGCCAGGTTTCTTGTAGAGTGACAATACCAGTATTGTGGTGAATTCCGGACGACAACAGAATTTTGTTAGGTAAGGACCGGCAGTTGGTACTAATGATAACCGGAACAGTGGTGTGATGTATGGGTGTAGATTTTAAGGCACGCTGCCAACCACCATGGTGCTTTTTCTTGAGTTTATTGCAAATATGAAAGTTTTTGGGTTTAAAACGTTTTATAAAATCCCGGGAGTGAATAATACGATTAGAATGCATAATGTGATATGTAAACACCAATAAAATATGAGTAAATAGATGGAAAATGTAAATGGAATATGGTTGATCTATTTAGAAGTAGGAAATGATTTGAACAGAAACTGTCATGATTTTATTTATATCACATGTTCATATGGATGGTATTATTCTTCAGTGAGAAATGAAAATCATATTAAAATTAAAACCTATAGCATTCCTTCGCAAAAATATGGTGTACATTGCGTCCATTGAATGAAAATATTTCCCTCGGAATGATTACCACTGCACACAAATCCTAAAAATGTATGTACAGAAGACGCACAGTAAATCGTAAGTCAGGAAAATTCAAAGAGAAGATGGAATGTAGACAACTTTCAAACTTATCTTGTGACGTCTGTTGAAGGCAGGGTGGCTAAACTCAAGCCATCATTTGTATGCAGCTGGTTGTAATAGTTGGATTTGTTCAACAGAACGTTTAACTAAAGCAAATAGATTTGAAGATGATTTTGAACACATATATTTTCAAAAGAAAGACTAAAAGACTTTCACCGAAACGGAATATGTGCCTTAATCGAAATTTTGTTTATTAATATTCGTGCATAACATGAAGAACACAACAAACCATTTGATATTTGAGCACCCCTTGAATTCTTCATAACCCTGAATGTGATTAGTTGAAAAGCAATAACAGATATCAGGTGACCCAAATAAATTCAACAAACACTATGTTTTCTATACATATTTGAACCATATAGAAACAATGAATCAATTTTAAGGTCAAATATCCTTTTACTGAGAGGTGCGGACCTCCGAACTGATTTTAGATCATCCAACATCTCTCTCGGTTTTCCTTTACAGTTTAGCTTTTACATCCTCATTTGTAACGCTACTAATCAGGAAGATGCTACCCAGTTGTGGTAAGTGAGAGAAACAACTTTCTTCAGATTTATTCCATGACTAGAGATTGGTGTTTGCTGTGCATCAGGTATCTTTATCAATTGTCTTCTGTATGTTCTTTTGAAGTTCTTTCAGCAGTACCCCTTCCGCCATATTGTCGCTTTTCGCTACAACAATTAATACTGCGTTTCTCAGTGAAATTGTCCATTGATGAGTAAATCTAGTCATCAACAATTTCGTCTGTCTTCTGAAGCCATTCGTAGATAAAAAAATCCAACTCACCGATCTGGATTTGTTGGTTACTTATGTGAGCCTTAACTAAATTCACTATCAAATTAAAATATCACTCAATATGGTAATATCGGGCAATTTTGAGGTTTTGATAATAGAAAAGTTGGTTTAAAATGTGAAAAAATCTATCACGACTTACAGGTTCATGGGTTTTATTATAGAAGAAATCCTTTACACGAAGTACTCGAAGACCAATTTGATTGAAGTGAACAACTAAAATGGAATGTCAAAATTTACAAATCAATGAGCACTCTCTCTTGAATCACAAATTACAGTTACTTGCGTTATTTTCTTCACTGCAACTATTTCCCACAAAGTGTGGAATAAACTCATTCCATTTCATTAGAATGGAATTTGTCTTAAAGCTTGAGATTTCTGAGTAGAAAAACAACAATTCATCATCATAAGTCTGTATGTACCGCTTTCAAAAACACATCACGCCTTTCATGTGAATAAAAATACATACAAAACAATCACAAACCGTTATTTAGCAAATAGTGACTAATATATAATTGCGATCTGACTCTCCTCACTGCTACTAAAACTTCAAAGCACAGACAGAAGCCCTATGTTATGCTGGAAAATCAAAGGAGATTTATATGTAAAATAACATGTGAACGATCAATATTCGTTGTTTAGAAAATGTACAGAAGCATACGGTTTTCACTTTCACAAAATATTGTGTTTGTATGTGTGTGTGTCTTAGCAAAACTACAAAATTGTCACACTAGTCATTTTGACGACAGGCACTTACATGAAGCAGATGCGAGTATCATTTGAAGTACGACAAATAGTCTCCCAAACGAAAATAATATCCATTTAGTCGATATGACGATATGACGATTGCCCCAAGTGGAATGGCAGTAACATGGGAGAAAAATTGCCTAGAGTCAGTCGGTAATGTAGTGCGTTGTTTTCTTTCGTCTGGTAAGAAATTTTTACGGAGAAAATATAAAATATGAAAATAAGTTACAGAACCTCATCTACTGAGATCAAACATCTATACTGAATATTATAGTATTTCATTGAATATCAGAGGCCTTCAGGTGGTTCATACTCCAAACTGACATTCGAATATTGGTTTGACGCCATTTTCCTACTAGTCAACTGCTCGTGCTATCACAAAATTAAAGGACAGTTAAAATCCCAAAGTTTCCTGAAGTATACCTAACTCCCTGTCTCAGAAAATTACACTGAAGACAAAAGCGAAAATATCAGATTATTTCGAGGCGATTGAAAGACCTCATGCTTCGAGACAAAGATGGAAGTAAGTTATTTTCTGAGTTAAACATTCGCTGGATAGATTTTTCACCGTCATGTTAGACGTCTTCTCCACCAACACTGTCAATTTTTATCTTATATTTTGTAATGCAGTTAAGAATCACTGTTCCTTTGAGGAAACAATCAAAGAGAAGACCTATCTTCAGACATTTTCGCGTTGTCCTTCTTAATTCACTAGTTCATTTTTCATTTGAATTACATTAAATTATAATGCTGGTGAAAAAGCTTCATTCAATAACTACGCGGCGTTTTGTAGACGAAAATTGATTAAGGAACCATGAAATCTCTCATCAATCGCATGCCTCATCGACTTTATGACAAGACGAATACATGCATATAACTGTCATCATTTATTCCCTTAAAGTCTGCATGATTAATAACTACATGAGGACTATTCTGATGGTTATATTCCTATAGCTCGATACATGAGCTAGTTGATCGTCTTAAAAACATTTCAGTGTCAATAGAAGAGAGATTCAAAGGGATGAGTGCAGCAGGTTTACATGTTGCATCTTCTCTCAACAGCAGGCTCTCGACTTATAAACAAGTTAATCCTTAGACTGTGTGTAGAAGCGTCGAAAACCGAATCCTTTATACTACCGTGACCCCCAAGTTTTAATTTTTCTAGCTGCTTGTACAATCATTTCGCATGTGGTCAATATTCAATCGGATTTTCGGTTCTTTCTTTTTCCTCTCAAAATTCTTATTTCAAGGCATACTTTATATATAGTCTGCGCCCATGATTCTTGTGAAGAATATTCCTGTTTCCAAGCACTTGCTGTTTCATCGGTAATCATTTCTGAGTGACATTCACCACTGAATCTATTCAGGTTACGTAAGACTGTACATGACGAAGTCTCTCATTTAAGTGATTATTCTTCCTGACATGTCATTTCGTATGTTTGCACCAACTGATAATAACAACGGATATTTTAGAACACTGCATAAAATGTATAGTTTTGAAGTAAGATTACCAAAATAACACTGTTTGCTGGCCGATGTTGTTTTAATTAGACGCTGTAGTGTCAAAACACTTTCTCATATCTTATGGCATAAATGAGCTTACATTAATAAACGAAAGTCCCACTATGAATATTCCTGCTGCAGTCATAAATACCGCATAAATTGCACGGATTATATGAAGAATTTTCGACTTTGTTTTCTTCCTTATTTCGTCACCAGCTTCGAAACACCATATCCACTGACTCATTGTTGCTACAGCACAACCAAAAAAATATAAAAGAATTGAAGATCAAGTTAACATAACTGTAAGATCAATTCAATTCCCATCCTTGAATCAAGTCAACCTGTCCCGGATCAGCCTAGCGTTGTTGCAACCCAATTATCCATGCCTAACGTGTCTATCCCCTCTTGTTTAATGAACTGTGTGTATTTGTTTTTACCTCGATCTGTTTAGTCAGACATCTGAACTCATGACCTAATCAGAGTATTTTGTGAACTGTTATTTTTGCTGTTCCATGTCTTACTTTGTACTATTCTGTTGAGTTTATCTTATTTATTGATCTTCATCTGTATCTTCCTACTTGGTTAAGTAGCCACTTAAATTCTATCTTTGTGCCTATACTCTGTCTATCTCTCTTAACCCCTCTCTGTTTTATGTCATACCTTACTTGGGTTCATTCTTCTACTGACTGCTTACCTGAACGGTCGTGTCTGGTTCCGGCTAGTTCGCAATTTTGGCTTTAACGGTATTCCGCTCTGATAGCGATACCTTGCTTTCTGTTAAGCGTTGTGCTTTGTACTCTTGGAACCGTTAAGGTTTGTTGTATATATAGTTATTGATTTGTTTATTAATAGTACCGTAGAAACAGTGACCGGCTTCTTGTTTGTTCTGGACCGGGATAGCCTTTGTCTACGTGTGACTTAATTTCAAGCGATATTGCGCTTACAATAACATTTAGATAACCGAGATTCGTAATATCATTAGATTACTGCTATGTCAGTCTTCTTAATCAATGAACTCACCCATTATGCCATATGATGACATCAATGTCATGAACATGTACTGTTCTGGTGGATATATACCTAGGGCACTGTAGACAATAAAATAAATATTTGGTTACGTATTTTGAATCAGATAAAATTCGAAATTATGTAATGATAATCACTCAATGTGATAACTGCTCGAATGGCAAGAACTAATTTATCGTGCAATAAGACAGCTGGTATCTTTTCTCAAAGTATTTTTATCCGTTCTCTTTAAGGCGATTAAACTTGTAATGAAACATCATCTGGAACGATAGAAGTTATTTGATGAACTTAGGTCTGCTTTGATTGTGTGGACAAATAACCTTATGTGACAATAATGTAAATGCAAAAATTTGAAAAAATTATCAAATTTTTCACACGAATATAAGTTACTCTTTTATAGACAGTAGTATGTTATTTATTTTTATTTATTTTTGATTACAGCTTGATTCAACACCGTATTTTTGGTACAAGTATGGAATTTTCAGCGTGGATATCGGTAGCCCGAAATTCGCAGGCCGACCATAGATATCAAGTGTGCGTCGGCGTGGGCTCGAACCCCGGACCATGTGCATGGACGGCGAGAGTCCTAACCACTGTATATATAAGAAAAAGTGCTGCGGCAAATGAAAAATAATGTTCATATCTCCCATCGCTATGAATTCTCCATACAGACCAAGTTTCTAAAGTGACTGACCAGTTTTAGGATTTTCATATAATCATATTTTCTCAAAATTACATATGTACTGGATTACCAAATGCAACTCCGATGAGATACAGCGTCAAATTGAGAAATGTATTCTTAGGTTATTCCGTTGATATGATAATTTAAGAAATAAGCTGCGATATCATTTCTTTCGACAAATATGTTTGCAATATGAAATTAAAAACCAAAGAAAAATGCTTCCATTTCAGTTCGAATGAATTTCAAACTCAAAGGATTACAGACAATCCATTCAGGATTTTCTGGCAAGGCGCCATACAATTCCTTCTTCGTCAAGGATTTTGACAGAGTTCTGTAATAATCTTTACATGTTTTCTGTTGAGAATCTTGAATGAAATTATGGAATTCGATCCCGCATACTTTATTCATACTGCTAATGACACCATCAAAGAACTGGTCTTCAGTTCTCGATTTTGAAACTAGAGACTCTGTTAATTTGATATCCTATTTAGTATTGTGTCGAAGATTTTTTTGAGATAGCAGTAGTTTGCAAGCACATAACTACGTGATTACTGGCTAAGCAAAGTAGTGAGACTGTGTTCAACGTTCTTAAAACTTCAACCGAGTTACTTATGTGTATATTTTCTAACGACATGTGAAGAATAAGGGTTCAGATCTTCCGTCGTTGTGATACCAGCAAAAAGAGTAAGCTATTCAGCCCGAGATTTTCAGTTAGTCATTGGGAGTGGTTCTCAGTTATTCACACAATAAGACACTGGTTACCAGTTAAAATCAAAATTAGTTATAGAATGCATTTATGATAACACTCAGCAGCCATAGTATTGTCTCATCTGTGTTCAAGGTTTTGATGACATTATCAAGCCTATTACCTATTTGGTAAAATCACGTTTCCATAGTAACCGATGAGTCTCAGGATTTCCACATAATTATACTTTCTCAAAATTGCATATATGCACTGGATTACCAAATGCAACTCCGACGAGATACGGCATCAAATTAAGAAATGTATTCTACGTGTCAATCATTCACACAACTAGCAGTCCAGAAGTTTGGTACCAATCATTGACATGACTGGATGACTAACAGTATATCAATTGCAATAAAATGACAGACAGATTGTATGACTCTACCATTAGATAGCACCATAATACACCATGATTCTTTTGAATTGACATTCAAAAAAGGATAACAAAGTAAATCCTGTTAACTTATGCAATACAGTATCTACCACTCAGTTATACTCACATCGTGTTTAACCAAAGGAATACTAGAGAAAAACTCACGTGACTGGCAGCCAGAATAGTGCGTGTAGAACTGCAAATAATGGAAGTCTGGGCCAACGAATCATTTTAGAACATGTTTCTAAAGAAGTTGAATAAGTTTCAAAAAATATATTTAGATTAGATATGTTTTAAAAATTCTGAATAGCATTCAATAACTTCTTCACTAAATTCTTTAATTTAGTGGTGTTTAGGGGAAGAACCAATGCCGTTTCAGATTACAATCACACTGTTCCTACATTTACACACCAATCAGCTGTCAGGCTAAACCTGCTTCTTCATTTGTCTAACTCATTTCTTTAGGGAAGTACACATTTCCTTCTTGATACAGCGAGAATCACTATTCGGAAATTTAGAAGAAAAAAATAAGCAAAGAATATTCCATTTTACAATAATTTCCCCACCAGGTTCTCCAATTCCAATTCCATACATAACACTTAACGAATAACTGTTACCGACAATATTGGTGTGTTTTAAGTAATAGTGAGCAGTTCAAAATAACAGTTCACTGTTCTGAAGCATGAGTGTGTGGTAATTCACATAAATACGTAATACTAAATTCAATGTCAGATAAGAGATGAAAGTAAATTAACATGGCGGGAAAATAAGGTCGTTAAAACAATAATAATAAGAAGGAGAAATCCGGACTATGCCCACAAACTCAATTAGGGTTACATTTCCCACATATGAATCCCATCTAGCCATTTGGACGGAATAATATAATATAAAAATTTTTCACCGAATCAATGCAAAACACGCACATTAGTAGGGACGCGATTCCAACGCCGGATAAATGGAAAATCTTACTAGGGTATAGGTCAAACATAGAGCTCAGTAGTGAATGACTGCTCAAACTGAATACGTAATTAGTATATGAAGTCGAAGTGGGCAAAATAATTGTGTTGTCGGAGCATCAATCACCTTTCAGTGCCTATGATGGAGGGGAAATCGTCACCTTTTCAAATTTATGAAATGATGGACAGGGAAGTAAAATCGACTGTACGAACTTCTCAACACACAGGTTTTACTTCAGGTCATCCATGATAGCTTTAGCTGTTTGTAGAAAACGAATTCTCAAGCTGAAATGAAAATAAGTCGGAATGGTATTATCTCTAATGCCTTGCCAACATTAACTGACTCGCCAACCTGACTTTCACTTTCAACATGGTGAGTTCAAACAGGACGTCGAATCCACCTGATGTTCAGAAATCCGATGCTAAGCATGTCTAATTGCATACTCAGCTTGACTTTTCTTCAAAGAAACAGTCAAACCGGTAGGTGTACACAGAGTCAGAAAACTTAAGTAGTTCATCTTTGCTTCTCGAAAGAGAAATTACAGTGGTCGTGAAGAGACAGAGCAACTCTACTTCACTGAATGCTCAGTTTACTAAATTCTTTACGCTTTGTGTTATTGTTACTTCACTAATGTTATTACCAAGGAACCAAAGTTTTGAGAGAAGTAAGTTCTGGGGAGCACCCGATATTGGCGCTTGTCTTAGCGTTGAATTCATGGATTTATAAGGAATATCTAATAAGCGATTCTCTAACAAACTTGAGTTTCTTATTAAGGAAGTCACTAGGATGGGTTACACTTTCTGTCTGAGGTAAACACTCTGCCAAAGTTGCATTCAAATATCGAAAGTGAGCCTACTGACCAGTCGATGTGGAGTCTCTGCATGTACTCCATTTTGTTGGAATGGCAAGTGTCTTCAATCAGTTGCACTCACACCTGTTTTATATATCAGTAGGTGCTAAATAACCAGGTGGGACGTAATACACCAATCACGAAAAGACTACTGACCAATAATGTACGCTGGAAATTCTAAATGATTTTGCGGAGTTGGTCTCAAAAACTTCTGGGCTTGGGTTAACAGCTTGCAGTTACATTTCAACAAGACACATCTTCAAGAGTTGTGACACTTGTTTTAGCTCTGTACTTCATCTCAAGACACCCCGTAACACTTTGAAACTATGCAACTCAAGTCATACTCAACCACCTCTAAGACTGAGTTAGATGTGTTATATGATGTCTGATTAAGTTCAATGACAGGATCATGCATCTATACTGGCCACACAAGTAGATTCAGTCTGCTTTTCCTAGCATGTATTCAAAACGACTACTTGCTACTAACTAATTTTTCGGAGATTTCATTTCCATAGCCATACAGTCATACAAAAGACAATAGAAAGCAACTTAGTTGTTTGTAGAACACAATTTAACCAAAAACGTGTTTTCGAAAATTTCTCATCAGGTTTGATGGCAACATAATCAAATGTTTGTCACAGAGATTTGTGGCTGACATAATGAAAGTTCAGGAGTGGGAATTAATGGATGACAATCAAGGTGATTAGAATAATAATAACGAGGATACATCCACTCAAGTGCTTATTTAATCAAGGTAGCCAATGTGTAAGCAGAATGTGTACATTTGTAAGGGTGGACTGTAAATTAACTACTGCCTGACAGCGATTTGGTGATAGTGCTTACTTTTATAAGTCAGAAATTGTGCAATTACGATTAAAATGTGTAATTATAGCACAAAAGGACACTTATAATAAAGACAGAGTTAACAGTACAAAAATAATTATGAACATCACAGTCATCCACTGTTACAAGGGAAGATAACTAATCTAGGTAGAGGGTGAAGAGATGGAGCGAGATTGATGAAACTGTTTCTGAATGCAGAAACCGGGTGGAAAATCATATATGCTCACTTCTTCAGCTTGGCTTAGCAATTGAATGGGTACAGACCTAGAGAATTGAGGCGGTACCCTCTATTTTATATATAAAATGTACAAAATAAACCGATCTAATATGTGTATTTACGCTATTATATTTCCAAGATTTGATGCAACTGATTTAGTAGTCACACCTCTCTTTTTAAAGATAAAGTCAGGTACATACGTTTCTTTTACACATTTCGCAGGCATTTCTCTGCATCTGTCCTCACCGTGCAGATTTTAACAAATTTTCCTGAATAACCCATCTCATATAATTGGCTTACACTTTTTCTATATTTTGTCGTCGAGAGTGTTGGTTATACCAGTTATTCTGGCATGAAACATCGTAGTACTGACAAGAGACTGCTTTCGCTAGCAAGAGGAGCAAATGATCCGAAGTGGGTGAGTTAGATAACCCATAACTGCTTCCGAAAATTATCCAATATAATCCCGCCACTTGGCCTTCTTGTTAGTGGCACATCAAAAAACGATAAAATATTAGCTGATTAAAAATGCCCATTAAAATTTTTCAAAAGAATGGATACTGAACAAAGAGTAATCTTTTCGATAACGTCATCATCAGGCTCTACAGTTATATACATTATAATGAATGAATGAATAAGTGTTATGAACAACATAAATGTTTAAATAACATCAAATCAATAGTACTGATAGATTACAGCTCAAAAGCATCAACATGAAATACGCTGAATGTCAGAAAAATTAGGGAACATAATTTTACAAATTCATGAACTTATAGTCTCTACTGAGGGCCAAGGCAGTAGTAGGGCTGAACTTGCTTCTTTTGAACACAGAGCACTGGTTGTTTGAGGCGAATTGCAAACGCCTCCGCTGTTTGGAGCATGCGGTGCTTCGATGATTCTGACAATTTATTAGGCACCCGGTAAATTATAGAGAAGGATTCTTCCACGCTAGTTTTGTGGCCGGTTTGCGTCAGATGGTCCAATATCGAACCGTTAATGGTTATAACTACGCCTTTACTTAGCCATAGTCGGAGATGTTCTCAAGCACGAAAAATGAAGTTCCTAGAACAATGGCCAATACAACTCGCTCCACAGGCGCAGTTGAAGCGGTAGATACAACTTGAAGAGACTAGTCTGTGCACTACATCTTTCAGTCGAGGTAGCACCATCGGTCGTGTAGAAAAAATATCATCTTCCCTTATTTCACATGTGGACTTAACTTTTCGATAAGCCATACTGAACGTTTTGAGAAGGACTACGTATTGGGTATATTCTTATGTAAGATGAAAGTACCTTTTTCATACATCTCAAGTTTGAGAGTGAGGTGAGTGAAATTACCAAGATGTGATGATATTGGTTTCGACGATGATGAAACTCTAGCTGCAACAAAATATTAAAATAAGTGAAGTATCATCAACGAGAATTCTTGAGTTTTTATTTTAATTTGTGTACTGCCAGAAATTTCGTTAAACAAAGCAATTGCACTCATGTTCGAACCTGTCCACTAAAGTAATGAAAATGGAATTGTCGGAAAGATATTTACTGTGCTGAATTATTTACCCGAATGTATTACGCAGTCCGAATTCTGGTCATTAGGACCCAAAAGCAAGCTGGTCTTATTCCTCAAGTATAGTAGTTAGTGAAACAGTTCAGGGGATGTTTATGACTTCTTGCAATTATTTAGTGCAAAAACCAGTTCCATAACGAGAAATCCATATCAGTTAGTAAAATAGTATATTAATGTTTAAATATTTTAAAACATGTGTATACATGTTTGTGCGCACATATATGTGCCTATTTACATGCATATATCTACTGATATTATGCACAACCAAATCGATATTGCCTCAATGCGACGCCTACTTGGAATAGTAATAAACGACAAACAAATCCATTGATTGCAAGTTTAGCACAACAATGTTTTAAGTAGAAGACTCTTATATCGTTTGAGTTTCATCGTAGTTTCTCTGCATTGATGACAGCTACTTCAGTTAGCTTATCTCTCTACTTTCTGTATTTACTGAAAGTACAAGTTGGGACTGACATTAAATGATTCGTGTGAAATTGTAGACAACACATTCGTGTGACATTTTTTTCGTAACTGTTTTTTATCCGATCAAAGACTTTCACAGGTTATCTAATAGATTGCCTTATTCGTTTGACAGATCTGCGACTTTATTTAAAAATATAACTCCACAATCACATATATTCAATGGTAATTTTTAGCCAGGAGTATGAAATAAATGACTCAGTTAATAAAACGATACTGATTTGAATTTCAAAGCATGTGAGAAATCCGTGTTTAGCAGTGTTAAGACATAATTATTACTGGGGAACAAATTCACGTCAAGTAGCGTTTTGTGAATTAACGTATGTTATTATATCAAAACGAAAGACATTTCAAACCTTCATATATGCCCATGACGATCTAGGGAGAGTATTGTTATGTGATTTTTGCCATGAAACACTACACTACGACGGACTGAAAGAGAATTTGACCTGGTGTTACAACATCCCTCTCCATCCGCCATGAAATAACATAATCAACACGAATGTGATGAGCGATTTCATTATGTATGCACGCTTTGCGTTTATAATTCCATACACTCATCAAATCCAAGAATCGGTACCCGGTTTTTTTATCGTTAACCATTGGCCAACTTAACAACACAAAAATGACCCCATGCTGAGAAACGATGCTTTACATAAGCTGAGATTTTGTAAATTCCAGTTTAATAATACTTTGATAAAGCTATTAGTATTCAGTAGCGAAACATTATTCAAAAAATTACCCATTTGTTTTTAAGTAATTGGGTATTACAAACAAACTTTGTTAAATGAAGTAAGATTGCATGATAAGAGTTAAGCAGAGTTGAAAGTCGTCCAGGTGAGCTCATAATGTGTGCTTGCTTAAAAACTGATTCGCTCTGAAGGTAAACAACTCTTAATATCCACAACCTTCTACATTTATTGAATTGACATATTCGCTTCTAACAAAAACTACATTGATCGCAAATATTAGTCACAATCGTAGGATTATATCACAGCCTTCCTTTACTTTTTAGCTCTTTTGGAGTTTTCCCTCCAGAAAAGTATGGCTTCTTCGTTATGATGACGACCTATTCAATATTTAGTAAGTTATGCATTTTGATGAGACTTCATGAACAAAAGTTAACACTCAGTCAACAAAATATTCTCTCATGAACACCTTGATGAACAGATCACTTCAGCCATGGATGACTGCCCATTGCAATCATATATCTCACCACGCTTTGCTAACTTCAACAGAAATAGATTGTGAGATATGCATTGTCAACTTCATTTGTTCACTTGACTCATCACACTCATGCATTATGGGCAGCAGCAGTTTCCAGATCGTGAACAAAACTACTTCCACCTTACTAGGCTATTCACATAATGTGCATAGCCACTTAGATGAACAAAGAAAGTGAGCTCACACGCACACCATAACTGCAGTCACCACTTGACAGGTAAAACAAAGTCAACAACAGGGCGTGAAGAGTAATACGTTTCGCCTGCAAATATTTCAGTTTTGTTCAGTTTAGACGTAATTTGATGAGGAATGATATGAAAATATCTGCGTTAACAGAACGCATCTACGTATCACCTCGAAGTTCCTCTTAACTAAGGTGAGTTGAATTTGAAAGAGATATGAACTTCCTGTGAAATAATGCGTAACATAGAGTGAGTCATTTTCAAGAATCTCGTTATCAGTATAATTCAAGATGAGAGCCTCAGGATCATTAGCCTGCTGCCACAAAACTTGAGTTACAGGGACCGACACAACAGTGTAAAAAATGAGGAATCTGTGGATTCACGTTTCATCATGCTTTTCTTTTCATCTAATTGTATCAGAATAAACTTGTCTTCGATGTGACTGATAACATCCCCTCGTGTTGGTGATATTTACTCGCGTAATGTACATTCTGGAAGAATCCACTTAGTTCTACAGAACGGAAACAGATTAGTGATGATTGGAGTCAATTACGTCATGTGGATTCGTCATTGGCCAATAATATATGTTTGCACTAAAATATTCCTATAATAACAAATTTATGTACGTACATATATAAATATATATATACACATTTACCTGTATCGATTCCTTTCTCGTATATTGTGTTGTACATTTTTAGATACTGCGGGAAATTGGTTCTGGTTTCAAATAGTTAAAACTAAAATATCGAATATGTCGAAATCATTGATCCCCCTTTTTATCAACTCAATCATACGACTTCTGATGACTATATCTGGGCTGTGTTTAACCGGTCTGTCCATTTTCGATGTGAGTTTCCCTTTACTGTTACAATTGAATAAACCGAATTCTAGCCAACTCATCATTGGAATGAATCCCATGCACGATTTCGAAGGGATTTTGTGAAATTGAATAAAATTCCGTATCGATGTTGCATATTAAACCTGTGGAGAGAATGTTTCCTACTTCGCTGATCAGAATGCAGATGACATGAAAAGATTCGGTCGTTTGTGTAGCGTTGGTAAGAGCAGAGCCGAGGTGTGCATGATACTTAGTTATTTTCTATTTCGGTAAGGAGTGAAAACTTGATAATATTATATATGTACGAAGCTGAGAATTGATCAGAACACACACATACTTCTGAAAACTTGACAGAAGCAGTTATGTGTGGACCGAGAATCGGGATATTCGGTGCTGTATTCATTCAGTTCCTGAAGCCACTTTAAAAATCACAGAAGGTCTGTTAATTATTGTCAAAGTTTCATTTTCACTTTCTGATTTCACTCATTGTGTACATTGTACAAGTATTGATGTTTTGCCGACGCTTTTATCTCTAAATACATATAGCATTGGAATTATATGGCTACATAAATATATATATATATATATATATGTATATGTATATAGGGAGAGAGAGAGAGGTATCCAGTTCACAAGAATTATATATATATATATATATATATATATAATACACTTACTTAGTGAGTTATAATTTCCAAATATACAGTCTACTGAGTCTTGCAAAACTATGCTGTCACCAATATTATTTTCACCAACTCTTCAGTCGTCACTGTCTATTTTGGATGAAGTAGATGAATACAAATGATCGATGTTTCTTCCACTATTGAATCTAACTGGTGTGCATTTAATTTATCTTTACTTCAACTTCGCATTTCATCTACAGAGGGAAAAATATAATGTGTATCACCACCTAACGGCTGTTTGCAACTTCTTCTGTCATGGCCTGTCAATTACGTTGGGTGGTTGTTTGATGTTGAAGTATTTCGAAGACTCCCATTGGTTATGGTGTATTCGGTTCACAGTGACCGTGGAAATGATCTTCAGTGCTATAGCGTGTAAGTTTCTACGCTTATTTCATCAAATTGATTAAAGTATGCAGCTCTTGATTGATGAGTAGTGTTTAAGAGTTCATACCAAGTAATACGCCAGTGCACAACAGTGAATGAGTGGTAGAGATTACATATATGTTCATTTCTGATAATGTACTATAAGATGTTTCATCAGTACACAATTTTACCATTCTGAGAATTCGAAAATCCTGAAGTATGCGAACGTGTCGATTTTTGTGGAATTTACTGGCAAGTGAATTGTGTGTGAGCGCAATAACACTTACTTGACATTGGGTGGCTAGTGCTGGTAAGTGTAGTTGGGTCCTGTAATGCACGCACACAGTTGTAGATTCCCATACTAGGACAGACAAAGTAGATATATCACACGAAATGAATGAATGCTCGAATGAACCTATGCGTTGAGGAATTGTGATTTCTCTCACCGTCATTTTGTCGATGATAGGCGGAGAATGATTGTCGAATAGTTGAACATGACTGAGTAGCAAGAATTTCAAGACGTCTTTGTGACAGTTTTATCCTTCAGCTGATAATTAGGATGATGAAATTGTTCATAGCAGGTACTTCAAAATTCTTGTGAACATTGACTGAGGATTTGTTGTGCTCAGAATGATCTGATGCTTGGTCCACTCCCAGAATTTCACCACATTGGAAGTTTTGTTTCAACCATTTTTTTCCCTTCACGTTCTCCACTGGAACACAAGGCTTCAAGCTAGTGGCTTGAAGTTTCTGTAGCAGTGTTAACTTTACAGGATGGGCTTTCTAGTCTCATGCCCAACCTTTCCTCTTTACCAGCATTATTTCTGGCTTACCGAGGTAAAGGAGTGCGTCGTTGGCCGGGAATCGAACCCCAGACCATGTGCGTGGTCGGCAAGCGTCTTAACCGCTATGCGTCCGACGCAACCATAATCAATAGATAATTATTTGTATGTAATTAGGCAGCAGTTTGTTTGTGGCTCCATGAATTTTAATGAATCTTAAAACCGAAACGGATTCCTATTTAAACAACCTGAGATAATATATCCAACTATATAACCTCTTGCCTTATCACTATATAACCATTTGGAGGAAATCAGTATGTAATCAAAACTACCTCAATTAATTCACGCAGTTGTATAATTTTTCTCTATTTAACCATTTTCAGTTGTCTGTTTTAACTTTACTGCTCTCCCTTTACTGGGTACATTAAACATTTATCGAATGCTACCAACAGATGGTGTAAGTATATATATTTTCTTAAGAAATCACCTTTGATCAGTCATCGAGAAAAAAACATTTCAGATGGATGTGACATAAGTTTAAATATGGACTGAATAGTAACAAAATGCAACATTTATAATGCACAGTGAAAACGAAGATCAGATTGTCATTGCAAACTGTTCCGTAAATAGAAGAATTCGTATAGTTAATTTGGGATTAAGAAGTGATGGAGATTATAGTGACTGATTCTTTACATAAAACACTTCAAAACGTTGACCTCTGACTGTGACTGACCGCCATCTCACCAACTAGCTAATTTGCCTATTCACCATCAGTGAATGTCAGTTTACCTGAACACGATTGAAATGCGATTCATTTCGCTATCTTTTGAATCCGTGTTTGCATTTTCAAGTCAGAGTTAACTGTTACGTGTCAACTACGTGAATTGATTTCTTAAGAGTAAATTGGGTAATCAAGCCACATTGTTTGAACAATATATCCCGGATTTCATGAGAACTTGATTAGACAGATAAGACGTCATCGAAATTGAATAATGTCATGAACGTATATCTAGACGGGTATTCAGGAGAAGAAACACAGTGTACAGGTTACGAATTGTAGTGAATTGTGTCAAGAATGGATTCAATTACCCTCAATATTACCTGCGTAATTTTGAATTGAACTGCCATGAATGAATGACTAACCTCTCAATTCTTTCTATTCGAACAGGGATACTGGGAATTCGTCTACTGTGCTATGGCTGAATGGGTTATGGTCGCCACATGTATAGTATACACGCTAGTCATCGCACTCGAAACCAATAAATACGGAAAGTCTTTGATGAGAACAGTTTCCAGAGACACCTCTACGGTTCAACTCTTGAGAAATGTATAAACTGTGTTAAATTGAAAAGTGATTTCTAATTGTGTTCAGCAGACTTTTTGTGAACTATCTATATATCTTTCACTCAAAGAAACATTATTTTTCAAAAGAGTCATTCTTTCAGCCGGAATCAGGATGTCAGTGATCAAAACTGGCTGAATTCACTGTAATAGAAAGGACACTATGCAAAGCGTCTGAGGAAGAGAAGATGCATTCGAATGGTGAAACACTGGTAGTGCTGTGAACGGTTTGTTTATTTGCCTTACGGAGTGTGAGGTGGAATTAACGACCAGAACACTAGTAACTTGATTTTATTGCCATCAACCGATCAACGTAACCAAGTCAGTACTATTCACACGAATCACTGCGTTCCTCTGCATAGTGTCACAAACTCCATGATGCACACAAGCTCAAAAATTTTGTTCAAACAAGGATTAAACATGATGAAATTCTCAAAACTATTAAACAGTATGAATTTGCTGTTTCAAAAGCACAGAAACACCAAAACAATATCATAAGTTTTATGAGGTGCGAAATATATATTGCAGGATAAAGTCATTTCACCACACCTACCTGTGGAACACGTGAGAGCCGAGAAGGATATCCTTGACAAAATGCGAACAAAACTCTGTTTCGAAGGACCAAACAGAACAGAATATACTTCGAACACACATTTCAAAGGCCAGTGGCCACTTGACGACACAATCTCGATTTCCTTCGAACGATAGTCGAGATAGTAAAACAACACCTTATCGTCAACAGTCCATTGAACACAGTATACAAATGAAACATTGAGGAAAGTGGCCCACCAGAATCAGAGACAATTGACGAATTCCTGTTTGGGTAGGTCAGAAGAATACACACTGAATGTTAGAATGGTGATACGCAATCAGGTATAGAGGGAGATAAATGAATAATTAGTTGACATGCTTTCACAAATTTCGATAGATCCTTTCAGTCATTATGCCACAATAGTACATCAATAGTCTATTTTGTGGTGTCAAAGTTGCTACAGAAACTTCAGCACGATGAATCTCTCTGCGCCAAAAGAAAAAGTCGGTGTGGGGACATGCGACGTCCACACTATGTACGAGACTGGGAAAGCTGCCCAGATCGCCAACGAGATGAAAAGATACGGAATACAAGTGCTGGGAATATGTGAAAGCAGATATAATGGGAATGGACTCACCAAATTGTCAACGGGTGAGTCAGTGATCTACTCCGGTCACCCAGAATATAACCACACGCACACCGAGGGCGTGGCTATCATGATGTCACCAACGGCAACAAAGGCCCTGATGCAATGGGAGGCGATCTCCTCCAGGATAATGACCGCCAGATTCAACTCCAAAGGAAGGAAAGTGTGAATTATACAATGTTATGCACCCACAAACAACGCAGACCTCGAAAGAAAGAAGAATTCTACAGACAACTACAGGCAACAATGGACAATACTCCAGCTGGTGACATTAAAATACTAATGGGAGACATGAACGCCAAACTGGGACCAGACAACACAGGAAGGGAACTCATCATGGGTAGAGAAGCTCTAGGAGAAATGAATGAAAATGGAGAACTCTTCGCCGACTTCTGCGCCTTCAACGAACTAGTGATTGGTGGCAGTGTATACAAGCACAAAGATATCCACAAGGCTACATGGGTGTCACCAGATGGGCAAACCAAAAACCAAATTGACTTCATCTCAATCTCAAGGAAGTGGAGGCGCAGCCTACTGGACACAAAAGTAAGAAGAGGAGCAGACGTTGGCTCAGACCACTAT
Organism: Trichobilharzia regenti; assembly: GCA_944472135.2. Classification (NCBI taxonomy): domain Eukaryota; kingdom Metazoa; phylum Platyhelminthes; class Trematoda; order Strigeidida; family Schistosomatidae; genus Trichobilharzia; species Trichobilharzia regenti. The sequence continues at coordinate 99,332,745 of OX235262.1, read as the reverse complement.
CTCGTACAAGGGACAATCCAAATCAAATTAAAAGCTTTCATGGAATCAGGAGCTGCAGATAGACCACAAGCCAAGTTCAACACTCAAAAGCTGAAGGACCAGGCTACAAAGGACATCTTCATTGCAAGCATAAAGGACAAAGCCGAGACACAAATCAACATTAGCGAAGAGGTCGGCGTCGAAAAGCACTGGGACAACTTGAAAACGGTGTGGATTCAAACCTGCATGGAAGTTCTAGGCAGAAAGAAGAGGCAGGACAAACAGTGGCTCACTACGGACACTTGGAAACTAAGAGAAGGGAGAAGGACAGTGAAACAAAAGATTATCCAGTGCACGACGAGCAAAATAACAGGAGTTGAATGCAAGCTACAATACACTGAACAAAAGAGTGAAGAAGAGTGCCAGGGAAAACAAAAGAAAATATTATGAAACCATGGCAAGTAAAGCAGAACAAGCTGCAGGCAAAGGAGACCTCGCCACACTCTACCAAACAACTAGGCACCTATCGGGCAAAGGTTCGACACAGATTAAGCCAGTAAGGGATGACAATGGAAAGTCAATCACCAAAGAGGTAGAGCAAAGAAAACACTGGGCTGAACACTTCAAAAGACTTCTAAATCGTCCGCCACCTACAACGCGCCCAACAATACCAACAACGGAAGCAGAACTACCAGTGAACATCGACACCCCGACGAAATCAGAGGTCCTGAATGCAATCAAGATGCTAAAAGCAGAAAAGCAGCAGGACCAGATGGAATCCTAGCAGAAGCTTTGAAAATGGACCCAGAGACAACAGCGGACTTGATGACCCTATTGCTGGAAAAGGTGTGGAAAGAGGGCAAAGTACCTGAGGATTGGAAGAAAGGATACTTATTCAAACTACCAAAGAAAGGAGACTTAAGTCAATGTAAAAACTGGTGCGGAATTATGCTTCTGCCCATTTCAAGCAAAATACTAAGCCGCATCATCCTGGAGAGAATCAAACAAGCCAACCTGGATGAAAAACTCCGAGCGGAACAAGCTGGATTCAGGAGAAACAAGTCATGTATTGATCAAATCGCCACTCTACGGATCATCATTGAACAAAGCTTGGAATGGTAGTCACCTCTCCACCTCAATCAACTTCATTGACTTTGAAAAGGCCTTCGACAGCGTCGATCGAGTGGTCATTTGTCAACTACTTCGCTACTACGAGGGGCCATCAACAATTATACATCTCATCCAACAGTTATACGACAATGATGCATTCCAAGTAATCCACAACGAGAAGCTTACGGAAGCCTTCGAAGTGAGGACGGGATTGAGGCAAGGCTAGCTGTCTACTATCTTCAATGATCTTCCTGATTGCAGTAGATTCGATAATACGACAGACAGTGGCGGGCAATGAGGAAACAGACATAAAATGGACCCACACAAAAAACTTGGAGGATCTTGACTTCGCCGATGATATATGTCTGATTTCCCACAAACTGGAGGATATGCAAGTGAAAAGCATCAAGTTGGCAGAAGAAGCATCAAAGATAGGAGGACTACAGGTGAATATAGATAAAACAGAGGTGATTAAGATTCCTGGCCAACACCAACAGCAGACAGCAATCAGCATAAATGGGAGGAACCTGAAAGAAACAACCTCTTTTGCCTACCTGGGAAGCATCGCTTCAACTACAGGCAGAACGGACGAGGATATCAAAGCCAGAATCGGAAAAGCAAGACAAGCTTTCATTACTCTTAAGTCTGTGTGGAGGTCAACAGCCCCAATCAGCATCAAAAATAAGATCCGGATTTTCAACTCGAATGTAAAGTCAGTGCTACTCACTGTACGGATCACAGACTTGGCGCGTCATATAGAGCATCTCAAACAAACTTCAGACCTTCATTAACAGTTGCCTTCGCTCAATACTCAAGATCAGATGGCCGGCCAGAAAAGATCAGCAACAGGGATCTCTGGTAATGAGCGAACCAACCCTGTAGGAACCGACTGTGAAACAAATAAGCAGGAAGAAATGCATGTGGTTTGGCCATACTCTGAGGAAACCATTAACTGACATCACTAGGTAAGCCATTTCTCGACTGGAACCCGAAAAGGGAAGCGGTGAGTTGGTCGTCAGTGCAAAGGTGACTTGGAGGAGGTAATGTGAAGAGGAGATGAAAGCATGTAGGCAGACTTGGAGCGGTGTGAAAAAGTTGGCAGAAAACAGAAGGCAATGGAGGTGCGCAGCTGAAGCCCTGTGTTCCTCTAGGAATTAAAGGATACAAGAATAATAAGTATAATTTGCTTCTTAGAATCATGAATACACAATTTTCGTGATGCTTTCATCTGTTGACCAAATTCGACGAAATCGCTCTCCTCATTTCATGTGTGATTCGATGTCTTGAACAAGTACTTCATACAGCGTCGGTAAAGAGTACGAACAGATGATAAAGCGGGCTTTCAAACCACAGTACTGCTCACTCAAACGCCTAATGAGTAGATGAACAACTAGTACAAGCTACTCACACTGACGAAAGGCTTTCAATCCTCACCGATACACTTAGGTGATAATTCAGGGCTCCAATATGACTCTAATTCAGTCACGATACTGGGTTTTGAGCCGCACTTCTTGTGTGAGGGCTGATTATGCTGCCCACTGGCCCAGGGCGAAGTAGGCGAAGCGTGATCTGAACATCGGAACCACTAGTTGCAAGTGGAGTAATTAAGCCAATGAGCCACATCTCCACAAGTAATTCGAATATTGATTCAATGGTGGGGATATTGCTCAGTAAATTTATTGTAGTTTTCATTAGTAACAAGTGCTTAATAACCACGTTGATGCCTTGTAAAAAGGAAAACCAGGCAATCTACTCATGTGAGAATGGTTTATTTGTTAGCATTTTAGAAGTGGCCATTGGCTTTCATCGAAATAGTATCTAAAGCCTAATCTTCTGCATTATTGGGACTGCAATAAAATTGAGTATGCCCAAATCAACAGTCTTGGAAGTATTTTGAATATGATCTCATTGATTGTCAGAAAGTGTGAATATCAAGCTTTCAGGGATCCTTCACCTAAAGTCATAAATTCTCAGCTGATGTGTTTCCTCTTTTTTATTTTTTATTTTATTTTATTTCGATTTCAGCTTGATTCCACACTGTATTTTTGATACAGTATGGAATTTTAAGCATGGATATCGGTAGCCCAAATTTTACAGGCCGACCATAGATATCAAGTTTGCTTCGACAGGGGATCAAACCTCGGACCATGTGCATGGTCGGTGGGAGTCCTAACCACTGTGCCACCGACAAACATTCTTAACGAGCAGATCAACTACAATCATTGCGATGTTGTGTTACTCGGCAGTGTGAATAGCATCCAAAATGGTGACATTAAATTTAAACTGGGAGCAGACAACACAGGAAGAAAACTCGTCATAGGTCGATGGGCTTTCGCTCTGCCAAATGAAAGAGAACAGAGAACTCTCAGATTTCTATCACTTCAACGGTGGTCTTATGCAGCTTGTACTAGTGAGGACGAAAGACGATTCTATAACACACTGGGAATTGACGCATAGCAGTCTCCAAGTGACCTCAGAATGTTATATCGCATCACCAGGTCTTTATCTGAGAATAAATCAGCATAAATAAGCCTATAAAAGATGGTCAAGGGAACCTAGTTATCAAATAGGAGAGACGAAGAGAACAATGTGTTGACCGATTTAAAACACATTATTATTGACAGTCATCCGCAATCTGTCCAGAAATATCAGCAACAACACACACACAAAGTTGTCTTGGGTGCAATCATGCTACCGATTACGGGAAGTTAGCAGGACCGACAGAATTCATCCTGAAGCACTGAAAATGGATCTACAGACCGCATAGTATATGTTGTTGCCACTACCGCAAATAGTCTTTCGGGAATGTAAGTTACCTAATGACTGGGATACAGTCTACTTTTTCAAACTACCAAGGAAGAGAGACTTACGCCTCTGCAAAAACTGCCACAAAATCTTTCTCTTGTCCACAAAGAATCAATTACTATGTCATGTCATCCTGGAGAGAATAAGAGATGCACTGGATGCAAAACTCTACCAACTAAAGGGACCTGGAATCATTAAAAGCAAATCACCTACTGATCAAGTTGAAACTCTACGCATCATCATCGAAAAGGTCAAAGAATGACAGTCAAGTCTCTGCCTCAACTCCACCGACTTTGAAAATGACTTCAACAGGATTGAATGCGAGGCGATTTGGGAACTATTTGAACACTATAGAGTGCAGTGCCTAAATCGTTATCAACCTCATTTTAAAGCTGGCGTCAGACCTTGCATGGGGAACGATAAGACAGCAATACGGTGGACCACAGAAGAACAGGCTTTAGAAGATCTGAATTTCGCGCGTGGAAGATTTATGTAAGCTGTCACACAAATTCGAAGACTTACAGGGGAAAAGCAACAAACTGGGAGGAAAGGTAGGCAGCGAAGGTAGGACTGCAGCTGAACATACCGAAGACGTAGGTGGTAAAGTTTACCAACCAACAGACAGCAACAGGAATAACCACCAGCACCAATCACCATCAACGGGCGAAATTTGACAGAGGTCAATTCCTTCACTTATCTAGGAAGAATGGCTTCAGCCACAGGTAGAACGCATGAAGATGTCATAGCCAGCCAGAATTGGAAAGGCAAGACAGACCTTCATCAAATTAAAACCAGTTCAGATAACTTCGGCACCTACTCAGTATATCAACAAGATTCGGATTTTTAACGCAAACGTGAAGTCGATTCTGCTATATAGATCAGCAACATGTCGAGTAAGCAAAGAAAAGCATTTCATGTTGAATACCAAATGGCTGCTCAGAAAGCATTAGCACGAAAAAAATATGGGAACAAACCATCCAGGAACCTATTGTTCAATGTATATGCAAACGAAAATGAAGATGGATCGAACGTACACTGGGGAAAACATTGAGTGATATCGCTTGCGGGGCCCTCGAGTGGAACTCGAATGTAGAACAACGAGTTGAGCTTGTGTTTGGGTGGGACATAATGGAAGTCTTGCGAGGAGAAGATAAGAGACTATGGACAGTATTGCTACCAGCTAAAGAGGACCTTAAAGAATGGGATAAAATGGAGATGTGTGATGCTAAAGCCATACGCTCCACTCGAAATCCAACAGAATAATAAGTAATAAGTAGATCTGCCTATTAATGATTTATGTTAATGGAACATGCGATAAATAAATACAGATGCTTTCGTGGTGAAACACACACGATAGAATATTAGAGCACACTGAACAATAGAACAATTCTATGGTTGAATATGAACTCTTTTCATTCAGAGAACCAATAAAAATTATTCAATAATAGACAGCTGTTTGGTTCTGGTTTGGGACTTTTCCTCAATACATAGCCATCACTCTATCAAAGGTTTAACTCAGGTTCAAAAGGTTACAGCGGGAAACTACTTACCCCTCAGCTTTTTGAATAGAAACGAAAGCTCGCCAGTTCTAAACTCCATCAATTGAAGTCAGTTTTTGATCAATCTTCAGATCAATGAAATCTCTGCGCACCAACATCAGAATAAAATTCTAACAGAAAACTGGATTAAAATGTTATTTTTTTTCGGTTTTAGCGAGAACAGTCACGTTTTAATGGTTGTCGTCATGACAACAAAGTCGTGAAGTGATCTCATCAGGCAATATCAATAATTTTGACTATACGTTGACTCCATTCCACTCTTCGTGAGTTCTTCAATTGAACGTTATATCAGGTTTAAAACGATGTTCTGTCATCAGTCTAGAAGGAGCTTCATATTTTATTTCACTAAGTTATCTGATAATTTTGCAAATTAGGACACTTTGGAGTCGATTTGACGAATTTCAATTGCCTTCATCAGACGTGTATGAATTTCTTTTTTGATTTACGGCTTCATTCCACACTGTATTTTTGGTACAAGTATGGAATTTTCAGCATGGATATCGGTAGCCCAAATTTCGCAGGCCGACCATAGATATCAGGTGTGCGTCGGTGCAGGCTCCAACCCCGGACCATGTGCATGCTCGGCGAGAGTCCTAACCACTGTGCCACTACCACTTAGATCCTCATCATTTGTGTCTTCGACTATGTAATCGAAGTGATTATTCACACAGTGCACGTCACAACTTTCTTAATCAGTCTTTGGTAACAAGATGTATTGACCAAATGAATTTTGAAAATCCAGATGACTTGGATAAGAACACAGCTTGGATACCATGGGGTAGAGAATAATTCCATCACCGAGTAAATTTACTTCGTAAAAACACATACTGATGCAGTATTATTTATTAGTGATGTTTAAAAACAATTTAATTGATCGTAATCATATGAAGGCTGTGTTTAGTCTGTTGGCAGACATGATATTTTTATGTTACTAGTGAGTACATTAGTCAGTGAAGTACAATCTGACCGTTGTTATGGTAATCCTGTTTGGAACGAGAGGAGTGACAGTTTTGGACAATTGTTTTATGTACCTGGTCGAGAGGCTAATAGTGTGAAGCTACCATCCAAGAAGTTAAAACTGAATGCTTCTAGGTCCGAATGCCAACCACATTTTCAAGGTGACCGGGAAGGCTTAAGTTTTCCTTCTGGTGTTTTGACTGGACCATATGTTCGATTAAACCCATTAGGTTTGGTGGTAAATAATACTGCGTAACTAACCGTATGCTTTTATCAAATAAATTTGCTGTATGACAGAGCTAAGATTACTGTTAGCAAACAACGTTATTCTTATAGCTGCCTCATGACTACATTTATGCATTTGCACACTCTAATATAGGCGTTAAATACCTGATGTAGTGAATTTTGTCGGTTTATTTACTAAGCTTCAAATCGTCAACAAATCTACTTAGATGGCAGTGTTATTCACTTTCTCTTGTGTCAAAATAAGAACATGCTAGGATGGGATTTGATTAGGGATATTCGTTAGGTGAATAGCCTGTTAGTACACACTTAGTTCTTTAGCTAATAAAGCTTTGAGGCTTTACATTATTTACTTGTCCAGATCATATATAATCAGTCTGATAACGACTCAGTGCAAGTTATGACTGAAAAATTCAGAGTGAAATGATTGTTGATAATATCGTTGAATTACCTTATCGACAGCGAATATTTGGTTAGCCTGAAGCCCTAACTTCAAATCTCAACCTGTCTCGACAGACAATAATAATAATTTACTTCATTCCGGAAACAGTACTTAGAATACAGAATGGAATTCTCAGTATTTGTCACAATATTGCATCTGATTTACTTAAAATATAAATAAAATTAAGAGTCAAAACAAAAGTAACCAGAGGGTTTGTCCACGTTTACGATATAAAGTCAAAAATATTTGAAGCACGAATTGAGATTATTAAATATAATAATAATAATAACAATAACAGTGAGTTTGTTTCAAACAGTATTGGTGATTCAGTATGGAAACTTTAGCATGTTATAGATCATTGGATCTAATGTTCAGTTGATATAGTATAGTGAAGGGAGATACAAATTAACAGTTCTAACATAGGCCAAATTATGTTCACACTTATGAAAGAAGAATAAATTGGGAGGATTATAAATATAAGAAATACAATAACAATAGAGTTTGGTACTGTAGGGGTGGAAGAAATAGTTTATTTAGTAGTGCAAAGAAGGTTAGTTAGTTCATGCCTGACACTATTTTCATCACATAAACTACGTGCCAAATATGTTATAGTGGAATTTTTATACTTAGACATACGTGCATAAAGTCTTCTGAAATGACTTCTTGTTTTACCTGAGGAGACTTAATGCTGGAGCTGCGCGTAGAGTGGGCGCTCAGAGTCTGACAAAATTCCTTTAGCAAATTTCTTGCATGAAATCAAGTGCCTATTAGTGACAGTGTCAAAGATATGGCCCAATGGGATACCACTCGTCCTACAAAGTATGACATAGTCTTTTTTAAGCAATCCAGGAAAGAACAAGGGTGAACAGTAAAGAAGAATATGTAAAATACACTGTAAGAGGAGAGGTTGAGTTATGCCTGATTTCCTTAACTTCCTAATCTAAAAAGTCAGACGAAATATTATTTTAGAAATCGCTAAGATATGGGAAGACCAGAATAGGTTGGAAGAAAGAATTAATCCAAAATACTTAACTTCAAACTTGATTTCTGTATCAATATCATCAACTCTGCAACGGTCATAGGAATTAACAGCTTCACTTAACTTACCTTTACATCGAAAACTGAAATTAACAGTTTGATATTTGGAAGGATTTAATTTAACGACCATCAGGTGAAGGCCGTTTGGTGACTCCTGATAGAAAGCTGTCCATCCTAGTACAGTCTAGCTGGAAGTTAACAGATATTGAAAAACGAAGTTCATTTCACCAGAGTGAGGCAAGTCGTGCAAGAAGAAAGAAAACAGAAAAGGAGAAACGACAGCGCCTCGAGGGACACCAGCCTCAGTGAGCAATGAAGTGGGCAACTTCTCCTGACATGCAGTGTACTACTTTCTTCCTGAGAAATTAGAATGCAGCCAGTTGACAACCCAACACTCAGTTTGAGTTTCAGCAAGCTTATTCAAACCAATATACCTAGGTAATGAGTCAAAAGCAGATGTGTAATCTAGGAAGGTGAAGCGAACAGATTTAACCGCTTTGTCCGAACTGGAGACAATGTTTTGATGCAAGACTGAAGCCGCATCTAAAGTACTTCTACTATGCTTGTAAGAGAATTGTTTGGGATCGTTAAAGACCTTAAGGGAAGGTTCGAGAATATGCAAGAGCAACTTTTCGAGAGGTTTTAGAAAAGCAGAAGTGATAACAATAGGTCTGAATTTAATACATGTTCCAGTAGACGACTTAGGTATGGGTACAATTTTAATGTCTTTCAAAACGGCTGGCGCGACATTTCTCGAAAAAGATTCAGTAAATATGTCCATGAGAGGATAACACAGGATATCTGCATATTTTTTAGGAATAAGGCTAGGCAAACCATCTGGTCCTGGATTACAAGAAGGGTTCATTGACTGGAGACATTTTAGAACATCATTTGTATTGAAACCAGGGAAGCAGATTTCATTAACACTTGTGACACTAGAAAGCTAAGTAATTGTGGGAGAATGTATGAAAGACTTTTTTAGTGTACAAACATCAAATGAATAAGGAATACTATTCATTCGCTTACCATCAGTGATTTCTTTGAAAAGTTTTCATATATTAGAGGCATTTTTACAGGAGATAAACTTTCGGTTGTAAAGTGAGTTCAGCCTTTGCATTTCAGACTTTATTGGGATGTTAATTCGTTTCAAACCAGTAGTATCCTCCATTTTTATATAGGTTTTTTTGTCTGCGAAGCTTTTGAAGTGTAGGGGAGGAGAAAAGATCTAATCTGATGAAGAGCGTTTTTCTGGTACAACAGGCGTCAAGAAAAAAATTTGAGATAACTTGTAACATTACAGATTGTGTCATCAAGAGAGTCTTCATTGAACAGATCATCCCTAGTGTCTTTGAGCATGCCCCTAAGATTCTAAACATTCTCCATAGAGTAACATCCATGTACGGTTTTGTTGGACAGGTGTGAAAAAGTTCTTTAGTGTAACTTTCCATAGCTTTCGGGTAAAACCCGTACAATACAATCATCGGAGTTAAACAGTGGGGCTCTTTTACGGGCTACGCATATTCCGCAGTCATTTATAAATACAAAATCAAGAGAACTATCCAGTGTCGTGGGAAAGTTAACGACGTTTTCATGACCTAGAACTGTGAGAAAGCTGCAGTCACATGAATTAAAATCGCCTGTCACTATGGACAGCGGAGTTTCCAAAAGAGGTGGCAGCAAAAATGGTGAATTCATAAGCAAGCATAGATAGTTCTGAAGTGCTACAACAAGGTTTGTGATGTAGATGAATGTTTGTGATATAAATGAATTTGTATTTAGACAGGTGTTTAGGTCGACATTTAACAGTTATACAGTCAATATTATCATTCGAGAATTTAAAACAGACGTTTTTGGCAACAAACCACTGAGAATTGATAAAAGTAGCAACACCACCACCTCGCTTCTTCTTTGAACTACTACGGTCTTGTATGTACATATTGAAACCATTCCGTAAGATTAAATTGTCATCATATGAATCGTGGAGCCAAGTTTCTTGAAGCGTTATCACACTTGTATTACGGTAAATATTTGAACATAATACAGCATCCGAGTAATTAATCTTGTTCGATAATGAACTGCAATTTCTGTTCATAATCACAAGAACAGTCATCTGATGCATTGGAATACACTTTAAGGATCTTTGCCACCCACCATGATGCTTTTTTTCAAGGTTATTATATACTCGTAAATCACTAGGTTGAAAACATGTTAAATAATTGCGAGAGTAAGTAATACGATTTGGACAAATAATTGAATAATTGAAACAAAACAAATGAAAGCAATCAGTTGCAATATAAGAGGCAGAAAAGTTCGGTAGCCCAAGGTTCAAGCAGGCTGCCATATGTCACATATTTCAGTTCTATCACTGAACAGTTCACACTTTCTAACGAAACTTTAAGCGTCGGTGGTACAGGGGTTTGGACGCCCGCCGACCATGGCACGAGCGTGGTACGGGGTTCGATCCCCAGCTGACGCACACCTGATATAAATTGGTTGGCCTGCGAAATGTGGGCTACCGATATCTCATGCTGAAAATTCCATACTTGTACCAATATTCGAAATGAGAAATAAATGTTTAAATCCCAAAATGAATTCTTTTCCACTACGTCACAAATATTTTTATAATATATGCAACTATTCATCTCATACTTAACCAAAGTATGTCATAGGTTTTTTGTTCTTTTAAGTGCCGAGTGAAACACAGGATATCAGACTAGGGCCTTGAAGTCCGGTAGCAGTACTTTTGTTTTTACTGGGTGATACTGCCCAACCTTCCATCTTTACTGGTCTTCCTACCGTCTTAGCGAAGTTTAGGAGTGCGTGAACCGAAGATAGAACCTCGAACCCCAGGTATGGTTGACTACAGTTCAGTCTTGTATAGGGTCTCCCATGAAATAGGTAAGTGAAATGACAATAAGAAAAATACTCCTATGTGAAATAGTTTCGTAAATGCATTCATTAAATTGGATTTTATGAAACAAAGTAACTTCAACTAAAGAAAATGCATCTTGTACTGCAAAACTATTAGATTTCCTTAAATGATGACTACAATATATATTGTCAGAGTTTGCAGCAATATGCTCGATCGTTTTCATTTGTCTGTACTAAAGTCTGGAATATAAATAGGAGAGTGAAAAACCCAGATTCACTAAGTTGTATTATAAATAAATTTTCCGAATTTCCTCTGTCCTCATCAATATCAAACTCATTCACAGACATTTGTAGGTGATACTGAGACTATATAAAACTTATATTTGAGCTAAAAAATGCGACTTGCAGTCTGAAAGAAAGCATCTGATAAACGAAGAAACCTTCAGGAAGATGAGTTCCAAAATGGGATAGTATGTGGGAACTAGATTAGAAGTTTCTTACTGTTATTATTATCACAAATGATAGAGATCACATTTGATAGTCCAGGAATTTATTGAAATAAAAGTGATCCTCACCAGTTTCACCAATACCCTACAAACGAGATCAAGTGTGAGTATTCCTAACGTCTTCAGTTAAGATGGTGTTAAGCGACAGATCTGTATAATAGGCATTTGAATGCTTTCACATTATTCTTTTGACTTAAGCTTTAAATCCTCTCAGAGACAAGAATGAGTAACTAATATATATTTATTGGGGTGAAGGACAACAGGTGTGTATTTCCATTGTAAATTAATTTAGCTCCATAGAAGTCAAGACTAAATGTAGATTTTCCTTAAGATTTATAAATAGCACATCTTGACAGTCGGTTTCATGAAAAGTAGCATGGATACCTTGGTTTGGTTTTTAGTGTCCTCTCTTGGAATTGTCTGACATAAATTTCTTTCCAACTCATCATATCTGGATTTTATTGGTGATAATTTCTTCTGCAATGTTAATCTACTTCTATTGGTAGCAATGTAAATTTCTATAGTATATTGAGTTGCCTGAGTATTTAGAAATATTATATAAGGCGGGCGTATTCAGAAAGAATAGCTGTCATCATTATCTTTTATATAAGGTTCTCAATGATAAGCAATGATAATACTAGTTGTGATATTGATTATTACCAGTTGCTGTATAGCAACTCTGTCTGTCATCTCATCAAACACCAATAATTCACATGTAGGTGGAGACGACAGATCGATATGATAGTGATGCTTTTAGATAGTGCCTTAATTGATTGGTTTAACTTCGTTTATTAAGTGTTTTGTTATTTTTACACACTAGGGAAAGTATTGTGATGTGTTTTGTACTATAAAATATCGCACACGTTTTCAACAAGCAATTCAGTAAAGTATTAAAGTTAAAAGGATTAATATTGTATGATAAGAATTGACCAGATTTAATAATTTCGTCCAGGTTAGTTTAATTGTCAATAGCTTTCTCCAGTTGTTGCTTTTTCTTTAAAGACGGATAAATTCACCACTGAAGTTTAACTTAGACCTCAGATTTAAAATTTTCAGTTTGGTTTGAGAAGCATATTTTCTGTATGGTTCCATCTTAAAGTTAACTATGATAACTCTATAAAGTCTGAAAGGCGAAAAGTCACATTGGCACGAAACAAAACTTTTGAAGTAACCTGTTTTATCCAAAAACTCAATCCTTGTCGAAACGTCCTCATAGAATTGGCTGTTGTGGAAAGCAGGACAAACCGATTCAAATTTCACATTCCACTGAGCTTTAATTTATGCATTACAGTGATAGCTGAAACGTGGTTCTTCAGTATGTACCTCGTTCATGTTTAAATCATTCCGGTTCAATTCTAGTATAAGTGGAATTAAAATTTTATATGCTTAGCTTACTGTCATCAACCCACTATTATTGCTCTGTTTTGACTATTTGAGTATGACTAAATATCTGTCGTTGTGTTTATCTAGTTCATGGTCTAAAGCCTTGATCTCTTAATACAGTGACGGCACAAGATTTCGGAAGTTACTTAGCTGACCTTCAGATTATAGATTGAACTGTCGATTTGTGAATATGATGTTTATATGTATCAGGAAGTATGGCATTTTTGCATTTCACCACATATAATTGTTATCAACGAAGGAAAGCTTTGTCAAACTAGCATGAGTCGAAAATATGAATATGTGAGTGATTTCATGAAATAAACTTCTCGCATTATTATTTCGTGTTTTCCGATTTCTAGAAATTAAAGGCGGCACAGGTACGTTCTTTTCTGTTATTATCTTAAGTGTAATTTTATTTTTACAATTGTGGTGTCAAACGCAGAAAAAATTAAACCATCTTGGGTTGCTGTCTGAAGAATCACCATTTCCGTATAGCTTATATTGTTCGTGGATGCAGTTGATTGTTTCCAGCCCATAATGTTTTAGTGAAATAACCATACACAAATGATCGCAAACTGAATCATGTAATCAGATGATACTTCTAATAAACACAGTTGACATAACATTCTGATAACGTAGTTGCCTTACGAACATTTTGTAAAATTGTTGACTCTATGTTGCTTATTTAAAAGCGAAAATCATAGGAAACATTAAAGACAGAGTGATATAGCTTCCGGCCAGTTAATTTGCTAAAGAATAGAAAGGTGAAATGTTTTCGAAAATACTACAAAATAAGAAGTATTATCAAGTTAAGGCAACGCCAAAACGCCTTGGTTAATTTTTTCAAAGTAGGAAAGTCATGATGGAATATTTAATCAGTCGCTTAAATTTTTTTTTGTTTTGCAATTATCGCATTTTCAATGCTCACTTTCCAAGTGTTCGACTTTCCCAGTACAACTGCTTCATTCCATAATAGCTTGTTTATTGGTTGCATGTTACAGAGTGGAACAGTATTGTTGGAAGAATGACACATCCGACACAATTAATTGTCAATAATCACATCCACTGTTATGTATTATTTGGAGTTACATACGGCCACAATGTCCACGTTATCCGTATGTGCAACTTCATACTTTAAATACATACATTATTAATCTGTCTATTTTTAAGGGTACATCTGAATATATGTGGGTTGGTTATTGATAGATAGCTTAGCCTGAGATAACACTATATACAGATTCCGTGATCCCACCTATATGCCACGGCTTCCAGTGAATTCTAGTTAAGAATATGTTTTCACACAGTATGATAAAGACAACTGCAATGTAAAATATGCAGATTACCTACGAATAGGATGGTTGATTATTTACCATTTCATCTAGATTTGACAGCTGTAAAATAATTATCCGTATTCCAAATATTAATTCAGCCAAAATGCATAAGTGCTGCAGTTTATCCAGGATATGGAAAACTGTTATTTCTGGAGTTTCATGGCTGGAACATTCATACCACTTTCCTGTGTATTGCAATTTCTACACCACAGATTACTGAAATGACTCAAATTAACTTTTCATGAAACTAAGTTTAGAATGTGTGGCTTACACCTGTTTCCTAGGACCAGAGCTTAGGCCTGTTGAATCTTTCACATTTGTTAATTTGAACAAGATGAATTTGAATTCGTCTCCACAAATTTTTTTTGACTTAACCATATTTGTACAACCTTACAGTGTTCTATCGGCCAATGTATAGTTTCTAACTGTGAGATAACCACTGACCAACAAGGAGTCCTAGATAGCTTTTCCAACCTAGCTAGATATACGCTTCGTAAACTGAAAGCACTCAATTCGATTCCTGGATGGATCGACTGTGTATACTACTGAGGAGTCCGAATATAGTAGAAAGTAGCTGTTCCACAGTCCCTGCCTTTTGAAAGTTCTCCAAATTTTAGGAATTCGAGAAAAGGTCTAGCTTAAAATATGATTTACTTAACAACTTCAGCTCTTTGGGCTTCAACGACTGCGTTCATGTGTCAAAGATGTTTAATTACGCTTCATTTGAAGTGAGTCATGAGGTCTAACTGCCTTACATATGCATCAGTTAATTATAGTTGTATATACTCAACTTTGAAACTATAAGAGCTGAATATTCATTACCTACTGAAGGAAAGAAAGCCATGAGTTATTTCATCAAGTTCACATATGCGATTACTACACACCATTTCTGCACCTCCATATGGAGACCAGAGTTTGAGTGCTGAAAGTAAACGGCTCATTGCTGATTCATTCAAAAGGCAAATGGTTTTGCGTGAACTAAAATGTGGACACATTTATTCTAGTGTATCTGAATAGCTTAGGAACATGTAAAATTTCAGTCCCGCTTTGATTTAGGTGAGAATTATCTTATTAAAATCAGATGTAATATGTCTGTGTCGTGTGCCAAGAATAATTTCAGTATGCTTGCTAAGCAGCCAATTTTTCTGACCACTACTTATGAATTTCTAGTTAAAATCAATGCATGCACAACAATTTGCGATTTCTTCCTAAAAACAGTTGTGGATTTAAAATAATGGAGGTTCTATAGCTGAAGTGGAAAATTTTAACGTGGCTGTGTTCTATAAGTTGGAGAGTTTAGTTGCACTGCTTTAATTTTCTCTCTAGACAATATCTGCAGTGCAAACTTCAGTATGAGGTGAACGCATTTAAATTGTGTATGGATTATCTAATTATCCTGCTGGAAGAATCTGGTTTTGATTGATTGTAAATATGCATTAGAACCGGTCGTTTTGTTGACATAAGATTTCACAGTTTTTTCACTCGCCTTATTCTTTATTGGTTGAAATACTTGATCAGTGTTAACATGTGTGGTGATAGCACATTTTTTTGAGCAATGGGCTTCCCGGAACTCAGTGGAAATCTTGGTGTTACCATTGTTTATAATGTCTACACATTCGCAGTCTAATTGGTGTCCATAATTGTCTACAAGCATCAATATGAAAGAATGCATGTCGCATCTTGTGACGCCTAGTTTATGTTTGTGGACTCAGAGTCACAGCGGACAAACAGTTTCACCAATATTTTGTTTACCACAGTTCAAGCACTTTATTTCGTAGGTAGCGTTGATCTTGTCTTCTTTTGTTGTTGGGTCTGTTGATCTGCATAGGAGTGAATGAAATGACTGAATTGTTTTGAGCGCAACATCCTTTCGAATGGTCTTAGTATTCTAGGCGTTGTTTAAGAAATATTCTTCATACATGGTAGGATGCATCTTTGTGGTCTTCCAGAAAATGGTTGTTCACTTGCCTAGTTTTGACTCAGCTCACACAGTCAGCGATTAGATCACTTCGTTATGGCTAGCAAGCATTACTGGTTTATATGATTGGTGTACAACTAATCATCTCATTCAGTCAATTTCATAACAGGTAAATGCAGTTAAACTTGCCTTCTTGAATAATATGTACGTTATCAAGCAAATAACCTGTTGCGATTCGAATAATCTCGGCCTTTGAATGAGACTGTGATGAAATAATCACTTTGAACTGTGTAAACTGAGAAGGAATCTGCAAGTTAAATGTTTGATTTAAGTCTTCTCTATTCTTCACTTTATTTTATGAGATCTGTCCTTGGGTATTTAGTTGAGCATTGTGCTACTTCTGTTTGATTATGCGTATGGTTTACTGAGGTATTTCTTATTAGAATTTATCATTTAGTTTTGATGATTCTGGGGAAGCAAATAAATATCCTGCTGTAGTGTCACCAAGATCATGGTTGTGATGATGTCCTCTAGAAAGGTTCGCAATTAGATCACCTGGCTCAGTGAATAAGTTTACAGACCGCTCATCATCCAACTCGATTCAATTATCTCAAATGTTTACATGAAAACACCAAAATAACACACTAAAATAAGAATTCTACTCAAGTGTGTGCTACAGTTCAGCGTTAAATGCGCTGATAAGTTAATACATATTTGTGATTAAAGGTATAAGTATCTGAGGTGAAATGGTGACGTTAAAAACTATATTCCCTAATAGTTTTTTGATTATAATCAGTATATAGAAGTACATACAATCACAATATAAACACTGAACTTTATTAGAAGTCCAACGTTAATAACTTGTACTCTCTATTATCAGTTCCATGTATTTCGTTTGTTATCTTTACTAGAAAATATTACGACTGAAGTTGAGTTCTTAAGAAAAACATCAGCCCACGCAAATCAGTTTCTAATATTGAACTGAATCAACAACTTTTATCTACCATGGTTTTAAATATCATTATAGTAAAAACATTTTATTGATCATAGAAATTTGCGCTTTGCATAAAATTTTGCAAATCTTTTGTTTACCAGGCAGATTTGACAAGTCTTAACTCAGAGATGATTTCGTGTTTATGTATGAACATACTAATTGACAAACAAGAGATTTTATTTGTTGTGTTTTTTTTGTTTCTTGTAAGAAACTTGTTAAATTTTGTCTTAACTTACAACGATATGATAGCAGACAGAATATTGCTCCTTCAACTGATTTGATTTCAGAATGAAAACACACTGAAATCTTATGTCACCCGATGAGTTTTTTAAGTCGTTCTATTCACTCTATCATTTGTTTATCTAAGGTGTAGGTAATTAGAGGTTCTTAGATGTCACTGAGGCACTCTAAATATTCTCAAAAGAAACAAATAGAGAACAATTCCAATTTATAATTCTGAAGCATTAAAAATTACGAATATAATCATGAGCTTTAGACATTTCCCGTAATTTTAATGTCAGGTGACTTGTCACACGCTCTAATAGGTGTTAAGGTCTGCGTAATTTCAAGTAGAATAGGATTAATGTTTTCACTGATGAAGACTTGAAGTAAGCTTTTACTATAAGAATTCCAATGAAAGCAATCGGCACTAGTCAGAATTTATACGAGGCAAGTGTAGAGTAAATATTTGAATACCGAAAGTCTGTTTGTACAATGTTTTGCACTCTTTGGTGAATTAATTAACCCTGTCATTTGGATTTGTGGGCATTATCGGGAACAATTAACACTCTTAAATTAGACATTTGTAACAATTATATTTGTAAAATCTCAGCGAAATCGAAATGAGTAATTCCAACGTTTCGTTCGGCAAACTGGTCCGAATAGAGAAATTAATCAAAATTAACCTAACTGAGGTTTATGTTTAAAACGGACATCTTTTGGTTTTGAAAACTTTGTCGAATCATATCAGTCATGAAACAGGTATCAACATGTATAATAAACAAAACTGTATGAACGCCGAATTATTTTGCAACTATTCGATCAAAACTTGACCACAGATCATATGCATTGTATGAGCTACTATCAAAATTTAACCTCAGACTTCTTACAAATTTCAGTCTACTTTTGTTAAACACATTAAACAAACTGTACCTTCCATCAGATTACGCCTGACTAAAAGTTCATGGTCATAGATAACTCAGTATGAAAATATATGTGTATAAGCAGGATATATTGATGTGTGTATGTGTGCATGAGGAAACAATTGTGAAACATTTGTAAGCCACTGCATAAGAAGATATAAATAATCGGGAATTTAGACCAAGTATGATTGATTATTGACACATATCTATTTTTATTTATTAGTCAGGATTTGCCATGCATCAGCTAACATCACACCTTCACATCTGTTGAAACTGTTGGGATTCACCCATATATGTACGGCCTCCACAGTCAATCTTTCTTTATACGAACCCAAAGCTTTCCGTAGAACCTTAGTCCTATCAAAGCAGATTTTGTGTCTCGTTTCTATCAAATCCAGTGTAACTGCTGGTCTGTTTTCTAGCTTCTTTAAGTCTGCAGAGGTCTTTGAAACCAAATTTAGACATTGCTTATGCTCTCTTACTATTTTATTTACCTGTCTGGGAGTTTCCTCTTTATATACAGTCCCCTCATTTGATCTGATACGCACAATTCTGTTGGTTTTCTTTTTCTATTTTATCCTCAACCTTCAACAGTGATGAACGTTAGGTGTTAGGTGCACGAAAATGCACTCTTATGTCATGATTGTTAAGGATTCGCTTTATCTCATCCGATGTTTTTTTGCGGTGAGGAGTAATCGCTGTACTAACCCAATTCTTATCAACAGGTTCCGATCAATCCTTATCTTCAAACTTTCAATATCTTCTTATAAAGGCTCTGGGATAATTATTTGATTCACGAGTGGACTGAACCAATTTTACTTAACTTACTATGTTATTTGTTCCACACATTAGTGGGTTTTTCATAAGATCTTCGATTTCAAGTTTGAAATATGGAATAGATACCAAAAATCAGGTTAATTTCAAATAAATAATGCAAAACTCCTATTTATCAAACAACTTAAGAGAGAATATCTCACTGCGTGAGTATATATTTCACTCCCGAAGTGTCCTCCTACAACGCTGAATTCGCGAGATTTTATGTCGTTTTGTTATTAATATGTATCATGCATCAGGAAGATTTAAGTGCTCCTCACTTCACTGCCACTACATTACTCACCATTGATTCACATGATTTTTACTTCTGATAAACCTCAAATGAAGCATTTATTTAGTACATTAACTTCCTAGTTTAGCGGATGCAGTGTGTTTTGTTCCACAGTCACACGAATGGGAGTTGTGTTCGAATCCAGCTATTCTTGTGATAAAATTTCTTCATCCAAACAAAAACATGTAGTTTCTGGCATACTGCTACATCTCAGATCCATTTTTACATAGATTCTATTCGGTCCTAGTTGTTGCAGCACCCCTAGTGTTTTCGTATTGGGAATTTTAGCATTTTTTATGAGCTTTCTCTAAGATCGAAACATATCTTTAGGTGGTGACTGGGTTTACGAAAAGACATGTCGACAGACTCATCAATAGATATCATCTTTCTTCGTACTGTCATTTGAGTCTAATTCTATTCTCTATTTACATTTATGTTTCTTATTGTGTTATTGAGCGTTTATAGAACGCTCGCCAACCACGTTTGTGGTCCCGGGTTCGATTCCCGGGCGACGCATCAAATTACCTCACTCAGCCAGTAATAAGACTGGTAAAGATGGAGGTTCGGGTACCAGGCTAGCAGTCCCATGCCGTGAAAATAAATGTCACTGCTACAGAAACTTCAAAGATCTAGCTTGAAGACCTCTGTTCCACTGGGAAAGCAAAAGAATAAAATTAAACAAAACGATAATTGTCTCGTTAGATGGAAATTTGTTGCATGAATTCACGTCTGGATATATTTTAACGACGTAGCGTTTACATTACTCAGTCTATTCTGAAATAAGTGTCCTAATCTACATATATATTTGTTGTTTCATAGTATGAATATTTCGCATACACGACATTCTTGTTTCTACATATGTTTCAAAAATGAGAGTCGATATTTCCCCAGTTAAAACGATAGCCGTTCACAGTCGCTTTTCCCTTGGTAGCATGGTTGTTTTAGTGTTATTTTGCTTTACCAACAGTCATTGTTAACACGCACAACATCCAACTGAGAGAACTTTATGTGATTGATACAGGGTTGTGGATTTGTCTGAAGTTCCTTTCCTGCTTAACAGTTTTACTCCAGGAGAAGTGATTTCTATGGGAGGTCATCGATTCCATGCACTGCTAAAATCTATTGCTAAAAACATTATCATTATGAAGGCATGTGAATTTCACCAACATAAACATCAAAATTTTGTGGTGAATTAGTCTACACATCAGCCTGTCAGGATCTTCTACTATCTTTTATATTTCACAATATTGCAAATTGTATGCCTAACTGAGTGTTCACTTTGTTAATGAATGACATTTGCCTCACATACTTTGTACTTCGTTACACTTACGATTCACGTGTTTTTGACGACTGCATTCAAATTCGACCCCACGATACAAATTGTATCCCTGTGTAGTTTATTCAATTCCATTTATTGTCCAGTAAGTACAAAACGAGATCTTTCATCATTTCGTGTTTGCTCAGTTCAAAGTTAACAAAGAGAATGGGATGATTTCAGAGGATATGAGGATGTTGTTTGTTTCGAAGATCACCTATTCAATTGTCTGCAGAAATTGTCCGAAATAATTAATATTGTCAGCACAGTTGTTTGTAATTTTCCTTCAAAGCAGCAAAATACTTCAAACTGAAGTACTTCAAAATGAAGAGGAACAGAAATGTTTGTCTACATTGCTCATTCATTAGATGTTGTTTCATGATCCTTGGATTTTAATGTTTTGATAATTTTCAGGAATTAGTCTTTACAGAGATTCTACTTGTTGAATAATTTGTTTAGAATGATGTTCAGGTGAATATGTGTAATCTGATTACAACGTTTATTTTCACAGTAACTGTCTTACTTCTGTCATGTGTCGTTTCCGAATGACTGATGTAATCATATGACCAATTCACACACAATTTCTCAGATACTCATGAAACATTCGAAAACTTCCGCTTCGTTGAATCACAGTGGTGTTAAAGAAGACTGACAGAATATTTGTATCTTGTTAGAGTCCGAATGCAAAATAACCAAGACTTCCGTCTTCTCAAAATGTTTTGATGCTGTGGAAAATGAATATGTGAGAATATCACAAATTGATGTGTATCTGATAGTGCTTCGTTTGTTTTAATTCCCTTAGCATACTGATTTCTTTACCAAACATTTTTTTTCTTTTATAGAATTTCCAACCTAATTCTGTAACGAGGTCCTCGTCGTAAATGATACTTTGTCGGAGAAGGATCAATCCATTTCGTTTTTCTCTAATTGCACTTTTTATCGCAATCATTGGACTTCCCATCTTGTAAGTGATCTCTGGTCTTAGGTTTTATATCAAATGTTAAGAATAGATTTTAACACTTTGTATGAAGAGCAGTGAACAGACTAATTTGTGTTAAAAGAAAACCCATAAAACCGTGCGTAAACAGGATGGAGTTATAATGAGATTACTAAATATGCAAAGAAAAAATGAAAAGCTTTTTAAAGTAGAAAGTATACACCCTTTCATTTTATATACGTTTGCTCACCTGTCTTTCGTAAATGTATCAAGGGTTGATCCCAGATAACATCAACATCATACGTAGTGCTACATTTCTAGGTTCCAGAAATTATACACTTGTAAGTGATAAAACAATCAGTAATGAAGAGTTTTAATTAGTCACATATATATGACGTGACGCCGTAGTATGGTTAAAATCAACCGGGACGAAATAGCTGCCTAGTACTCCATGGTTCTCAGTAGTTCTCTAAATGTTATCAATATGTGTTCAGAATTGAAGTTAAAAATGCTGTTCATCTAGGACCCTGTGAAGACTCTACAGAATCTGTGGGGGTTTATCTACTCCAGTCGATCATTCTATTAAACCATGGAATGGAACAAAGTGCATTGTTTTACAATATAAATACTATTCGGCAGACTTGTTCGTCGCTCTGATTATTCAGGATGCAGTAGTTCTAACCAAGAAAGCTGGTTTTGTCACTGAAATATTTGCAAATCCCATCACTAACCATCTCCTGATAGCAGATGTTGGTCGTACATTTAATACGTCGGTAAGAGCTATTGCTCATTCAGACATAACACGTTAGCGTTTTGATCAAAGGTGTTCTGAAAGAACAGGCTGGCTTTACAATTGAAAGAGAAGTCAGAAACTATAAATACAGAATTCAATAAGTAATTCGTAAATCTGCCATAAGGCTGAATATTTCTGTTCCTTGGGATAAAACTTCATCACTGATACACACCATAAACACTGATATACTTAATAATAATAATAATGGTAAAACTTTATTTAAGACAGTATGCGAATATACCATACAAAACTTTTCGGCGTATTCAGTTCCAAAGCACTTTTTTCTTCACACATGATTCACATGTAAAGTAATAATCTGAAGTTTATCTTCATTTCGTTGAAGAATCGTAAAGCGTTTACTTGGGAGCAAGTTAAGTCATCGCGCGAGTTTATGTAAAGGTCATTTGATATAACTGGACGATTAAAACAATGATAAATTCAGGTGAAATTAAGCATTTTGGAGGAAAGTAATTTTGGTAGCCAAATGATTTAGGCAGGCCGCCTTATATGTAGACATATTACACAAGGAAGTTCATCAGTTATGTTATCTTAACATTTTTATAACATGAAGGCGGAATTCAAGCCTAGTACATCTTATCTGATGGTTAAAAGACATAAAAATAACGAAGGCATATCATTCTTTGTATCTTCACAGATATTCAGTGGCCGTATACAACGAACATATCAATGCTTTCTTTCCATTCATCAGGTGAGTATTCCAGCCACAGTTATAGAATATAATCACGCATTATTTTATGAGATAATGTACTGACAGATTCTATTCTCCTATTGAATGACTGAAGAAGAAATATGTGGGATTCAGACTAGAGTCTATCTGAATACGAGCTGAGTACTTTTAGGAATGAGTTGCAAGACGTTGTTGTTATCCACAATATCACCTCATTAGAAGTACTAAAGCCTTTGATCAGTGCGATCAGCAGTTTAGTTATCATCCATTCTATCAGTATGCATGAAATATCTCAGATGGGCTCACCAACATAAGGTGGAATCCGTTGATTTGCAAATAACGCGCAGCATGGTGGATTGTTGGTGCAGTTTAATTTGTAAGCACGATAGAATTGGGTCGGGATATGTAAACTGCTTGATACTGAAATTGGGAATATTGAAGGTTGACAAAATATTCGAACAATATCCATAATCACCATGAGTGTGCACCCAGCTAGAATCTGACGGATTTTTAATGACTGTGATCAGTAATCCGACCAGCGTTTCTCGATACACTGTTGATAATATTGAGACTAAACGAAACAGTCGACCGTCCGGTGTTCTGACCACTTGGTTCTTGCTAGTAAACAATATTGGTTGAAACGGTTTTCTGCCAAATAATTTTCTAAATCAACAGTTTGTAGCACAACGGCAGTTTGACGATAAATCAGAATTTAATTAGAATCGATTCCCACTAAAGAATGTAAGGTAATTAGCAAAACCGAAATATGAAAAATGTCTGTAGTTGTTATTTATTGATACCTGTGATTCTTCCCTGTATATTTAACCCCCATATGATCGTAGAAATCCATTCAGATATTATTATACTAGACAGGTTTGGTTATAGCGACTCATGGTGGCCGTACTGATCTATTGATCTTAGGCTATTTTCACTAAAAAAACCTCATTTCGTGTGACTTCTTGAAATCGAGTAGTTCTGTTCATAAAAGATTCTAAACATCCACAGGGAGAG
The DNA here is from genome assembly GCA_944472135.2 of Trichobilharzia regenti. Classification (NCBI taxonomy): domain Eukaryota; kingdom Metazoa; phylum Platyhelminthes; class Trematoda; order Strigeidida; family Schistosomatidae; genus Trichobilharzia; species Trichobilharzia regenti. The sequence continues at coordinate 99,308,618 of OX235262.1, read as the reverse complement.
ACAGCCTTTTACATTTACTGATTTGACATATTCGTTTCTAACAAAAACTACATTGATCGCAAATATTAGTCACAATCCTAGAATTATATCACAGCCTTCCTTTACTTTTTAGCTCTTTTGGAGTTTTCCCTCCAGAAAAGTATGGCTTCTTCGTAATGATGACGACCTACTCAATATTCAGTAAGTTATGCATTTTTATGAGACTTCATGAACAAATGTTAATATTCAATCAAGAAAATATTCAACCAAAAACATGAAGGACTGCTCATTGGAATCATACATCTCACCACGCTTTGCTAACTTCAACAGAAATAGATTGTGAGATATGCATTGTCAACTTCATTTATTCACTTGACTCATCACACTCATGCATTATGGGCAGCAGCAGTTTCAGGATCGTAAATAAAACTACTTCCACCTCACTAGGCTATTTACTCAATGTGCATAGCCACTTAGATAAACAAAGAAAGTGGGCTCACACAAACACCATAACTGCAGTCACCACTTGACAGGTAAAACAAAGTCAACAACACGGCGTGAAGAGTAATAGGTTTCGCCTGAAAGTGTTTCAGTTTTGTTTAGTTTAGACGTAATTTGATGAGGAATGATATGAAAATATCTGCGTTAACAGAACGCATCTACGTATCACCTCGAAGTTCCTCTTAACTAAGGTGAATTGAATTTGAAAGAGATATGAACTTCCTGTGAAATAATGCGTAACATAGAGTGAGTCATTTTCAAGAATCTGGTTTTCAGTAGAATTCAAGATGAGAGCCCCAGGATCATTAGCCTGCTACCAGAAAACTTGAGTTACAGGGACCGACACAACAGTGTGAAAAGTGAGGAATCTGTGGATTCACGCCTCATCTTGCTTCCCTTCACATCTAACTGCATCAGTATAAACTTGTCCTCTATGTCACTGATAACATTCCTTCGTGTTGGTGATATTTACTCGCGTAATGTACATTCTGGAAGAATCCACTTAGTTCTACAGAACGGAAACAGATTAGTGATGACTGGAGTCAATTACGTCATGTGGATTCGTCATTGGCCAATAATATATGTTTGCACTAAAATATTCCTATAATAACAAATTTATGTACGTACATATATAAGTATATATACACATTTACCTATATGGATTCCTTTCTCGTATATTGTGTTGTACATTTTCAGATACTGCGGGAAATTGGTTCTGGTTTCAAATAGTTAAAACTAAAATATCGAATATGTCGAAATCATTGATCCCCCTTTTTATCAACTCAATCATACGACTTCTGATGACTATATCTGGGCTGTGTTTAACCGGTCTGTCCATTTTCGATGTGAGTTTCCCTTTACTGTTACAATTGAATAAACCGAATTCTAGCCAACTCATCATTGGAATGAATCCCATGCACGATTTCGAAGGGATTTTGTGAAATTGAATAAAATTCCTTATCCATGTTGCATATTAAACCTGTGGAGAGAATGTTTCCTACTTCGCTGATCAGAATGCAGATGACATGAAAAGATTCGGTCGTTTGTGTAGCGTTGGTAAGAGCAGAGCCGAGGTGTGCATGATACTTAGTTATTTTCTATTTCGGTAAGGAGTGAAAACTTGATAATATTATATATGTACGAAGCTGAGAATTGATCAGAACACACACATACTTCTGAAAACTTGACAGAAGCAGTTATGTGTGGACCGAGAATCGGGATATTCGGTGCTGTATTCATTCAGTTTCTGAAGCCACTTTAAAAATCACAGACGGTCTATTAATTATTGTCAAAGTTTCATTTTCACTTTCTGATTTCACTCATTGTGTACATTGTACAAGTATTGATGTTTTGCCGACGCTTTTATCTCTAAATACATATAAAATTGCGTCTATGTGGATTAACATATTAGCCTTGCAAAACTATGCCGTCACAAACATTATTTTCACAAACTCCTCAGTCGTCACCGTTTATTTTGGACGATCTACATGGATGCAGATGATTCACATAACTTCTCCTCTCATTGAACTTAACTCGAATACATTTAATTTCTCCTAACTTCACTTTCGTATTTCATCAACAGATGGAAGAATATAATTGGCACCACTACCTGATGACTGTTTGCAACTTCTTCTGTCATGGCCTGTCAATTACGTTGGGTGGTTGTTTGATGTTGAAGTATTTCGAAGACTCCCATTGGTTCTGGTGTATTCGGTTCACAATGACCGTGGAAATGATCTTCAGTGCTATAGCGTGTAAGTTTCTACGCTTATTTCATCAAATTGATTAAAGTATGCAGCTCTTGATTGATGAGTAGTGTTTAAGAGTTCATACCAAGTAATACGCCAGTGCACAACAGTGAATGAGTGGTAGAAATTACATAGATGTTCATTTCTGATAATGTACTATAAGATGTTTCATCAGTATACAATTTTATCATTCTGAGAATTCGCAAATACTGAAGGTGCGAACATGTGGATTTTTGTGGGAACTACTGGTAAGTAAATATCAAAATTGTGTTAGTACAAATGCAGTCGCTTGACATTGTGTGGCTACTTCTGGGAAGTCTGGTTGTGTCCCGTGATGCACGCACACAGTTGTAGATTCTCATACTAGAACGCATAAAGTGAATATATCAAGCCAAAATGACGAATAAGAATGAAAGCTGGTTATTTTACTGCTAGAATGAACCTATGCGTTGAGGAATTGTGATTTCTCTCACCGTCATTTTGTCGATGACAGGAGGAGACTTATTTTCAAATAATTATACATGACTAAGTAGCAAGAATTTCAGGACGCCTTTGTGACAGTTTTATCTCTCAGCTGATAGTGTCCATTTATTAATTTAATAACTTGATGGACAGCCATAAATATATTCACAGATTGATAGCTTAGGTTGTGATAATTTCAATTTTAATTCTAGGCGCGTGAATTTCACCGCTGCGGCAGTTTTCTTTCAACTATAATCCATAGAAAATGATATTTATATGTAATTTGGTATAAGTTCTTTTGCTGATTGATATGTCTTAATAAACATTAAATGAAATTGGTATGTAATCAAAACCACCTCAGATAATTTACACAGCTGTATAATTTATCTCTATTTAACCATTTTCAGTTGTGTATTTCAACTTTACTGGTCTTCCTCGGTTGGATACACTAAACATTTATCGAATGCTACCAACAGACGGTGTAAGTATATATATTTTCTTAAGAAATCACCTTTGATCAGTCATCGAGAAAAAAACATTTCAGATGGATGTGACATAAGTTTAAATATGGACTGAATAGTAACAAAATGCAACATTTATAATGCACAGTGAAAACGAAGATCAGATTGTCATTGCAAACTGTTCCGTAAATAGAAGAATTCGTATAGTTAATTTAGGATTAAGAAGTGATGGAGATTATAGTGACTGTTTCTTTACATAAAACACTTCAAAACGTTGACCTCTGACTGTGACTGACCGCCATCTCACCAACTAGCTAATTTGCCTATTCACCATCAGTGAATGTCAGTTTACCTGAACACGATTGAAATGCGATTCATATCGCTATCTTTTGAATCCGTGTTTGCATTTTCAAGTCAGAGTTAATTATTAATAATAACATATTCTCATTTTTTGTGCATGACGGATGTCAGTTTACAGTCAACATCAATATGATAAATTACTTTTACTATTACTAAGCATATCTAGTAATAATATTATAAGAAATATATTTATTTCTACCTTTCTAGGACACACTAGTCGTACAGGCATCAATAAGTATTATTTATTATTATTATTGCTCCTTTGGGTTCCTAGTGGAACATAGAGCTTCAACTGCACGTCTCCGCTTGCTTCTGTCATCTCCTGTACTTTTCACCTACATCCATTTTAGTCCATACTCTTTCAACTCCTCTTCACACTATCTCCTCCATGTCACCCTTGTACTGAGGACCCACTCGCTGCTTTTCTTTCGGGTTCCACTCGAGCAATGGCCTGATGCTCGCGCAATGTTACCCAGCGGCCTCCTCAGCGAGTGTCTAATCCATCTCCAATTTCTTCTGCATATTTGTTAGGCGATTGGTTCTTGTTTCGTTTCTTCTCATAGTTTCTTGTTGGTGATTCTTTTCGGCCCGGCCATCTGATCTTCAGTATAGAGCGAAGACAGTTGTTGGTCGATGAAGGTCTGCAACAGGCTGTTGGAAATATTCTTTGTGACCCGCCCGTCCGCCAAGTTTCTCATCCGTATAGAAGAACTGACTTGACGTTGTTTGCATTGAAAATCCGACCGAATTTTGTTGTTGATGCTGGCTGAGTGACGAAGATTTCCAGATTGGTTTCAGGTTGATGAATGTGTTTCTCGCCTTCCCAATTCTCTCTCGATTTGACATCCTAGTCCGTTCCAACTGCCTGTAGTTGAGGCAATGCTCTCTAGATAAGTGAATGAAGTAACCTCTTTCAAATCCCTCCCGTTGATGGTGATTGACGTTGGATGGTTGTTAGTTGGTTATTTTCATAGTCTATGTTTACCTGGAGTCCTGTATTCTCTGGCTGCTTCTTCGACCAGTTTGTCGGTTTTCGCTTGTAAGTCTTCGATTTTGCGTGACATCAAACACAAATCATCCACGACGAAATCCAGGTCTTCTAGGTTCTTCGCATCGGTCCAGGATATTCCTGTCTTCTCGTTTCCCACTGTCTGACGCATAATCCAGTCAGTCCACCACAATTAGGAATATCATTGGTGATAATAAGCACCCTTGTCTGACTCCTGTGTTTACTCCAAACGCCTCGCTGAGTTTTCCGTTGTGGATCACTTGACATGTGCCGTTGTCGTACAGCTGTTGAATAAGGTTGATGAATATTTGGGGTACGCCTTAGTACTCGAGTAATTTCCAAATTACTTCGTGATCAACGCTGTCGAAGGCCTTCTCAAAGTCTATAAAGTTGAGGTAGAGGTTTGATTGCCATTCCATGCTTTGTTCGATGATGATGCGTAGAGTTGCAATTTGGTCAGTACATGATTTGCCTTTTCCTGAATCCAGCTTGTTCTGGTCGGAGTTCTGTATCCAGTGCGTCCTTTAATCTCTCCAGGATGATGCGACTCAGGATTTTACTTGGCGTCAACAGAGCATGATTCCTCGCCAGTTCTTGCAGAGTCCTAAGTCGCCCTTCTTTGGTAGTTTCACGAGGTAACCTTTCCTCCAGTCAGTAGGCACCTTTCCCTCCTTCCAGACCTTTTGCAATAATGGAGTCAGCATGTCTGCTGTAGTCTCTGGGTCCGCTTTCAGTGCTTCAGGGGGTATTCCATCTGGTCCGGCTGCTTTTCCAGCTTTCAGAAGCTTGATTGCATTCAAGACTTCAGCTCTCGTTGGGGGATTGGTGTCAACTTGCAGTTGTGTGTGCGCTGTTGTTGGTATTTCTGGACGGGTTGCAGGTGATGGTCGGTTCAAGAGTCCTTTGAAGTGATCCGCCCATTGTTTAATCTGTTTTTCTTCCTTGGTAATTGGGTTCCCTTGGCTGTCTTTTATAGGTTTCGCTTGTGTTGATCTCTTCCCGGATAGAGATTTGGTTATCTGATATAGTGTCCTCAGGTCCCTTTTGCCTGCTGCCTTCTCAGCTTCAGTGGCCAGATTGTCGTAGAATCGTCTTTTGTCCTTCCTAGCACTTTCTTCACTTCTTTGTCCAGTGCTGTGTAAGTTGAGCTCAGCGTCTCCTTCTCCTGTCCGTCCTTGCATTGAATCATTTTCTCTTTCACCATTCTCCTCTCTTCTATTAATTTCCAAGTGTCCGTTGAGAGCCATTCCTTGTCTTGTCTCTTCTTTCTTCTTAGAACCGTTGAACACGTTTCGTTGAGAATCGCCTTCAGAGACTTCCAATGTTCTTCACACCTGATTCTTCAGTGATGTCACGTAGTGAAAATGTCTTTTGCGGTTGTGTCGTTCAGTAATTGAGTGTTGAACTTGCATTGTGGCCTATCCCCAGCTATCCTCGAGGCTTTTAGTTTCACCTTGAAAGTCTTTTGTACTAGATAGTGGTCTGAACCCACATCTGCTCCTCTCCTCGACCTTGTGTCCAGTAGGCGTCGTCTCCACTTTCTTGAAATTGAGATGAAGTCTATTTGATTCTTGGTGTTTCCATCTGGTGAAATCCATGTCGCCTTGTGTATATCCTTGTGTTTGAACACACTACCGCCAATCACCAAATCATTGAAGGCGCAGAAGTCTGAGAAGAGTTCACCATTTTAGTTCATTTCGCCGAGGGCCTCACGACCCATAGTGAGTTCTCTTCCTGTGTTGTCTCGTCCCAGCTTCGCATTCATGTCGCCCATCAGGATTTTGATATCGCCATTTGGGACATTGTCCATTATTGCTTGTAGTTGTCTGTAGAACGCCTCCTTCTTCTCCTGTTCTGAGACGTTTGTAGGCGCATAGCATTGAATGACTGTAAGCTTCCTTCCTTTTGAGTTGAACCTGGCTGTCATTGGTTCCCACTGCATGAGAGCTTTGGCTGCTGTTGGTGACATCATGATGGCCACTCCCTCGGTGTGCTCGTGGTTGTCGTCTGGGTGGCCGGAATGGATTATTGTCTCTCCAGTAGGTAGCTGGCGCCTTCTAGTTCCGTCCTATCTGCTTTCGCAGATTCCCAACACTTCTATTCTGTACCTTCTCATTTCAGCGGCTATCTGGGCAGCCTTTCCAGTTTCGTACATTGTACGAGCATTCAAGGTACATTAATTTGATTTAGGGTAAAATTACATGGCTGCTGTCTTTTCATCTTTATTTGGTGGGAAAAATGTGATAACTAGTGATTCAATGGACCACATCAATAAATAAAGAGATATTGACATTGCATTACCAAAGAAACCCAAGTAGATGTTGGATGGATTACAGATACTCAGGAAAAACACAATGCTGGAAGTCATTTACCCCATATAACAATAAAATGCATCTTATAATAATATGCGCTTTATGCACATGTTACGTATCAACTACGTGAATTGATTTCTTAAGAGTAAATTGGGTAATCAAGCCACATTGTTTGAACAATATATCCCGGATTTCATGAGAACTTGATTAGACAGATAAGACGTCATCGAAATTGAATAATGTCATGAACGTATATCTAGACGGGTATTCAGGAGAAGAAACACAGTGTACAGGTTACGAATTGTAGTGAATTGTGTCAAGAATGGATTCAATTACCCTCAATATTACCTGCGTAATTTTGAATTGAACTGCCATGAATGAATGACTAACCTCTCAATTCTTTCTATTCGAACAGGGATACTGGGAATTCGTCTACTGTGCTATGGCTGAATGGGTTATGGTCGCCACATGTATAGTATACACGCTAGTCATCGCACTCGAAACCAATAAATACGGAAAGTCTTTGATGAGAACAGTTTCCAGAGACACCTCTACGGTTCAACTCTTGAGAAATGTATAAACTGTGTTAAATTGAAAAGTGATTTCTAATTGTGTTCAGCAGACTTTTTGTGAACTATCTATATATCTTTCAGTCAAAGAAACATTATTTTCCAAAAGAGTCATTCTTTCAGCCGGAATCAGGATGTCAGTGATCAAAACTGGCTGAATTCACTGTGATGGAAAAGACACTATGCAAAGCGTCCGAGGAAGAGAAGATGCTTTCGAATGGTGAAACACTGGTAGTGCTGTGAACGGTTTGTTTATTTGCCTTACGGAGTGTGAGGTGGAATTAACGACCAGAACACTAGTAACTTGATTTTATTGCCATCAACCGATCAACGTAACCAAGTCAATACTGTTTACACGAATCACTGCATTCCTCTTCATAGTGTTACAAACTTCCATGAGTCACACAAGCTCAGAAACTGTGTTCTAAGGCTATCAAACATGGATTAAACATGATGAAATTCTCAGTAATATTGAACAGTATGAAGTTGCTGTTTCAAACGCACAGAAACACCTAAAGAACGCCATAAGATTTATGATGTTCGAAATTTATATTGCACGATAAAATCATTTCCCCACAGCTGTCTGAGGAACACGTGAGAGCCGAGAAGGATATCCCTGACAAAATGAGAACAAAACTCTGTTTCCAAGGACTAAACAGAACAGAATACACTTCGAACACACAGTTCAAGGGCTAATCGAATTTATCCAACGATAGTCGAGATAGTAAAATAACACCTTATCGTCAACAGCCCAGTGCATACAGTATACAAATGAAACATTCAGGATAGTAGCCAACCAGAATCAGAGACAATTGACGAATTCCTTTTTGGGTAGGTCAGAAGAATACACACTGAATGTTAGAATGATGATACACAATCAGGTATAGAGGGAGATAAATGCATAATTAGTTGAAATGCCTTCACAAATATTGATAGGTCTTATCAGTCATTCTGCCACAATGGTAGATCAATAGTCTATTTTGTGGTGTCCTGAGTACAATTTACTTCTTAGAACCATGAATACACAATTTACGTGATGCTTTCATCTGTTGACCGAGTTGGACGAAATCTCTTTCCTCATTTCATGTGTGATTCGATGTCTTCAACAAGTACTTCATACAGCGTCGGTAAAGAGTACGAACAGACGATAAAGCAGGCCTACAAATCACAGAGTTCCTCACTCAGATGCCTAATGAGTAGATGAACAACTAGTACAAGCTACTCACACTGACGAAAGGCTTTCAATCCTCACCGATACACTTAGGTGATAATTCAGAGCTGCAATTCGACTCCAATTCAGTCACACGATAATGGGCTATGAGCCGCACTTCTTGTGTGAGGGCTGATTGTACTGCCCACTGGCTTAGAATGAAGTAGGCGAAGCGTGATCCGAACATCGGAACCACTAGCTTCAAGTGGAGTAATTAGGCCAATGAGCCACATCTCCACCAGTAATTCAAAGAGCGATTATATGCAATTCTTTAAGTAAGTGATGTAGTGCAGTAAATTCATTATAGTTTTCATCAAAAACAAGTGGTGAACAACGACAGTGGTGTCTTGTACAACGGGATAGCAAAGTAATTTTTTCACTACAAAATTTTATATTAGAGGAGGCCAATGACTTTCTTCGAAATAGTATTTAGAACCTAATCTAATGCATGATTGGGACTGCAATGAAAATGAGTATGCCAAAATCAACAGTCTTGAAAGCATTTTGAATATGATCTCATTGATTTTTAGAAAGTGTGAATATCAAGTTTTCAGTTATTGACATAAATTCTCAGCTGAAGTTTTTTTTCTTCTGTATTTTGAATGTGTTGCATTCTTAACAAATAGATAGTATGTTATTACCAATAATACGACCAACAGTAGTGTATTCACAATCACAACATCAACAACCACAACAACAAAGTCCCCGGATACGAAATAAGACAGTAACAGTTCATCAACAGTGGAAGAACAGTGGTTAACAGATTTGCATATGCCCTATCTACAATACCTTGCCATCACTAATATCGATGATAAGCTGAAAGGGTTAACAACGAGTGTCCAACAATACTTTGTGATGAGTGAGAATACAAGCAATCCACGAAAACAGCGAAATAATTGGTTAATATGCTGAGCGAAGACTATATATGTATAACAAGGAATTAAAGTCATAAAAGAAGAGAACTAGGGGTGTACCATACAGTGACATTCCGAAGGAAAATGTTTGGAGCAAAAGACATGAATATTCATTGATAACGTGGCTTCCTTAAAATTCCTAGTGTTTTAGTAGTTTTGAGAATAATAAAAATTAACCGATGCCTGCCACTGTTATTTTCATGAAAGTTACAACTGTTTCGCCTCAAAAGCAAATGAAGACACAGCAGCCTACAGTCTGTAGGGAGACATAAATTATAGATAATAAATAAATGGAATAGTCTCCCGCATGGCTTTTTAACCTGAAGGGAAGCATTTTAGTGGAGGCATCAAGTTTAATGAACTTGTAAGCTCCTAGAAGTGAGTCTGTTGGCGGCTGAATAAAGCATCGGCAATAATTTGCTAAGCCACTGAAAGTGTGGGAAGTTTTCACCGTCCTTCGCTCCGGAAATTTTGAAAATGTCTTACTGTTTGGTGGGCGGATACTCTTGCAGTCAGTGATGTTGCTGATAATGTCCAGTAATTCTAATCCTACTTGACAATTTTGGATATAAATGGTAACGCCATGTTGGCGTCTTCTGCTGAATGCAATTCCAAGCATCTTGACTCACAGTGAGGCAGTCTTCTTAGTGTGCGTATACAAAGTAAAGACCATGAAATACTCTGTCAGTTAATCTTTAGAATATTTGAGCTGCATTCCTGAGACTGGACGGCATACGCAGAAATTCAAACAGTCTGAAAGGCATAATGATAGCCATTTTTGGTATGTCTTCTGTGGCTATCGAAATTCGGCTGTGTGCTTTTCTCGAACCTGTTTTTGAAAAAAATAGTTGCACCAGATAATGTCACCGTTAAGTCACATACATGATGGCAATGGATAGTAATCAAGGGTCATTTTGGCGTTCAGTCACCGGTAATCATCAGTTGGTCGCTGATCATTGCTATCTCCTCTTGCTACTATATGGAGTAGGGAAGCTCATGAGCTATTTGATGGCCGAATAATGTCAAGAGTGAGCATATGGTTAGGTTTATTTATCGCCAGTCAAGCATTAACAGTTCGTTCTCCTGCTCTGAATGTCACAGATTGTCCTGCGGTCGTGATGTGACGCATAAAATTGCTGTTTACTCAAAGCAGATTGTTACAAAAGCAATTCAGTTCTAGGTACTTGTCAACAGCTGGATGAACTACCACCTAACTTGTGGCAACCTGTGACTTATGTAGGCGATGTCTAAAATGGACAGTCTGGTGGTGCCGTCTATCAGTAGTTGTCGGTGGATACCTACGAGGAGATCTTGGTGGTTATATTAATCAAAGCCTATGATATGCGTTGTAACGTCAATCAGAAGGAAAATCCTCTGAAAATGTCTGAGTAAAGCTACGTTCAGATGGACGTATTTCTTACCGAAGATAGCCATAGATTTTCCATTCGCACCCTGTGAGTTGAAGTTCGATTTGTTCTGTCGATCTGCCTCTGTTGCAGAAGAAACGCTAATTTTGGCACCTCTAGTTTTCTTGACTACATCTCGAATATGAAGCAGGCGCCACCGGCGATGGTTTACGCTAACATCTGCCGGCGAGATAGCTTCCTGTAGTCCAAGAGTCTCTGATGAAATTACTAGGTTGTATTATGATACCAACACGAATCAGGGTTTTCAGGTGAGCGTGTTTTGAACTTTAACCAACCGCGTGAGTTTTTACGTTCAGGGAACGTTTCTGGACGATGAGGGGAATTTCGAGAACTGTCTAAATTAAGCAGTCGCTTAACTCTTTCACGTAAGTGTCACTATTCGAAGACTGTTTGATTATCGAACACATTTCAGTGACTGGCCATTGCGATATCTCCAGAATTCTATCAGCCAAAATAGCTAAATCGTATATGACAACACTTTGAAGTGTCACAAGCACAGTCTGCTCTGGCCGTAGCAACCACGACAGAACAACTCTCTGATGAGTCCCTCATCAAACTTATCGCATTCGTGTCAGCTTATGTATGTCCGAATGATCACCCAACTCGGCATCACGAAACAATTCATCAGAAAGTTGTCGATCTGGAATATCATCTCTCCTAAAATTGGCCGCTTGAAGCATCTCAGAGTGTTTGCTTACCTCTGAGCTGAATGTTTGCGCAGAAGCGTGTTCACTTCATTCCCGCAGTAAAGTGTGTACAACTGCAGGCGACTGTGAACAACATTCAGTTGTTCCATGTTCCCAGAAGTTGGCCTCGGGTAACAGAACGCATGCTTCTGTATTGTTTGGCCTAAACAGCACGAGCTTAATCGGGATGCTATTCCGTCGAATACGGATGAGCTAAGACGTATGGTCAATCATTGTAAAAAATATTTAAAGTGTAGTCGATGTAATTCAAGAACAAATATAAAATAGAACGAATTCACTGAATTTGTTTGCGTGTTTATTAAAGAAGATGAAATTCTCGGTAGGGCTCACCAGTTTAGGAGATAGTGTGTTGGCGTTTACAAATAGTATGACGTATACTAACGCAATATCATCTTATATCCACAACTTCTATAGTATTCCTTCCGCATAGACTAAAAAGAATCAAAACACGAAGTAAATCGTCCAAAATACGAAGTTTATTTTGGAATCAAAATTATGGTGCCAGGCTAATCGCCTAACCGGCTAGGGATCGTGCATGAACAACCAAGCGTAACACAAGAGAGTGACCAATAACTTGGATGCGTGACCGTGAGCATTCAGCTGAACAGGTTGACTTAAAACGTTAATTTTAGCATCCAATATTGAGTGGTGAATGTTGTAGGCTGGTAATTTTGAGAGAAATATCTATGGCTACAACCTCATTCTGTCTTATAGATAACGATTCCTTACTTGCTGACTACACAAAATATCATTCCGGAAATTCAAGAACCTCAGAAGCAACTTATATTCACACAGATTTTATTGGATCATCATCACCATATTCTAAGTGCTAAATTTTTAAGAGCTCATGTGATTTTCACCTAGTCTTAATCATGTTTCAAGGACTCCGTCCTCTGCACTGTGAGGAATTGAAACGTAGATCTACAAGGATGGCGCTCAAAACGTCTGGTTAACTGAAATGTTATGTATTTGATTATAACGCCAGGTTATTTCTCTAAGCAACAAGGCTTACAATAAACAACCATTCGAAATTGATTGATGATCAGCTGGCGTATTGTTGTACTATGCGATAACTCATAGTCATCTGAAAGTTCCTCGTTTCACCTATACATTCAGAAGTATAGTGAAAAAAGTGGCAAAATACACATTTTCAACTAGCATACTCTCATGACTCCTAATTTTACTCTCTAAATTCACCTGGTGTACAAATGCGGAATGTTAGGTAAACTTCACACTGTGTCCTTCGTAGGCTACAGGTTTGAGTTTCATTGAGAAAATACTTTTCATCATTCGTTTAATTTATATTTTTAAGGAAGTGCGTTTAATATTTCAGTTTAAATAATCACATGAAAACATCAACATAACCTGTTCATTCACTCATCCATTTTGTCATTGGTGCTTACAAATACCTAAATTTGGGAAAGTGAGCTTCAACTCACATACTCATATCCTTCCGATAGACTATTACTGCTATGAAACACAAATATTTTGCAGCAGACTTCTTCTAGTAATATAAGGCAATCATTTCATTTTTGTTAGTAACAATATATTCTCAAAATTATAGAGGTATGAAGAATTGAGTTATATGTACCTTTTGTCTTGGACAATGAATTGCTTGAAGAAATATATTTCTCAACTATGTAGGAGGAAATATTTCATGAGGAGTAACAATTTAAAATCCAACATGTACACATACACAATAAGATCGAAAGTAAACACAATGATATATTCAAAAGAGAATTAAACTCCTTCTTCCCCTGAAGACATTTTCTGCCTATTGACACGTTGCTTCTCGTAGCTTCGTAGTTCAAAACCAGTAATCAATGTGATTTCTAAGAACCCCATAACAACAAACCATTCACTCAGTGCACTCCATTTAAATTCCTCGTAGCCCTAAAACGGTACAAATAATAAAGACGTGCTTTCAAATGTTATGTTTCAGATCGAATGAGAAGTCATGTACAGAAACAAAAATATTCTATAGTAATCAGAAATGCAATTAGATGGAACTTTATTAGAGGAAAGCTTTTCAAATGCTTTAGAAAGACTTATATGTTAAAGATTGTTTAAAATGTTTGCACATAAACCCATAAATATTAGTTGGCTTACAGGTTCATGTTTTTTGATGTAATATATATCTTCTGCCTCTTCAACTAACTGACCGGCTTCATTGAAATGTACAACTGTATCATAAAAACAACGGAAAACAGCTCATTATTCATCATGACCACATAACATAGTTACACATGACAGAATGTTCTCGGAACTGATAAATATACGTAATGTTGGCATAAGCTTGTCGAATTTCGCCCTAAATGCATACTGCAGTTTGCTTCTGAAGTGTGTTCAAGGGATTAGTCCCTGAAGTGCTCACCGAAAAAATTGGCGGGAAATCTAAGCGTCATCTGTTTAATAATAATGACAATGCCTAGCTTTATTCTAGTGGAAATATATGCACGCAGTATAGAATAATCCGTGGATTTCACTGCATTGTGCTAACCCTTCATACAGAATCTCCAGGTGATAAGGAAGTGAATACTATATTGCTGTGTACCTTGATGTTGTCCCTGAAACTGAAAACGATTGGTTGTAGTAATTGTTCTCTGTTTTCCTTAAGAAATTCATCGGATCGGGTGTACGTTGCTGGTAACAAACACTATATACTTTTCTATTTTGTTTCTCTTTCTACTGTGACCCCTGCTTTATTGCTCTGATTTATAGGTAAATTTGACTGACTTTTCTGTAGAATCTAAGAGTGTGAAAGTTGTGGACATTGCTGGTTTGAAGTACCGAGGATATGTCAACCACATTTATCACTTTTGGAAAATAGCAACATTTTGAGATATTCAGACTCAAACACAAAATGTGATAGAATGCGTAGATGACACGTCATCTTATAAATGATTACATTTTACTGTGTACCAAATTTAATGAATAAACCAATGTGGACGACATGTCTTATTTTGTTAGAACTAGCTTCACTTTTCAACCACTAAACAGTGGAGGAGTACCAGCTATAAGTTGAATTGCACATAAAGTGTAAAACACAAAGGACAGTTAGGCATCAGTTACATGTCAGTGGTTCGTCAACGTGTTGTACAATCAAATGTATGTTCTTTTGCCACTTGCACGGGGAAATGTTTTCAAAATCCTTATTCAGTCATGGCGACTCATCGTGAAATGCTTAGTATGATACAAGATGTTACCTAATTAATGCACTTTTCAATAATTGAATGATCAAACTTCCACATATCAGTGTACACAATCTATAAATGAAACAGACTACACACTATCCCTGACTACATTTCACAAAGATGCAGAGTTTAGCAGAGTACTGTACATATACAAGTTTATTTGACTTTTTTGAAAATTGACTATCTGTAGCATAACTTACAAAAATATGACCCAATTATCATCTGGAGTAAAATAATTATTCTTCCTAAGCAAAACCATATCCATGGACGGAAAACGAGTAATACAAGTAAAGTGCCTAATGGAATGGCTGCAGCATGACTACCAAAAGTCAGTAGGGCCAAGTAGTAGTGAATGTCATCGTAACTTCTTGTCTGAAAGTTAATCAAAATACAAGATCACTGACTTCTTTTGATAAAAAAAATTATGTATAACATTTAACACAGGACAAGTAGTCTGAGAATTACTCACAAATTTACTTCAGAAATCAATTTATTCAGTTAGCTTGCTAATATGTCTGGTCCATGTAAAAGGAAGGATATGTCTATACTCATAGATTGTCAAACATAAAGGATTTCACTGTGTTTCAAATAGACACAAAAGTATACCTCTCAAGAGATACGTTATCATCATTATTTATTAAAAAGTATACTCATTCACTTTTTCAATGTCTTGAACTATTCGAGATTGGTGAGCCCTCTTTTTGTCTGCTATGTCACTTTGAACAAATACACTATGTGGATGAACAGTGGTGAACTGTATTACATTCAACAACACAAATATTGAATGGACAGACATACATAGACAATTAAGGCGAACAACTAACAACAAAAATGAATATTCTGTGTCAAATTTCTTCATATTCTGACTGCCTAGTCTGATACGTCACCTGTGACAATATAGTTTGATCTCTGGCATATGACGAAGCAAATAAATGATGGTAGTTTTCAGCTATGAGGTGAGCTTCACTTACATCAATAAACGACAATATTATGATGGATGAACCTGATATTGTAAACATTGTAGTTGTCATGATAGAGAGCATTTTACTGATCTTTGACTGAAATGACTTCTGTGCAAATCGTCTTCCCATCATAATGCACCAAAACCACTGACTTATAATTGCTGAAATAAATAATGAAAACAACACTTAATTATTTATTGAAGTCAACAAGATGTAGGCATACACACGGGAAGTCATCGTGCATCGGATTGGACCATATTTCCGCTGCGCCTAAACGTTTATTACATCGTTGATTTCATACGAATGTCCTGAAAATCATATACGTGGTTATAACCTCTGAAGGTGAAGTTTCAGTTAATTAGCCGAAACCAAAATCACAACATCAGTAATTCATCAAATTATATCATAAAATGACAATTCTAATGAAATACTGGTCAACAAATTTCACAGTGAAATATTTCGCTTCTTTCTAATTCATTCTCAAGAATTTCACACCTTTCAAAGGTACTGTGGGAATGGTTTCCTATTAACAAAATTACGCTCTTTACACGATAATCATTCCTGATACAAAGTCCTCCTTCCTGTGCACATTTTCGACAGTTAAAAGATTGACAATTAGATGTTAACAGACTTCGAAACTTGCAGCACACAACTGTGGTTTTTATTTCGCTTTCCTTTAACTGAGCTATTATGTTTCCTAAAATCTACCTATGAAATTCTCTTTTAGTCCGTTATATTATTCTGTATCGCTATGAGCACTTGTGATTCATATAAAACTTTGCATTGTCTAAAATCAGTCATCTTACTCACTCAAAACTCCATATGAGGCCATTGACGTTGTGAAAATATATTTTTCAGGTGGATATATGCCCAGAGAGCTAAAAGAATATGTAAAATAATTGTTAAGGAGAACTGCGAACAGTTTCTTCATTTGTTAAAAGTAAATGAGTGCTCCAGTGGCAAATAAGAACATATCATTATTTATGATCAAAGTTAAATTCGGAAAATTAAAGCTTTCAACTAGGTCTGCCCTGATTAAAGTGATAACGGAACATCGATGAACCAAATTCTAACGTCATTGCATGTACATCATATTGGATAACGATTTCAGTAAGCTGGCGATCGACAACTGGATAGAAATAACAATCCGTTGGTACGTTTCTTATTAACTCCGATTGTATTCAGACTCATCTGTTCCGTTGCTGTGCAGGAGTATTTCCCAGGAATCAGCTTAAATAACACAGACTTCAACTGTAGGAGTAAGGTCACAGAAAACGTGAGAAATTAGCAATTGTAACAAATGACCAGCCATTTAGATTGATCATCCACAAGTGAGTTAACCCCTACTGGAACACAGACAATAACAATCTTCGGAAAGTTCTGGACATATCACATAAATAAACTGCTTTCAGACTGCTGTCTAAGCTGTTCCATACCAAACATACAGTTACAGAGACTCTGAATAAAGGGAAATTACATCATAATATCATCTCATTCAGATGACGTTTACGAAAAAAAGTGAATATTTTACTTCTCAGATGCTAACCAATCCGCTTTACGCCAAAATTATATAGAAGTGATTAGATTCAGATTTTTGAGTGAAAACAGGACTGTAATCGGCTTGTATTTGATTGCTAAGGCGGGAAATATGCAAATATGATAGATGCATTTCAAACAGATAATGATTCCACTTAATTAAATGCACTTGAACTACATATCCAAGTGAACCATGTAGGAAGGTAAACCATGTGACCAGAAATTCTAATTTCCAGTAACATACAGCGAAATATTAATGCAGAATGAACACACCTTCGTTTCAGTTTTTAAAATACACATAAACTGTTTCACTTTTGATAATGAAACCAGACACTAATTTTAAGCACTCAAAATTGAATTATACAGCAATGTTAAGCGACTAATTACGGTAGAATAAATTCTAATGATTATGGTTTATTTTCATTTACTGTGCCTGGAATAAACAACAGATAATACTGTAGAAAACTCAAAACAGAATCGGAAAGGATTGATAAAAGGATTGAAATACTGAAAACTCAAGGTGGGTTAAATTCAATTAACATCCAAGGAAAGAATGATCTTTTCAATAAAAGACTATTTTACTTTAACTTTGGATGACGTCTGTTTGTTGAAACCAAAGTATTTACAATGACAAATAATGGGAGGACAATGGCCAACTGAAATGGAATTGCATTCAGTAGATGAGTTATAAATCGGACGTGACACCGGTCCTGAGTGTCACTGCTAGTCACTAGATGTTAAAACACTTTCATTACTGTCAGCGATATCTGTTAGTTAAAATGACTTAAAAAGATATAAACGAAGTTACTGTTATGGCATTTCGATAAATAGAAAAGAATGAAATCGATTAAATATGTCAAAAAATGATCACGTGTTTCTATACACATAAACAGTATTTTATTGAACTGTGACATTAAATAACTCGTATTTCTTTGAATCAATCCACTAAAGCACGAGACCTGAACGCCATAGAAACGCTAAAGGCCAAAAAAGCAGCAGGAACACACGAAATCTTAGCAGGAGAATTGAAAATAAACCCGGAGAAATTAGCGGCTTTGATGATACCACTACTGAAGAAGGTGGGAAAGAGAGCAAGGTACCTACGGATTGGGAGAAAGACTACCTATTCAAACTTCCAAAGAAAGGAGACTTAGGTCACTGCAAGACCTGGCGCGGCATTATGCTCCTGTCCATCCAAAGCAAATACTAAGCCTCATCATCCTGGGGAGAATCAAACACCCTTTTTAAGAAAGATTTCAACCGTAACAGGCTAGATTCAAGAGAAACAAGTCAAGCATAGATCACATCACATCACTAAGTATCATCACTGAACAGAGCTTGGAATGGAAGTCACCCCTCTATCTCAACTTCATCGATTTGAAAAGGCCTTGAACAGCGTCGATCGAGAGGTGATTTGGCAACTACTTTGCTACTATGGGGTGCCGGTAACAATTACACATCTCATCCAACAGTTATACGACAATGCTGCATGCCAAGTAATCCACAACGGGAAACTCATGGAATCCTTAGAAGTGAAGACAGGAGTAAAACAAGGCTGGCTGTTTACTGTCTCCAAATATTTCCTGATTGCTGTAGGCTGGGTAATACGACAAACAGCGGCAATGAGTAGACATATAAAATCAACCTACAAAAAATACTTGGGCGATCTAGACGTCGCCAATGATATAAGTTCAGTTTCCCACATACTGGAAGATGTACAGGTGAAAAGCAATAAGTTGGCAGAAGAAGCATCCAGAGAAGATAGAACTTCAGGTGAACATAGTGAAAACAGAGGTGATGAAGATTCCTGGCCAACAGCAACAATAACAACTGACAACAATCAGCCAGGATAACGGGAGAAATTTGAAAGAAGCAACTTCCTTTACTAACCTACCTGGGAAGCATCGCTTCAACTAAAGGCGAATGGAACTAATGTGGATATCAAAGCAAGGATTGGGGAAGGAAGACAAGCTCTCATTTCTCTCAAGTCTGTGTGAGGAACAACAGCACTCAGTATGAAACACAAGATCTGGATTTCTAAATCCAATAAGAAGTCACTACTACTCGGCGCATCACAAAGGGAACTTCCCTCAATACTCAAGATCAGATGGCCAGAAAACATCAGCAACAGGAAGTAATCTCTGGCAGCAAACTAACCAGGAACCAACTGTGCAGCAAATATGAAAAGAGAAATGAAGGTGGATTGACTATACTGTGATAAAACCATCATGTGACATCACACGCCAGATTGTCGAGTGGAACCCTAAAGGGAAGCGGTGAGTTGGCCATCAGTGCGAGGGTAACATGGGGGAGGTCATGCAAAGAGGAGACGAAAGCATGTGGGCAGACATAAATCCAGGTGAAAACGTTGGCGGAGAACTGGACCCAACGGAGACGTGCAGCCGAAGCCCTATGTTCTTCCAAGAACTAAGGGTAACAATATTAATAGTAATTCACTACAAGTAAAGACACGGCGTTTGATTTGTGGTGGTATTGTGTTGGGTGTCTACAAGAAACTAGAGCTCTGAGAAAATCTGAATAAAATAGTGATTCTAGGCAAAAAGTTTCATATAATGAATATGGGTGAATAAATAAAGATCAGTGAGATCATTAAACCTGTGGACGCAGTTAGTTCTAAGGCGAAAAACGTGCATCAACCCTGGTGAATGGAATAAAGAGTCGTTTCGGTGAGAAGAAAACGTTTGACTTATAGAGTACAACTAACAACCCACACTCAATAAGTGTTGTTATTAGACTCCACAAATTTGGGTATTCACTTAGGCCGAAATTCGATGTAAAGCATTCGGACATGTTTTCTGCATAAATATTAACAGTCAATAATATGTGACACTAAAAACTATTCAAACCCTGAGCTAACTTACTCAAGATACTTGAAAAGGGAAAATTAGGACATTATTACTTGTTAGGTGACAAGTTTATACACTTGTATTTCAACTAGAGCACTCCTAGAAATTGTCATGGAGAATTTGAAACACTGAATCTGAATTCACACACAAGAATAAAGTGTCCGATGAATACATCGTTTGTGGTGTCTAACGTCTAAAGTCTCGGAATCCCATAATAACGTATATAAACACTGAAATAGTAGTGACAATGATAACGCCAACACCATCGGGAGTGAGGGATATATTAGTTGGAATGCAAACATCAACTTGATGTTCATTATGACCTTCTCTTTCCTTTGCTTAATCATTCATGATGATGTCCAGAAATCCGATGATGAATATGCGCAATTGTAACTTGCTCGAGAAAGCCAATCAAAGTATTCTGTGCAAACAGATCAATCAAATTTATATTTTTATCAGGAATTTTCTCCAAATAAATATTTCCACTAAGTAGTTCTCTAATAAATGTGACCTCCTCATTCAGAAATTTGTCACAGCAGATATAAATATTTATATATTCCTAATTGTATCATTCTCTTTCGTTTTTATATGGAGGTCTTAATAATAAAATACTAACATTTCTTTCTCAATGGTAACATTTGTTACAGAACAAAGTAACATGTTTAGCTGGAAACGAAGGTGACTCATGAAATATTTGCTCGTCGAACAAGTAAACAATACTTGTTTTGTGATCAATGCAATACCAATATCGGATATATGTAAATTTGAACTTAGAAAGGCAGGAAGAAGTAATACTGTATATTGCGAGCTAATAATTTGTGTAAACACCTTGATGTGGTATCTCTGTCTGTTGTATTAGATTAATTTATCTACTTTGCAATCAAATCTAACCACAATACCAAAATTCCACCTCTTTATCAGAATGTGTTATCTGCGACATCACCCTTCTAGAATATTCACTCGTGAGGCAAAACTTCCTGTTATGGGTAGTAAATGTCACCGTAACCCTAAGAAAAGTTACTAAGCTATTACTATTTTGCCCTACTAACTCAAAGGAAATGGTCAAAATGTAATTGTAAAAATTTACAACTTCACAAACATTCTTTATACTACTGTGATTTCACAAGTACACTCGTGCAAATTCATTTCTATTATATGAGAATATACAATCACAAAGTTAACGTACATTTGACTCAAAACAATGGTAGTCTGTGAGGGCTTCTATGAAACAATATCTGAACATAGTACTTCATTACTGCTTAGTTTAATATGAAATATATATTATTTGTGTTTAACTCACCTCACATAAGGGACAATCGGCTGTACATGATCATGTAAAACAGCAACAACGTATCTACATAACACAAGATAAAGCATGGAATTCTTTGTTGAGCAGTAGTTTGTCAGAGATGGGGAATTAAGTACAAAGTTATTTAATGTCTGTTTATAGTGTGTATGCGGAATAACATGAAAATTTCAGTGGAAACTGCAAGACTATCAAAACAATGATTATTAACAATTAGGAAACGTCCAGGTAACTGGTAAATCTGAAGGCTGAAATGAGCGTCTAAACACTGCGTTTTACACCTCCAGATAGGTAAATCTTCGTTTATGATACATCATATAGGTTCTGAGCTTGCTGTCCAGCGAAGAATAAGTTCAAAATCTATTCACCTGTTGGCCTACTATTTCGTTTTCTTGACACCTACCTCCTCATTCTCCTTTGTGGAATAATTTTGGCAGAATTTCGCTCCGCCTCTCCTCATGTTTAAAGATATTATTACTAACTTTATAGAGGACATAAAAGATAGCGTAGGCGCTCACATTTGTTCTCATTATTATATTCAGCATCGAGCCACCCTTAATTTGAACTATATTATGGTAAAATACCAGTTTCATTTCGGCTCTCTGAATATATTTATGCTGCTTCTAGTACTGATAACACAAGAAAGACGTTATGTAATTGTACTACTAATCATAAACTATGATTTTCCGTTTAGCCTGATTACTAATAAATACTCATCATTCAAATCGTCCTGACAACTTCCATTCAACATATCATCCTAAATAATACACTTCTAAGTAAAAAGGATTAGATGTACTTGCCTTTGTGCCTGTTGATATGACGGTCATCAGTAACAGTATTATCATGAATCATGTTTCGCAGACTTCGTAAGATATACAAATGATTATTTTAGCACATAAGACTGTGTTTCTTTCAAGTCATACGAACACTGGTTATGTTTTATTCTTTCACCAGTCCTTTTTCATAAATAAAGCGAGTCATCAACTTGTACTTCTCTACATTCAAGCCCTTATAAGCCATGAAATATGGCTAACTTTCAGAAATGTCTTTTGAAGGGTCATTTCAGTCGAACGTTTATCTTAGCGTCAACATCTGAAGTGGGGCAAGACGAAAAGACAACTTATTTGCACTGTACCATACACACAGCAGAATAACATATGGTTGTCGAATTTTTCCATGGAGACAGTGGAAAAATTACACGGTGGTGGCGCGTGTCTCCTAACCACAAAGCGTCTATTCGATCATGACAGTGCAGATTACACTGCTTCACTGAATTATTTCGTACACGTACTTTGAATAATTCGTAGGGTCTTGTGCTTACATTCCCCCTTTCAAGTGAAATGATCATGTATTCAGGTTGTTTTATGAATTCTGACGATATCAAAGACACAATTCTTGAAATTTTCCCGTAGACCACGGTTATATAATTTTATGGAATTAATTTTTGGCATTGTTGATATCTAGTTAATTCGTCTAATATCGGATTTGCATCAAACTAATCAGCAGAGTATTCCTTTCACACCGAAAAAGCCTGATCATTTTAAAATCAGGACACTCAATGACATTGCGCATTTTATTGAGTTTCTGTCATTTTCAGTGGTTGCGCTTAATAGATTTATTGTTCTGCATAGCACAGTTAATTAGGGAACAAGACATCTTCCTGCTATGAATACATATTGCAAATTGCGTTTAGACAGCTTTTGTGCCGTTCATTCTCCTTCGGACTTGAGGAGAAGTAGAGAGGAGATCGCTCCAACTGGTTTAGTTTTATTGTTTTTTTTCTCTGAATGGTAAAAGTTACACTAATATGCAAGACCAGCTCAGCGAAAATACTGTTACTAGACAATGAAAACTGAAAGTTATTGAATTCTGTTTAACTCACATTATCGGTAGCCAAAACAGTGCGTGAATAACTGCAAAGAAAGGCACCTTCGATGGAGAACATTTAAGCCATTTCATTTTGAATTGTGGTCCTGAAAAGGATTTAAGGTGCATAGTGGAAGACTTTTATGTATATACAGATGATATGCTAACTATATGGAGAAACTACAGCCATTCAAAGTATTCAGTCTGTGTTTCACTTGGTTGGTAAATTATCAGCTTGGTGTACCATTGTGACTTCACAAATGTAATCAAAACATGATTACCACATCAGAAGGTATCCTGATTTCTTAGAAGACGAAATTCTCACGGTGGGTTCCGACATAACAGATCACTTGGATAACCACTGAAAACCAGGCAGTACCGGACATCTGTTTCTTCCCTGATAGTTTTTGGGGTGACTAGCCTGCCGTAAGCACTGATAGTGTTCTTATGACCTCACGCTGACAAATCTGCCAAGAGCTATGTAATAGTGGGCAATCAGAAGGTTCTGTGCAGTGACAGAAGGGAATCCTATGCTGTATGCGTCTCTAGTTGAACAATGTTGATATGAAAAAAAGTTTGTTTCAATAGTTGGGTCTAATAAATACTGAAAACGCGGCAGTATAATCACACTAATAGATAGTCAACAAATAGAAGCACTAGCAAATCTCACTAATCTGGATAAGTAATTTGCTTAGTTCCGTATTCAACTCGGAAGGGAGACATTATGTTTAGTCTACACAATGAGAATGAACATCTATAAAATGTCACAGGTTGCAGTAATAATTTGTTCATGTTATCATTAGGAGATTTATGTAAAATAAATTATGATCCTATCATTCTCCAGTTTATAATACCGAAAATGAGGTCATACTTGAATACAGTAGCAGAATTTCACTCTTGCATTATATATTTAGTTGTTGTACCTCGATGAAATTAAAATTTAGGCACTAAAGAAGCGTGAGGTTGAATCGAGCCATAGTGATGAAGGGTAAATTTCGTCTTCTAACCACAACGCTTATGCAAATCTAACTTAAATCTTTCCCAAACCTGATGTAGAACTAACTAAAAGTCCCGGTTCATAACACAACATTTAATTTAGCATTTTGCCATGAGTAGTGTTCATTACCGGATTTCTTTCACTTGCTGACTAAGCATTCCAACTTAATAAGTGTCTCCGCGACTATTCGGTGCTATTGATATCAGCTGACAGACACAGACTTCATCTCAATCTCGAGGAAGTAGAGACGCAGCTGACATACTGGATACAAAGTCGAGGAGGGAGACAGATGTGGGCTCAGACCATCACCTAGTTCAAGAAACTTTCAAGGTGAAGCTGGAAGCCTTCGGAACAAGTGTATACAGGTCACAATTCAAGCTGAACACTCAGAAACCGAAGGAAAAAACTACAAATCACAGCTTCACTAGCGATATCAGAGCAAAGTCGGAGACACTACGTGTTATCACTGAGGAAACCGGCGTGGAAGAACATTGGAACTAACTCACTGACGGTGATGTTCAAGGAAATGTGTACACCTGTTTCAGGAAGAAGGGAGAGATGGGACGAAGAATGACACTCAACACATACCTGGGAGCTAATGAAGGACGGGAGGTTGGTGAACGAGAAGATGACTGAATTCGAAGATGGACAACAGAAGGAGAAGCTGAGTTCACTGTGCACTGCTCTGGATAAACAAGTGAAGAAGAGTTCTGAGAGAGACAAAAGTCAATTTTACGATACACTGGGAACTGAAGCAGAACAGGCGGGATGCAGAAAAGAGAGACCTCAGAAGGCTATATCAGGTTACCAGGTGTCTATCCGGAAGGAGATCAACCCGGATGATGAAACCAATAAAAGATGCTCAAAGGAAGCTGATTACCAAGGACGAGAAACAAATCAAACAATCGGCTGATCACTTCAAAGGACTCTTGAATCGACCATCACCTGCAACTCGCCTGCTAGTGGACACGAAATCCCCAATGAAAGCAGAAATCCTAAATGCGATCAAGCTACTGCAGTCCGGGAAGGCAGCAGGACCAGATGGAATTTCCCTGAAACACTGAAGATTGACTCAGTGACTGAGGCAGAAGTGCTCACACTACTACTGCAAAAGATTTGGAAGGAAGGAAAGGCTCCTACCGATTGGAAGTAATGCTGGCTACCTTGTCAAGCTACCAAGATAGGGTGACTTACGCCTCTTCAAAAGCTGACACGGAATCATGCTTTTGCCCAAGCCAAGTAAAATACTAAGGCAAATCGTGTGCTGTTCAAATTGCAACTCCACGAATTGTCATATTCGAAATGAATGCAGGAGTAGGACAAGACTGCCTTATTTTTATCACAGAACACATTCTTAATTGTGGTGGACTGGATCACGCGTCAGACTCTGGGGAACAAGCCGTTAGGAATACGCTTTACGACTTATGAGAAGACTCTAGAAGATCTGGATTGCGCAGATGATATAATTCTAATGTCACGAAAATTAGAAGACTTGCAAGGCGAAGCAGGTGAACAGATAGAAGACAGAGGTGATGAAAATAATCAACGAACCGCAGCAATGAAAACAACCAGAACCAATCACCAGCAACAGGAGAGATTTAATCTCCTTCACTAAACTAGGAAGCATCGTTTCAACCACAGGTGGAATAGACGAAATTGTTAAAGGCAGACAGAGTAGGAAAGACCAGATGCGCCTTCATTAACCTGAAACCAGTTTGAAAATCTCCTACACTCATCATATAGAACAAGATTCTCATTTTCAACACAACTGTCAATTCAGTCAGTTCTACTATACGGGTCATAAAATCGGTGTGTAACGAAAAGGATTTTGATTAAGTTGAAACTTTTCATCAACAACTGCCTTCACTCCGTGCTGGATATCAAATAGCCAGCCAGAGAGAATTGGTAGGAAGAAACTCTGGCAACAAACCGATCAAGAGCCGATTGCCCAACCAATATGTTGGATAAATTGGAGATGGATCGGACATACATTGAGGAAACAGTAGAATGACATCGCGTGCAATGACGGTCATGGCTTGAGCGGAATCTCAAAGAGTGGGTCGTGGTGACATGAAGGAGATCGTGTGAGGAAGAGATGAGAGAGTTGGGTAAATTGTGGACCCAAACGAAGAGGATGACAGAAAATAGAACAATTATAGTATTACTCACCAGAAATAGAAAACATTCCACCTCATCTAATGAAAAATACAAAAGATGTCAAGATTATTAAGACTCATATCAACTGAAAACTGGAAATCTGACAAGTCATACACATTAGTAAAACATATTTGTGGAATTTGGTAAATTAGGCAATAAATGTAAAGAAAATTTATCAATATCTTCAGTGTGTCAGTTGCTCATTGTTAGATTCCTGCCAACTAATTCTCAACCAACGAACACTTAAACCTCTAATAGCTGGAGGTGGACATAGTACACGAGGAAGGTTGGATATGAGGCTAGCAACTCCAGTCACTGAAAAACACAACCACTAATGAAACTTCAGCAACAAAGCCTGAATTCGTAAAAAATTATATTTGTAAAATCTCAGCGATATTGAAATGAGTAATTCCAACGTTTCGTTCGGAAATCTGGTCCGAACTTCTTCAGGGCAATTAATCGAAATTAACATAACAGGTTTATATATAAGAGGAACATCTTTAGTTTTTAAAAACCTTGTCCAATCATGATTTATAAAACAAATATTAACAAGTATAATAAACAAAATTGTACGAGTTGTGATCAAAATTTGACCTCAGACTTACAAATATTGATCTACCTTTGTTAAACACTTTAAACACAGTGTGTATGTGTGTGTGTGTGTGCGGATAAACAGTTGTAAAACAATGTCTTAACGTCTCCATAAGTAGATATAGACAGTCGGGAAGCTTTGACCAAGTATTATTAGTTAGTGATACATGTCCATTCTTATTTATTAATCAGGATTTCCTATGCGTCATCTAACATCACACCTTCATGTCTGTTCAAACTGTTAGTATAAAAACTAAAGATGTTCCTCTTATATATAAACCTGTTATGTTAATTTCGATTAATTGCCCTGAAGAAGTTCGGACCAGATTTCCGAACGAAACGTTGGAATCACTCATTTCAATATCGCTGAGATTTTACAAATATAATTTTTTACAAATGTCTACTTCTCACTCGGCGCCCAAATATTATAGAACTATTCTGTCAAATCTTGACTACAGTTCATTTGAAAGCCTGAATTTCTTCGCTCCACTCGAAGCACAAAGAAATGATTAAATATCATTCTCTTATTCGTTACTTGAAGTTGAATGAACATTGAAGGCATCTTTAGAATGCATCTTATTGTAAGGAAATAAAAATTGTCAGCTAGTTTATTGTCTTCATTACTTCAACATACACTATTGAAATATTTAATACGTCAGATAAATATCTCTTTAAAATCATCAAAGAAACCACGTTTATTCTTCTTTGGGAAAATCGTCCACGAACCTGCATAAAGCCATTTAAAACTAATTGGAAAATCTAACCGATATTATTTTCAAGATAATAGACAATCGGAATTTTCCCCAAATCATCGTTTGGTCTATATCAGTGTATTCTCTATATGTATGTTACGTGTACTCAAATGTTTCAATGAGGATGCCCAACTGATTATTTTGCAATCCAGTAGATCACGGAATATATACATTGGGTCATGGGAGTTATTAAGAAGACAGTTGCAGCGAAGAAAATTTTCTTTTCGACGAAGTCATCATCTAGGCTGTACATTCGTGTATTTATATCAAATGGATGGGAAAGTTTCAGAATAATTTCCGGTTCAGCGTCAAATTAATAAAAATTACAATTAGGAATTAGAATGCCATAATAAACAGAGGGATGGATGCTACTTTGTTTGTTTTATCCATCCTCCTGTTTATCATGGTATTCTAATTCCTAAATTTAATTTTTATTAATCTGACCCTTAACCGGAAATTATTCTAGAACTTTCCCATCCATTTGTTATAAATACACGAATGTACAGCCTCGATGATGAAAATTTTCTTTGCTGCAACTATCTTCCTAATAAATCCAGTAGATATATTTTTCTTCTTTTCCTCGTGTAATAACTGTAGTACTTTTCCCGCAGCTATTATAATCCCACTGATGAACAAAATATGTGTCCAAATAGGTATGCCGTCTGACAACGTATTTCATGTCATTTAAAAAAGTCAGAGTGAACACATTCCCATACATCCTGGTATACTTAAGTTGCACAACAATAATATCGTACAGTAATTCTAATCGTACATCGGTGGTTCGTCGACTGAATGCTTCCCAACCATGTAAATCATCCGGGGTTCTATTAATAGCCATTACACACACATCCCTTTCCCAGCCATTTGTAAACTAAACAACAAGCGAAGACTTGCCATGGCGCCAGCATCCTCACCTGGTTAAGTCACATCAGCGCTTCTGAAACTCCAAAGCTCAAGTTTGAAGCCCTATGTCCCACTCAGAATGCAGAGTAATAAAATAATAAGTGAGAATAGGTAAGTACCAAAACTTCATTTCATTTTGAAATGTGTTCAGGATATCTAGTACCAGCATATTTACTACATTCCGATAAAATTCCATGGTAGAATTGGTGAATAATGAAATAATAATCAAACATACTTTTGCTCACCTTGTTACAATTCACCACTTGAAAATATTGAATTAATTATCGCTTTTTTATTTTTGAATTTAAATTGATCATAAGTGTTTTTTAAACTGGTAGCTACAGGTCCAATACGCCATTTGACAGTCGTATAATCATTTGTGACATGTAAATATAACCTATTAGCTTATATCTTAGTTATCGAACTTCAAGGTCAACTAATCAAAAGTGACATAACATCAGTCTTTGTGAATCGACTGAAACACCTAAATACCTCGGATAATTCGAGTTTCTAGTTAGAGAGGATACAAATAAACATTAAAATTACAGTCATTATCATTTTCAATTAACTAAGTGTCAAATTTACTCCATTTTCCAACATTTATCTTCATTTCTGTGTTCAGGCTTTGTAGATTACACTCCGTCCCACATTTTATTGTTCATTTATTAACTCATTAATCTTCTGTCTGACTACCCATCACTTTACTATCAACTTCCGGGTGTCCACAGTGTCTGACCATTTCTTCCTCCCTGTCATTTTCAATGAGTTCTAGTGTTCCTCCATGCAGGATTCTTGGATAATACTGCCGAGTGCAGTTAAGTTATGCATCTTAGCTTCGCCTTTCGATTTCTGAGTGTAAAAATTGAATTGTGGTCTATCTCCATCATTTTGAAGACTTCTAACTTGACCCTGAAGGTTGACTCTACTAGATAGTGCACTGAACCTTGATTTGCTGGTGTTCTTGTTTTTGTTTTCAATAGGCCGCGTCCCCACCATTTTAGGATTGAGATGATGCACGTTTGATTTTCAGTGTGCTCATCCAGCGAAATCCATGTCACTCTGTGGACGTCCATGTGCATGTATACAGTGCCATAAGTCATGAAATCATTGAACGCTCGGAAGACTGCAAAGAGTTCCTCGTTCTAATCCATTTCACCTAGAACAACTCCATGCCTGATGATTAATCTCCTTGTTTTGTCTGACCTCAATTTCACATCCATAACACCCATCAGTATTTTGCTGTCAACTACTGCCTGGATTATTATTCATTAACACTGGCATTTATACGCGGAATCGCTCTTTCTTGTCCTCTGTGTCTGTGTTGTTTTTAGGTGCTTGTAATTCTACACTTACAACTTTGTTATTCCTTTGTGGTTGAATCTTACTGTCGTTCGATCCCCTGCCGATGCACACCTGATATCTATGGTCGGCCTGTAAATTTTGGGCTACCGATATCCATGCTGAAAATTCCATACTTGTACTGAAAATACGGTTTGGAATCAAGCTATAATCAGAAATAATATTCAGAAATAGTAATCCTTAAAAAGTCAGTTCTCACTTCAAGAGTTCCATCAGTTATGTTAGCGACGGTATGGCAAACACATCCTTAGGCTGCCTGTGCTTAGAGAAGTAGATTACTGACTCTCCAGTTAAAAACCTTGAGATCCTACTTCTACTTTATCTGGTCCCAACCTAGAGCAACTCCACGCATGATGTGTAACCTCCTTGTTTTCTCTGATCGCAGTTTTGCATCTATAACCTCCATTAGGATTTTGAAGTCACCTACTGTTTGGATTATTATTCAACAATATAATCATTTGTCTGTAGAAGTGCGGTTTCCTCTCCACTGTGTCTTAGTTGCTTTTAGGTGCTTGAGATCCTATTCTTACAACTTTCCCTCCTTTGTAGTTGAATCTCGCAATCAATATCCTAGAGAAAAT
Source organism: Trichobilharzia regenti (assembly GCA_944472135.2). NCBI lineage: Eukaryota > Metazoa > Platyhelminthes > Trematoda > Strigeidida > Schistosomatidae > Trichobilharzia > Trichobilharzia regenti. Next base: position 99,277,888 of record OX235262.1, on the reverse strand, counting down.
CGGTTCCCAATTCATGAGGGCCATAAATGATGTTGGTGACAACATGATAGCCACATTCTCAGGTTGCTCGTGGTGAGTGTCCAATTAACAACCTTGAGAGCCTAATTCCACTTCAACTAGTCCCACAAATTCCTAACATATGCACATCTTATCTTTTGATTTCTTCTGCAATCTGAGCAGCCTTGAAGGAGGAGGGGATATTCCATGTCTCCAAGTTTACTCGTGGTATTATCGAGGAAGATGCACCGGTCGACTGGCTTTCTCAAAGCTTTCTCCTGACGGTGTCATTCTCCCTCGAGCTGAGAAGTCTTCCCACTTCACGTGGAGTACAAGTCTATTTATTTTGTGTTTTGAATTCGCACTAGTCATGGTGTTGCTTTTTTCACGGTTGCACTGTTAGCTCAACCCACAACCTTCCTTATTTTCCAGGCTCATTACCGACTTGTAAGATTTCGATTATGATTAGCCGAGTGTCTAGTCATATTTTCAGATCTCTTTAGCCACCAATAATAGATCGGTTATATGACACTCATGCCAACAAAAAGGCGAAATATTGTTAAAACATAGTATTGCACGTATTTTCACTATTACTTCAGCCTAATCTCAATAAATGCATCCTGGAAATGAGTAATACTGATGTTGTGGAGTAATTAAAGCACGTCAGCTAATTTATGTCTTATGAAAATTATCTGATAAAATCTCAGCGTGTGAAAAGTATGAATACAAGATTTCCGTAAGATTTCATTACGAGTTCACTCATTACATGATCATGAAATATCACATGTGTATACAAGTACACACATATTTACAGGATTCGATTGGCTTTTCAGAAACCCAAGACTCAACTGACTTAAATAATTTCAGTTATTATATACTGTCCCTTCTAGTGTTTTAGAAATGTAGTAAATATAACACCACGTCAAATCAAGGTGATGGTGATTGTCATTTTCATGTTCATTCACATCCTGTCTAACAAGTGTTGAATCTATTCAAGTATGTAAGATGAACAAAATAATATTCCCAAATAAACTGATTTCATATAAGTTTATCTATCTTTCAAAATGAGTATCTTCCATTAGTCTTATTCGAACTGACCACTACCCAACAGTGACGTACTGTTAAACTCAATTTTTTTCGAGGTTTCAGGTTTTGTGAATATCAGATATTTCATCATATGTTTTTAAAATAAGGTCTGTTGAATGAGTTATATTTCAGTGCTAAACACTTTGACAACAAGCCTTCCAATATTCTTACTTGAGTTTAACTTCACTATCATTGAATGTTCGATACTTATTTTTGATTTATCTCAGGCTTGATCTCGGGTGAACTTCACCTAGAGAACCATAAGAAAGCAGGGACTACTGGAGGCCTGTTTTCACCTCTGCTTGGGACTGCTTATTAGTACGGACACATAACCCCGCCAGGGATCAAAGTCAAGATGACATCTGCTTTGTTACGGTTTTCTTACATAAGTCAAATCATTGTCAATCTTGAAATCAATCAAATGCGTTCAAAATTTTATCACAACCTCATGACATTTCCTTCGATTCATTCTGAAATGATTGTGTTAGTGGAACTTATTTCTAATCTTCTGTTTCATAACATTGAGGCATTGTAGTAACTATTCCACAATAGGAATTAATTGATGAGAATAAGTGTTTGTAATCAATAATTTAAACTCTACGGTTATAAGTGGATGAGAACTCAATTTAGAAATATTGAGTGAAAATAAACTTTGGTCTGAATTAGTCATTTTCTGAAACATTGGATTTTGGATTGCGTAAAACTTTCACTATTACTATTATTATTCCCTAAGGTTCTCAGTGAAACTGAGAGCCACAAGTACACACTTCCGATTTGTTCTGTGATAAAAGTAAGGCAGACTTGTCTTACTTCTCCATCCAATTCAAACACTCCCCTGAGTTCTACGTTGTGAATTTTCTGAAACATGGAATTTTCATACAGCTAGCTGCTGAATGAAGTTGATAAAGAATTGGGGTACACCGTAATGTTGAAGTAGTGTCCGAATTACTTCTCTGTCAACTGTGTCTGTCGAAGGCCTTTTCGAAATCGACGAATTTGAGGCAGAGGCTTGACTGACACTCGATGCTTTGTTCGATGATGACGATTCGTAGAGTTGCAATTTGAAAAGCACAGGATTCGCCTTCTATGAATCCCGGTTGTTTCGAGTTGGCGGAGTTCTGCATTCAGTGCATCTTCTATTCTCCCCAGGATGATGCGACCTAGTATTTTACTTGGCTTGGACAAGAGCATGATTTCGTGTGAGTTCTTGAAGAGGCGTAAGTCACCCTCCTTTGATAGCTTGACAGATAGCCAGCCTTTCTTCCAATCGGTAGGAAACTTTCCTTCCTTCCAAATTTTTTGCAGTAGTAGTGTGAGCACATCTGCCTCAGACTCTCAAATAATCTCCAGTGCTTCGGGGGGATTCCATCTGATCCTGCCGCCTTCCCGGACTGCAGTAGCTTGATCTCATTTAGGATTTCTGCTTTCAATGGAGATTTCGTGTCCACTAGCAGGCAGTTCTTTGTGTGCTGTTGGTGGTGTATCTGGGCGAGTTGCAGGCGATGGTCAATTTGTGGTGAGAGCAGGCTACTAGTCAATTGGTAGACATTAATCTACGTCAATGTCTGTGTCACTAATATTGGCTGTGAGAAAATATGAACAAGGCTGATTCAACAGCCAATCACGGCAGACTTTACATGGGCAAAGAAGATTCGCAGATAGATGGCTTAACTTTCCGAGAAACCTGAAATAACCAATCAGAAGACTGTATTTGTCTTCTTAAATAAGCTGTAATAATGTACATGAAATGTAAATAAATACATGCTGATTTCCGTAATCAAAACGATCTGTTGCCGGCCCTTGTCTTCTGTTGTTACAGGTTCAATAGTCCTTCGAAGTGGTCATCCGATTGTTTGATTTGTTTTTCCTGCTTTGTAATCAGTCCCTTTTGAGCACTTTTTATTGGTTTCATCATCCGGGTTGAACTCTTCCCAGATAGAGGCCTGGTAACCTGACATAGCCTTCTGAGATATATATCCTTGTGGTTGTACACCTTACCTCCGATCACCATATCATTTAAAGGACAAAAGTCTGAGAAGAGTTCTCCGTTTTTAATTCATTGTGCTATGCGAGAGCATATCAACCCATGTATGCTTCCCGTATTGTCCGCTCCCAGATTGAAATTTGTGTCACACATTATGATCTTGTTGTCTCCACTTGGGATGTTGTCCATTACTATTTGTAGTTGTCTATGAAAATCTTCCTTCTTCTCTTTCTCCGAGTTGTTTGTAGCACTGGAAAATTTTAACTGCGCAGTCTTCTTTTTTAGTCGAATCTTGCTGTCACGATCCTGCATGAGGGGATTGGCTCCCACTGCATTATGGAAGAGTGTGTATAAGAACGTGCCTTACAAACACTAGCAATGACCGATCATTACCAATGAGAGGAATCTAAACTCTTCCGGTCATCTTGACATCATCTTGTCAACTGCAGGCGGAACGTATGAAGACGTGAAATGCAGACTCAGAAATCCAAGGCAGTTCTCCATTACTCTAAAATTATGAATTTACTGCATTCCGTAGAAAGCGTATGATTCCTTTTTTCAATACTTAAGTCTCAATGTTCATACTTATTTTGACGTTCCAACTAACTTTGTAATCACTATCCATTTTTCTCCTAGTCTATATATCATTGCTCAGAAGTTTATATATCGTGTGATGGCCCTTATTTCTTTTTATCTTCGATTTCAATGCTTCTCTTCGTGATTGTGTCGTGAAATGTATAATATGTTATTTTATGAATGTGACACTGTTTGAGTGAATCATGGTCATCCTGACCTTGAACTGTCTGCGAGAATTGCGGAGTCGAATTCTCGCTGGCAGAGTCATAATAACAACTTTTTGGTAATTCTCATGATTGAGGCTAGTTAGCTAATTTTGTTCTACAATAATTGTTTAGTACCGGGGAAATTATCTAGCCTGTCTAGCTCTTTGGAGGCACCATTAAGGTAAATTGTAGCGTTCGAAATAATTGTTGTTGTGCAGTAATACCATGGAACTTATCTCAGATGACTGTTTGTTTGCTTTTGTTGCGGAACTTTCTGACTTCAAGAAACACAGGAAGGTTTAGTCAGTTATGCAATAGAACGCATAGCCTGTTTTCTGCGTTCATAACATAACAATTGGCTTTTGGCCCTTACAAAGCGTGCATCCCATGCATCCCCACATCTTAACAGTCACATCACCTACCTGCGAAATCAAACTTTTGTCAGACAGTTTCCAAACAGTCATCTTTACCTGTTTGAGAAAAAATTTCTAAAAACATTACTGTTAGTAGTGGTGGTGGTAAATAATTCGGTGTTGACTTTATTGGGAACATAAAATGATCTACCTTGACTCCTATCAAGCTACAATCATTTGTAACACTTTTGACTGCCACAAAGATTAGGGTTTATCATTTACTTTCTACCATGCACGCAGTTATAGTGAGTGAATACACTTAAGAAGTTTCCATAAATTTGGGAACTGCACGGTACAATTGCAGCACATACCATTGGATTCTGTCCTAGTATCTAATTAATAAAACGCCTGCCTTGTAATAAATTAGAAGATCGCGACTCCGATCTTTTGTCACTGAAAATGATGTAATGGTTGTGTGGCAATCGGTGGTTTCTCACTGGTTCTCTAATTTTTGTCGGTTCTCGGCAAAATTCAAACCGAAGTCAGCCAAATCTATACTAACAAACACTTGCAATATGCGAACAATACCTGTGCATTCGGATGTCGTCGTACGTTACTCGTACTAATTCACTCTGTTTAGTAAATAGAAAAGTTTGCAAGTAGTAAAAGTTAAGTTTATACATAACGAAATCAGTCTTTCAAAATTGATGTCATAAACATAGATTCTTGGAATATTGAACAATGATTGTTGATCTATGTAAAATTCAGAAAACATTTGAACAGAAACTGTCATGATTTTATTTATATCACATGATAATATCGATGGTAATATTCCTCAGTAAGAAATGAAAATCATATTAAAATAAAAACCTATAGCATTCCTTCGCGAAAATTTAGTGTACATTGAGTCCATTGAATGAAAATATTTCCTTTGAAATGAGTACCACTGCACACAAATCTTAAAAATGCATGTTAAGAAGATGCACTGTGAATCACAAGTGGAAAAGATTCAAAGAGAAGATGGAATGTAGACAACTTTCAAACTTATCTTGTGATGTCTGTTGAAGGCGGGATGGCTAAACTCAAGCCGTCTTTTATATGCAGCTGCCTGTAATAGTTGGATTTGTACAACAAAAGGTTTAACGAAAGCAATTAAATTTGAAAATGATTTTGAACACATATTTTTTCAAAAGAAAGACTAAAAGACTAAAAAGAAACGGAATAAGTACCTTTATCAAAATTTTGTTTAATAATTTTCGTACATAATATGAAGAGTGACGACTGCATCTCAACTCATTTTAGGCTAGACCGTTCCAATTCCCGTAGTTCCATGGCTGTGATAAATGTTATCTCCACACAACCAAAGACAACAAACCATTCGCTTATTGCACTCCATTTGAATTCTTCATAACCCTGAATGCGATTGGTTGAAAAGCAATAAGAGATATCAGGTGACCCAAATAAAATCAACAAACACTATATTTACTATATATATTTGAACCATATAGAAACCATAAATCAATATTAGGGTCAAATGTCTTTTTTACTGAGAGGTGTAGATCTCCAAACTGATCTCAGTTCATCCAACATCTCTCATGATTTTCCTATACAGTTTTGCTTTCACATCCTCATTTGTAACGCTACTACTACTCAGGAAGATGTTACCCAGCAGTGGCAAGTAAGATAGACAACTTTCTTCATATTTATTCCATGACTAGTGATTGGTGTTTACTGGGCATCAGGTAAGCAACATGGAGGTTAGGCGTAGAGTTCTAGGTAAACAGGGGAAATCAATCGACGAAGTCGTGAAGCTACAAAGACTGAGATGGTTAGGACATGTGTTACGTATACCAAGCCATCGCCTCCCTCGACGAGCTATGTTAGTGGATATAGGGTCAGGCTAGAAAAAAGCTAGCGGCGGTCAAACAAAAACTTGGCATCAGTCAATGAAATCAACAACAGTTGGTCTAAGCCACGTAGAAAGGTGTAGACTTCCAGGCTGGGGTCCTCGGGACGGTAAAAATCTATGGTTGGAAACAATTGGTGACATGGCTCAAAACCGTTCTCAGTGGCGCAAATGCATCCACTCCCTGTGACTTATGATCTTCAATGAAACTGTTTTGTATTTGTTTATTCCTTTCTTGTCTCACACCTCTGCTCACTGTTTCTATTATGCTTTTCTTGTACTTTCTTCTCTTGCTTCGCGTGCTACACGGAATGTGGCGACTTGAACTTCCGCACATTTGTGCAAAGTTCTATGTCGAAAACAGACAGAGACAGAGGGCATCAGGTATCTTTATCAACTGTCTCCTCTATGTTCTTCTGAAGTTCTTTCATCAGAACCCCTTCCACCATATTGTCGCTTTACTCTCTCTCAGTAAAATCGTCCATTGATGAGTAAATATGGTCATCAACATTTTCATCTGTCTTCTGAATCCATTCGTAGATAAAAAAATCCAACTCATCGATCTCGATTTGTTGGTTACTTATGTGAGCCTTAACTAAATTCACTGTCAAATTAAAAAATCACTCAACATGGTAAAATCGGGCTATTTTGGAGATCTAATATATGAAAAATTGGATTAAAATTTGAACAAGACTATCACAACTTACAGGCTCATATGTTTTAATATAGAAGAAATCCTTTGCACGAAGCACTCGAAGACCAATTTGATTGAAGTGAACAACTAAAATGGAATGTCAAAATTTACAAGTCAATGAGCACTCTCTCTTGAATCACAAATTACAGCTACTTGCGTTATTTCCTTCACTGCAAATATTTCCTACAAAGTGTGGAATCAACCCATTCCATTTCTTTAGAATGGAATTTGTCTTAAAGATTGAGATTTCTGAGTAGAAAAACAACAATTCATCATCATAAGTCTGTGTGCACCGCTTTGAACAGCATATCACGCCTTTCATGTGAATAAACATACATACAAAACAATCACAAACCGTTATTTAGCAAATAGCGACTAATATATAATTGCGATCTGACTCTCCTCACTGCTACTAAAACTCCAAAGCACAGGCAGAAGCCCTATGTTATGCTGGAAAATCAAAGGAGATGTATATATAAAATAACATGTGAACTATCGATACTCGTTGTTTAGAAAATTTACAGAAGCATACGGTTTTCACTTTCACAAAATATTGTGTTTGTATGTTTGTGTGTCTTAGCAAAACTACAATATTGTCACACTAGTCATTTTGACGACAGGCACTTACATGAAGCAGATGCGAGTATCATTTGAAGTACGACAAATAGTCTCCCAAACGAAAATAATATCCATTTAGTCGATATGAACGATATAACGATTGCTCCAAGTGGAATGGCAGTAACATGGGAGATAAAATTGCCTAGAGTCAGTCGGTAATGTAGTGCGTTGTCTTGTTTCGTCTGGTAAGAAAGTTATGTGTAGAAAATATAAAATATGAAAATTAGTTCCAGAACCTCATCCACTGAGATCAAACATATATACTGAATATTATAGTATTTCATTGAATATCAGAGGCTTTCAGGTGGTTCATACCACAAAGTGACATTCGAATATTGGTTTGACGCCATTTTCCTACTAGTCAACTGCTCGTGCTATCACAAAATTAAAGGACAGTTAAAATCCCAAAGTTTCCTGAGGTATACCTAACTCTTTGTCTCAGAAAATTACACTGAAGAGAAAAGCGAAAATATCAGATTATTTCGAGGCGATTGAAAAACCTCATGCTTCGAGACAAAGATGGAAGTAAGTTATTTTCTGAGTTAAACATTCACTGGATAGATTTTTCACCGTCATGTTAGACGTCTTCTCCACCAACACTGTCAATTTTTATCTTATATTTTGTAATGCAGTTAAGAATCATTGTTCCTTTGAGGAAACAATCAAAGAGAAGACCTATCTTCAGAATTTTCGCGTTGTCTTTCTTAATTCACTAGTTCATTTTTCATCTGAATTACATTGAATTGTAATGCTGGTGGAGAAGCTTCACTCAATAACTATGCGGCGTTTTGTAGGCGAAAATTGATTAAGGAATCATGAAATCTCTCATCAGTCGCATGCCCGATCGACTTTATGACAAGAATAAATGCATATAACTGTCATCATTTATTCTCTTAAATTCTGCATGATTAATAACTACATGACGACTATTCTGATGGTTATATTCCTATAGCTCGATACATGAGCTAGTTGTTCGTCTTACAAACAATTCTATGTCAACAGAAGAGTCATTCACAGGAATAAATGCAGCAGGTTCGCATATTGCATCTTCTCTCAACAGCAGGCTTTCGTCTCATATACAGGTAAATCCTTAGACTGTATGTAGAAGCGTCGAAGACCGAATCCTATGTATTACCATGACCCTCAAGTTTTAATTTTTCTAGCGGCTTATACAATAATTTGGCATGTGGTCAATATTCAATCGGATTTTCGGTTCTTTCTTTTTCCTCTCAAAATTCTTATTTCAAGGCATACTTTATATATAGTCTGCGCCCGTGATTCTTGTGAAGAATATTCCTGTTTCCAAGCACTTGCTGTTTCATCGGTAACCATTTCTGAGTGACATTCACCACTGAATGTATTCAGGTTACGTAAGACTGTACATGACGAAGTCTCTCATTTAAGTGATTATTCTTCCTGACATGTCATTTCGTATGTTTGCACCAACTGATAATAACAACGGATATTTTAGAACACTGCATAAAATGTATAGTTTTGAAGTAAGATTACCAAAATAACACTGTTTGCTGGACGATGTTGTTTTAATTAGATGCTATAGTGCCAAAACACTTTCTCATATCTTATGGTATAAATGAGCTTACATTAATAAACGAAAGTCCCACTATGAATATTCCTGCTGCAGTCATAAATACCACATAAATTGCACGGATTATATGAAGAATTTTCGACCTTGTTTTCTTCCTTATTTCGTCACCAGCTTTGAAACACCATATCCACTGACTCATTGTTGCTACAGCACAACCAAAAAAATATAAAAGAATTGAAGATCAAGTTAACATAACTGTAAGATCAATTCAATTCCCATCCTTGAATCAAGTCAACCTGTCCCGGATCAGCCTAGCGTTGTTGCAACCCAATTATCCATGCCTAACGTGTCTATCCCCTCTTGTTTAATGAACTGTGTGTATTTGTTTTTACCTCGATCTGTTTAGTCAGACATCTGAACTCATGACCTAATCAGAGTATTTTGTGAACTGTTATTTTTGCTGACCCATGTCTTACTTTGTACTATTCTGTCGAGTTTATCTTATTTATTGATCTTCATCTGTATCTTCCTACTTGGTTAAGTAGCCACTTAAATTCTATCTTTGTGCCTATGCTCTGTCTATCTCTCTTAACCCCTCTCTGTTTTATGCCATGCCTTACTTGGGTTCATTCTTCTACTGACTGCTTACCTGAACGGTCGTGTCTGGTTCCGGCTAGTTCGCAATTTTGGCTTTAACGGTATTCCGCTCGGATAGCGATACCTTGGTTTCTGTTAAGCGTTGTGCTTTGTACTCTTGGAACCGTTAAGGTTTGTTTTATATATAATTATTGATTCGTTTATTAATAGTACCGTAGAAACAGTGACCGGCTTCTTGTTTGTTCTTGACCGGGATAGCCTTTATCTACGTGTGACTTAATTTCAAGCGATATTGCGCTTACAATAACATTTAGATAACCGAGATTCGTAATATCATTAGATTACTGCTATGTCAGTCTTCTTAATCAATGAACTCACCCATTATGCCATATGATGACATCAATGTCATGAACATGTACTGTTCTGGTGGATATATACCTAAGGCACTGTAGACAATAAAAGAAATATTTGGTTACGTATTTTGAAACAGATAAAATTTGAAATTATGTTATGATAATCACTCAATGTGATAACTGCTCGAATGGCAAGAACTAATTTATCGTGCACTAAGACAGCTGGTATCTTTTCTCAAAGTGATTTTTTCCGCTTAAAAGTTTCTAAAGTGACAGACGAACTATCTCTTGTTCAATCAGTTGACAGATATGCATGCTCACTTTGGTGTACAGTGTTGTTTGTGCGTAACGCTACTGGTTCACCAAACTCGGCTGACCGACTAGTTTCCTGTCTTACTTATTGATAGTTTTGTCTCTCCAGCAGACTGCCTTCATGTCATTGCTGTTAGCTGGCCCTATGAGAGGAAATGATCTTCTTAATAAGCCTCGAAATTTAAAACCTCACTTTAATTTCTCTTTTTTATCCTGAGCTTTAAGTTGTTTAATAGTGTGAAATATGCCTAACTTTAGATCTTTAGAAACGATAAACCTTCATACTGAGTAATAGTTAAACTATTTGGCCTTTACGTTTCAAATAGCAGTTATAACCTGTAGAAAATGCAGATATCAGGCTTGTTTGCAAAGCTACAAATTTCATTCGTCTGAAAGAAAACCAGCTTCTTGTCAACGTCTTTCATACATTCTATGAGATGTTAGGGCCAATCCATCTCTCTTCCTTTGAGTCTGATTTAACTTGACAATGCAATTGATATCGTCTGAATAAAATTTATGAATAACTGAAGTCAATACGAATAGTTTAGTCCCGTTTTATTGTCATTGAGAAGTTGCAAACTGTTTTTTGTCTCTTCCATCACTGTTTCAGGTAGTTAATTGGAGGCTGCGCATCTTATCAGATTTCATGAAGTCTTAAATTTTCTGAATCAGAAAAAAATTATGTGTCTGAAACTATTCTAATTGTAGCTTCATAGTTCACTTCAAGAGGACGAAAGTTCTTATACAATGTGAATGACGAAAAGTCGATAACAAACTCCATTTTAGTATTGACATACATTCAATCTGATTATAAGCTTTAAAGAAACTCAGGGAATACGGCGTTGGATACAATTGTCGGTACCAATGTCTGATACTGTTATTCATCCGTTCTTAATTGTTTCTTTCTATAGTATACTAAAAAATCTAGATGATTCAGCTGAAGTCACACGACTGTATAATTTATAATCAAACATAGCCCATCTTGAAATGGTCGTCAGCCTGTTTCTTACAGCAAACTTCATGAGAATACCTAATGAAGCTGAAGTTAAAAATCGAATCATTCTTCACTGACTCCTGATGCTTATCTTCGCAGTATTTGTTAATTAAGCTTCCCCTGGATGCAGCCTTCTAAGATAATTAATCACGATGTTTTACACATGCTCACGATTGCATTTCATGTGACAACCATTAGGCTGAACACTCCCAGTTCAAGTTGCAGATTACCATCAGTCGCTTGCGCTAGTGAAATTAATGGTTGCCGTTTTACTTTTAAAAAAGTGGTTTTCCCACTTGTTAATCTCTAGCCATTGAGTCAATCACTCTGTGCACATAACTTGGTGTTAAGTGATATTTGTGAAGGATTTTGGGTTGAAAGATAAAGCTTACCTTACATATGGAACAAATGGGGAGATATGATCCCTTGAAATCGCAACCAAATACCTGAGATTAAATATAGATTTAAACGCATTGAACATTATAAGTTAGAATAATAATTACAACTATAAAGCTTTATTTCAGACAATTTGCGAACACATGATACAAGCGTCTTCAGCTTATTTAGTTCCAAAATAGTTTTTTCATACAAGATATATGTGAAGCAATAGTCTAAAGAATATCTTCAATTTCTGGATCAATTCCACAGCGTTTACTTGGAAACAAGTTTACTCAGTGCCCAGGTTCATTTATAGACCGTTTAATATAACTGTACGATTAGAACAATGAGAAATTCAGGTGAAAATAAGCATTTTAGTGGGAAGCAATTTTGGTAGCACAGTGATTCAAGCAGGCCATGCTGGAATTTAATTTAATTGGTTCTAAGTGGACTATGCTTTCATAGTGTGGCTGAATGAACGTTACAATGTTACACTATTTTTAATGAGTGAATATCAGAACTCATGACATTATTTTTATCAACACAACTTATTCTTTTACAGACACAAGTATCAATTTACACTATAACAAAAAGTATTTCTGAATAAAACAACAACAGCACTTTGTGAAGAATTAGATGGTAACATCATTTATTTCCTTGGCTTCTCATCAGCTCTCTACAGCCTAAAGAAATTATTAACTTTATATACATAAAAATCTAAACTTTTTTCCAATGTTACATGATGTCAGTTGACACGAAGCTCCAGTCTTAAAGAGAAGTGCTCGGAAAATCACACTTCTGTAGTTTCAACCCAGATAGTTCAAGTTTAAACAAAATAAATGTTTGCAAACACTGGTGAAAGAGTTACGCTATAAAGACAAGAGGTGACTAAGATGATGAGCAACCAATAAGTTGAGTAACGATACGTCAAGTTCAACTCAAATCATAGAAACAAGAGACAAGCAAAGCTACACTATGTGGAAAGGAGGGACAGCTTGAGGCCACAGATAACGTAATTAAACGAAAGAATGAGTATATCCAGTCACCATGGCAAGAGAAGACTGATAACTGCTTCTTTATGAACCATAAATCGCTTCTCAAGAGTTTGATAGTGATCGTTTTGGTAAACTTGAGGGGAATTGAACTGTTTTGTTTATTGATAATCTCAAAGGATTTCGCGACGTCCACTTCAAGACCCTTATCGATGAGATATCTGATAATAGCACTCTGGTGAGCATTCTTTTCCTCGAGACGTAGATTTTTGGTATGCGAACAGGAAATCTGAGGTGTGCTTTTCTTCCAGTTATCCCAAAGTTGTTGTTCCTTTAAATGCATGATAATTTGTATACACGGTTAGAGTTATCGTGAGAAGGGTATCTGTCGACTTTCGACTGCACCAAAGAGTATGCTGTCCAATAAACAGGATTCAGTTTAGATTTAGGGAAGGTTTTGTCCAGTGGCCTGGTGACTAGTCCTACAAAACTGTCACCTTTAAATTCGAGGTGAGCGAAGGCAGGCGTTTTTCTCACTGTGATTTATCTAGCATTTGAGCTTTCACATCCCCCGCACTTATTTATGAATTTCTGAGGGTAATCGTTGTTTTCAAACATCCTTTCGAGAAACAGAAATTCTTCTAATTTCTCTGTAGAGTGTATTCCTCTGACTCTATAGAACAGAGTTTTGACTGAAGCTTGTTTATAGCTGTTTCAACAAAAACTGCTAAAAAAGTAAGTATTGTCCATTTCACACCACATTTCAATAAACTGACCTCTGGAGACTGCCATCCTCCTGGCAATGTATGACAGTGTCAGGGGAATGAAACTTTCATTTTCATGTTCCATAGTGGATTCAATATTTGTGTGAGCCACCTAACAACCTGAATAAGTAGGAAGCATAGGTTTCATGGTTACACACTACAAATTGGTCATCGACATATCGACAACGAGAAGTTGTTTCGTCGATTGCAGACTTCAACTTTGTTTTGTCAAAGTTGAACATGTAGACGTCTCGTATAACAGGGTTGAGTGGACTGCCACAGCTACGCCACCTGTTTGTCGGTAAAGAGTGTTGTCAAACTGGAATTGTAATTCCATGATACACATTAGCAGAGGGTGTTTAAATTTTGACATTGGAAGTGGGAGAGAATCACACTGCAGGGTATGATATTCATACTTACATTGATTAGCGACGAGTTTACATCAAATGACGCCATGAACTTACTTGGAACGTTCATGTGGTTCACGCTTTCTGTGAAGTGAAATTATTCTTTCATGGTGTACAAAGTTAGCCATTGATATGTTCCAACTTCTACTCAGTCTAAACCACAACCTTGTGTTGAAGCGAGTTCATCGTTGAAAGTTCAGGTCTCAAGAGGGCATGTTCTTTGTCTGTTTCTGGCAGGCCATATATGTAAGACAAACGTTACCCTAGGGATTTTAAATCATTGTAAACATAGTCGTCAATCACTTTTTACTTCAGGGCAATCTCACAATACATCTGTGACGCGTTTGTCAATTGTATCTGTCTTTTCTTTCCAGCAATCCTCCACTTTAAACTTGGATAGATTATTTAAGACAGTTTCCGTCTTTACAACGTGGTCGTCTTTGTCCATCAACACCATCCATGAGACTTTGTCAAGTAGTGATATGACACGTTTGTCATTATTTTTGAGAGCTTTGAATTCTCTTCAGCGCTCCTCAGAAAGAAATTTGGGGTATGACGTTGGTGAAACAATGTAATAATTCGCAAAATCGACCAGCTTAGTGTCGAACCAGCCTTTCTTGCCCTCATCATCTAGACTTAAGTTACTCAGTTTACTTGATAACTTAATAAATAAGCTGCGATATCATTTCTTTCGACAAATCTGTTTGCAATATGAAATTAAAAACCGAAAGGAAAGTGCTTCTATTTCAGTTCGAATGAATTTCAAACTCAATGGATTACAGACAATCCATTCAGGATTTTCTGGCAAGGCGCCATACAATTCCTTCTTTGTCAAGGATTTTGACAGAGTTCTGTAATGATCTTTACATGTTTTCCGTTGAGAATCTTGAATGAAATAATGGAATTCGATCCCGCATACTTTATTCACACTGCTAGTGACACCATCAAAGAACTGGTCTTTAGTTCTCGATTTTGAAACTAGAGACTCTGTTGATTTGATATCTTATTTAGTATTATGTCGAAGATTTTTTTGAGATAGCAGTAGTTTGCAAGCACATAACTACGTGATTACTGGCTAAGCAAAGTAGTGAGACTGTGCTCAACGTTCTTAAAACTTCAACTGAGTTACTTATGTGTATATTTTCCAAGGACATGTAAAGTATTACGGTTTAGATCTTCTGTCATTGTGATATCATCAAAAAGAGTAAGCTACTCAGCCCGAGATTTTCAGTTAGTCATTGGGAGTGGTACTCAGTTATTCACACAATAAGACACTGGTTACCAGTTAAAATTAAAATTAGTTATAGAATGCATTTATGATAACACTCAGCAGTCATAGTATTGTCTCATCTGTGTTCAAGGTTTTGATGACATTATCAAGCCTATTACCTATTTGGTAAAATCACGTTTCCATAGTAACCGATGAGTCTCAGGATTTCCACATAATTATATTTTCTCAAAATTACATATGCACTGGATTACCAAATGCAACTCCGACGAGATACAGCATCAAATTAAGAAATGTATTCTACGTGTCAATCATTCACACAACTAGCAGTCCAGAAGTTTGGTACCAATCATTGACATGACTGGATGACTAACAGTATATCAATTGCAATAAAATGACAGACAGATTGTATGACTCTACCATTAGATAGCACCATATTACACCATGATTCTTTTGAATTGACATTCAAAAAAGGATAACAAAGTAAATCCTGTTAACTTATGCGATGTGGTATCTACCACTCAGTTATACTCACATCGTGTTTAACCAAAGGAATACTAGAGAAAAACTCACGTGACTGGCAGCCAGAATAGTGCGTGTAGAACTGCAAATAATGGAAGTCTGGACCAACGAATCATTTTAGAACATGTTTCTAAAGAAGTTGAATAAGTTTCAAAAAATATATTTAGATTAGATATGTTTCAAAACTTCTGAATAGCATTCAATAACTTCTTCACTAAATTCTTTAATTTAGTGGTGTTTAGGGGAGAACCAATACCGTTTCAGATTACAATCACACTGTTCCTACATTTACACACCAATCAGCTGTCAGGCTAAACCTGCTTCTTCATTTGTCTAACTCATTTCTTTAGGGAAGTACACATTTCCTTCTTGATACAGCGAGAATCACTATTCGGAAATTTAGAAGAAAAAAATGAGCAAAGAATATTCCATTTTACAATAATTTCCCCACCAGGTTCTCCAATTCCAAATACATACATAACATTTAACGAATAACTGTTACCGACAATATTGGTGTTTTCTAAGTAATATTGAGCTGTTAAGATTAACAGTTCACTGTTCTGAAGCATGAGTGTGTGATAATTCATATAAATATGTAGTACTAAATTCAATGTCAGATAACAGATGAAAGTAAATTGACGTGGCAGGAAAATAAGGTCATCAAAGCAATAATAATAAGAAGAAGAAGAAAGCTGGACCAAGCCCAATTAGACTCAGTTAGACTAATATTTTCCAGGGTAAGAATCTCATCCAGCCGTTTAGGCAAAATAACTTATTATTAAAACATTTTACTGAATCAATGCACAAACGCTCGCATTGGGATAGACGCGATGTCAACACTGGATAACTTTCAACCTTTACTAGGGTAAAAATTAAACATAGGGCTCAGTAGTGAGTGACTCCTCAAACTGAATACGTAATTAGTATATGAAGACGAAGTGGGCAAAATAATTGTGTCATTAGGGCAGCAATTACCTTTTACTGCCTATGATAGAGGGGAATCATGACCTGAAATTTACGAAATGATGGACAGGATAAGAAAATCGGCTATACGAACTTCTTCTCAGCACACATGTTTTACTTCAGGTCATCTACGATAGCTTTAGCCGAAATTAAAATAAGTCGGAATGGTATAACCTCTAAAGCCTTGCCAGCAATGATCTGACTTTCACTATCAACATGGTGAGTTCAAACCGAACGTCGAATCCACCTGGTGTTCAGAAATCCGATGCTAAGCATGTCTAATTGCATACTCAGCTTGATTTTTCTTCAAAGAAAAAGTCAAATCGGTAGGTGTACACAGAGTCAGCAAACTTAAGAAGTTCATTTTTGCTTCTCGAAAGAGAAATTGCAGTGGTCGTGAAGAGACAGAGCAACTCTACTTCACTGAATGCTGATTTCACTAAATTCCTTACGCCTTGTATTATTGGTATTTCACTAATGTTATTACCAAGGAACCAAAGTTTTGAGAGAAGTAAGTTCTGGGGAGCACCCGATATTGGCGCTTGTCTTGGCATTGAATTCATGGATTTATAAGGAATATCTAATAAGCGATTCCCTAACAAACTTGAATTTCTTATTAAGGTAGTCACTAGGATGGGTTACACTTCCTGTCTGAGGTAAGCACTGTGACAAAGCAACATTCAAGTATGGAAGGTTCAAAACTCAAAAGTGAGCCTTTAACCAGTCGATGTGGAGTCTCTACATGTACTCCATTTTGTTGGAATGGCAAGTGTCTTCAATCAGTTGCACTCACACCTGTTTTATATATCAGTAGGTGCTAAATAACCAGGTGGGACGTAATACACCAATCACGAAAAGACTACTGACCAATAAGGAACGCTGAAAACTCTAAACGATTTCGCGGAGTCGGCCTCTGAAACTGCTGCACTTGGGTCAACAGCTTGCAGTTACATTTCAACAAGACACATCTTCAAGAGTTGTGACACTCTGTTTAGCTCTGTACTTAATCTCAAGACACCCTGGTAAACTTTGAAATATGCAACTCAAGTCACACTCAACCATCTCTAAGATTAGGCTGGATGTGCTAACCAATCTTTATATGATTTTCGATTGAGTTAAATGACAGGATCATGCATCTATACTGACCACACACGTAGATTCAGTCTGCTTTTCCTACCATGTATTCAAAACGACTACTTGCTACTAACTAATTTTTCGGAGATTTCATTTCCATAGCCATACAGTCATACAAAAGACAATAGAAAGCAATTTAGTTGTTTGTAGAACACAATTTAACCAAAAACGTGTTTTCGAAAATTTCTCATCAGGTTTGATGGCAACATAATCAAATGTTTGTCACAGAGATTTGTGGCTGACATAATGAAAGTTCAGGAGTGGGAATTAATGGATGACAATCAAGGTGATTAGAATAATAATAACGAGGATACATCCACTCAAGTGCTTATTTAATCAAGGTAGCCAATGTGTAAGCAGAATGTGTACATTTGTAAGGGTGGACTGTAAATTAACTACTGCCTGACAGCGATTTGGTGATAGTGCTTACTTTTATAAGTCAATAATTGTGCAATTACGATTAAATTATGTTATTATAGCACAAAAGGACACTTATAATAAAGACAGAGTTAACAGTACAAAAATAATTATGATTATCACAGTCATCCACTGTTACAGGGGAAGATAATTATTCTAGGTAGAGGGTGAAGAGATGGAGCGAGATTGAAGAAACTTTTTCTGAATGCAGAAACTGGTTGGAAAATCGTATATGGTGACCGCATCAGCTCTGCTAAGCAATCGAAGGTGTACAGATTATAATAAAACTGAGATGGCTTTTTCTATCGAATTTTAAACGCTGAAAATTTATCAAGTTTGTGCTACGTATTCACGAGATAGCCAGTATGCGAATTCCTCTCAAGAAGGTGCCGGTTAGCTACCGAAGTCTTTCTACCAATATAACTGTTTCTACAATAGCGATTGAATGTATGAACTCACACTGAAGTAGCCTGAAACGACAGCTCATCCTTCACAGTGAGTGGTGAATATTAAATATTGTGTCGTGGCAGACAATATTTTACTGTAGACTTTGGGCACTGTAGTAGAATTTTCTTTAATTACTTTACGTTCTCAGTGAAACTTAGGGCTTCAAGCTAAAGGCCTAAAGTGTTCATTTTTACAGGATGGGGTTGCTAGCCTCATGCCCGACCTTCCATCTTTGCCACTCTTGGTGCTGGTTCAACGAGGTAAAGGAGTATGTCGGCCGGGTATCTATCTCCGGACCATCGGCGTGGTCGGCGAGCACTCTACCACTGTGCCACAGACGCACCTTTGATACAATATGATATCATATTAGATGGGCTCATTTTTTATAAGAGAGAACGTGATATGGTTATGGGCAGTAAACTGTTATCGACATGTCCTCCAGTTAATAATATTGCATCTCACTGACTTATCTGTACGGTAATGTTCCTCTGCCTCTTGTATAAGATGAAACTACCTAATGTGAATTTTTAAGATACTATATTTTTGAGTTTTGATGCCACTGATTTAGTAGTTACACCTCTCTTTTTTTAACGATAAAGGCATGTACATACGTTTCTTTCACACAGTTCGCAGGCATTTCTCTGCATCTGTCCTCACCGTGCAGATTTTAACAAATTTTCCTGAATAACCCATCTCATATAATTGGCTTACACTTTTTCTATATTTTGTCGTCAAGTGTGTTGGTTATACCAGTTATTCTGGCATGAAACATCGTAGTACTGACGAGAGACTTCTCTTGCTAGTTATAGGGGCAAACGATCCGAAGTGAATGAGTTAGATAACCCATAACTGCTTCCGAAAATTGTTCCATATAATACTACCACTCGACCTTCTTGTTAGTAGTACATCAAGAAAGGATAAAATATCATCTTCCCTTGTTTCACATATGGACTCAACTTTTGAATGAGCCATATTAAAACGTTTTGAGAAGGACTACGTTATTTGGTATATTCTTATGTAATATGAAAGTTCATGCATCGTCCATGTATCTTGAATTTTACAGAGATTGAGTCAGTGAAAATACTAAGATGCGATAATGGCGGCGTCGATAATTATGAATAACTAGTTGATAAGACATATAAATGTATAAAGTAAGGCTTAGTTAAATGACAGAAAGATAAAGTACCTCAGGAAATGTGGATACATAAAATTTGTCTTGTTCAAATGTAATAAGATGAGCCAGTGGTAGTCAGTAAATATCATGAAGTCCTGGCCTTACGTTGCGTATTACCAGTATTATATTTATATTTTTTTTATATTTTTATATTTTTGATTACAGCTTGATTCCGCACCGTATTTTTGGTACAAGTATGGAATTTTCAGCATGGATATCGGTAGCCCAAATTTTGCAGGCCGACCATAGATATCAGGTGTGCGTCGGCGTGTGCTCGAACCCCGGACCATGTGCATGGTCGGCGAGAGTCCTAACCACTGTGCCACCGACGCAGTACCTTTGCCATACAAAGCAAACGCACTTGTAACCCTTTCGACACAATTTGCCTTATCATGTAGACTAGGTTGATGAAAGTGAAATCATTGGAAAGACAATTTTCTCTGCTCAGATCATTATTTTATGTCTCAGTTAGAATTATTGATTTCACTTCATACTATGTTGACTGAGTGCTGCTAACAAGCTTAAATCACTCCTTGTCTTGTCCTACTCACAAATCTGATGAACAGTAGTGATGTAATTAAGTTTATAGTACTACTAAACTTCATTTAAACTAACAATTTCTAGAATATTTATGTTAAATCAAACTTATAATAAAACATTGTATTTGGACATTTATTCTGACGCTAGCTGTTGTAATTCCAATACATATATACATACATACATACATAAAGATACTGACTTACACAAATATACATACATGCATCACTTACTTGAGAATTATTCAACTAAATGTAATGTAAAATCCGAATCCAGTTCATCAGGACCCAAAAACAAGCTGGTCTTATTCCTCAAGTACAGTCTATAGTGAAACAGTTCAGGGGATATTTATAATTTTTTCAATTGTTTAGTGTAAAAACCACTTTCATAACGAGAAATCCGTATCAGTTACCAAAATAGTATATGAATGTTTAAATACTTACACATGTGCATCCAAATAAGTATACATGTTTGTGTGCACATATATGTGCCTGTTTACATGCATATATCGACTAATATCATGCACAACCAAATCGATATTGCCTAAATGTGACGCCTACTTGGAATAGTAATAAACAACAAACAAATCCATTGATTGCAAATTTAGCACAACAATGTTTAAAATAGACGACTGCTATATCGTTTGAGTTTCATCGTGATTTCTCTGCACTGACGACAGCTACTTCAGTTATCTTATCTCTCTACTTTCTGTATGTAATGAAAGTACAAGTTGGAACTGACATTAAATGATTCGTGTAAAATTGTAGACCACACATTCGTGGGACATTTTTTTCGTAACTGTTTTTCAGCCTATCAAAAACTTCCGCAGATTATCTAATAGATTGGCCTATTCGTTTGGCAGATCTGCGACTTTATTTAGATAAATACCTCCATAATCACATATATCCATGGTAATTTTCAGCCAAGAGTATGAAGAAAACGACTCCATTAATAAAACGATACTGATTTGAATTTCAAAGCACGTACAAATCTGTGTTTAGCAGTGTGAAGGCGTAATTGTTACTGGGGTACAATTGCACGTCAAGTAGCGTTTTGTGAATTAACTTATGTTATTATATGAAAAGAAAAACATGTCAAACGTTCATCTATGCTCATGACGATCTAGAGAGATCACTACACACATATAGAATAAGCAGTTTACTATAGTAATAAAATTAAAGGAATCATGATTTTGTGAAAAGAATTGAGAAGACTTTAATTTCATTCAGGTTAGTTCATTTGTCAATAGATTTCTCCACTTGTTCCTCATCTTCCAAAGACATGACATAAATCTGCACAGACCTCACACTTAGATTTCCAGTTAAAATGTTTATTTGGTTCGGATTTAAAGAAGAAACCCTCCCTATGCTTTCGATTAAAACTGAACCACAAATTCTCACCAACACGTTGCATCTTATTTTTGTGGGGTCAGAAAGAAAAGATTGACGCTAGTCTTCTCTGTTTGCATGAAAGTAGACTTTTCTAATAACCCGTAGTATACAAAGAATTGGTTCTTTTCGAGATGTTTTCCACGTCATCACATGTTATAGAAGGCACTACAAACTGTCTCAACTTTCACATTCCCCCGAACCTCAAGTGATTCAGTAAATTGATAGTTGAAACGTGATTCTTTGGTATTTAACTCTTTCATGTTTAGATCATTTTGGTGCCATTCTTGTTTAAGTGGAATCAAAATTTGATATGCTTAGCTTGTTTTCATCAGTGGTGGTACTGCTGTTAGAACACTCGCCAACCATGCACGTGGTCCGGGGTTTGATCCCCGGCTGATGCATATCTGATATCAGCGGCCGACCTGCTAAATACTGTGTCGAATCAAGCATGCATTAAGGTTATTATCCTGATTACTCGTGTACAATTAAATTTTAGCCACTGTGGTTATCTAGTTCACAGTCTAAAGCCTTAACCTCTTAATATATTGACTGCATCATTTTGTGGAAGTCACTCAGCTGATTGTCAAAGTATAGATTGAAATGTCAATTTTTATATAGAATGTCTTTCATGGCTAATCTAGGAATGACCCCTGTCATTATATTCTGTAGAGTTCCCGACCACAAACTCGCATTATGATGCATCCAACTACAAGTGAGAAGACATGTGAATATATATATATATGTACATATGTAAATATATATATATATATATGATTATTTTGTGAATAAAACATTTTCATCTGTGTATCTGAGTGTATTGTCAGTTAAGCAGGCAGGGAAATCATCTAATGATTATTTAGCGTTGGTAGCAGACGGATTATATCTGTTAAGACTGTGTCTGCACAGCTTTACGCGATTGAACGTAATCATATTAAGGAAATTTAAAAGTGGTGACGGTGCCTACAAAAAAGTAGGACAGATTTCTTGAACAGCAAATTAAAATTATCTAGTTGCTTATGTTCTCGAAAATTTATGTTTTCTAATCATCCCAGTCTACTCCAGGTGTAATAATCTCTTCAGTGAATGGAAGAAGACCTCCCCACCTTTCCACAAGCATTGTAATGTCTAGCGTTTCCTTATTATTAGTGAACACTAAGACAGCTTTTGCCAGAGACATATACAGCGACATTCACAGTACCCATCCACCAGATATAGCTTAAGATCCCGTCCTAGATAGGCGAATATACCTCTCAGATTGCATACTCATGCATCTACTGGTCGAAAACTTACTAATATACTCATTAATGACCTTTCGGTACGAATAAATTTCGGAGCAGCATCAGATATCACGGTTATCTGCTGGTAGCTATTGTTGAAACTCGAACAGCCTCATTTTCAGGAGACTTTGCAAACTGTTATCCCTGCATGTGATGGCCGTTCATCACCAGCACTCTGTTACATTACAAATATGAAACTAAATCGTATGGGTCTTGATTAGTTCAAGATTCTTAGATTATTATAGCTGCACTGAACATATCAAAAACCCATGTATATTTGGTGACATAATTCGACGTACCCCAAATGTTCTTAAGTATGACTTTGATTATGTCTTTCAGGAAATGGAGAGAAGGACGTGGCAAACGATACAGTTTGCTTCACTAACCAAGGTATCTGCAGCTCTGTTGACAAATGTACAGATATCCTCCGAATTAAAGAGGCTATTTTCTGTCAGAAACTACAGAGTAGGACATAAAATTGGATAGTGGTGTCAATTAACGATAAAAGTGGTAATGTCAGGTATTATGTCAAAATTGAAGGAGTCATGGGCATGGTACAAGAATCAACTACAATGACTAATGCCTCTCGATAAAAAAACAATAACCAGCAGTTTTCCTCTAGATATAATACCGAATACTTTCATTATTTGTGATGAGAACTGTGATTTAAAAAACCTACTTCAAATCTTCAATAATGCCCACCCAAACATCGACTTCACACTTGAGACTGAATCCGACGGAATGTTCCACTTCCTCGACGTCCATCTGACAAGAAACGCCGACAACTCCCTGAAAAGGTCCATATACAAAAAGCCTACATGGAATGGACAATTCATCAACTTTCAAAGCTTCGTGCCCCTGAGCAGAAAGAGGAACCTGATATACGCTCTTTCCTCGAGGATTCGGAAGATATGCAGCGAGGAAGTGGTTGAAGAAGAACTGCGTAATCTTCGAAAAACCCTGATGGAAAACGGTTTCCCGCCCAGGTTCATAGAAAAGAATCTCAAACCTAAGAAGACTTCTGAACAAGTCCAATCCGTCCCAAAGAAAATGCTTCTGCTTAATCTAGAATTCAAAGGTGATATTGAAGCAGAAATCCTTCGCAGACGCCTCTCAAAATCGCTGAGGAAAACATACTTCGCCGCTAGCCTACGACTGACGTTTTCCTGCAAGAAACTGTTCAGCCAGAACGCGAAAGACAAGCTGTCGCATTGGGCCACCTCAACGTGCATATACCAGTTTACTTGCTCTTGTGGAGCTGAGTACGTTGGCCGTACCATGCGCCGACTTGAAAAACGCGCTCGTGAACACTATCCAGCCTGGCTAGTAAAAGGAGAACGAAAACGGGTAAATAGTTCGGTGACAGAACACCTGGTGAATTCAGGACATTCAGCGCCACTCGAAAAATCCTTCAAAATCATTTACAAGATTCGATCAAACCTATCAAAGGGAGTAAAATCAAGACATCTGGGCATAGCCGAGGCGCTAGCTATACAAAAGCTCAAACCCACGCTTTGTATACAAAAGAAATACGTCCAACCCCTGTCCTTGCCATGGCCATCATAAACAGGTAATTTTTAGTAATCACCATCCCATCGCCTTTCTTATCTAAACTTCCTGTTTATTCATGTTATTTCAAGTTTTTCTTAATCCCTGTTTACACTACCATATTTTCATACCCGAACTTAGTGTTTATTTTGTCATTTTACTATTTCTACATATTTAATCCCTGATTGCATAAACAATTATTCATCACATTAGTTTTTATCCAAACATCCTGTCTATTTTGTTATTTCTACATTTCTAACCCCTAATTGCACAATGTCAGTCTTCTTAGTTATTATAATGCTACTTTGTTTGTTTTATCCATCCCCCTGTTTATTATGGCATTCTAATTCCCAATTTTAATTTTTATTAATTTGACCCTTGACCGGATATTATTCTGGAACTTTCCCATCCATTTGATATAAATACACGAATGTACAGCCTAGATGATGACTTCGTCGAAAAGAAAATTTTCTTCGCTGCAACTGTCTTCTTATTTACTCCTATGACCCAATGTGTATATTCCGTAATACTGAATACCTTTGAAATGCAACTCCGTAAATTAGCTGAGAAAGCTGTAGATATCGTGCATAACAATGAATCAATCTCTTGAATTCAGTCAAACATGGACAGGGGAAATATATAGGTGTGTCTTTCTGTGATGTGTATATAAATGCTGGAGTGTATTCTCAGCTAGACAGTGAAGTGGAAAATCTGATTATTGTTTAAAGCTAGTGACAGACACACAACATCCGTGATGACCGTGGCTATACATCTTTGTACGATTTATTACCAGAGAATCACTGTAATGAGATATAAAAAGTCATCAATGATAATGTTGAAATTATTTTCATTGTGAGTAGAGATTCGCGAAATGCATCCGGCGTTCTTCAAGGCAACACAACAGTATGAATTCTTTTTATCTAACTAGCTTCTCACTTTTTTGCAATAAAACCTAGCCTGACTATTGAACAAAATGCTTTTTAAGAATCTTTTTTCCTGATTAGTTAAAAAAAGTCAGCGATGTAAACTTAAATGCATTCATTTCCTGGTGTTGTCACTTCTGAATATTTCGCTTAGTATTTGAAAGCAGATTTTTTCATTCTTTGTATTTTAAGTTGAATAAAGTGCTTCGCGTTATAGGTTTTAAGTTTTCAGTAGATCTCGTGTTGTTTTTACTGGGTCAGGTTGCTAATCTCATGTTCAACCTCCTCCGTTTTTCAGCCTTATATGCACCAAGCGAAGTTCGCGAATACGTTATCCGGGAATCAAACCCTGGGTCTCGTACGTGGTTTGCAATAGTGTTACCTCTGCACCCCCAATGCGCCAACACAGAGAAGGAATACGTTATTCTCAAGATCATAAGCGACAAAAAGTTATTATTTTAAATAAGGTAATCCGCTCATTCACTGAATTCAAGGCAGATAAAATAATCATATGCGTTTACAAACAAAGAAAATAGTCCAACAGGATAAATTTCCCATTTTTTACAACGTTGTTCTCATTTTTTCTCACATAATCGTTTTTCACAAGGACGAACTTACCAGCACACATATGAATCATCTTCTTTCGTGTTCGGCAAAAGAACAAGTCTAGGCGAAGGGTATATAATAACTTTCCGTTTCCACCTCATATGACTTTATGAAGCTTCACATATTATTAAGTTAATAAAGCTGCAGATATAATAAAACTGTGCAATTAATAGTGGTATCTGAGCTGGTTGGTTTAGTTGCGGAGCTTTCGTCGTATTTCTGGACAACATCTTCAGCGCAATATTTGGCATAAAGTGAGATTTAAAATAATTAGTTCAATTTATGAATTTAGATAAAGCAATAAGAAGACGTAATTTGTCTGAATCGTGTAGTGTATTTGCGCAGCACATTTCGAACAATCTGATCACACACAAACTTGTCATAGGAATGTATATGAAATTAATAAAGAGGTAAGAGGTGAGAAGATAGACTTAGGTCGAGTTAAAAGGATATATTCAAGGTCAAAATAACAATGAAGACCACTAAACCAAATAGCAGAGATAATAGTACATCTGCTGTGGTATCAAAACAAAATTTACCAAGGAAGGTTTAATGTGATGACGAATTGTTTTTGAACGCATGAAGGTGGCTTGAACTTTCTAATTACCAGCTAAGGCTTCCACAAACTTTAGGATACGCCCCAAACACATCTTATAGATAGGTTTAAAAGATCTATTAACATCAATTTTATGTCCTGTCTCTATAAAATGTTTCGCAATAGAAGAGCTAGGTCTCCTGTTCTCACCGTCAATAGGTTCTGAAGAATCCATTTGTTTCTGAAGCCATTTAGGAATATGCTAATCTCATGTTCAACCTCTCTCGTTTTTCAGCCTTATACCTGCCAGGCGAAGTTTGTGAATAGTATAAATGAAATGATTTAAATTTTTCATGAATGATATAATTGCGTCCCCCGGTAACCATCTTTACATACGTATTGATCATTTTCTATTGACTTGGATTTGAAACTTTCTGGTCACCTGATTTACTTTGTATTAGTTGGTATATTTCATCTACATTAACGTGTTTGATAATTGCATATTCGTTTGTGTACCAAGCTTCTAGGAATTTCCTCGCACTTTTGATGTTTCCTCTGTCTAAGATTCCGACATTATCCCAATCAGACTGATGTCCATATTTGTCTGTATGCATTGATACGAAAGAACATATATCGTGTCTTTTCACGGCCGATTTCTGTTCCTGGGTTCGGATTCGAAGAGGATGCCCACTCTGGCCGATGTAATGCCTGTTACGGTTCATACAATTTATTCTGTAAATAGTATTAATTTTATCTCCTTTTTCTAATGGATCTTTCGGTTTGGATAATATCGAATTAAGCGATTTGACTGGCTAGTGTGCTATATCTATATCAAACGGTTTCAGTACTCTAGCTGTAGTTTTCTAGCAATAATTCAATTACAAAAGAAACCGTGTGCAGACATTGTTTTAAAGAGTTCAAACATATTGTAACACTCCAGAGTTCAAAAGAATGGAAGAAAAATACCTACAAACGGTCTTCGAAAAGAATGGCTATCCACAAAATTTTATCCAAAAGTGTTTAAAATCGAATCACAACGCCAACAAGGAACCAAGATCAAGGACCACAGGAAAATTCATCCTACCATACATAAAAAATATCTCTGAAATAACAGCTAGAATAATGAAACCGTTTGATATAGATCAAACGGTTTCATTATTCTAGCTGTTATTTCAGAGATATTTTTTATGTATGGTAGGATGAATTTTCCTGTGGTCCTTGATCTTGGTTCCTTGTTGGCGTTGTGATTCGATTTTAAACACTTTTGGATAAAATTTTGTGGATAGCCATTCTTTTCGAAGACCGTTTGTAGGTATTTTTCTTCCATTCTTTTGAACTCTGGAGTGTTACAATATGTTTGAACTCTTTAAAACAATGTCTGCACACGGTTTCTTTTGTAATTGAATTATTGCTAGAAAACTACAGCTAGAGTACTGAAACCGTTTGATATAGATATAGCACACTAGCCAGTCAAATCGCTTAATTCGATATTATCCAAACCGAAAGATCCATTAGAAAAAGGAGATAAAATTAATACTATTTACAGAATAAATTGTATGAACCGTAACAGGCATTACATCGGCCAGAGTGGGCATCCTCTTCGAATCCGAACCCAGGAACAGAAATCGGCCGTGAAAAGACACGATATATGTTCTTTCGTATCAATGCATACAGACAAATATGGACATCAGTCTGATTGGGATAATGTCGGAATCTTAGACAGAGGAAACATCAAAAGTGCGAGGAAATTCCTAGAAGCTTGGTACACAAACGAATATGCAATTATCAAACACGTTAATGTAGATGAAATATACCAACTAATACAAAGTAAATCAGGTGACCAGAAAGTTTCAAATCCAAGTCAATAGAAAATGATCAATACGTATGTAAAGATGGTTACCGGGGGACGCAATTATATCATTCATGAAAAATTTAAATCATTTCACTTTATGCTAAATATTGAGCTGAAGATGTTGTCCAGAAAGACGACAAAAGCCCCGCAACTGAACTAACCAGCTCAGGGATTACTATTAATTGCAGATCATCCACCTGAGCTGCAAATCTTCCCTACTATATTAAGACTTTGCCAAACAAGACACCTTTACCATCCGTCCACTGATATGTCTTTTCTTTCATAAACGTGATAGTTAATTGGATACCTTTTTTCAGCATGCAAATAAACCAGTAATTTTTCTCATAGCACTAGTTCTGATACAACCCAAGTGCTGCTTACTTGTTGCTTAGAAAGCTGTATACCTCTGAGTAGAGTAATCAAAGTTTCCCCTGAAGCAAAGCTAGTCTATACCTCATCACAGAATTTTCCCATTAATAAGTCAGTGGAGTAGTTTCTGATGTGTAAATTATCCTTGAAGAAATCAAGAATGTTTCTTTATGTATTTTTCATCTTTCAACTTCTTATCCTCATAGAAATCTTATCTACAGAATATGTTTATGAGAAGTTTAGTTAAACAGAGTTAAGACAGCTTTTACTGTAGACATTTAAAAAAAAATCTAAAAAAAAATTTATGCTAAAAAACAAATATGCACGTATTTGTTTTACATATCACTATCATTTACAATTGTAAAATAGAGTATGAAAACTAAATTATCGATTAAACTGACTTAA
Organism: Trichobilharzia regenti; assembly: GCA_944472135.2. Taxonomy (NCBI): domain Eukaryota; kingdom Metazoa; phylum Platyhelminthes; class Trematoda; order Strigeidida; family Schistosomatidae; genus Trichobilharzia; species Trichobilharzia regenti. The sequence continues at coordinate 99,248,797 of OX235262.1, read as the reverse complement.
CAGAGGTGTTTAGAAAAAATTCAAAAGTCTCGTAAAAATTTACAATCTGAAAATTGATGTGTAGAATATTATTTTTACAAAAGCTTATTGGTAATCTAAACGACAGATATGTTACTATGTTTACGCTTGCCTTACTATGGATTTATTATACAGGAGATGGTTGAGTTTCTAACATTTAAGTTTACATAACCAATCGATAGAACTAGTGTGATTCATGTTGCAACTAGTATTACTGCAACAAGATAATCTAGCTTACTTTAATATTCATGGTCATGACATTATAATCGCACATTATCTCGGTTGACGTAAAGTGTTGTATTAGTCATCCACCTGTTGTCTTTCTTAAGAATACTTCATATGCCGACATTGTTATTTAACGATTATAAACCTGATTATCTTCAAATTAATGAAAATCACCTTAATACAATCTTTGTTTGGACTGTGTCTTTGTAGGCAGACGGATGTTTGACTCTTTTTAGTTTAAAGATCCATGTAGAGTGTGCTGTTCAAGATCTAGGTAAATCATCGATATCTGGTAACTTCATCAACTCTACTCCAATATATAACCTCATAGTTACTTTACCGTATTCGATAAAGCGGATTATCCCGTCAACCTTGAGTGAGCACAGAACCAGTGTTTAAAGTAAGGTGTTGATAGAGTCTTTGATACTATCTACTGATAAGCGTTATTATTATTATATCCTTTCATTCCTAGAGGAACATAGGGCTTCAGCTGCACAACTCCATTGCCTTCGGTTTTCTGCCAACTTTTTCACACCGCTCCAATTCTGCCTACATGCTTTCATATCCTATTCACATGACCTCCTCCAAGTCACCCTTGCACGGACAAAAAACTCGCCGCTTCCCTTTCGGGTTCCACTCGAGCGATGGCTTGTCTAGTGATGTCACTTGATGGTTTCCTCAGAGTATAGCCAAGCCAATCCATCTCCATTTCTTCCTGCCTATTTGTTTCACAATCAGTTCCGGCTGGGTTGGTTCGTTCGTTGCCAGAGATCCCTGTTGCTGATCTTTTCTGGCCGGCCATCTGATCTTGAGTATTGAGCGAAGACAACTGTTAATGAAGGTCTGAAGTTTGTTTGAGGTGCTCTTTATGACGCGACGCCAAGTCTCTGATCCGTATAGTAAGTAGCACTGACTGACTTCACATTGCAGTTGAAAATCCCGATCTTATTTTCATTTCCAGGCTGAGTGCTGTTGACCTCCACACAGACTTGAGAGTAATGAAAGCTTGTCTTGCTTTCCGATTCTGGTTTTGATATCCTCGTCAGTTCCATCCGCCCGTAGTTGAAACGATGCTTCCCAGATGGGTAGGTAAAGGAGGTTGTTTCTTTCAGATTCCTCCCATTTATGCTGACTGTCGTCTGTCGTTGTTGTTGCTGTTGGCCCGGAATCTTCATCACCTCTGTTTTATCTATGTTCACCTGAAGTTCTATCTTCTCTGGATGCTTCTTCTGCCAACTGGTTGTTTTTCACTTGCATATCTTCCACTTTGTGGGAAATCAGACATATATATCATCGGCGAAGTCCAGATCCTCCAAGTATTTTGCGTGAGTCCATTTTATGCCTGTTTCCTCATTGCCCGTTGTCTGTCGCATTATCCAATCTACTGCAATCAGGAATATCATTGGCGATAATAGACAGCCTTGCCTCAATCCCGTCCTCACTTCGAAGGCTTCCGTAAGTTTCCCGTTGTGGATTACTTGGCATGCAGCATTGTCGTATAACTGTTGGATGAGATGTATAATTGTCGATGGCACCCCGTAGTAGCGAAGTAGTTGCCAAATCACCTCTCGACTGACGCTGTCGAAGGCCTTTCCAAAGTCGATGAAGTTGAGTGAGGTGGAGAGGTGACTGCCATTCCAAGCTTTGCTCAATGGTGTCCCGTAGTGTGACGATTTGATCAATACATGACTTGTTTCTCCTGAATCCAGCTTGTTCCGCTCGGAGTTTTTCATCCAGGTTGGCTTGTTTGATTCTCTCCAGGATGATGCGGCTTAGTATTTTGCTTGCAGCGGGCAGAAGCATAATTCCACGCTAGTTTTGCCATTGACTTAAGTCTCTTTTCTTTGGCAGTTTGAATAAGTATCCTTTCTTCCAATCCTCAGGGACTTTGTCCTCCTTCCACACCTTCTCCAGCAATAGCGCCATCAAGTCCGCTGTTGTCTCTGGGTCCATTTTCAATGCTTCTGCTGGGATTCCATATGGTCCTGCTGCTTTTCCAGCCTTTAGCATCTTGATGGCATTCAGGACTTCTGATTTCGTTGGGGGGTCAGTGTTCACTGGTAGTTCTGCTTCCGTTGTTGGTATTGTTGGGCGCGTTGTAGGTGGCGGACGATTTCGAAGTCCTTCAAAGTGTTCAGCTGAGTGCTTTCTCTGTTCCACTTCTTTGGTGATTGACTTTCCATTGTCATCCTTTACTGGCTGAATCTGTGTCGAACGTTTGCCCGATAGGTGCCTAGTTGTTTGGTAAAGTGTGGCGAAGTTTCATTTGCCTGCAACTTGTTCTCCTTCACTTGTCATGGTTTCATAATATTTTCTTTTGTCTCCTCTGACACTCTTCTTTACTCTTTTGTTCAGCGTATTTTAGCTTGCACTCAACTCCTGATAGGCGTTAGCAAGTTCAACACTAACATTGAATCTTAATGACTTCCATTATACAATTTCATCACATTATCAGATTTGTTTATTTCACAAAATAATAAGAAAAGATACTTGGCAATATACGTTCCACCTACTCAAAATAACTTCAAAATTAAATCTAATTGATAAGCTTTATATATGGCATCTTGCCAAACAGTATTTCAGACGTATGCATTCTAAACACTTATTAAAGTAGGTTTTAACCAGTAATCTTGAAATGACAACATGAAAACGAAAAACACTGACTGACTCAGTAAAGTATAAAGCGTCGTTTAAATACAGATACACACACGTAGATATCCGTGTTAAGGCCATCTAGTGATTGTTAATTTCTCTGTAGACAACTTTAAGTTTCTATATGAGTTTGTTTATAAGATATATCACATAGTGAAACAGTAATATTTAGTAGATAATATTTCGAACACAATTTAGTGTTCATAATCATATCAATTATAATCATACGACTTAGTAACTTCAGTTACATAGTTTTATTTATTCTCTCCTATTTGTCGTAGAGTTAGTAGGATTTTTTAGATATCTGGGACAGGTGTTGCTTTAATCATTCCTATTACACGATTCCTATTACATGATTCGATAAATAAGGCTTCTGTTATCAATCTCTTCCTCCACCCCGTTACATTAGATTTTCAAACTATGTGATATATCTAATATGCAAACTAATATGGAATTACATACTTCCATAGTCCCAAAGTTTTACACATACATTAACTTTCTATTTCAAGAAGAGTATCAATGTGGTGTAAATTTCAAACATGTTTCTATTCTCATGCATATTTCATGTTGTTAACTCGATAATATTAACCGTCTTTTATGGGGAAAATTCGAGTTTGCCTTACGAAAATATATTTATGAGCATCAAACATATGCCTGAATGTGTTTTTATTTAACAGAAGCCGACCAGGAAGTTTTCTTTGATTTTTACTGCTTTTGCTGCTAGCTAGTTTGAGTTGTGAAAAAATGGGTTTCTTAAACCCAGTAATTAAAATAATTGTGTGTTTTCAAGTATTGGTTTTTCTTGTAGGGATTTTGCTTGATTGGTTGGTGGATTTCATGATGAGGTCACATCAGTCAGAGAACCATTGGAAAACCTGCAAGCACTGGAGGGATGTTTCGTCCTAGTTTGAGACTCTTCAGAAGTACGCACCCATTGGGGTTCGAACCGAGGACCTTCTGGTTACAAGGAGTGCTCGTTCCACTTTAGTTAACATAATTATGATGAAGTGTTCAAAAATTCAAGGTTAACACTTTTACAGAGCTGAAGCACTTTTATAACTATTGAAAGCCATTAAAACACAAGAGGGATGTTGCATCTCAGTGTGAAATTCTTTAGCAGTGTGCACCCACGACCTCAGCAGGTACCTAGAGTGTACCAGGACAGAATCCTGGGCACTGAGGTAGAATATAATTCCATCACGAAATAATTTTAATTGGTAAAAACATGCAACGATGCAGCAGCACTTCCTCATGAATACTTCAGCATAATTCATTACTCATGATCACATCAAAGACTTCATCTTTTACAATTAATTATGTTTGTATATATGTGTTAGTTTATGGATTTAATTAGAACTGTTGAGTGTTTCAGAAGTAATTGTGCCAAATTTTTAACTATCCGAAGACCGGCGTCCTTTGAATGTACCTGTTACGAAATTTTCTTTTTTCTTAGCATCTTAACTGAAGCAACAACAGAACAAATTAGTGCAGGATGTCATAATGTGAGTGACCGACTAAGAAAAAAGATTTTGGATGCTACTAATTCAATATAAATGAGGTCCTGCGCTTATAGCAACAAATGTGTCCCATCAAATTAATTTGTGAATGATGACTATCAGTGGAATCCAGGATTTGCATTTCGTCCTATTTGGGACTCATCAGTTGGAATTACCTGCATTCCCCATTGAGTGATAATGTCCCAATCTAGGCCATCAAATATTTATAAAATCAGTAAGTTTCAAGAATACAGTACTCAACTCCACAATACTTCAGGTAAAAAGAAGTACGACCTTTTTATTTCTTCATTAAAACCGTTTATTATATTATTCGGATGTTTCTTTAGCATTTCAATCTAAAATTTGTTACAAATGTTCCTGCATAAGTTTTGTAAGAAGATAAACTTTGGAGTCTGATCTTCTCAGCACTTCCTAATAATGTTTTTCACTTCACCCATTATGGTTTCTTGTATACTTATTAATTTGTTCGCGATGCTTCTGACAAAATTACATTGCATTTAAAGGTAACTTATGTCTTATAAAATTCATTTTGATGGAACGGATTAAAGAGAACTTAGCAATATTTGGTCAAATTCATTAGACTACTCTGAAGTAGTTCAAAATCAATCAAATAATAAATTATGATCAAGATTAGAGTACTTTTAAAGTAGTACTGCCTAATGACACTACAAATTAAGTCGCCATTAAAAGAATGATTTCTCAGAATAATGTGGTATAAACCTTGTACTGCAAAAACTTTCAAAACCTTCACTCAAAAAATACACTTAATATGAATTATTCAATTGCACACCTGCTGTGTATGCTTGCATTTTTTTGTAGCACACCGTAATGAAAATAACTGATTACTTGGTTGATAGTAAGTTTGAGTAATCACTGTTGTCACCAGCTTTCAATGAACAATATATATATATATATATATATATATATATATATATATGTTGCTCAGTTTATTATTACTATTAATCCTTAAGGTTTAGAGTGAAACGTAGGACTTAAACAGCACATCTCCATTCCATCTTGTTTCTTGCCTTTCATTTCATATGGCTACAAGAATCCTCTCCTAGTATGACCTCCTCTATATTTCTCTGAAACACCCAATTCATAGTTTCCTACTCGGTTTCCACATGAGGGTCTGTAGGGCGATGTTACTCAACTCTCTCTCTCAGTGTGTGTCCGATCCAGATCCACATTCTCCTGCATATATGTTTGATTAAAGGTTCTTGATTTTTCTGTTGACGGAGTTCCTTCTTGTCTTTCATTTTCAGTAGGAAATCTGTTCTTCAGTATCTAAACAACAAAGGCTGTTGTCAATTCATTCACACCGCGAGCACCAGGTATTTGAAGCATATAGAAACACCTTATATTAGTACTGAAAATCATAACTTTGATCCTCATGATAACTGCAACAGATCCCAGAACTGATTTCAGATTAAGTGAAGTCTTCCTTTCTTTTGCGATCCCACTTAGTCTACTGGTCAGTTATAAGTCCGGAATAAAAGGCGAGAACTGACCGTAGGGTTACGAACACTACATCTAAAAAGCAGAACAACCATCACAGAAACTTCAAGACACAGAGAAATATTTAGAAAACAAACAATTTTTGCTGGAATTTAACAGTTAATTTACAAACATATGACTTGGGCAATTTAAATATAGAATATGTGACAGACAATTAAGCATCAAAAATGTGGTTCCAATGCGTCACTAGGTAACCCACGAACTCTTACCACTTGAAATGAGGAGCACTTTAATTAGCGATACCGGTATGTAAGAAAGTAATAAAATTTAATGATAATCTCTTGTAAGAGTTATAAGCATATTAACGAAACACTTATTTATTCATTTACTTATTGATACCAGTCGTTTCTTAAAGGTTTGGATTACTTGTATGAATTCACCTGATAAAATGAACATTATAGTGCTAAACTAGAGGTATACAGAATAAGAAATGGCACTGAAGCAAATACTGCATCTATTGGTAGTCCCAAAAACGTATATCTATATGTGTTCTCATCTACAAACAATCAACTGCAAATTTCGTTTAGGCGTTCATGCAGCAAAACTGATCGTATATGCAAGTGGTATAGTACTTCGGATCTGAGAAACTTTCAAAAATTGAAATGAACAGTATGCAGAACTTTCACTTTGACTTTAATGACTTCCTCGGGTCCGGAAATCTTGATCTGTACGATGTGTTTAGTACATTTAACAATCTTGAGATAATTTGACACCTCCAATATGTACCCGACATGAACAGAACGAAATTTACATGTTCTGAGTGACTGACATGATAAGTTCCAGGCGAAATGGATACAACGAAATCCATATTTTATTGAGTGCCTAATGGGAGACAAAACAATGAAAGTCTCATGAATATAAGACCATGATGTGAATCTATCCACATTTATTTGTAGGATGAATCTGTATATTTTCGAGCCCCTAGTATAGAATATTTGTTCACATAACATGGTCAGTTAATACGTGACTACTGGGATTTCCATCTTGTAACCAAACCACTCACTTCATGAGCAATTAAACGAAATAACTTTCCGAATAAACCTGTAGTGCCACCCACATGTCTTATTATCATACACTTGGAATTAAAAAGAATTTCTCATAAGTTTTTCCGCATTTAAATAAATCAGTCTATTCATTCCGTAAAGTATCTTTAGGAAATCCACTGACCACAATGACATTGGGAGTGAATTATGATCATATTCCTGTAGCATATAACGTCCATAAATATTTCATATTCAGCTGCTTACGGAGTTCCCAAGTATAAACTTATAATCTAAACTTATTTGAAACAAGCAATAAAGGTTAATAAATCAGGATTTAGTGAATTCATCAAATTTCGGTAGAACTTTTCTTTAATAGTATCGTTTTCCTCGTGTTCTACTGTGAAATTGAAATTTAGATTGCATGAGTTGAATTTTATCAACATGTCTTTGGCTTTTGATCTGCTTTCACAGACGATGAAAATGTCAACGTATCTTAGGTATACATCTGTTTCTTGTATATGCTGCTGCGAGGTACCAATTTCTAGGCCTGACAAGAATAAGTCTGCTAAAAGTGGTCTTAAAGGGCTTCCCATGGCAACACCATAAACTAATTTGTATCTTCTGTGTTAATTATCGCAATAGTATAGAAAATCTTTGTAATAAAACAATACAGCAAACACATTTATTGTGCAGTTTGTTGCAAACACAGTAGAGAATGTCATTAACAGACTCTTCTTTTCCAACAAAAATTATGCCTAATAATATTTCTGTGAAAACCGAAATCAACTAACACCATAATATAATTGTACGCAACTCCGTAATTTAAAATAATATAACTAGTTAAAAGTTGACAGCAACCTTAGCTTCATTTTTTAAAAACATATTTTCTGAAAAATACATTGATGTAGAATAGGTGAATTTTTTATAGTCCCTTTTTCCAATCATTTCATTCTTTTCAATAGTAAATTTTAGTGTATGTTTTAACTACGAGTATAAAGATGAAATAAGCTGTTTGACAATATGTGTAGAGAAAAACTACAGTTCGTAGTATGAAGTGAAAAGCTTTTTTTTAGTTTTTTCCAAACGTGTCAGGAGATTTAGTTCAGCATATATATATATAAACTGACAAGAGACTTCATTTGAACATAAAAAGTAGTATAATAATTTAATAATTCCTAAAATTACCCTGCTGAAATATTCAGCGACAGGTGATGTAATCCGACCATTTACATAAGTGACAAATTTGATGGTAAACTACACTTATTGAAATTATTCAACTATTTTTATGTTGTCATGAAGCAGCAGTAAATGTATAAAACATTCGCGTTTAAATCCATAATAATTTTAGTCATTTTCTAATCAGAACAACCGGTAAAAGATATTGGTACAAAAACTCAAAATAAAACTCAATAACTCAAACCAACACTTGAATATCGAGTAGATGCTCACTGGCGACTGGCCCTATTCAGGTAGGTAGATACCTGGGTTCTAGTGGGAAGTCGTGACCAGTAGGGTGTAGCAGGTCAGGTGTGAGGACAAATACTCGCCGAAGACAGCTGGGGTCGCGCTATGTCGTGAATTGGCAGAAGTTAGAGTTCGTGGGCCATTTGAATGGGTCCCAGTGCTTTGTGGCCTACGAGCTAGCCTAGAAACCAGAAGGTGCTGGGTTTGAACCCTGGCGGTGGGTACGTACTGCTAAAGAGTCCCAAACTAGGACGAAACAGCTGTCCAGTACTCCCAGGCTTTCCAATGGTTCTCTAACTAACGTCAGCTCATGATGAAAATCCTGTAACTCAAAAAGTGTTGAAACAAACAAACTGAGGATTTTATGAAGAAGTGCGAAATGGACAGTCAGGAACACACTACTGAAACCACCATATCTATCCATAATATTTTCATTAGGTAAAGAATTTAAAAAAATTTGTCTGAATATGCAAACACACATGTGATTTATGAAAAATAAACTGATTTTAGTTAACATAAACGAATAGTAGTCACCTTAAACCTATCACAATAAAAATAGTTTTGTAACACGTTTGTTGTACAAATTGCTTTTTTTTCTTTCTCTCTTCAGGGTTTACTCATCCAGTTATTTCTGGTGACCGTATTCTTACTTTTAATACCATTCGCTTCTACCATTAGAAACACTTGACAAATTAATTACAAACTGATTTTTGAACCCCTCATCAATATCCAGACACAACCACATAGTTGTCCGAAGCTCTCTGGTTTTCACTGCTTATCTAACTGATGTTGGTCTGTGACGAAATCTTAATTAAAACTAATGTAAATCGCTACAAAACCAAAATTTCTGAAAATCAGTTATAATATTTGCTTTTTTACTAATCCAGATTCAGTCAAGTAGTAGAAGTAGTCAAGTAGTGAAGAAATAACTCAATTTAGTTTATCTTATTTTCGGTATTAGACTTGTGCCAACATCAATAGCCTTTTCTAGATTCTAAAAAAAGCAGTAACAACACATCCAGCAAGATAAATTGGACCTATTTTGTTTCATCAGTGTACCTTTTGTGAACAACCTGGCTAAGAAAAGTTCATAGTTTCATAAAAATTTTAACATGCATTAGTAGACTGGAGATAAAATATGGAATAATAATCATGAATGATCATTTTATACAGATAAATCGAAATGTTTAGCTAGTAAAATACAAAAAATTGTTGTATGTATTTGTACTGCAATTGAATATTTCCGAAAATAAGAGGAGTGAGAATAGCAACAGGATTTTGAGGTGCATAAATTATAAGATGGTGTAAATCGTTACACACCTGTTGGTAAATAATCGAGATATGGTAGAATATATATTATGAGTTAAGTTCATTTAGTTAGGCATCAGAAATGACGTTTAATAAATGATAGTATGACTCAGAAAAGGTGGAATTACGGTAATCTTTGAACAGCCTAGTCATCAGAAATCTTATTGATATAGGATACTAATTAGATAACTTATATTACTTCAAAACAGGAGAAAGATAAGTAACCTCAAGTCTCTTTAATTTCATAGACGCCATCTCTAAAAAACGGTTAAAGACTGACTTGTGCCCTAATCCTTGCCATAAATCCTAAGCCTAACGCTAAAACCTGAACCTAGTCATAATCTATGTATTAAAAAAGCTATAATTAGTCTTTCTCTACTCTGATAACTAGTATTTTAACCTGAATTGATCATGTGACGTTTCACTAAATGTAAATGTTGACTTCTTTCCACTCTGTTTTGGTCACATTATCATTTCTGAAACGTCATGTTCGGTATCTAAATAAGTGGGCTCAACTCATAATATGTACGTTGGTGGCAAAGTGGTAAGGACTCTCGCCGACCATGCACATGGTCCGAGGTTCGATCCCCTGCCGATGCACACCTGATATCTTTGGTTGGCCTGCAAAATTTGGGCTACCGATATCCATGCTGAAAATTCCATACCTGTACCAAAAATACAGTGCAGAATCAAGCTGTAATCAAAAATTAATAAAAATTTTAAAAAATGAAATTAAAATTATATATTCTTCCATATCTTGTTTATTTATTAACAATTTCCTAACGATTCATACACTTCAATATCTACACTAGTTTCCTACACTTTCTTTTATTCTCAAAACTTCAGTAATAGTATTCAGCTATCTCCAATGTACTAAAGTATGTTGAATTTTAGAAAAAAACAATGACTTTACATTTATTTAGGTTGCACGCAGTTGAGAACATATGGACAAATTAAAATAGATCCGTTTTATCCTGCTCCATGTGTTATTATTCCTTCGTTAAACTTTACTAAGAGTATATTCGTATATGAAACAAGTTTAGACATTCGTTTGATCCAATAAAATCTTGCAACTTTATGGTGTTATATGCATTGCATATAATTTCGCTTATTCAGTTTGTTTAAATCTGATAAAATATTATCTCTAACAGTAATGTTTACTCTGGTGAGTATTTAAAACATATCTGACATGTTAATTTGTAAGCTTCTACCGAACATGTTAATTAGTATTGTCCACGATGGCGTCTTATCCCAATACATGAGATGACCGTTCCTGACTGACGTCTGGTTTATAAAATGGACTCCAGAACTATTCAACAAAATGTCATATATTTCTCGAAAGAGACGAAGAAGAGATATCACAATGCGTTGGTTTTTGCTTCAGGTCAGATAGAATTGTGTCACACGATCCACTGTCAGTTAATACTGTATTTGAAGGTCCTGGATGAAAGTAAAATATCATGCAACAAACTCCACTGAAAATTCTGTATAATTTATAAAAATTGCTCAGAGTAAAGCCATGGTTATTTATTTATTCTGAACTCACACTAAAGTACACATGATAACAATTGCAGAGAAATTTTGCTAACATTTAAGTAGCCATCGAATTCTGTTTCATTATCGTTATTTGGATATATTTACATTGATTTCATTCAGAACCGGGAAATTCAACGGATTACAGTGAAGTGACATTAAGATTGTGTCATCAGTAGAAAAACTGAAATAATAAGATATCACTGCGTCTCTGTAATCAGAAAAACAATAAAATATCGCCAGTCAGGTTTACATCTGCAAAACAAATCATGGGGAAACCTTAACCCGTAATTGTTGGTAAGCTTTTATCACACTTCAGCTATTTTTTAAGCGCCGACCCATTTGTAATCATCTCCAGTGACACATAAATGCTATCAAAACTGGTGAAGCCACAAACGAAATCCGACTTCATCGTTTCGTGTAACTTTAATTTGTCGTACAGTTTATGTATTCATGCAAGATCTAGCACACTGTCAATGTTTTTAGCATGTAGCAATCCAAAACACAATTCTGTATTTAAAAAAATGAAACTTTATGCTTTATTCGTAACATACTACTTCAAAAATCTGTATACACATCACAAATGCCTCCCAACCATAGGAGAAGCAGTACCACGAGAGATTGAGAAGAGAATGAAAGGAGCAATACAGAGATGCTTCCCTACAGCTTAGCCCGTAAAACCACATGCTCTATAAGTCAATCCAAACTGGATAAATACCCTACTGATGTCACCTTCAACTGCGTTTATAAACATACGTGTACTTGTGGCAGTGAATACATTGGAAGGACAGAAAAAAGGGCTTCTATCCAGTTTTTAGAGCATATCCCAAAAAACTTTTTTGTCCGAAAGGAAGCAGATATTCACAAAGTACAATTACCAGACACCTTATGGATATGGATCATTTAGTCGAGATATTTAAAATCTTCCAAAATATTAAGCAAACTAAGGACAGCAAATTTACTACAATTAGCTGAAGTGATTGGATTCAAGCGTTTGAAACCAAACTTATGCATACAGAAAAAGAGTGTAATCAAACTCTCACTCCCTTGGTAACCACATGTTGATTAATCTGATTTGTCATCTATATTAGTGATTTCACCTGATTGAGCAAGTTTTCAATTTTATGAACTATAATCTTCTTGAGCTGCTATGTAAACCTACATACTAACACTGTTTATTTTTTTCTGTTTCCTATCTTCTACCCCACCCCTCCTCTTCTGTTTTGAACGCACGTAAAGTGACGGTAACTTAAACCAAAATTGTAATGCTTATATTACGGATGCGTTGATTTTATAGTGTTTTGTCTACTGCTGTACAAACATCGAGGTATGTTATTGTCATTATTTATAACCATCGTAATTCCAGGTAGTTAGCAGCTGATGAGAACCTGTGAAATAAGGTGGTATTATTTTGTAATGCAAGTTTGGTCTTTCTTTCTTTACTGAAATAATTGTCTAGGTATACACAGATATTCTTAGATTTTTCAACATTTCTGCGTTATGATTTGTACCGTAGTTTGATTACAGTTACTAATCCTATTCATGAAAAAATATATGACTACAACTTAGTTCTCAATTTTCATTTCCCTAACATAATTATCTTACACTGTGAAATGTAATAAAACATGAACTGTTATCATATTTTTTAAAGATCACTTGAAGAAACATTGCGGACATAGACTATATACATATTAGAAGTGATTCACACGGTGTATCTACAACATTTATGAAACTTACACAGTTTACGTGATATAAACCTGAATCACTCAGAAACATTAATAATCACTTCACTAATGAAATGGTGTTTCGTGAATCTAATCAGATTTCCATTACTGGAGCTACATTAATTCTCTCAAAGAAACAAACAGATGAGTGTCGAATGTCAACAGGTCCATAACTTCCTTCTGGTTGATTCTTGCTAATATTTTATGCCCCGAAATTTGACTTAATATGTCATTCTGAATTTGACGTACGCTCATACTTGTTAAAATCTGGAAACACTAGAAGCTCTAAGTCGAGTTGTCGAGGTACAGTAGAATAGATTTTCAAAGACAGCACTGGCTTACATTCAATGTTAAGTTCCATTTAGTTGAGTGTATTACCAATTTCGCTTGTCAGCATAACTTATTGGAAACTCTGAGAAAATAGTTTGTGTAAGACGCAGCAGTATACTCTAAAGAACATCTACCATATATCACTCAGATTCACAGAAAGTCTACAACGGTCTTCAAGTATCTACACTTAAATGCCTGTAAAAATGAGCGACCTAATGGTCTTCAGATAACGATTTACAAATTCTGACTATATGACTTTTCTATGCATTTTTTTAATTAGTTAAAGTATATTAGATGGTTGGAAGCAGACAGGAAGCCTTGGATCTAGGTTTCATAATAGTTAGAACTCGTTAGCAAGGCCTATCTGCAACTTAAGTCCCTTCTAAGATTATGATTATTATTCATTCGAGTGCACTAATTTGTTGGATTTAAGACAAGTTAGTTTACACAAACACTTGTTAGGTTGCAAAAATTTAGAAATAGGTTACTGTAGAAATGCACACTCCCATACAACTTAACTGTTGGATTAATCACATAGTAAAATAGTGTTTTTTGGGATACAATCTACATCTTACATTTAGAATTTTACCCAACAACAATCTGTTGGCATTGTTGAGCATTTTACAAAACTAATCAAGCATATTTCAATAGTTGTACTCAAAAATTATTTCATTTATGTATTAATGAATTTAAACAATAAATGAATGTGTTAAATATCTTCAGTTATAGAAGGCATTTTATAATGTGATGTATTCAATAAACTCGTCACGTAAATGAACTGTGATCCAATCTAGTAAAGAAGGTTTAAAGTAACCCAAAATATCCTATATTTTTCAAGGGATATTTAAACGCATGCTATACTAAGTCGAACACAACTATTCTGGTTTATTTTAGTAGCTTAAGTGAATGCAGAAGAATTCATATTGTGTTATGAGTTCTGCTACTTTAAAACAATACTTATTCAGCTTCACAAAATCTAGCCAAAAACAAGCATGATAAGATTGACTCTAAAACTACCTCTTGGGTCACCAATTTATTATCTCACTAAAGGCTATGTAATAAATGGTTTTCTTGAGACGTCTGAAATATTTGAATTGTAGAGTTCATTAATGTGACTTGCTTGTTTATTTTTTCAACGTACGTATAAGGTGCCTCTATACCAGTCACATAAAATGGCTGCACTAAGTAAAATTCCACATTGGTTAACTTGCAATTGTGAGATAATCAAGTTAACTCAGAAAAAGACTAAAACATGGTGGAAGTAAAAGTGTCTGAACCGCTGGACATTAGCTAAGTTCGACTTTCATCACAAACATGTACGTTTAATGGTAGAAAACTTGCAAGCCGACCATGTGGTATGGGTGTGAGTTCCGATTCACAGGCATCTAAACATCTCTTAGTTTACTAAACAAAAAAAGCCTGGAAAGGCAGGTTGGGTTTGAGGAGAGAAACCATATGATACCGCCACTGGAAATTCAAAACTTTTAGCCTTATACTTCACTCATAAATCAAGCAGTGAAAAAAGAATATACAACGAACTACAGCATAGCTGTTATTACAGGTAAGCAAGAACTTCTCCTGGTTTACTACCTTTCTAGGTTCCTAGACGGTGCAAAGCCCAGGAAAAGATGGACGGTTGGAGGTAGGACTACCGATCCTACCCCGAAGAATCAATCAGTCTGCTACAGAAACTTCAACGCATTAAACGTTTATAAAAAATACAAAAAAATTCGGATTAGAGTCTCATTATTTACTGGAATCGGATAGGCTAAATGACACAGTGGGCTGGTGAATGTCTTCGAGGAGCCAGTCAGCCGATGTGTATTCTCTCTCGCGACGAAAGCAATAATGAGAATAAAGACGTGGAATGCCCGTAAGCGATTCCGGGCTGGAAAGGCTGCTCAGGTAGCCAAAGAAACGAGGAGTTGTGGCATAGAAGTGCTGGGAATCTGCAAGAGAAGATGGAATCCATGTGGACTGTAGAAATTATCAACTGGAGTGACAGTAATGTACTCCAGTCTGGTCGCCCAGACAACAAACACGAGCATATTGAGGGGATGAGTGGCTACCATGATGTCACCAGTGCTAGCCAAAGCCCTAACGTAGTGCAAGCCAATCCCCTCATGCAGGATCATGACAGCAAGATTTGGTTCGAAAAGAAGATTGTGCAGTTAAAATTATCCTATGCTACTCACAGTGCTACAAATAACTCGAAGAAAGAGAAGAAGGAAGATTTTTTATAGACAACTACAAACAGTAATGGACAACATCCCAAATAAAGACATCAAGATCATAAAGTGTGTCAAGAATGTCAAACTGGGAGCAGACAACACAGGAAGAGAACTCATCACTGGTTGATATGCTCTCGCATGGAGAAATGAATGACAACGGAGAACTCTTCTCAGACTTCTGTGTTTTAATTGATCTGGTGATCGGAGGCAGTGTGTACAAGCACAGGGATATACACAAGGTGAACGATATGGATATCACCTGATAGACACAGTACAAGCCAGATAGACTTAATCTCAATCTCGAGGAAGTGGAGACGCGGCTGACCTACTGGATACAAAGTCAAGAAGGGGAGCAGATGCAGGCTCAGATTATCACCTAGTTCAAGAAACTTTCAAGGTGAAGCTGGAAGCCTTCGGAACAAGTGTAGACAGGCCACAATTCAGGCTAAACACTCAGAAACTGAAGGACAAAGCTAAAAATCACAGCTTTACTAGAGATATCAGAGCGAATTCGGGGACACTACGTTTTATCACTGAGGAAACCGGCGTGGAAGAACATTGGAACTAACTCACTGATGGTGATATTCAAAGAAACGTGTATACCTGTTTCAGGAAGGAGGGAGAGATGGGACGAAGAATGACTGTCAACAGATACCTTGGAGCTAATGAAGGACGGGAGGTTGGTGAACGAGAAGTTGACTGAATTCGAAGATGGACAACAGAAGGAGAAGCTGAGTTCACAGTACACCGCTCTTAATATTGAAGTAAAGAAGAGTGTTAAGAGAAATAAAATTCAACTCTACGACACACTTGGGAACTGAAGCAGAACAGGCGGGATGCAGAAAAGAGAGACCTCAGAAGGCTATATCAGGTTACCAGGTGTCTATCCGGAATGAGATCAACCCGGATGATGGAACCAATAAAAGATGTTCAAGGGAGCCTGATTACAAAGCAGGAGAAACAAATCAAACAATCGGCTGATCACTTCAAAGGACTCTTGAATCGGCCATCACCTGCAACTCACCTGTTAGTGGACACGAAATCCCCAATGAAAGCAGAAATCCTAAATGCGATCAAGCTACTGCAGTCCCGGAAGGCAGAAGGACCAGATGGAATTCCCCCGAAGTACTGAAGATTATTTGAGAGTCTGAGGCATATGTGCTCGCACTACTACTGCAAAAGGTTCAGAAGGAAGAAAAGGTGCCTACCGAATGGAAGGCTGGCTATCTTGTCAAAAATGTCAGTTCTACGACACACTGGGAACTGAAGCAGAGCAGCCTCGAAGTAAAAGAGACCTCAGAACATTATGTCGGAATACTAGGTTTCTATCCCGGAGGATGGAGACGTTAGAAGTGAATACAGGAGTAAGACAATGCTGCTTACTATTACCGATGATATTAATAACTGTGATGGACTGCATTAGGCGTCAGACTTTGCGTGGGGAGCGATAAGACACGAGTGTGCTAGACTGCTAAGAAGACTCTAGAAGATCTGGATTTCGCAAATGACTTATGTATAGCGTCACACAGCATGGAAAACGTATAGGTGGGACTCAGAAAACTTGCTGAAGAAACAGCGATGACAGGACTACAGGGAAACGTAGAGAAGATGAAAGTGATGTAGATAAACAACTATCAGCAACAGTAAAAACAACCTGCACCAATCACCATCAACGAAAGAGAAATGACAAGGGTTACTTCCTTTACTTATCTAGTAAGCAAGGTTTGAAACACAGATGGAACGGATGAAGATGCCAAAACCGGAGTCAGGAGGTTGAGATAGACCTTCACCAATCTGAAATCAGTCTGGAAATCTCCTGAACTCAACATAATCAAGAAAATTTGGATTTCAAAGACACATATGAGCTGAGTTCTTCCTTATGGATCAGAAACATGGGAAACGAGTCACGAAAGCATTTCCAGCAGGCCGATGCGGACTTTTATCAGCCCCTGCCTTTGCTGGCTCCATATTGAAGATTAAATGGTCAGAAAGAATTAGCAGCAATAAACTATGGAAAAAACCCATCCAGGAACTATCGTTCAATAAATATGCCAGGTGAAATGGAGACCTATCAGGCATACGCTGAGGAGACGGCCGAATGACATGGCGCACTAGTCCCTCAATTAGAATCCCAATGGGAAACAATGAGTGGGTCTTCAGCGCTAGGGTGACATGGAGGGGATGGTGAGAGGAGGAAATGAGAGATTATGGACAATCGTGTTACCAGCTAAATAAGACAGTTGAGAATAGAACAAAGTGAAGATGTGCTGTTGAAGCCCTATGTTCCACTCGTAACCCAAGGGAATAATAATAAACAAAGAACTTCTCCAAAATAAGTTTTGGTAATAGACGTTTCAGTTAAAAGGTCCATCCTTTTGGTTTACTATCAGACGTAATAGTTACCAGTTTAGCATTCCTCTAGCATTGATATTTTATCGTAAACATTTCGTTTTCTTTAGCACCTTAACTCATCATGTTACGCTAAAGAAACCTCAAATTTTCTTTAATAGGTTAGCACTGAATAAGTCACATTGGAGATTCAACGTTAAAATTCTCTAAAATACAAGGAGTGTTGTTGTCCTTACTTGCAAATCATCCTTGCCATAAAAAGTCCTTTAGATATGATGGAGAAAATTCGTAACTCAGGTGGATGATATAAGTGCGGTCGTATTCTCTGAGCCTGATGGTTAATTTGCGAAGCTTTCGTTGCCTAGTAGGATTAAACCTATCCAATGTAGTCAATAATTATTGATTATTCTAGATGGCAAATATTACCAAACAGATGACGTTCCTGCCTGAGATTTCCCCTTGACTAGGCCATTCATATTTTTAGATGTACACTAAAAGTTGAAACTGATTTAAGTAGTATGAATACCGAGAGGAATACAATGAGACATTATACTAGGTAGTCTTCTGCTTACTAGATAAACCACGGCTTGTTTATATCTTTCGCAGAGTTGCAGCGAAATGTACCTAATACGAATCAAAATGTGTAACGTAGACACACCTCTCAGGCAAATATTAACTATGCCATACATCTATCCTTTAACAAAATGTCGAGTGGAGAAGTATTTAAAACTGGGTAATAAAGTGTAACTGTTTCATCTCAGTCAGTTACTGCTCATCAGTACGCAACCATGATCCCACCATAAAATTAACTCAGGACCTTCAGACTATGAGGCAAGCCAGAAATGGAATCCAGCATTTCATGATTCCTAACTGCTAATGGTTTGTGATACACACTGTCATCGCTAGTCAATATCGTTAGTGAGTATTTTTATTGTCAACTTTGTATCTAACTTGAAATCTGCAGATCGATGCTTGAAAAGGCAGAATAATCAGCATGACACACCCTGATTTTCTAATAAGTTCTTTCAAAACTAATAGTTTACAGATTACACGCATGTATAAAATCTATGTCTTGCAGGTATTAAGTGTGAAGGAAACATTCCTAATATGTACTTCACAAAAACATCTTCAATTTTCTGACGTCATTTCCTTGGTAATCAAGTAAAATAAACGTTGTTAGTTTGGTAGAAAATGAAAGTATTTGCTTTTTTTCCTTTTTTTCAAAAATGCATCACAGAGAAAAGCATTCGTTTGTAATCAATGACACATTTAAACAATAATTTCTTACTTAAATTGTCAATGGTACAAAACTTTTTATGTAGCAGTTGAAACAAAGAAAATGAAACACGCTTGATGTAATCAGTGAAAATTGTGTTTCGCGCGCAGATTTATTTTTTCAATCTCACCCATAATAATCTGTAACAGAATTAGTACTGAGATATTTTGTCAAGTAAAAGAACAAACGTGAACTCTGCTAATCTGTTTGTCCATACATTCATCTAACCAGACAGATATCCCCATATAGATCGATAAACAAAACAAGGTTTTTTAATGTTTTCATTAAAGTTTCATATAAATAGTTCGCTTCATAGACAATGGTGTTAAAAAGGAAGTCAGAGAGAAGAAAATTTATTACTGCATGGGTAAACTCAAAAGTCTAAAATAGAACAGACTTAGGAAAATATTGAAACAGAAATAAAGCTTACAGGAAAACAGTAAACGCTTGACCTCAATTGATTATCTGAAATTAGAAATAAATGCTTGAATGATCTGACTGACTAGTGTCTCATCTCAAAATTTCGATTTAAAACGTTGACGAAATGTAAATATGTTAATTTTGTTTACTTAATATCTTTAAATTTAACAATATCTCAGTTGACAAATCTAATCTCTATTCAACTTGTATACCATTGACAAGCTTAAGCAATTATTTCTAATTAGTAAGTGATACAATACATTCAGCTCTTTATACATCTAACATCATCTTACATGAAGATTAATACATTTCAGAAAGCCATTCAAAGGCTGTCATGCTAATATTTGCTTTATGATGGTACTAAGCATTACACAAGCTTTAAATTTGTTTCCGAAGACACTTTTGTTTAGTCACAAGCCACTATAGCCACAAAGTGATACGGAATACCATCCATCGCCTTATTGTTTGAATGCCTACAGTGAGTTATTCCTTAGGCTGAAACCAACAACAATACACTTTTCTTCATTCTTTCATGAGTGTGCGTTCACTTGAGACTTTCTAAATTGAATATTAGAATAACTAGTTCAGCAGGGAGTGTCTTTTCGGCGAGTTCATTCACTAAGCTGTATATTCGCAGTAATGTGTAATTATTTATATGTACGTACATTAGGTTTGTCAGACAAGAATAAAATTGGTTGGGGTTGTTGCTTACGTAATCAAAACGTTTCACCTACAGAGTCAGAAGAAGCCTCCCGAAAAAAGTAGGCTTCCGTACACTTTGCATTGCCCAGACCTCAGCGATCCGGACATAAATCCCTGAATTACGTACAGAGAAGAAACTTCTCTACACACCTTAACATGGGTATAATTTCAAGTCCCACCGTAACGATAGAAGACAAGGGCCAGACAACAGATCATTTATTTAGAAAATCAAGAGATATAGATTTTTTTTGTACATTATTATTCGTTATCGTTAGCAGAGAAACAACATCTTCTGACTAGTTGTTTTCTTGCAGAAGGTTATTCTGTACCATTTGTGACCGTTTCTGAAAATGTTAAGCCATATATCTGCGAATCGTATTTGTACACGTTAAGTCTGCTCTGATTAGTTGGTGAGTTCCTCGAAGTTAAGCTTTGTTATTGTTTTTTCTCATGATCTTGATTCAGGACGTAAACATTGACTTGAACTGTTGTCTACAATTTTGGGCTTGCAGACAGCTCTTACCACACTACAACTTTGGTAATAAGGCTGTTTTTTAATGTTTGTATGGCATTTTTTATTCCTTTACGTTCCCAATGGAACATAGTGCTTCAGACTAGAGTACTAAACTTTCAGTGGCAGTGGTGTAGGATGGGGTTGCTAGTCTTATGCCCAACCTTCCCTCTTCATCATTCTTATTACTGACGAAGTAAAGGAATGCATTGGTTGGGATTGAACCCCAAAACATCTGCATGTTTAGCGAGCATTCTACTGCTGTACCACCAGCACACTGTATGACATCTTAGAAACATCTTTTTTCTTCCTCAACCCTTTATTTACTCTTTCCACCTATTATATAATTTATTTTGAACACTTGTCTCTAAGCTCCTTCATTCATATTACGTTACCCTTGTCAATAGTTACTCATCTTCACCATCCCTCATCACACTTCGACTATTTATCACATGTTTTGAAACATTTTGACGACGTAAACAACAATCTGGACTAATTTTTAGTCTTCTTTGACAAACCTAATGTACATACACACAGATAATTACACATTATTGAAATTTTACAGTGAAGTAAATGAATTCGCCGAAAAGGCACTCTTTCTGAATTGAATCTAAATCATTCATTCCTATTCTAGCAGCTTTCTTTCATCAATGCACTTGAACAACTTTGTTGTAATGTGAAACATTTCTTCCAATATAACTTATGAGATTGGATATATTCATGGTAAATTAAAAGAGATATTTCAGACTATTTCGGGCATTTTAGTGGCTTCACTTTACTTTTATTATTTTTTTAAAACAAGTAGGAAATATTAAAGTGGAAGGTAAGTGTCCAAAAAAAGTCAGTAATATTGTCGTATTCTTCTTATGACAAACTAATTTAGGTTAGTTTAAACATAGTAGCTGGCTAAGTTTGTGCTAGTCTGCACATTAAAGCACAACTGGTAAGCCTTTTCTATAAGTAATCATTGAAATAAACTGTTGTCCGCAAACTGGACCACAGGTCATCTCACTGATATTTTTCGAAATCATAGCCAACTGATGGGTAAAAACATATGGCTACTGTATTGAAATGGTCCGCTGAAATAGTCCTACCAGCAACAACACCAGTTGATTTTACCCCTTCAAAAAATCTACCCTCTTCTGTCTTGTCTTTTGTGCCCTTATTGTTGATGAAACAGCAATCGAGTTATCATTGTTCATGAAAACGATTTGAAACATTCTCAATGTTCAACAGTTGTACCCCAGGTTATGTGGGAAACATGATTCTATCGGACTGTTTAGTACTGTTCTGTAGTCGGGATACATTTAGGTGTTTTGTGGAGGGGTGTTGTAGTAACCTGATGTCAGCTAGTAGAATCCTGACAATCATTCAATGTTCGATAGTTTGGTTTGTAAATGTTAATTTTGTTTTTACGAGCTGATCACCGATCGGTATCAATTAGAGAACCATTGAAAACCAGGGGAGTACTGGACAGCTGCTGTTTCATCCTAGTTTGGGAATCATCGGCAGTACGCACACTCTGTGGTTAGAACCCAGGACGAAGTTTTAATCCTCGCAGGTTTCCAAACTTTCAAATAGACTTTCAATCAGTGAAAAAATATTTATTATTTAGCATTTTTCAGAACAAATTGGATTCTTAAAAGGTGTAGTTCAGCAATCATTCATAACGCATAGTTTCTCAACCCTTCAACTGAGAGTTCCTGATTAAAATATTGCGTTTTGCATCGCAAAGCCAACTGGATGTGACCATCAGTATAGTTTGCTATTTCAAGTTGATAAGTTGTCATGAGCAGTTTGTTTCCGCCTCACTAGTCACCGATGCATATAAGCATTCAGATCATAATATGTGATTTGCCTGATACAATAAATGACTAGTTAACAGCGAGCTCAATCCTAAAACAGTTAGACTGAAGAGTTTAAATGACTTTGTCCTGGCTAAAAAAACACTGTTGGATACCTAAAATATGTCGAATAGGGAAATAAAAGCTCCAAAAATCTTTTTCGGTTAAGCCATTCAAAATATAACTGTACAGATGGGAAAATAGTGTTATTTACAGCCTTTATTTGAAAAGATTATAGAAATGGTGAGACAGTAATATTTTTTTCGAAACAGTTTACATAAAGAAATCTAATGTATCAGCAATTAGTCTATTTCCACTTCGAAATATTATGCATTATAATGCTGTGCAAAGAATAACTATCGTCTTCAATATTTGATTGATTCATAAACTCAATTAAATACATAGATAAACCTCTCAGTACAATGTTACTTATGCTGTATAACTATCATTAAAGTGTAGAATGTAGAAGCACTGAAAACCAGGTGGTACTAGACAGCTGTTTCGTCCCGATTTGAGATTGTTCATCAGGACACACTGATGATCCCACCAACTGTCGAACTTAAGGCCTTCAGGTTTCCAGGTGAGTGTATGGACCATCTGGCCACTATTCATATATATTAGATTACTACCATATCAATATTTTCTCCGGACGAAGTAACAATCACTACATAAACTCCATTAGCCAACATCTAAGTTTACTCATTCAGGTAGAAAATGGGATTCGGAGTGTAAAGATTTCAAAATATTTTATAAAAAACAAGTATTCATTTGTTTTTAAATATGCATACATATCTCTTTCTATAAGTTGTAATGCTGACCTCATTTTATTGACTGGGTCTTTTAGTATTCATAGGAGGTTGGGGGGCTGGCTGCTAAATTACACGTCAGACTGTTGTTTTATATATAAAGCCAGCTATTTGTAATCTCTTGACCTATGTTCAGCGCCTCAAAACAGTTTTCTATTTATACTTCCTTTGGTTTCCGAGTGTAACACAAGGCTTGAGCAGTACATCTCGATTATACCCTCTTTTCTGCAGTCCATCTTGGCCAACTTGACGACCGCTCGTAGGCTTTATCTTCCTTCTCATACAATCTCTACCATGTCACGCCCATGTACCCAACTTGTCGTTTCTCTTTCGGTGGGTCTAGCACGAGATGTCACTCAACAGTCTACTCAGAATTTATCTGATCAACCTCCATTTCTTTCCGTATATTTGTTGAGCAGAAGGTTCTTGGTTAGTTCCTCGCCTAAATTTCTCGTTGCTAATCCATTCTGGCCGCTTAACCGTCAGTTTGAAGCTAACCTTAGATGAAGCTGAAAGAAATACAGAATTCAGGTGACTAATACCAACTGAAGGTTTTATTTCGTCTTTTCAGTATTCTGTTATAAGAGCTTCCCCTAGATGAGTACTCAAAGCTCCAACGAAGTTAAGTCACCTTGTCTTTTTCTTCATAATACATAAGATGTCTACTAAAATCGACTAAGTGAATATAAAAAAATGAAATAAATATAAGACCTCCACCTATATATGGTCTTACATCATCAACAAAAACAACAACAGACAGCCCAAAGTTGCCGACGATAAAACTTGTTATTTAATCACTTAAATTCCATGGAGGATTTCATCATGAGCTGATGTCAGTTAGAGAACCATTGGAAAACCTGGGAGTACTGGACAGCTGTTTCGTACTAGTTTGGGACTCTTCACCAGTACACACCCAACACCAGGGTTCGAACCCAGGTTACAAGGCGACAGACCTCGTAGACCATTGAGCAACTGAGACCTGATCCAATGTTCCTTGAATTCTAACTTCTGCCAATTCACGACATAGTGCGACCATTTCGCAATGTCTTCTTCTATGAGTTATCGCCTCATCTTCAAACTGCTGTACCCTACTGGTCACGGCTTCCTACGTCCTGGGTTGGACCAATGTCGGTGGGTGCGTACTGTGAAGAGTCCTAAACTAGGACGAAACAGCTGGCCAGTACTCCCACGTTTTCCAGTTGTTCTCTAACTGATGTCAGCTCATGATGAAATCCTCCATACAATCAAAAAAATCCCTACTTAACCAATACCTGAGAATAATCATTTAAAGTTTGGAAATAGTAGAAGATGATGTGTTTTTTAACAGCGAATACACTAAAATTTCACTTGAAATCCTGTCTACAGTACAAATTTCAGGCGACAAATGAAAATTTCTGACTATATTTTCATTTTAAACAAACATCTCTTTGCAGTAAACGATTCACTAATCCCTATGCACTATACCTTATTCCTCATAGGTTGTTCGCTCAAAATCAACTGAATTGTCAGCCTATGGCAGGAATATTTATACGGCCAATTAGAATTAAGTTACTTCTGCCTGGTGATTTTAGTCAAGTTATCAACTTTTGTTTTTGTTTAATATTTTAATAATTTCATGAAAATTCCAAGTTGTCAAATATAAATTAAAAATATAATGTAAAAAAGGAATGACAGTTTTGTGTAAACTTTCTGCATATTGGCGATAAAAATCATACATCAACCGACTAGTATGGATAGTGTAACACAGTAGATTTGAAAATATGACAACAGAAATAAATCAGGCTACTGAAGAAAGTAATGAAATTTCCTATTCCAAGAATCCTACATCCAGTCCTTCTTCTTCTTCAGCTCCTTCAGCAGCATGTAATGAATTCAAAGAAAACGTTGTCCCATTGGTTAGATTAGTAAGTTGTATTTTGGTGATTATCCAAACTTCTTATCGTAAGTATATGTGCGTATATGTGTATAAATACCCTTCTTTATTTACTTTGGCTGCTGACTCTCATGAACCAAGTATTCAAATTATATATATATATATATATATATATATATTTATGAATGCGACATTCCTGAAAGTTGTCATTGCCAGTGATTAATGAACCCAATCAACGTGTTGAATTCTTTCTTTACGTCACAGTGCAAGAGGAACACTGATAGTGAAAAATAATGTGATCTTAGTTTATCCTAATACTGAAATACGTGCACGGGGATACATAAGTAAATGATCCCACCCCCTTCCCGTAAGTTTACTACCATGGATACTCAATTTCCCAATATATTAGATAAAACAGTGAAAGGTAACAACATGAAGTATCATGTTCAAATAGTGACTTTATACAATAAATGTGAAACGTAAGCTCCTGACTGAAGATGACAAAGTTAACGACGTTTAGTACTAAGACATAATGCAGACATTTTCTTGACATAATTATAATCTTTCAAACAGCCAGTTCCCTTTATTAGTCTGAATAAAGAAAGAACGAACATTTCTGCAAGATAATGTGGACTCGTTGTATTTCCTGGATTCTCCTCAGTGGCGTGCATCCTGAACAAACCAACTATATGTTGCAAAATTTCTAAACATACTTTTAACAGTGATTTTAATCAATAGATAGAAAGTATAGGCAACATAATTTCAAAGATGATGTAGGTATACGATTATTTAGTGTTAAAAGAGTAACTTTTTATATAGCAATTAGACATAGGGGTGGAATCCAGATTTCTCTTGGAAATAAGGATGGACCAGAGATGAACAACAGAGTTAATTTATACATCTTATAGTAGAGTATTCAGAAGGGTGGGAGGTGAATACTAAAGTAAAATTACAAAATAGATAAAATGATTTAATTTAGTAGATTTTGAACCTTAATAGTAGGTTCAACTCAGTGAATAAAAATAAGGATTAACCGCAGTGTTATGCAACAGAACAGAACACAAATGTATATGAATAAAAACAATTTTGGTTTCCAGGCTAGTGAGACATAGGTCACATTATCTTTCTGCATGCATAGGTTAGGTCGAATTTTTTTTGATAGCAATGGCTTTCGCGAACCGAAGTAAACATGATTTCCTTTGTGTACTGAGTATTTTGAAAGCCTGACTAATTTCCACAGTATGTCTCGTATCAGTTAGGCGTCTGGCAATCACACATGGGAATACTTTGCTGTGTTTCACATAGAGACTTTAAGGGATATGCTTGGAAAACCTAGTAGACGATCTCCTCTCAATCCATCCTATGTACTTGTAGTCGCAAGTGCAGCTGATTCCGCTCCGCTTTTTTAGATGTACACCAAAACACATAGATTATTGACAAGACCATAGTCTTACAAGAACTCTGATGACATCGAAAATCCGTTTTTATGAACAATCCCCACGTCGATTTAAAAGACTTTTGACTGCTTAACGTTATACTGAGTACCAAGCAGTTTACTGGTATATTTATTGACCTCGTAGGTGCTGACAAGAGGATTGTTTGGATCGTTTGAGATTTTATCAAATGTGAGTTTATTTTCCTGCGCACTCAGTACTATTAAATGGAAACTTCTTAATGAAACAGATGTAAGGAAAACAATAAATACTGAAATTCAGTCTTAGCATACGTAACATTATACATACTTAGTTACATTTCTGTACAACACACGACTTCGAATTTCTTTCAACCAACTAGTCACAAGATTTATAGCCAAGTACTCCAACACTGGGCTCCATGTTTTGAGAAGATGGGAAGAAAAATAATAACTACTCCAAATCAAGAGGAATATTTTAAAAACTATAGTTATTTAAATAATTAACTGACATAATTCAGTGATTTGCTAGTTTAACGCATATAGACTTGGTTCTAACTGATTAACGATGTATCAGTAAAAAAGGGTTGACACAGGTTTTGATCTAGGTTAAGGATGGATGTTTAGTCCACAGATGACACTGACATTCAGTTTACCCTGACATTTTTTTTCGTTTGTACATATTTTGACGTTTTTCAATAAATAGATCGCTGTTTTGCTAAATTAAGCAAATGTGCCTAATTGACTTTGATAACTGTGCAACCCCAATCAGCAACTTTCTATGATTATAAAATCTGAGAGTGGCGAAGTCCTACGCTTATGGCTTTTCTTAAGTTGTAATCTGTGTTAAATATATCCTAAGTAATGTAAGTTTATTAAAATTTTCTTTCGAGGGAATATATTAGTGACAGTTACCTATACATCAGTTTCAATATTAATATCTACGTCAATTTTACTGGGTTTTTTTGCCCAATAATGCCATTCAGTGGTTTTAAAATAATAAGAAAGAAATATTCATTCTTCGAAGTTATCAGCAAGTACATATTTCTACAACAAAATCCCTTAACAGTAGAAGAAAAATGATAAATGTCATTAGAAAAAGGAAATATCCCAGTTAGCTCGCACTGATCAATAGAAGAAAGGGTATAACGTCTATTTTTGCACAATATTTTGCAAGTGATATAGCCTAACAGTACAGTGACTGCACATTTTACGAAATCTAAGGCTCCAGTTAAGAGAAAAAAATTATTCTTCATAGCATAAAAATTGGATGAGTCTGTTAAAATTTCCATACTGTTTTATGTTATAAACACTTCACACAATTGTGGTTTTGTACTTTACAATTCAGTTATGCTCTTCTTAAGTATACAGTATTTGCGGTTTCCTGGTTATCTCACATCGGAAAGTTACTTCATTAAGTTACACATGCCTTTCATTGTCCTACTACGAAAAATTTTTAGCGTATAATTCAACCCCATCAAAATCATCCACCTGAGCTACAAATCTCCTGCCTCATATCCAGCACAAACCTTCACGTTTATTTTATAAAATTGTATTCATCACCTGATATAGATGTCCACTTGTATTAGATGAGGTTAATAAAATCTCCGGAAACAATAAAACTGATTCAGAGTGACCAGAAGAGACGGATAATAAACTCGTGATGAATTCTAAAAGATTTCTTCCTATTTAAGTCCTCACCAAAGATGTGGTCTGAAAACACAAAGAAAACTCCGTAATTTGTCAGTCAAGCTTAGAAAATACAACTTCATACATGTTATCTTTTTCATCATGTCCATATTTATCTGTTTCTCTATCAATGTATCTTGCAACAATAATCATATAAGGCATCAGAATGCAAATTAACGCACTGAGTTTTTCAATACTTGGTCTTTAAGGAGTAAATTTGCTTTTGTGAGTTGATCCCGGATTGAAAACCAGAGAGTACTAGACAGGATGAAAGAGCTATCCACTACTCCCTGGTTTTCAAAGCAGTGAAGTCTGTCATCCCAGAAACAGGCGTTAGTTCAAAAAAGTAAGTTTATCATATAGTCTGATATATCATCACCTATAAGGATTATTGACTGAAATCCATCTGTTTCTTAAATATTTACTATAACTATTCTTTGACATTTCATAGTCGTCAAGTATAGATCGATAGGAGATAGACAACAAAACACTGATCGTGAAAGATCTTCTTATATTGTAGATTGAAAAAAATATATTTAAATCGTCTTCCTTCCCTCTCTTAACCCATTTATAAACTGATGGTTTGAACTACATGACACTATATACTACTGTTTGATTGAGATGAGTAGTTTTATATCATTTACGCTAACTAACACTGCTGTCTAGCCAGAATGAAGTGATCTAAACACCAGACGACCGTTTAGCTCATTTGGAGCAGAGGTAATCTGTGGTGCACTCGGTTTGACTAGGCTCAGAGAATGGAATCAGTAGTGTACTAATACGCCGTACTACATTGATACAAATTGTATAAAGTAAATATGAGTATTGCACATTACGTGTTCGTCATTCAACTTAGAATAGACTAGGCTTTACTCATTGAATTATGAATCCATCCGTTATGTTTGTTAGAAAATGACGATTTTCAAACTAATCAAATAATATTCTTTATCAAATCTGTGAATAAAGTATTTCATATTTTAAATTTCATACTCTCAGATCAAACGTTTATTCAAATATTTTATGGTCTCTTTTTCAATAATAATGAGAACTGCGTCTGATGAGAATAATAATATACTACGCTCTGTAGCAGTATTACGTCTATCTGCTTAACGGACATCTACACTTAGTACTGTTGAAGTGATAAACACTCTCCAACGGTCAGTATTTGATGAAAATTCTAGACTTTACGCAGTCAACAAATACATATAAGTTTTTTGATTGCACACTAGTCAGTAACTAGTGTAGTGTGTCTAGTCCTTGCTTCCTGCCGATTGCCTCCAACCATCTAATACCAACAATCCCCAGTGCACCGTTATAGCGAGTCACCTAGCATGGTGGCCACATTGCAAGCTTCACTGATAGAATTCAGTCTGCAGTGAAGACAGGACTAGACACATTACACTAGTTACTGACTAGTATGCAAAAAAATATCCAATACAGTCCTACAGGAGCTCAATCGCGAGCCTGAATAGCTCATTGGTAACGTCTTTGACTGAAGTACTGGGTGACACGGGTTCGAATCTCAGAAGGGAAATGAGTTCCTTCAAGGTTGCAGATACGCCTTGCTGACTGGTGAGTGCCAACTAGCACGAAACCTAGGTCCAAGGCTTCCTACCGACTGCCTCTAACCATCTAATACATATAAGTTTTATTAATTTTAAACACCAGAAAGTGAAAAATAATTGAATCAAAGCTTTTAAATATTCTGATTAATAATCATGTTTAACAACTAAAACTGTATTCGTTTTTGACGAAAAGTAAGCAATTCACTCATGCTAATTAACTGTAAGTCTCTATAAAGATAGAGTTGGTCACCAGATAAGAATGAAAGGGTACTTGGTTTTTATAGATTAACATATATTCAAATGTACTCACTTGCTACAGCCTACTGAGTTAATTGCAATCGGTGTTTGATAGCCAGTCATTATTTTATTGGATATTTAGACGTGCATTGATTGTAGATATAGCGTTATTTAGTGTTATCTCGTTTCGATTCTATTTATAGCTGATATAGGTGTGTGATTAATCCCATTGTACAAACAAATTATCTCACATCAGAAAAATTACCTGAAACTTAATATTAGTCAAAAGCTTTCGCTTCTTTAAACCAATTCACAGCTGTGTGCAGACTCAGTAATATTGTCAAGTGTTAATTTACAGTAATATGACTGGTTACAGGATTGACCATGAGGTGACATAAGTTAGAGAACCACGAGAGTACTAGAATTCTACTGAGAAGTCGTACCCAGCGCAGTTCACCAAGTCGGGCAAGAGGGCAGTTACTCGCCCATGACACTGGCTTCCGGTTGCTCAAAGTATACATCACAAATTGGCGTGCGTTGGAATTCTTGGACCATTGGGTCCGGACCAGATGGCTTAATGTTCTACAAGCTCGTCTCATAACGGGAAGGTTCTAGTGTTTAACTTTGGCGGTGGTTTTGTGCTGATGAACAGTCCTAAACCAGGAGCAAACAGTCGTCCAGTACTTCTGCGTCTTACGATGATTCTCTATTTGATGTCAGCTGGTCATCAATCCTGTAGTCAATAATATTATTTTGAATAAAATAACCAAATTTAGTACGATCTCCCTATTATATAAATTAACTCCAAACAGTAGATCAAGGTGCAGATATATACAAGCCGCCCTGTTAACCTTTCCGGTTGCTTCTCTTAGTATTTGTTATTTAATTATCTTTCAGTTAAAAACAAGTCAAATGAAAGCTCGGACCAGTCTGCCTACTTGCAATAATAATTCATACAGTTTCCCTAATAATCATAAAATCACTTATTTTGGTTACTATAATTACTGAATTAGCCAATTTACCGCTCAAAGTGAGTACAAACGTTTTAGCAGTAGAGATTTAGTAAGTTTATCGTGTATAAAATCAATATCAGCTTATCAGTTATTCCATTAAAATGTTCACTTTTTCTACCGTAATGATATAATATCACTGTTAGATGGCACACACCATTAAACTGAATAAATCCTAGACGGTTATGGAAATTGGTAAGAAGCCCTGGGTCTCATATTCAAATGTGCCGTGAAGATTCTTTAAAAAAAATACCAGTGTATTTTTTATATCTTTCACTCCAATTTGTAACTGTTAATCTACTGTAAGCCATAAATAACACCTCAAGATGTGTTATACAAAACAAAATCGCACATCAACTCTGTCATTTTTTTACCGAATAAATTTGTTTTTCAATGAACCATATGTTATCAGAGCAAAGTGGATCTCACTTCATGATAAACATGCATGACTGCCTGCACAAATTGAATTAAAATCATAGTTTAAGAAAATATTCTAACTTCTCCCTTAGTTGACTGAAGGTAATTGGCAGGGAGCGCTTGATTTACGTTCCTCACCTACTAGCACTCATCACCAGCTCGAACTAGCAACTGTATGAGATTAAACCTTGAGCTACCAGTTACTGCAGTCATAGAGATTACTACTCAGATGTTCTTCATTGTAGTGCTGCAGGAGGTGTTACCCAGAGTGGCAGTCTAGTTTGTGACAAATTACATTACATAGTCCACTAAACATCCATGATAACCATTTTCACTATTAAAAAATCAGCAGTTTTACCGTTCATTGCTTTCTGATTTAAAAAACAGCCATTTGTTTGCTAACATAAGTATTTTGGATAAGAAAGGTACCTCAAGTAGTTTACCGATAAGCTAATCGAATGGCAATCAGACGGTTCGATTTTACACTAGTATTTGCTCCTTCACCCAAACTGTCTCCTAAATGGACTGAACGACATTACCATTTTTAATTTATTAGTTCTAAACTTTTTCTTAACATGTTGCTTAAAAGCGATGCAAATCATAATAAAATTTGCATCATCAACTGTTTTTATTCAGAACTAAATAAAACACTAGTCGAACAATAATTGAGGCTTACAAGTGCAACGTATCGTTTGTATCATGCATACACTGATGTCAAGCTTAGACAGTACAGTTTTCCCATTCCTTTGCGGTTTGTGATCATAGTGGCATTCACCATTGGTCAATTGTCCAACAAATGGAATGGTTTAAAACCCAACTGTGAGAAGATAACATTTTTACCGTAAGTTATGCACTTAACTTTTCCAGGAAATGTCTGACATACTTCCTCTCCGAATACCACTTATTAATTTACCGAAGACATTATGGATTACCATAATGAAAAAACTTAGTTCCACAGAAGTGCGGCTAATTCAACCTCATAGAGAGTGTTTAAAACCTCGTCTTTATTTATCAACCAACTAAAAGGATCCTTCTCAAATTCATGAGGTCTTCAGATCAACGTATATCACAAATGCAAATATCACAACAAAAATAAAGTTGACATCATGAAATTACCAACAAAATAAAAATGACTATTTAGCTGACTGTATTAAATAATGTATTACTTAAGTGTAACCCTGAAAACTTGACTTTAAAAACCACTCCATGTAATCAGAAAGAGACGCTTGCGGGCCCTTGTACTAACTTCGTGAATAAAATTTACAAAATAAAGTTGTGTAATTTGTATTCTCTCATATATTCTGTTCTATTAAGTAAATTTTATTCTTTCATCTGAAGGTCCCTCGCCTTACTCCTTTTCTACCACTTTATAAAAACATATTTTCTGCAGCTACACAACCTATTTTACTGATATACACTTTCTAGTGAAACTCTAGTCTATCCCTAAACTTTGGACTCTGACTTATATTATCCCAGACTTCTGATATCTATAGTTCCTATGAATCACTCTCTGTTTTCATTATAAAAACTGCATTCAAATCTATTTTGTAATTCATACTTTTGTGCCTTTTAGACTGTAGCCAGCTGAGAAGAATTCGTCAAAAATTAAGGAAATGAGATGGCGCATTAATCGTTTTCGCTCTGTTCAAGTCTTGATTATTGCTTAAATGTAAGTAAGCTATGTGGTCAATAAGAAGACTGAATAAAATTGACAAGATAGTCGGAGTTTTAGTCAACTTAAAATCAGTTGAAGTATAGCTGTAGAGCTATGATTTCTCTATCTGAATTACTGGAGTTTAAAAATGCAAAAGAGGCGAAATCATATTATCTTTAGCAGGTTGCTCTTTACTTCGTAGGTTACTATGAAGGAATAGTTTGTTAAGAAAGAATGCCTAGTAGTATTGAGCCACTGCTATCTTTTCAACTATTCTGTTTTGAAATCTTACATAGTCACATTTTCTCTCTTTTCTGATTGCACACTGATCAAAAATCATTCATCAAATTATTTGTCTCATCACATAGTTCTAATGACTTTGCTCAACTTCTCTTATGTATTGATTAATGTCGGCCAACTATAGTTATAACAGCTCATAACTTCTGTAAGCATCTTCTTTTGTGAAAAAAATGGAATTGTACAAATAAAAATGTGAATTCACCGAAAAGGGCCTATTCGCTGAATTATTTTTGTTTTTTAAGTCCACTTTGTACTCGTATCCCAATGCAGTTTCTGATTTAATTTTAATCTGTCTTTACTAACTGCTGTATCCTATCATTAACGGAATTATAACTTTAGAGCCAGTTGAATAAGTTATTGAAGACAACTATTTGCCTTAACTGTTCATGTTGTGAATTAAATAATCACTCAGTTTATTGTATTCGTCGATAAGTACTACTTTTAATAGCGAAAAACATTTGGCAAGTAGTTTCTTGAATGTTATAACGAAATCAGATGATGAAAATATTGACCTTTATCATCAACACTGAAAAAATATAATTGAGACTTTATTTATATCTTTACTACTGAGAAAATCAGTAATAATAGGGTACTCTATACAGACTGGCTACTGAAAGAAAACATGTTTTTTTGTTGTAAGTACACTGTCTACATCAAAATCATCCACATGAGCTACGACTCTTCTCTACTATTTCAGAAAACAGATGTGTTTAAATTTCAGTATCTAGTAAAGATACGAACTGGTATCACTATAAAATTTGAAAGTTACTGGTAAAAATAAATTTTCCGCTATCAAGCATACTTCCCGATTTTCTTTCTTCGATCAAAATAATAATGACTGATGATAATTTTCAAATAGACTCATAATGATTCACAAAATGAAAACTCTAGTTAACAGATTTACCTAAGGCAATATTCACAAAGCAGTATACAATCGAATATCAATACAAATAATGTTCACATAAAATAGCGAAGGACATCAACAAGATTAGCTTAACTACCTACCCAGAAGGCAAATTTTTAACTCAGTATTGTCATTTTCTTTTAAACATAACGATTCTTAAACCTCGAAAAATGTTCATTTGACATAAAGCACATTGATGTAATATTAATTGCTCGATGGAGTGTTGAGCTCAGTTTATTGCTCATGATTATATTTGTGTGTTAATACTTCCTAACTTGTTTCATATACTGCCTCTTCATTCTTTTTTTAATACATTTGGGATTTAACAAGATCTAGAGTAATGAGTCTTTCTTGGTTATGTGATGTGCAAAACAATTCAAAAATCACTATACTTGCAGCTGAATGAAATGAAATAACATAGCTGAACAGGACTAAATTATCGAAAAACAGTGCAGTTTGGTGGAGAGACGTTAATCACTGAATCTAATGTTGATCGAATCACGCAATATAAAAAATGAACAATTCTGTTAAAACCCAAGGAGTAAAACCATATGAAGCGAGTTTTATTCACGACTCGCAGTTATTCCATTACGTTTACCTAGGGATAATTATATACCTTGATAAGGCTTACCTAAATTTAGCTCTCCCACTGTCATTAAGTATAACAGTATACATCACAGCCATACAAAGCATATCGAGATACTATGAGATTAAATATGCTTAGTAGTTATACTTAAATAAGACTATGGCTTTTCGGAAATGAAATCACTGAATGCCACAGTCGTCTTTTATTTTTTAACACAATTCAAACTTAATTACTTCCGGTAGTTTTAATCATACCAAGATGATGCTAATCATATTCTTATACCTGTTCATTTTATAGGTAGCACCCAACACCAAATATATTTCTTCCCTGACCATAAGTATATACTTTGTATGAGACACATTTACCTAGAAGATAGTTTATTTGAATCCATATGGTATAGAAACAGTTTTTTAATGTTACTAAAAGTTTGACTTCAGTTCATGCATTGCAGTCTACAGCGCATACGAGGACTAGATGACTTCGAAATATGTTACGAATGATATCAACTATGGTAGTGAAACAGAAATACTTTTACCAGTAGAGCAGCACCATTGTCTCATGACTATTGAAGTTAAGATTTGTCTACAGGCAATGAAAAGTTAACCATATGAAGGTTAGTCATTCCCAAGGGATTAAAACCTAATTTTGTTGCGGGGAAAGTTATATGTTTACATTTTTGAAAATACATCACGATATTAAAATGCGATTTTGTTTAATTAAAACTATTTCACATTATCTTATCAATAACTTTATATGTTACTGCCTTGACTCCATACTTAAAAGGTGACTCAATCCGTCAACAGTTAGATAAGTTTAGCCTAATAAATTGTGCTTCAATCTCTCTGCTTATCATACGAACAATGTAAATGAACAAGCGAATAAAACATCATAAATAAGTTTGTATACCGCCCCTTTAATGTAACAACTAGTAATTGTTGTTTGAAGAAATAATACTTTGGATAGATTTCAGGCTGATTTCTGTAGTCCTTAATTTTCAAGTAAAAGCAGTTACATGATAAATAAGCTATTGATTTTTTCCGGTTTTATTGATGAGTATTTGCAACTATGTTAATTTGCAAATAATTAATTAAACCTATTCATAATACATGATTAGAATATCTAGGTGGTGAATTTACTGTTTTGTACATCTATAGATTTAATGAGTCTATGACATTAAATATAGGTAAAACAAACCCTGAGAAATAAGGCATCATGTCAGAGAGCTAAAATAAATGCTATAGTTTACATGTTATTGTTTGAAAGACTACCAGTGGAATCGAATGTGCGCTTATTAGAAGAAGACATATAACCCAACAATATTGCTTTATGCCGATAAATATAAAATTTTAACCAATAATGATCAATTTGTGTATCAGATCTATGTGTTTGGTGTTATACACATAGCAATATTAACAAGGATTACTATAACAGTTACACAAATGACAGTAACATCAATGATAACAAAAGTGCAAGTGCTAGACACAGGTGGTGATAATAATGTAAACTTTCAATAATTAAACTAGACCAAAACCTCACGAAATGGGAGGCTACGTAAGGCTGAAAATAAAGTGGGTAGATAGAGTTTAAATAAATATGACAAAATTATGAAAGCAGCTAATAATTAGGAAGTGTGAGAAGTTCTTATAAATTTATTAGACTTACCTAAGAGAAGAGAAAGTCCATGGTGAAACAAACTTCCTTTAAATGCAAAGATTAGGGTTATTCTCGAAATTTGCCATACCTTCAGTCATTATGAAACACGATGTCAGATTCATTTCAAAAAAATCAGTGGGATGCAACAGATGAATATGAGAGTGCTTCTTCCGTCCAGTGGTGATTAATCAAATGAAGTAAAATTGAGCTTTCAAAAGATTTCGTTTCGCCTTCCCCAAAATATTAAGAAAAATGCTGAATAATGAGTTATTTAGACTGCCTAGTTGTTGGCTTTATGTAGCTTTCTGTGATAGAGCAGCCAAATTTTTAAATTCACAGTTGGTTGGCTAAAAATGGATGAACATAGGTTAATGGCACCAAAATGGTTCTTTAAACGTTTAAATAATGAAGAAGAGAATCTTTAAAAATTCATATTAAAAAAACATTACTACATTCAAGATAAAAATGACACAAAATTTCTAAAAATTCTTTACAAACATATTTTGGCCACACTATTCACATATTATTTGATTATGTTAGGAAATAAATCAAATATTATGACTAGGTTAGTATTAAAAAAGAGTGTTTCTAATCGGACGACTTTCATTTGACGGCAGCCTACTTAAATGAGTGAGCCCTCAGAATTCCCATCCAACAAAATGCTTAGCTAATTCTTGATCTCTAAATGTTTTATTCATGAAATTAAATCAGATGATCACTACATTAACTAGCTTTCAACAAAAGGCTGTGCAATTCTGGAAAGAAATGAAGAAAGAATATACACAACTGATTCCCTCTTCGTATAAGAAGACGAAATATTACGAAACTAAATGTGCTGAAAATTTCTCTACGATGTTCTGACATGTTGACTGAAATAAATCTTTGTTATTATATTAGTATTAAACATGTCTGGATAAATTCAATCCTAAATAAACCAACCAAAGCTAATTGTAGGAGTTTTCTTAGTTACTGAAGCAAAAATAACCTTATTAATATCGTGGTAAACCACACCGAAAATCCATAATATAAAGATGAAATATTTAAATACAGTAGAAGCAAGTAATCATAGATTTTTCTCCTTCACGTTCCCATTGGAACATAGGGCTTCAAGCTAGTGGCGTGAAGTTTCTGTCTCAGTGTTTATTTTTACAGAATGGGGTTGCTAGCCTCACACCTAACCTTTCCTCTTTATCACCATTACATCTGGCTTAGCGAGGTAAGGGAGTGAGTCGGCCAGGGATCGAACCCCGAACCACATGCATGGTCGGCGAGTATCCTAACCGCTGTGCCACCGATGCTAATCACAGGTACTTTAAGAAAAGAAAATAGTGAGATTTTTTCTTGACTGGTGACTAGTAGTGAGATTTAGGAAGTGAATTCGCCCTATCTGGGACTCACCGACTGGATTTATCCACGACCCCCAATGATAAGACAGTTAATAAAAGTAAATAATTTGTCATCGGTTGATTAAGTACCAAATGTATTTAATCAAAATACTTTCACAAGGTCTGCATATTCACAGTTATTCATGTTATTTACTAAGGTAAGAAACATGGCTAAAAATTATTTTTCCACCTGTATAATCCACTTTGATTTAAGCATAAATAAATGATTAAAGTCATTCTGCAGTGGTGTTTAGCCATGAGTCACAATTTACGAAAAGTTGAATAAAGGGAAGTTTGATTAAGTTACTAAACATTTATCATGAAACAGTAGGCTAACACAACAGTAGGTAAAAATTGTAGTCGTTTAAAACATTTATCAGTACATCAGTTAGGCTATCTGATTCTTCTAGTTATCAGCCCACTCATAATTTTCCTCAGATTCTATTATGTGTTAAAAATTAGCTTTTTACTATGACGGTGGATTAGAAATGAAAAAGGGTAACAATTCTTTCAGTTCAGAAAATAAAATTGCTAATATTGAATTCATGAATTATTACTTATGACTTTAGAAAAAGCTTTTAAAATTATTGCTTTTTCTGTCACCTTATTTATATGAAGTAAATATTTATAAATTGTTGCATTTATATAACTCGATGTCATCAATCTTTGAAAGCCTTCAAATATTTGCCCTTAATTAACTTACTGGGCATTTAAAATTGGACATATCGAAATTTGATAGAGTTTAAATACTTCTCATTCTTGCTATGATATTAAGCACTGGCAACTACTCAGAACTAGAATAAGCAGGTACACATACTCTAAAATGAAGGCAACTTGTGAGTTATGCATCTCAAATCACTTCACAATTAAAGCAAAAAGAAAGTTAAGCCTTAGAACACAGACTTTATTCAGATTAAATTGGTAGTTATCATTTGTTTTTACGTTAATTTTCGTATCCGATTGTTTGAATATGTTGAACAGATATATTTTATTGTCTGTTGACATTTCAGATTCTAGAATTGAGGCTTCGACGATGCCTAACAGTGTTCTTACCATCACTCAATGTTAACGCAGGAGCATTCAACTGTCACGTCCCAAATGTCCATCCTGGATACCCCTTTTAGTCACATTAAACCAAAATAACATCATAGAAGGGCTATCACTGTGTATTATTTCGGCGGTAAATAAAATGAAACCCTTGTACTTAAAAACTTAACTGACACAGTATCACGTACAAATATTCTATATGGTTGGGACTTTTAACTGAAAGTCATAGACTTGTTTTTCTTTCAATGTGTCATTTTTTAAGTACGTTATTAGTTATAAGTTCTTTTGCTTGAAAGTGTTGTAGTTTTTAGAATAGAACAGAGTATGGAATAGAGAAATTTTTATTACTTATAAACTTAACAACCCCAGCACATTAATGTGTCATATCAAATAAAACTATCGTGTTATAAGTTAAAAACCTACCACAGTACCCACATTCTATTCTCGAAGAAAATTCAGTCTTACCTGTGTTAGGAAAGATTTGTGCATTAAATGCTGTTTTCGCTTGATAATTGTTGGCTGTAACATTGATAACATAACCATAATCTGCACTTAACTTAAGATTCTCGTTTTGTATTTAAAACTGAACGCAACTGACTACATACTTTTTCATTATCATCCACTTCGGTTTTATTGGGCTTTAGATATTATCAAATCACACAATAGTTAATATAAAGCACAAATCATTTTACATTGAAAAACCATTATGTTATTTCAAAGTGAACTTAGACAAGTTGCAAGGTGGAATGGCAGGAAGGAAATCTTGTTTTGAGATTATAATACGAAACAGAACCAAGTTAAACTTTAAGCACCACTTACTAACAATGGAGTGAGGCCGCAACAGTGACCCTGAAACCCTCGCTGAGTAAGTTAGTGAAACCTGGCAATTAATTTTCCAACATCAAGAAAATATGCTTATCGAAGTGTTATGCTAGTAAATGCGGTATCTGGCATGCTGGGAAAGATTAAGTTACGGTTTAAGCCAAGGAAAAGTTAGGGTTAATTTAACCTAATAAAGGCGACTATAGGGTTGGTTCGAGTTAGATTGCAATAGTTTAGGGATATTTTCACGTTAGGGTTAAGTTTAGGAAACATTAGGTTTATTGTTAGGATAAGAAGACCTGAATAATTATATGCATAGAATATGGTTAAATTACTCTCTTGATATAAGAATAGAACTTGTGTACTGTGCCAGAGTATAATTCCGTTGCGGGTAAAATTTATCTTGATAAAGTCTCACATTTTTATACAGTGATATTTATTGATGACGTTTCGAGCACAATTTATTGATCAGTAAATACTACTGTATTACACTCTGAGACTTTATCAAAATAAATTTTACCCACAATGGAATTACACTCTATTGACATTGCAACCTAAAATTGAGAGCTACTTTTATCACATGTGAGAACGAGGTATTCTCTCTAACACTTTTATAGAGTTTTATGCAATTTTTTGGTGAATATATTGATTCCTTCACGTGATTGGTGAGTTTGAGGTCATTTGCTGATTGGTAGTTAGTGGTGCACAAAGTTTAACTTTGCCGGAAACAGACTGAATGGTTCTTGAAGAAGCGTATAACTAGTACGTTGGCAAATGCTATCTAGACAGTGATGAAACAGGATTCTCAGAAGCCAGGATTGATGGGCTATTGGATTCCGTCCCAGATGCTTGATGGTCTACAAGCTTGCAGCCTGAAGGTCCTGGGTTTGATCCCTAGTGAGATCATGAAGGCAAACTGCTGAGAAGTCTCAAACAAGGGAGAAATAGTTGTCCAGGACTATCTCGTTTCCAGTAGTTTTATGATTGAAGTTAGTTGGTAATCAATCGTGAAAATAGGATCAATCTGATTTTCATAAACAGAGCAAACAGTACACATCTTTTTTCCCAGTCGACCAGAAAACGGGACTGGTCAAAACGCTTTTTAGCATAGCCAGGGTGTTATGTTCAGAAAATAAGTTTGAAGAGCAATTCTCAGTTATCGAAAAGGGCTTTATCGAAAAAGTGTATTCCGGAAAGTTAATGTTAAAAACTGGAAGTCGAAATATACCAAGGCCGAAACCCGAAACAGCTGAAAAGAAACCAGTTAATCTGTCCGGTGTCCGAAGGGGACGAATTATCCACAAGAACCAAAAATTAAATCATGGGTGCACTGAAGAGGAAATTTCCCTCCACAAGGTTATTCCACTTTACAAAACCGTATGCTAGTTAACTCATTCAAAAGCAGATAAGCATCTTGCTCATGACAACTCTAACTTCATTTACAAATTGACCTGTACATAGGAAGGATTGAGAAAAGAGCATCTACTAGAGTCTCCGAGTATAACCCTAAACAATCTCCGTGTGCAAGACAGCAAAGTGTTTATAGGTCCAATAGCCAGACACCTAACTGATATGATACATACAGTGGAAATTAGTCAGGCTTTCAAAATACTCAATACACAAAGAAAACCTCGGTTAATTCTATTCTCAGAAGCCACTGCCATCAAAAAACTTCCGCCTAAACTCTTTATATTAAAAGATTGACTAATCACCCACTGCCCTGGTAACTGTAACTGTTTGTTCGTGTGCTTTTGTATTTTGTTCTGATGCGTAATATTTCAATTTTTATTTACTTAGTTCAACTCACCATTAAGTTTCCATATTTGCTTAACCATTTGTCTATATCATAATAATACTTCAGTAATCACTCCCATTCTCTTTAACTCTCCATCATAATTTGCATAAATTAACTTCATTGTTCTATCTTGCATTTTGTCTCCAGTCAGCCACTGTTTCGGAGAATAATCTGAACTCTACCCTGTTCTCGTCTAATTGAACTATAAATAATTAAGGTTTTAACACTGACCGGTTTGTTT
Organism: Trichobilharzia regenti; assembly: GCA_944472135.2. Lineage (NCBI taxonomy): Eukaryota > Metazoa > Platyhelminthes > Trematoda > Strigeidida > Schistosomatidae > Trichobilharzia > Trichobilharzia regenti. Next base: position 99,206,797 of record OX235262.1, on the reverse strand, counting down.
ACTTACTTCTTTTCGGAATTCTATTGCTTATACTTCCTATCTGTAACTCAAAGTCACTGTGACAAAAACATGTTTGGAAATTTTGAAACTTACATTTTGATATTCAATTAATGGTTTGTAGAGGTTTGATTGATTGGTTAAAGGTTTTCATCATGAGCTGACATTGGCTAGAGAACCTTTGGTAAACCTGGGAGTACTGAACAGCTGTTTCGCACTAGTTTGGGACTCGTCGCAGTACTCATCCACCGTCAGGGTTTGAACCCAGGACCTTCAGGTTACAAGGTGAGCTGGTATACCATTAAGCCACTGGGACTCGATTCATTGGCCAGCCCATGAATTCCAAATTCCGCCAATTCACGACATAACGAGAACACTAGCCAATGTCTTCGTCGAGTATTTTTCCTCACTTCCGACCTGCTGTTCCCTACTGGTTACGACGTCTCACTTTAACCCCAGGTAACTACCTACCTGAATAGGACTACTCATTAGTAAGCATCTCATCGATATTCAGGTAATAGTTTGTAAGGATTTGATTGATTGGTTACGGGATTCCATCATGATAATGTATAGGATGTATGCAGTTGAAGAGAATCCACAAAATAAAACGAGCTCATTTTATCCCGCAAATGTATTCGTTCTTTCTTTGTTCTAACTAATAAAGTGAACCGGTTGTATGTAATATAAATTTTGTGGGTGATCTGCTCAGTTTTCTAAAATATTTCTTTTTCAACTAATAATGTGTAATAACAATGAAATGACTTATAATTATTACCTGGGAAATAGTTCTAGCTTTGCAAACTAAAGTTTCTCAGAATGATTCACTTAAAAGATGTATCAGCATGCACTGATTAGTCACAGATGGTGTAGGAGAACTAACCATTGACATATGTCTAGTCCTCAGCCTTGGTGCTAACTGAATATTATCACTACAGTTTAACAATATGGTCATTAAGTTAAATGACTAACAGCTATCTTAGTGCAATCTGTCAGCACGTTTCATTGATAAACCAATATGAATTATTCATTCATAGACTATTAATTACGCGTATAAACTAAATAAATCCCAGTTGTATATTTCACTGATATTTTGAATATCACTTAACGTGTTTATCTATTATCAATAGTCTTTTCTTCTTTGTTAAATTAAAAGCAGGTTCCTGTACAACGTACTTACAGAGAATGTATGCATTATGCATTAGCTGAATGGAGATGTGCATGTCTTACTATTATTATATTAACAGGTATCAGCATAATATCATCATGCGGTATTCAACGAATCATCACTTTTATACATTCATCTAACTCATACCCAAAATATCATCATTCCTATCATAATAGTAATAATAATGCAGAGAATACCTTGTATTTTTGTCAGACAAGCTCATTGTTAATTATCAGTGGTTTAATATTCTTAATTTATTTAATTTATTTAATTGAATCATGGCAATCAAGAAATTGGATTCGAACTACATGGTTAGTTGATACAAATATGGCATATAATTTAGTACAATATGCACACAAATTAATTCCATCTATATTTTGGCAAATTAAATGTTATCATTATGCTCATAATACAACAACAGAACAACATCGTCAATTTCAAAGTAATCAAAGAGAAAAAGAACAACAGTGTGTTATTTCAAATGAAATCAATTCAAATAATTCAGATAAACATTCATTTGTTCAAGGTAATTATGATAATACCTTAAATAATTTAAATAAACAAACTGATCAGTCTACAATAGAGTTTGCAAAAACTGATGAAACATTTTCTCCATACTGTGAATCAGATATTCATCAGATAAAATGCAAACGTATAATAAGTATGAATAAAATGTGTTCATTTGATGTGTCGAAAATCGACTCTGTCTGGGATATGTCTGATTATATTAGTAAATTAGAAAATTTCCAATTGATTGAGTTAAATCTGACTACATTATTCAGTTTTTCTGATAAACAAACCTTTTTAGAATTTCAAAGACAAAAACAGGATTTCTTTACAACATATGAAAAATTTGATATTTACATGGAAACAGAACAAAGTAAGCTTCTACATTTTTACAAATTAACTTAATGTTATCCAGTCGTTGAATATTAAATATCTACAATATATAGATTGTCTAAGCACAGCTGGAAAGTAATTTAGTATTCAAATATCTAAATTAGAACAAATCTGCTTTCCTTCCATTAAAATGTGATTATCCTTTCAGTGAATATATAATCAGCACTTACAGAATCCCAATAATACGTATTATTTATTTATTTTATTCTTTTAGGTTGCCAGGGGAACATAGGGTTTTTGATGCTTGAGTTTTTACGGGATGGAGTCGAGAGCTTCATGGGAACACTTGCAAATTTAACGCGCTTACTATTGGCTAAGCGAGATTTAGAAGTTTATTAGCAGGATATCGAGCCCCATATCACATGTATAGTCGGCGAGTATTCTTTTGCTGCAACAATGACGCAGTTATATTTCACATTTGCAACAGTTCAAAAAATTGACGATGTTCTAGGGCCTTTTATCCAGATAACAGACGCATTGTTTGGATACGACCAAGTGCCCATATCGCCTATATTAGTTAGTTATGCCGGAGACCTTAAAAGCTTATTAATGCAGTGGTTCGCCTGAGAATTAGTTCATAGCTTTAAACTGTTTTTTTCTAACACAACCCACTGACGGCATGCTGAATTGAAAATGATGAGGTAACCAAATCAGTTTCAACTGACATGTTTTTAGTTGACGTGGAAATGCTCGTCTAGTCGGAGAACATTTTTTATTGGCATGGTTAACTTTCAAGTACTCATTTCTATCAGTAGTGTATAAATGGTTGAAAATCCCCCCTTATTTAACTCTTAGTGAACTTATTTATAACGTAGGCAAAGATTTCTGCTTGAATAGCAAACGTAGTTATTCAGACCAATTGTTTCGAAATAATTCAAACTACATGCATCACAAAATATATTTGGGCGTTGAAATTTCTGTAGCGATTTGGTTAAGTTTTGGGGGTGGAGTTGCTAGCACCACCCCCCGACCCTCCCCATTTATACGGGCTTGGGACCGGCTAGAAAACTAGCGAGCTAGTAATCTAGACGAGGACTTCAGGTGAACATAGACAAGACGGAGGTTATGAAAATAACCAACCAACCAACAACAACAACAACAGCAGCAACATCCAGTGCCAATCACCATTAACGGGAGGGATTTGAAAGAGATTACTTCATTCACCTATCTAGGGAGCATTGTCTCAACTACAGGCAGTCGAAACGGACGAGGATGTCAAATCGAGCGAGAATCGGGAAGGCGAGAAACACAATCATCAACCAACTGAAACCAATCTGGAAATCTTCGTCACTCAGCCAGCATCAACAACAAAACTCGGTCGGATTTTCAATACAAATGACGTCATGTCAGTCAGTTCTTCTATACGGATCAGAAACTTGGCGGGTGGGTCACAAAGAATATTTCCAACAGCCTGTTGCGGACCTTTATCAACAACTGTTTTCGCTGGATCTATACTGAGGATCAGATGGCCGGAAAGAATCACCACCAACAGGAAACTATGGCTGGGAACAAACAAAACAAGAAGCAACCAACAAATATGCAGGAGAGAGTGAAGATGGATTGGACACTCGCTCGCTGAGGAGGCCGATGGATGACATCGCGCGTCAGGCCATTGCTCGAGTGGAACCAGACCGAAAGGGAAGCGGCGAGTGTAACGTCAGTGCAAGGGTGACATGGAGGAGATCGTGTGAAGAGGAGTTGAAACAGTATGGACTAACATGGATGCAGGTGAAAAGTACAGCAGAAGACAGAAGCAAGTGGAGACGTGCAGTTGAAGCCCTATGTTCCACTAGGAACCCAAGGGAACAATTATAATTATAATAATGCATGCGTCACTTAGTTTTCAGTTGTACATGCCACAACACTATTCCTTCTCAATGGGATAAACCTGACTTCTAGATTTATGAACCCTTATCAGCAAAATTTGAGTGAGATTTTGAAGACAACTGGTTTACATTTGAAATATCGTGGTTATATACGCTGCCAGAAAAAACTTTATAGGCCCTAACTGGTCGTTTCTATAACGGAAGACTGTGCAAAATTTGGTTGAACTCCCTGACGCAGTGTAATTTTCTTTACGCTGAAACACAAAACTATCCCAAAAATTTACTAAATAAACTGGTGACTTGTAGATGATATTTCACATACAATAGATATCTTTAAACAAATAAATTTACTAGTTTTCGTAATTAATGCAAACCAAGTACATCGAAAGTCTCACTAAAGTTATCTCATAAAACGAAAATTAGGCATAATTTCAGGAAAATTTACTGGAGAAACTGTTGTTATTTAAGTTTACAGAATCTTTTCCAGTCCACTGGTTACAATCCGGTGTGGTCTGTAGATAGAAAGAAAGCAGGACCAGAGGGGGGAAACACACCAATATCGGAGTGAAAATTGATGAACTTCTGATTCAAACAGCGTTAAAGTATTATAAATTACTTAAAATAATCCCAGCATGCTTAGGAAAAAACCAAAACAAAACTCTTCCTTAAACACTCTAGGATTATTATGAGTAATTTAAAGTGATTCAGTTTGATTCAGTGCGCAAATTATCCTAGGAAATCCGTAACATCTACGGTCTGGATACTTATTTTGTTAAAGTATATTGTTTATATTTATACTTATTTATAATAAATCTACTAAATCCAAATTTTTGGTAGCCGCGAAAAAGCCATGAATCAAAATAAGCTTGTTTTATCCTGTAAATGATTTACTTCCTTCTTTTGTTCATTCACATCATGATTTACATTTTTCGTCGTATATTAGAATTAAACAACCGACCAAGAAATCCTCATATTTGATTGTTTTCTAGTTGGTATTAGATCCTTTAGAAGTCTCTGTGAATATGTTCTAACTTTTGCGCTGTCTAACTGAATCCTTCCATAATCATGAAAAACGATAATTGCAGTTAATAGAGTTAATTGTATCAAATAAAATAAAAAGCGAATAAAGACTAAAATGCGTTACCCATACTCATTCGTCATTTTTGCTTGACTCTATATTTAAGTAGAATAGACAAATAATCCGTATTATGAAATTTATCATTAGTGGAGGTCATTTATGTTTACTTTATTACATGTTATGCTTATTCAGATTTCATTTTATTGGTTTTTGTAGTGCGTTGAAGTTTCTGTAGGAGTTTCAACGATTTTGCAGGATAGGGTCACTAGCCTCCCACCCAACCTCCCTCTTAACCCAGACTTGGGACCAGCTAGGCAAGGCTGTCTACTATCACCAATGATTTTCCTGATTGCAGTAGATTGGATAATGCGACAGACAACGGGCAATGAGGAAACAGGCATAAAATGGACTCACTCAAAATACTTGGAGGATATGGACTTCCCCGATGATATATGTCTGATTTCCCACAAACTGAAAGATATGTGAGTGGACAGCTACAAGCTGGAAGAAGAAGCATCCGGAGAAGGTAGGACTTCAGGTGAACATAGATAAAACAGAGGTGATGAAGATTCCTGGCCAACAACAGCAGCAACACCTACAACAACAGACAACAATCAGCCAGTATAAATCGGAGGAACCTGAAAGAAACAACCTCCTTTACCTACCTACCAGAGAAGCAAAGTTTCAACTACAGGCGAACGGAACTGACGAGGATATCAAAGCCAGAATCGGAAAAGAAAGACAGGCTTTCATTACTTTTAAGTCTGTGTGGAAGTCAACATCACTCAACATCAAAAATAACATCCGGATTTTCAACTCCAATGTAAAGTCAGTGCTTCTATATGGATCAGAGGTTTGGCGAGTCATAAAGAGCATCTCAAACAAACTACAGGCCTTCATTGACAGTTGTCTTCGCTCAATACTCAAGATCAGATGGCCGAACAGAAGAGATCAGCAACAAAGATCTCTGGCAATGAGCGAACCAACCCAGCAGGAACCGATTGTGAAACAAATAGGCAGGAAGAAATGGAGATGGATTGGCTTGGCTACACTCTGAGGAAACCATCAAGTGACATCATTAGACAAGCCATCGCTCGAGTGGAACCCGGTTGGGAAGCGGTGAGTCGGTCGTCCGGTGGTGGGGTGACTTGAAGGAGGTCATGTGAAGAGGAGATGGAAGCATGTGGGCAGACTTGGAGCGGAGTGAAAAAGTTGGCAGAAAACAGAGGGAAATGGGGGTACGCAGCTGAAGCCCTATGTTCCTCTAGGAACTAAAGGACATAATAATAAATAATATATTAACAGAAAACCAGCGAACTAATAAACTAAGCGAGTGACATCGCTCACCATCTCTCGAGTGAACACCGATGGAAAACGATGAATGGGTTGTCCTAAGGTGGCATGGAGAAGATCGTACGAGTTGGAGGAGATGAGAAATTGTGGGCAATCGTTTACCCACCCGAAAGGGAGAGCAGAAAACAGAGCAAAGCGGAAATCTGTCGTCGAAGCCCTATGGTCCACTTGGAACCCAAGGGATTAATACAATGATACATTTTGTAGTAATAAATCATTTTAGGAACAAATTTTCACTATGATAAATTAATACGACCTGTTATCGTGGTACTCTTAAAATCGATACCTAATCATGAATCATCAGTCATTATTTTTTTATAGGTAGATAGCACAGACAGAAGACTGGATATGATGTCACAGTCTAAAATAAATAGTTGTATTCTCAGATTCCATAGGTAAAAGCTGAGCTTAGACTACGTTAAACTGTGCATATGCCTACCCGGTTTTTATTTGATTCGATAGAAACATTTTAGCTCGTGGTATGACAAACAAATTTATATTTATATATATGTTAGCTAAAGGAGTCTTTTTTCAGCATTACCTCTATATATCTCCTATATTAAACTCCAATGAGGCGGAATTAATTATTGCCAATGTTAATGGAAATAAATCTTCAGAAGGTTTTTAACCCTAACCCTTTTTAGAGCTGGATAAAAAGAAGTAAAGACGTCTACTGATTAAATCGTCATGCTGCATGAAAGCGACTATAAAAATCGTCAATTGATTTATTTAAGCGCAGGAAATATGCAATAAAATAGTGACCAGAAGTGAAACTTTCCTATTTTTGGTTGAGAAAATATCACTGTTTGTAAATTACATATGCATTTATAGGGAAGCAACGATATGTTGTGTGGAGTCTCTGTTCTAACAATAACTTTAATCTTTCAGAGATTTATATCTTCATAAATCTGTTAAAAAGGCATTACATAACTTGACGCGTTGAATCTAATCTTTTAGAAACTTTTAATGTCTAGATATTTGAATAATCCAAAGAGAACGAAAAATTTGATTTGTGCTTTATTTATTGTTGCCATTTTTGTAATAAATAAACATTATATGCGACCACATATCACTGATCCACATAATTTAATAGTTTATTTGCTACATGACCTTTACGCTGTGGTAAACGTTTAATAACTAGAATAAACTAATGGGACTGATTCTTACAGAACTTCAGAAACAACTATTAAACGAAATATAAGTATTACAAGATGATATTATAAACACAAATTAACTCAGATATGTAGACTATTAATAATAATAATAACAGCTTTACACCAAACAGTATTTATGGTACAGGTATGGAATTTTCAGCGTGCATTACAATATTTCATCTAAGTACCTCATAAATTTGATAAGATTTTAAAATCAAAAATCAACAACCAAAAAAAGAAAAAGAAACAGCGTTGCGTTTACATTTTAAACAATGCACCACAGGTTATGAAATATAAAATTAGTGTGTAATAGAAGATGTGAACAACAGTGTAATAGTAACGAGGAAAGGAAAACAAAAACTAATGGGACTATTTGTTAGAGTGCCGCAGTAAGTTGATCGTGTCATACCTAGCGGATTTCTCATCACATAACAGCTGTACCAGATATGGTTTTGTGGAGTTTTGTACTTAGTAGTCCTAGCATATAGCCCCCTATAGCTGCTTCTAGTTCTACCAGATGAAATGCAAGGAGAGAGCTGCGTATAGAGAGGATGCTCGGCGTCTGACAATATTGTATTCTCTAGTTTCTTACATGACATTATATGTCTATCCACAATAGTGTTAACCAGTTGGTTTAACGATATCCCACTTGCCTTACTAACGGCTTTTAGTGCCCCTCTCAGCCAATCAAAGTCTTTCTTAAGTAGTCCAGGAAAGATTAATGGGGAGCAGTAAAGGGGGATGGGTAGAATACAAGAATTGACAAACTGAGAAAGCAAAGACTGCTTTATGCCAGACTGCCTAAATTGCATTTATTGCATAAATGAAGCTACCATCGCTGAGTATGCAAGACTCTGCTGCTAACCAACCTTAAAGAAGCACCATCATTTTAATCCTTGAACATCATCAAAACACCTGTGCTAGGAGCCAATATGTTAGCAGGGTCCGAGTATTTCTGCCCATTATAAACAATTAACATTAAACACAAAATAACAACTAAAATGAACACTTTCCAGTCACAATTATCACTCTGTATCTGCTAATTTTTAGGAAGAAACTTGATAAACTTATGAATATATGTCACATATAATCATCTCTATAAAGATACATGTATATAATATATATACATCAATATTTTTTAATTTCATTTTTAGTATGTACTTTTTCGGATACAGTGAAATTCCCAGAACAAATGCTCATAATGCACAAATCATCAAAGCCACCAATTTATTTGAAAGGCATAACCTATATAATAGCAACGCTTTTATTATGCTCATTCCCATTACGAATATTTATTTATGCACACAAAGCTAAATTACATTGTAAAATTCACAAAGTATTTGGTCCGAAACCATTAGATGAAAATGTAAACAATTCATTAAAATTCATTCCATTAACTAATACAAATAAATATACATCACCATATTTACCAGCTCCATTCTCTGGACATAGAATTCCTTCATTGTCTGATTATATGACTAGATGGAATTATAGAAAAACAAGACAATTCATGGGTCATACTACTCAAAGTCAGACTAGCAGCACTAACAACTTCAATTTAAATAATGAAGCTGTTGTATTATTCAATAAATACACGCCTCAGAATAGTTCACGTTACAGTAGAGATGGTAATAAAACACATAACAAATTCCATCCCACTGTATCATCTGAAGTGGAATATAATCAAAGATGTAACTGTAACAGAATGAGAAATATTGACGGTATTGACGGTGCCAACAATGATGATGATGATGATATTGACGACCACTTTGATGACGATGATGACGAATTACTATCGCTGGATATAAGATTTGAAGAATATATAAGAAATAAATGTGCTAACACTGATAACAATAATCCAGGTAGTGACTGTTATGACTATGAATTCGATTCTGTACTGAAAAATTCAAACTGTGAATTGAAAACTGTGTGATATTTTACTTCATTCATTCAAGTAAATACTTTTTGTAAATAAAAGTGAATTTTTTTTATCTGAAATGTTTTTATTATAGTTACAATGATAAATAATGAGTCCACTGCTAGAAATCAGTTTATACAGATTGACAATGTAGGCATTTTTATAGTGTTACAAATCAAGCGAAAGTCACCACGAAATTTGCTGTTCGTGATAATTAATTCAGAGATAGACATGTGAATCACCGAAAACACTCATTGAGGCATGAAGAAAATAAAAGACAGATTGAGTGAAGAAAATTTTCTTTATCGACGAAATCATCTTCAGAGGGTGTACAGTCGTATTTATACTTATAAAATGGTATAGTGGTCCATTATTGAGTGATAGGGGTTGACACAATTGATATAATTAATCATAAATGGCTTTAGAAGTGAAAATTAAAAGTTGTAAATTACGTGGTACTCAACGGAACAAAGATAGAAGTTTGATAAGGTTAAAATTGCTCTTGAATGAGAATAAAGGTATTTGAGTGTCAATTTAACAAGTGTGAATGGGGTGTGAAAATATACAAAAGGAGCATATGAGAATGATAATGGTGAAAAGCAAACTAAAAGTAAAATTAAAAATTAAAAGCAAAAGAAAAAATCAAAAATTTTTTTATTTACAGAGAACGATTAGTGAAGAGGCTAAGACCAAGGTAGAATAAGAGGCTGGACAAACTTTTTCTGTATAGAGAGTTCAGGGTTGTATTAATGAATTGTCAGCGCCTCCGCCATACACAAAAGCCGAAACCTAACGCCCTTTGTACCATTTGGTTTCACTTTGTAGATGATCTTGAAAGACGACTCTAGTGGAGCTACGCAGCCTGACTTAACCAGATGCTCGAGAATTGAACTACTAATTGTCTTATGATATTGTCCCATGCCGGATAATATTCAGAGATGCGTTTGGAAAGCGTGCGCTTTGTTCGGCCAATATGACTAGCTCCACATTTAATACGCATTTACATGCTTCACTGTTCATTGACATCCACCGAGATTATAAAGCATGTAAATAGCAACAGATTCATATGCTGACCAAAATGTTTCTGTAAAAATGGTGCAATCTGAAGATAATTTTAAGTGATTAAAACAAAATATATTTAATGGAAGCCCGGTAGGTTGGCAGCCAAAGGTTCCAACAATCCGGCAAGTTCAGCTGTCCACTTGGTTGAATATTGTACACATAAAGAATTTATGAGTGGGTCGGTGGTTCAACAGCAGGTCGCTCGTCAACCACCCATACTGTCCGGGGTTCAACCCCCCCCCGACGACGTACTCCTAAAACTTGCTAAACTGGTAGTAAGGCCAGTGAAGAGGGAAGGTTGGGCATAAGACTAGCAACCCTATCCCGTAAATAAAAAACCCACCACTCCCGCAACTTCAAAGCTCTAGCTTAAAACCGTATGTTCCACTGGGAACGTAAAGGAATAAAATAATTTTAAAAAACAGAATTTGTAAATTTCAGTAAAAGTGACTGCGAAGATTACAAATACATTTAATAAACTGAAGTTTTATATCAGCTAAGATGAAAGGGACGTTTGTGGCAAAGCTGTTAGGACGCTCGCCAACCATGCACATGATCCGAGGTTCGATCCCCGGCCAACGCACTCCTTTACCTCGCTAAGCCAGAAATAATTCTGGTAAAGAGGAAAGGTTGGGAATGAGGCTAGCATCCCCATCCTGTAAAATAAACGCTGCTACAGAAACTTCAAGCCCCTTGCTTGAAGCCCTATGTTCCACTGGGGAACGTGAAGGAAAGAAATAATAGAATGAAAGAGAGTATATTTAATAATCATCTCTAACAGGAATGAGTTCTAGGCAAATGTTTTCCGCCAATCACAATAAACACAAAGGAGAGGCGGTATAACATTAGGTATTTATCCGCTTCGGTAAGATGTTTCTCTTCAGATAATGAGACAGAGTAGGAAAATATTCCTGTTTACTGCCTTCAGTGAATGAAATAATGTGTCGAGATATCATGAGAATTACAGAATACGGCAAAACTAACTTAAGCTCAAATTCCAATCCTTCCTAACGTGACTTCATCTATAGGATTAGCCATTATATATATATATATATATATATATATATATAATTTATAAGCCAACATGCAAATCTGTTTTTGTGAACTTTGCATATAGAAATTTCAAAACTTATCGTGACAGCCGTGCATAAGACAGTTTCCCACCGTGAGACCCTAAGACTGCAACCACTTTCCTGCGAGCTGATTCGCTGAAAGGCTCCACCTAGGAATAACGCTCATGACTGCATTCATGTGATCAATTTCTCCGGTAATGCTATGTCTAGACGAAGGCATCGGATAGATATTTAACCTAACCTATCCTAGCTTGATGAGAAGGCCGGCTCCTAACACTGGTCAGTTAAAGAATGGAGAACTGAATACATGTGCCTTCGTAAGAATGCATTTTTCGGGAAAGACTGGTTAAACATCACCACAGCGCAATACAACCAGCAGTCGAAGGTCTCATCCAACACGAATCCATCGAATTCTGAAAGTTGAGATAAACAAGGTGAACAAACAAAATGAGTGATTGCACGTTTCCCCAGTTTCATGAATTTCCCTGATCTCCCAAAAGGCGTAGGAATAGCGCATCTATATATAAAACCTTGTAACACTGCGAATAAAAAACTACAATTACTATTAGTACAAAATTCATGCAATTTCGGATGACTGATAACTTAAAGCAGAATTATTTAAACTACTTATAGTAAGCTATATTTCTATTTTTCTATGAGTTAAGTGTATTTTTTACCGACTAAGAATCATTAATTTATAAATCTCTTCTTCTTGTCAGTGATTTATTTGAACATGTTTGACTGTATTTAAATCTGCGTTCATTCTACTAGGGCGAAAACCCTATGCTCTCCGAAAATGAATAAATTAGCATTAATCTAAGTATATTCTGTTTTTTGTCAGTTTGAAATAAACTATATTAATTACAATCAACCAATACCTGTAAACATGATGTTAGAGATGGTCTATGAATTCCAAGTGAACAGAAACCTTAACTAGGACTCCCTTCTACTTAACTTCAAACATGGCACACTGTGATGACAATTTTGCTAAACTAATGTACAAACAGCAAACTTATCTGTCAGAAAAGTATAAGGAGTGAAGACTAGACAACAGAGTATTCGTTACTTTTCACGGACTAGTTATCTATAATTATTGTTGTTATTGTATACAGAGGATAACTGCAATATTCTGTGGTATATTTTTGTCAACCATTTCACAACCAGGAAAGCCTAACCCTCTAAGTTCATGAATAAACTATCTGATGAAGGACTTAGATGAAATGAAGCTTCTAAATTACAAGCAACTGACTTAACTGTATATCAGAACGGGAAATAATTTTACTCATGAGTCTATAAAAGTCATGTTAATCATGAAATTAAATATTTAAGCAAATAAATGAACGTTTACAAATGAAAACAAGACAATAGTCTCATGTTAATTACTTATTATAGTTTGCATATTTGGCCGTAAAGCTTTTGTTTTCTTCAGAGATAGGAAACAACACTAGCTATTTATTCATTTTTGTTATTTTCCATGCTTATATTTCACCCAACTGGCTAACTTTATCCTGATAATCAGGTATTGGTTTGCAGGGATTTGATTAGATCGCTAACAGGATTTCATTTGAGCTGACATCGGTCAGAGAACCATTGGATAACCTGGGAGTACTGAACAGCTGTTTCATCCTAGTTTGGAACACTTCATCAGTATGTACTCACCAGGGTTCGAACCCAGGACCTTCCGGTTACAAGATGAGATCGTTCATGCCGACGGAGTATCCCAAACTAAGACGAAAGAGATTTCCAGTACATCCAGGTTTTCCCATGCTTATCTAACCGACATCAGCTTATGATGAAATCCTGTAACCAATTCAATCATTTATATTGGCTTATTGAATCGATGCATGGAGGACTAATAACTTCAAAGACAGTTTATTTTTAATGGTATACTGCATTTTACTACTGATATTAAATATCCAAAATTTTAAATTCCAAAAACAATTTATGTGAATAGAACGAAGGCCATTTCAGGTAATTTAAGATTACAGTATCGTCAAAAAATTACAGAAACTGCCTTAAACAATTAGCACTATAACAAATTGGATTCATTTGAATTTCGTAATGAACATTCCTGGCACCTATTCATAAAGGGATATACACTGGTTGGAGTAATTGCGTGTTTGAATGTAGTTAGATGAACATTTTAGATAATTTATTCAGTAATATTTTGTTTCCACTCCTTCGCCTTCCAAATGGAACATAGGAGTTCATGCTCAAGTTATGGAGTTTCAGAAGCGGTGCTGTTTTCTTGGTGGGGTCACTTGCCCCCTGTCCAGCCTTCCCTCATTACCGGACTTACTACCGGCTAAGCGAGATTTTGGAATGTGTCAGCCCGCCAGACCATATCCATGGTTGCCAAGCTTTCTACCATTAAACCACTCACACACACGTTTACTAACATTACACGAAGTAAGTTGAAATTCTGAGACTTTATGTATCCTGTTTACATAACTTGCTAGATGTGCATAAACTTAATCCTCCTTCCATATTTTAATACCATTTACAACTAAACTACTCTAGCACAAAGCCAACAGGATTGAAATCAACATTTTAGTCTCTGCATGATAAGATGGAAGATTTTGTGCTTCAGAACTAGATTCAGGTAACTGTGTGCATATAGCCACTTTAATGGGCCAACAATCAAACCAGAGAATTTATACCACTGTTGGCCAGGCATAATTTCATACATATGAAGATGTGTATGAAACATTTTTGTCAAATAAAGTAATCCTTATATGCACGATCCAGTCTTAGTCTCCTAATATTTTTATGACTCAATGAAACCAAAGGTCATGGAATATATACACTGGGTTATAGTAGTTATTAAGAAGACAGTTGCAGCGAAGAAAATTTTCTTTTCGACGAAGTCATCATCTAGGCTGTACATTCGTGTATTTATATCAATTGAATGGGAAAGTTCCAGAATAATTTCTGGTTAAGGGTCAAATTAATAAAAATTACAATTAAGAATTAGAATGCCATAATAAACAGGGGGACGGATAAAACTTAAACAAAGTAGCATCATAATTACTAAGATGATTGACATTGTGCAACTGAGGGTTAGAAATGTAGAAATAACAAAATAGACAGGATGTTTCGGTAAAAAAAACTAATGTGATGAATAACTGTTTATGCAATCAGGGGTAAAATATGTAGAAATAGTAAAATGACAAAATAAACAGGAAGTTCGGATATGGAAATATGGTAGTGTAAATGGGGATTAAGAAAAACTTAAAAATAACATGAATAAACAGGAAGTTTAGATAAGAAAGGCGATGGGATGCTCATTACCATGGCAGGGACAGGGTTGGACGTATTTCTTTTGGATACATAACGTGGGTTTGAGCTTTTGGATAGCTAGTGCCTCGGCTATGCCCAGATGTCTTAATTTCACTCCCTTTGATAAGTTTGATTGAATCTTGTATATTACTTTGAAGGGTTTTTAGAAAGGCGCTGAATGTCCTGAATTGACCAGATGTTCTGTCACTGAACTGTATACACGTTTTGGGTCTCCTTTTACTAGTCAGGCTGAATAGTGTTCACGAGCGCGTTAACCAAAGGTACTGAAAGAGAAAAGTCGTTCTCAGTATTTGTTTGAAGTGTCTGTTTGCGTTCGGTGTCACTGTACCTGTATCTTATCACATAGTTCTTCAAAACATGAAATTAATGTTCCAAGATGTTGAGAAAATAAAAATCAAATACCTGTGAATATTTTGCTCCTCCAGAGACAACTTATATAGAAAGAAATTCCTAGAAAACACCTCTGATAAATCATTACTGAAAAATACTGTGAATTTTTTCCAATATTACTCTTAGTTTAGTTTGTCAGACTATAAAATTACTGTGTTTGTTGTCGTGTACTGGAAGGGGAAGATCTTATTTCTGCAAAATGTCACATGGTTGAGATAATGATGTTATCTATTTCAACTAAACTTCACCTACAATTCTTAATGACTACTCAAGATACAAAAGTAGCAAGATTATCTGCAGAACGTTTCATTCCAGACGCCAGTGTTAATAAATTTAGTCTTCACCTTAACAATACTCCCCAGTCTACGCTAAAAATCACAGATAACGGTTAACATCAATATAAATTTTTCTCCATAAGTCAGGGTGTTCAATGCATCATAAACGAGGAAATTCATAAAAATATCAGTTAACAAGAAGAAGTTGAATTTTACTGGATTTTCCTCGATGAATCGACTAATTTAAGGTTGATAGGAATATTGTTCAACTACACAAAAACTATGCTCAAATGAAATTAACATAGGTATAAAATTGGGACAATTCAGTAGTATATTTATTGGATATGTCACACAGCGAAGCACTATTATCTTCTCCATCATGTTCCGAATAAAATGTATTGGTTATAATCACATCAACTGTAACTAGATAACTTCGAAACCCAACTTTTATAGTTCTCATTCTTTTTTTCACATTTGTTGTGAGATCAGTAGAATTTTCCAGATATCTTTGACACGTGTTGATACATTTCTGTTTCACATAGAGAATAGTTCAAAACAACTTAATAGAACCAGTGTACTAGGAAATCAAACATATAAGAGAAGCAATAACATTGAATAATTATCCTCATAAATTATTCAAGAAGTAAACAGGAAATCATAGGAATAATAATAATAATAATAGGAACAACATGAACAGCAAACATATACAGAAAGAAGACAACATTAAGAATGGATAATTTAAAGCGTCAGTAGTGCTGCCATACTAACAAGAAACCCCTGAAATCTTACACTTAACAAGGCAGGAATAAAAGTGTCATTCAAACCCAGAAATTCAGTTATAAGTAAATTGAACGACTGTATAAAGTGCACTCAACAATATAATTTAGTTTATGTAATATCCTGCAAGGGTTGTAAGGTCAAATAAGTAGATTAAATTTGGAGGCCAGGTTTAGCTGGATTAAGGGACCACAGAAACTTAGTGAAATCAGGACTATCGGACCCAAATAAGATAAGAAATCTAGAAAGAAGCTCACGTATGGCATTATATGTAGCCATATACAATCATACAATAGGATAGGACAAGATAATATTCTGATGCAAAAGCGTGAAGGGAGAGATTGAAGACTGGAGTTTTATTTATTGGATCACCTGAGAATACATTCAATAGGAATGATACGACATCTGTCCGGAACATCTGAAAAATTCTACTACCCTAACAACAAATGGGAGGAAATAATGAGAACTAAAAAAAATTGAGTTTCAAAGTTATGTAGTTACATTGGTTACAGGATTTCATCATGAGCTGACATTAGTTAGAGAACCATTGGAAAACCCGGGAGTACTGGACAGCTGTTTCGCACTAGGTTGGGACTCTTCATCACTACGCACCCACCGGGATTCGAACCCAGGACCTTCTGGTTACAAGGTGAGCTCGTATAGCATTAAGCCACTGGGACCCAATCCAATGGCCCATGAATTCTAACTTCTGCCGATTCACGATATAGCACCACCCGAGCCAATGTCTCCGGCGATTATTTGTCCTCACACCCGACCGGCTGCACCCTGCTGGTCACGACTTCCCACTGGAACCCCAGGTAACTACCTACCTGAATAGGGCCAGTCGCCAGTGAGCATCTCAATGATTTTCAAGTATTGGTTTGTAGGGATTTAGTTGATTGGTTACAGTTACAGTTGATATGATTATAAATATAAACTGTGTTCTAAAAGTCATCCAGAAAATAATACTGTCTCACTAGCTGATGTATCCAATGAAAAAAGTAATATGGAGTTAAGCTGCAACGAGGAACTAGAATGAATTGAAAATAAAGCATGTACAGATTACGATACTAAGTTACAGACACAACCCAAGAAGTTGAATGAACATTTATTTCTCGTCGGTATATTGCTTAGCAATTATTTTGCAGTCCCTTTCATTCATTCATCCATGGTTTAGAATTGTTCAGACTGAAAAGTGAAAAACATTTAAAATCAGTCATTTAGAAGATTGTAGAATAGAAATCAGTCACGTCTTAACATGTATACATAGTAATTTTTTGTCAATCACTTCAAATATTTCCCAAGAATCGTGATCACATACCTCATTTATGAATTCGAACACTTTTTTTCTGTGCTTTTATTTATTCCTGTCCCCAGCCGCCAATAATCTTCATTGGGTGTTTATTCACTTGAATAATTAAACTGTTGAAATGTTTGCATCTTCAAAGGGGTAAAAAAAAGCGAGGTAAATCTTCGTAAATAATCAGAACACCGCGAAAATTAACTTATTATTTCATATGTTTTTCGAGTGTGACCATGGATTGATATCACTTAGAGAATCATTGAAGACCAGGGAATACAGGATAGCTGTTTCTTCAGCCTGGTTTGGTAATCATAGGCAATAGTCACCCCCTGACTTCGAACTCAGGACCTTCTGGTTACAAGGCAAGCTCATACACTATTCAGTCACTGGAACCCGATTCAATGGTCCATGAATTCTAACTTCAACCAATTCGTGATTTCAGCGCCACCACTAAACAATGTCATCGGCAGGAAATCCATCCTCACACTTGACTGGAAGGACCTCATTGGTCACGACTTCTCACTATAACTCCAGGAAACTCTGTGCTGTAGCAAGTCACCAGTGAGCATCAGATTAATTTTCAATTATTATTATATCCTTTAGTTCCTAGAGGAACATAGGGCTTCAGCTGCGTACATCCATTTCCCTCTGTTTTCTGCCAACTTTTTCACTCCGCTCCAGGTCTGCCCACATGCTTTCATCTCCTCCTCGCATGACCTCCTCCAAGTCACCCCACCACTGGACGACCAACTCGCCGCTTCCCAACCGGGTTCCACTCGAGCGATGGTTTGTCTAATGATGTCACTTGATGACTTGTTTCCTCAGAGTATGGCCAATCCATCTCCATTTCTTCCTGCCTATTTGTTTCACAATCGGTTCCTGCTGGGTTGGTTCGCTCATTGCCAGAGATCTTTGTTGCTGATCTCTTCTGTTCGGCCATCTGATCTTGAGTATTGAGCGAAGACAACTGTCAATGAAGGCCTGTAGTTTGTTTGAGATGCTCTTTATGACTCGCCAAACCTCTGATCCATATAGAAGCACTGACTTTACATTGGAGTTGAAAATCCGGATGTTATTTTTGATGCTGAGTGATGTTGACTCCCACACAGACTTAAAAGTAATGAAAGCCTGTCTTTCTTTTCCGATTCTGGCTTTGATATCCTCGTCAGTTCCGTCCGCCTGCAGTTGAAAGGATACTTCCCAGGTAGGTAAAGGAGGTTGTTTCTTTGAGGTTCCTCCCGATGATTTCCAAACTAGAATGAAACAGCTGTCCAGTACTCCCTAGTTCTCAGTGATTCTCTAAATGATATCAATCCTTGGTCAAACTCTAAAAACAAATCTAATCCTTACGAATCAACTCTTAAAGATTATCATTCCATAGTTTGTTAGGCTTAATAACCTATCCCCTTCTTAAATTTATGACGTGTAATAAATTTGTAAAATGTTATTTTTTGTCTGCAAGCTTCGATCGTAAGAATGATAACACAGACTTTATTTTCTTTTGTTTACTATGAAGTTTAAATGAAAATAGAAATAAGATTTGAAGACTAAAATTTAAGCATTTTACTAAAATATATTTCTAACAATAGGTTTCCTAGTTTCCACATGCAACCTACGTCGCCTACATATTTAATCAAAATTCACTGAATGAAGGAACACTTTGAAGATACTTCCACTGAAATATATAACTGCTTACTAAGTTAGTACTTTTACTCTGTTTGAATTTTTAAATAGCAGGTCATGATTTTGTGCAGAAATTCTTTAAAAGGTACCAGTGTAAATGCTGGTGAACGCTAGATCGTTTGTTTGTTCGAAGTGGTCTGGCGAGAAACAAGAAGGCTGCCATTGGTTAATCGTGTACTGGTTTGCTAAAGATTAGGGAAACATGATAAGAAGTATTGTTGTACATTATACTAATATTTAATTACAGACTTTGTCTCTGATTAACCATTACCAATCTGTTTCGTTATCGGTTGAAGAATAAACAATCGTGTTGTCGAACTGTTTTCTGTTTTTCTGCATCGGCCGCAGTGCATAGTATTCTGCTTTATCAGGCTTAGTCTTCTGAAATCAGCGATAGGTCCAGAATTTCTGTGTTCTAGATATTTGACAACTGCTATTGTTTTACCCCGGTTTGAAATGCTGATAATTAGTACGCTGCAGATTTTGTAAGGAAACTAAGTTAGTCAATATGAGATATTGTCAATGGAGGCGAACATTGAACGTTTTTTATTGACCTTGGTGGCCATTGGCGAGCAACTCGAAGGTACGAATGGTTCAATCATGTACAAGTTGGAAGAAGACGAAAGAATACGAATAAAAGTACACTGCACTTACTTGTAAACATTTGTTTATAGACTCGTAACTATCTATACTTTAATTGCCAAACAATATAACTTTCTAACAAGTACTGGTGTTTTGGAGTTAAAGTCGAGAAAAGTAAGTAGTAATTATCGGTTCAAAGTGTCCTCGTAAATAATAGGAACTTAGGGTTAAGTTCCTTGGCAGATATCTTTATCATTTCGTATATATCAACAGTATCAATACAACTTAAATGTATATGTTCACCTTTTATAGTCACCTATAAATGAAATATAAATGTGCCTTTATAAAGTCCTTCAAGCGTGAATTATAAAATTTCTGTGAATGAAAAATATATCTTTTTCATATTTTTTTAATGATAGGACCTCAAATTTCAACAATCCCTATCATTTAAACGATTCATCTTTGTTCGAGTTATTTCATAGTTACTTTGTTTTACATTTTTGTGGCTCTAAAATCCATCGTTTCTTAGAAGTTAATTGACACCTTGAATATCACGAAATGTTTATACAAGCCATGAAGAACTCCATGGAAATCTCAGACAAAATGTTTAAAAGGAGGTTGAATTTAAACATCATTTTGATTGCACTTTTGTTGAAAAACACAGTTATCAGTAAGCGATCGTTCTAGTCAGTCGGTTGGAAGCCATAGCTTAACCCACTCAGATAATTCCGTTTCTTACATAGCAGTTCAAACTGTTACACTCTGCATAGCTCACGTAAATTCTTGCTGTACTTCCTCCTTTGACTTTGATGACTTCAATGATGATTCCCAGAAAGCAGAGAAATCCGTTTTTGAAGAGTCACCAGTATTTTAGTTATTCTGTTTTCGATAATGGGTTTTTCTATAAATTTAGTACGCAGTCATTTAGAGATTCTTTCAATGGTTTTTCAGAAATCGTAGCTAATTTTTCTTTGAGAACAACACCTCATCGTTTATTGTGTCATTTGTTTAATATGTCGATGACAGTGTTCAATGCCGATAGATATTTCGGGTTGAGAGTTCGTTCAAACTTTTATTTTTGAAATTAAATCATATGCCGGTCTTTTTTTGGTGGCTGAATATAAACCACCAATTAACTGTTCTCTGTGGCAGAAATCAACCAAACAATACGGAAAACAAATGATAAAACTAATGATCGCTGATGCACACAATCGGAGTAAAAAATAGAATAATGTCTTACAACATACTTTCAAATCACTTGTCAAATATACAAAAAGATAAAATGAACACCAGAAGGATCACTCATATCAGGATTAATAGCTGAAGCGGCCATGCAAAGATTAGATTTAACAATCTTCCCTAACCAGAATTAAAGCAAAACTCTCGGTACATTATGTTGTTGAAACATTCGTAAAAATCAGATGAAATGAATAAGAATACACCAACAAATTAATAAACAACATAAATGAAGACATTAAAATCGTAAGAGAAAAAGAATTAAACAACAAAATTCAATTCTTCTGCGTCTTAATCAAGAGAAATAACACAGGAAATTTAGAAACACAAGTGTACAAAAAATCAACGCATACAGACCGAATACTCACATAAGAAACTGTGTGCAAACATTGCTTAAAAGTGTCCAATCACACTTCAGTACTCCACTGCTGAAGAGAATGGAAGGAAAGTACCTACTAGCGAATGAATACCCACACATTTTCATCAAAAAGTGCTTGAACTCAAGCTGTAACGCCAACAGGAAACCATCATCAAAGACCACAAGAAAGTTCACTATAACATACATGAAAAATATCTCTGAAATAAAGGCTAGAATGTTAAAACCGTTTGAAATAGATATAACACACAAGCTAGCTTAATCACTTCATTCTGTATTGTATGAACAGAAAGATCCAGCAGAATAAAGAAGATAAAATCAATACCATTTACAAAATGAATGGTATGGACTGCGATAAACATTACATATGTCAAAGTGGGTATACCCTTCGTGTCCGAATCCAAGAACATAAATCAGCTGTGAAAAGGCACGATATGTATTTATTCATATCGATGCATTGTAGATAACTACGGAAACGAATTTGATTGGGATAATGTAGAAATCTTCAAAACAGAAAACACTAAAAATGTCAAGGGATTTATAGAAGCCTAGGACTCAAGAGAATTACTCAATAATAAACATGTTACTATAGACCAAATTTACCAATTAACAAAAAGATAAATCAAATCACATAAATGTTCAAACTCTATGTCAATAAAATTGATCAAGAGAGACGTGAATTAACAACCAGTCACAATGATAGTTGCCAAGACATACGAATAAATACCATTCATGGGGAATTCAAACAAGTTCATTTCATACTAAAACCTGCACTGAAGATGTTGTCTAGAAGGACGACGAAAGCTCCTCAATTAAATCAACCACCACAAAGAACACATTTAAACCAAAATCAACCACTTGAGCTACAAATCTTCTCCATTAGTTCAGTGTCAAGTACTCCAGCAAGGCAGCCTACACCTCACTGAAACCGATAATGGGACATTTTAAAGTTTAATTGTCCACTCCTAACTCTTTTCTATCATAACCCTATGTCAGCTGACATTGCTTGTCGAGGAAAGCAGTGACCTAATATGTGCAAAACGTGTCCTAGAAATCCAAAAAGATGTGGCTTCACAACCTTGCTGACTGAATCGCTTCCTGACCTAAGATCCTAGGCATAGCAGGCGTTAAGATATAAAAGTCAATATGTAAACAGTGTTGAAACAAACAGATAGCTTGGAAAGAGTGAAAGTAACTTAGGTACCTAACTTTTAGACTCCAGGCTCTTTGAAAATCAATCCCCGGTTAAACAATTCGACGTATATAAACTAAACCACAGCAGAACATAAAACTAATCAATTTCACACACTGCTGGTTACGAAATTAAAAATAAGTTGGGAATTATAAAGCTTTCTAGAGCTTGATATTGATGTATTGTGATTGTTTAAAATGTGTCATGGTTAGGATGATTAAAAATCACTTGATTTTCAATACAATAGGCCGATAATTACAATTCCTTCCATGGAGTAGTGATAATTATCAACAATAGAGTTCATACGTAAGATACAAAATTGAAACCGATGACAGTTTTCACAGAAGTATTTACCACGAAGGAAGTATAAAAAAGAGAACGAAAACAGTCTGAAGGTCAGTAAAAGCCACCGTTGATGGAGCTGTTTTATAACAAATCAATGCCAGTAAAAGTTGATGGTAATCATGTGTCATGCCCTCGAGTGGAACCAAAATGGAAAACGGGAGACGCGTTCAGCGTAGGTCCGAGATGGTATCGGGAGGAAACGACAGCTTATGGAAAATCTTGTAGCCAGCTGAAAAAACTCTAGAGAACACAGTGAAATGCAGATTTGCTTATGAAAGTTTATGTTCACCTGGGAAGCCAAGGAAATAATAATAATAATACTAAAAAGATTAATACCTAAGTTCATCTTTCAGTAACTAAATTTCATAGGTGAACGATTAGTTTTATTACTCAAAATTTCTTACAGGTGAAGTATTCATCATCAAAACTGTTTATTTTATTTCTCTTAAGAAAGTGAACGGAGAAATAAAAGATAATGAATATACAGGAAGAGAGAAAACTCTGAATTATAAACCCTCTAGTACTACACTTATCTCAACAACAGTAGCAACAACAACAACAAAGATTTAGAAAAATATCTCCTGTAAATTAGCCTTCGATTGATAAGACTCAAATTGAGAAACACAGACATACACACACATATATGTATATATACCTACCTACCTACCTACACCTGCTTACAATACAATCATTTTATCATTAGTTCCACACATACAGAGAACAACTTTGTGTTTACCTTTATTTAAAGAAAGTTTCAATACCCAAGAGAAAATCATACTCTATAATTTGATGCAAAGTACTTCACTTGATTGTAAGAAAATCTAATTAGAGAAAAATTTCTAGAGAAGCATAAAATGCATACATTCATCTACAGATATATATATATATATATATATATATATATATATATACCAGCGATACGCCTAGAAAGCTTGCATTAATATGTATACAAATGGATTGTTGTAGAGCATTGATGGTGAATGTACAGAAGCCTACACACAAACAAGTGTGATGATGTCCTCTGTAATACTTCCAATGGAGAATGGTGTGCTTACTGTAGCTAATGTTGTTATCATCATTGCTATTATCATTATTATTATTACATTAGGCAAGTAAAGTGATGTTTTCAAACAAAGAAAAAATAGTTTGCCTCACTATATTACTGTCTCTCTCTCTCTCGCCTCCATCCTCTTCATTAAAAATCTTCAATTATGTCTCTCTTCTCTTTTTTGTCCTCAAAAACCTTTTTTTATAGAAAGTGAAAATTTAAGCAAAACTCGGTCGTCGTTTGTTTGATCGAGAAGAGAAGGCAGATAGGAAGAAACTTTCTTTTTTCACAAGGTAAACGTTTATACCTTTGGCAAAATTACATACACATACACACATGCATGCATGCATGCATACATACATAAATATATACATATAGGCAGACAAATGTAAACTTACCGCCTGTGAAGTGCGTACGTGCATGTATGCTCTCAACTCTTTTCATCTCGATAAGTAATTCACAGTGAATTCAATTATATTACACTGTATCGATTCAAAGTAGCAAATTTATATTAAAGTCATTATTGTCTATTACTTAGTCTAACAGTAGGGGGGGAGGGGGAATTCAACAGTATAGACGACCACAATAAAGGTTTCATTTTTTCATTTGTTGTTATTCTCGTACAGTGACTTGATCAACTTAATTATTACCCCCACATTTAATCTTCATTTTGAACTGAATAGCGAATGCATAAGAATGTGAGAAGTATACCTCTCTAAAAAAAAGCAAAAAAACAAGTTCACTTACGTCAAACTTTTAAAGTGTATTAGCTAAAATCACTTTAATGGATAATAGTATTTAATATAATATTTAATCTATTAAATAGACAACTTACTCTTAAATAATATAAGGTGTGCGGTCAAGTGGTCTATTGGATAACGATTCTAACCATCAGCAGTTCATAGGGCAGAATGCTCATCAAACACACACACACACATGTGGTGTCCTATTCCAGGTCGACGAACTCGATCAGCCGGTAGTCAACTCAGCAAAAAGGAGAGGTTGGACTTAAGTCTAGCAACCACTGTTACTGGAATTCTAAAGCTCAAGCAAATGAATGAAAAATATAAACTATAGCTTAACTAAAATGTCATAATTACTAAAAGGACAAGTTACTTTATATCAGTAGAGATCATCAGTATGCGCTGACACAAAATCATAAATTTAGATTTTAAAAAAAATGAATTATCACTTTTGATATCCTTATAAATCTTAACGATTCGTAGATCATAGTTTCATCATTTATAGGTTTCTGATTTGTTAACAAAAATTGATGGTATGAAGTAATTCAGATGAAAAGTTTGATGCATCAGTCCCATGCTAATAAGCAAAGCTAAGTCAGATAACATGTATGATTCAGTCAAAATTATGGACCCCATTATGTTTGTTCTGAATTGGTTACAAGATTTCATAACGAGCTGACATCGGTTAGAGAACCATTGAAAAACCTGGGAGTACTGGACAGCTGTTTCATCCTAGTTTGGGACTCGTTGCAGTACGCAACAACCACCGAGGTTCGAACCTAGGACTTTCTGGTTACAAGGCTAGCGAGCCTGTAGACCATTAGGCCACTGAGACCCAATTAAACGGTCCATGAATTCCAACTTCCACAGTTCGGATGTGAGGACAAATACTCGACGAAGACATTGACCAGGGGTTGCGCTATGTCGTGAATTGGCAGAAGTGACCAGAAGGTCCCAGGTTCGAACTTCGGTGGTGTATGCGTACTGCAACGAGTCCCAAACTAGGATGAAACAACTGTCAAGTACTCCCAGGTCTTCCAATGGTTCTCTAACTGATGTTAGCTCATGATGAAAACCTGTGATCAATCAACCGAAATCTGTACAAACCAATTCCTAAATATTACTGTGAATTGTTTATTATTCATTTCTTGCGTTCTGATAAGGGATTAGTGGTACATCTGCAAACTACCCAAACGTTTTCAATTCCCTTTCACATGAATTCCTTGACCTTTAGATGCCCAACATATAGCTTCCCATCCCAGTTATATTCAAGACCTTGGAGTGTGACACCACTTGAAGCTCTCCTCATAGTATGTCCAATCCATTTGCGTTTACCTCTGAGTATCTGTCAGGTTTGTGGCTGGACTCTTGTCAGAGTTCCTAGTGTCCGCCTAAATTAACACCTTTGAAATTAACGTATTAGTTATATGTAATCACTTTTTAACGTCGAATCTGTTGATAGCTTCAGCAGATGAAAACCACAGATATAATATACTACCGTTATTTCATTTTATAAAATACATATATGCCTATATACTTTCCACACATATAAGTGGTCTTATGACCACAAATCTAGTGAAATATCCACTTAAGCTTCCACTTGCAATGTTGCTAAAAGCAACCAGAAAGTCTAAAAGAAACTAAAAACTTTAGGAAAATATGGTGTAATAATGTAAATACTTGATGAACACTTAAAACACAAAACAATTCTATTCTATCCATCAACCAGCTGACTGGAAACTACTTATCCATTTGTAAGTATAACAGACATCTATGTTTCCGTATCAAATTAAGTAAATCAAAATACGCATAGTTTAGCCTACAAAGCATTCAGTAAAAAGGTAAGAGGCTAAATTAACCACTATTTCTGAGACAGAACTTTACACTATTCATAACACTTCAGAATCTAGCTAGTAGGTTTCAAATAGTAAGTTTTTATTGTGTTTTTGAAGTGACAACAAATAGTAAGACTTCTATGTACTTAGGTAAGAAATCAGTACCGAAATCTACTCATTCCGAAGGATGATAAAAACATCAAAAGACCTTTGTATTTAGTTTAAACAGTGCTACAACAAAAGCCACTAGTCCTAATTTTAGGGAGTTCGTCCTAAAGATTTTCACTTTAGTGCTTTCCTTATTTCACAAATAGTAGTTAAATAGGTTGGAAGAGCTACCAATAACACCCTAGCGATATTGACAACTGTTTTATATCCAGCTAACACTTGAAAAAAAACTAAATGATTGAGAGCTGTCATCAGTTAGAGGACCACTGGAAAACCTGGGGTTACTGGACAGCTGTTTCGTACTAGCTTTGGACTCTTCGGCAGTACGCATCCACTGAGGTTCGAACCCAGGACCTTCCGGTTAAAAGGTGAGCTCATGGACCACTGAGCCACTGGGACCCTATCTAACGATCCTTGAACTCTATGTCCTGCCAGTTCACGATATAGCGCGACCATTTCGCAGTGTCTTCTTCGATGAGTTACTGCCTCATCTTTAACCTGCTGTACCCTACGGGTCACGGCTTCCCACCAGAACCCCAGGTTAACCGCCTGAATAGGGCCAGTCACTAGTGAGCATCAGATTAATTGTCAAATATCGGTTTTGTAGGGGTTTTGTTTGATTGCACAGAGGATTTCATCATGAGCTGACATCAGTTAGAGAACCACTGGAAAACCTGGGAGTACTAGTTTGGGACTCCTCAACGGTACACACCGTCCTCCAGGGTTCGAACCCAGCAGTTTCTGGTGGGGTGTGAGGACAAATACTCGCCGAAGACATTGGCTAGTGATCGTACTATGCCGTGAATTGGCAGAAGTTAGAATCCAAGAACCATTGGATCGGGACGCAGTGGCTCAATGGTCCACGAGCTCACTAGCCTTGTAACCAGAAGGTCCTGGGTTCGAATCCAGGTGGGTGCGTACTGATGAAGAGTTTCAAACTAGGACGAAACAGCTGTTCAGTACTCCCAGGTTTCCCAGTGGTTCTCCAACCGATGTCAGCTCATGATGAAATCCTCTGTGCAATCAAACAAAATCCCTACAAAACCGGTACTTGAAAATTGGGGGCTGTGTTCAGGAGCACACTGCTTCAGAAAACACTATCAGCATGAAACTTATGCTCCTTTCGGATCCAGTCAACAATCTATCCACTAAATCTAACTTACAACATCTAACACTAATATGCATCACTTATTACATCTGCTCAAATAAATTTTTCTGTAATATATCCTATTTTACCAAACGAATACATGAAATAAGTCTGTAAAGTTACGTATTCATTAGTAGCTTATGCCTTCATATACCTGGTTAAAACAGTCTAGGTTCTAATTCTACAAAAATAAGATATGCGTTAAGCATCATGTCTGAAAGATACCCAAAACAGTCATTCCCAAATATATGTGGCTTATTGAAGCTTCTCAAAATAATTGTTATTGCCAAGGTGTAGTAAAATTAGATGAGAACTCTATTATTCTGGTTACGATTGTTATTCCTTTAGATTCCGAGTGGAACACAGGGCCTCAGGAGAACCTCTTCACTTCCCTCTGTTGTCTTTGGTATTTTTTGACTGGCTCCAAGATTGTCCATCAGCTGTCATTTCCTCATCACACTACCGCCTCCATGTCACTCTCAGACACAAGCCCAACTTATATCTCGTTTCCTTCTTGGGTTCTACTCGAGGGCCTGGCACATGATTTCACTCAAATGTCTCTTCAGTGTGTGCACGATCCATCCGCATTTCCTTCTGCATATTTCTTGAGCAACAGATCTTTGTTTGGTTCGTTGCGAGATTTTCCTTCTTGTTTCTCTTTTTCAGCAGGTCACCTGATCTTCAGTATTGAAACAGCGAAAGCAGCTGCTGATGGTCTGCATTCTGGTGGAAACGCTTTTAGTGATGCGTCAGGTCTCTGAGCCAAACGGAAGAAAGGACTTAGTGCTAGCGTTAAAAATTCGAGCCTTATTCTTCATGCCGAATGCAGTAGATTTCCACGATGATTCTAGAGTACTGAATGCCTTTCTTCCCTTTTCGATTATGCCTTTGACAACCCAATCAGTTCTGCCCGTATTTGAAAAGATGCCCTCTAGATAAGTGAAAGTGAATTTTACTCAAATTTCTTCCGTTGATAGGACTAGTACTTGATATTGTCCGCCTTCTCAGTGGTCACTGGAAGGCCTGTCTTCACTACTTCTTCTGATAAATTTTTGGTCATGACAGTAATTTGTAAAAAAAAATCTGTCAAATCTTGGCTACAGTTCATTTGATGACAGTAATTCCTTGATATTATTACATATTCCGAATTTAAAATTTTGCCTTTCTATGAATCCAACTGTTTTCCAGTTAGACTGTGTCATTTATTGCCACTAACTAGAACCACTGCAAATCATGAAGAAACGAACAGTTACTTCGTTCAATACTTAAATTCCCCAGGTGATTCTCGTCTATTTCCTAGCGATAGTGTGATGCATTTTTCGGTGCCCATGTTGTACCAAATTTGTGTACCTTGAGACTAATAAGCCTTAGGAGCGAGAACATAAAATTCAGCCACTCAGTTGTAATCGAATCACCTATAAATTCTGTCGACATATGGATGATACATTTCTGGTTACGAAAAATGATAATGAAGCAATGAACATCCTCGACACTTTCAATGATGAGCATTCAGCAATAAACTAAGCCATAGAAAAAGAAAGTAATGACATTATCTCATTCCTAGACGTCTTTCTGACCACGAAAGAAGACGGCACACTAAGGAAACCTACAACAATAAGTCAGTTCACTCATTCTTTGATTTTTGTACCACTGAAATATAAACGTAACACGGCGAAGTGTCTGGTTCATACAGCTAGGATAAACTGTTCATACGACTTTCTAGATGAGGAGCTTAAGACTAGAGAATTACTTAGTAAAAATGGCTATCTAGATAAGTTCATTGAGAAAATATGAATTTGGGGCCAAGGAGAGTCAGTATGGCAATAGCTATTGTTTATAAAACTGTAGTTCCTCAGTGAAAACAGCAATGACACAGTAACGCAACGCCTGAAGAATGCAGTTAAAAGAGCTTTCGATCCAGTAGAGGTAAGTTGTCTCTTCACTACCACTCCCATTTTACGTTCGAGAAATAAGGACAAACCACCTAATTTTACCTCCTCTCTGTGAATCCACCAGTTTGACTGTCCTTGTGGAGCTGGTTACATTATGCATTTAATTAGGAAGTCTCAACATCATAATTTTGAACACCATCCTGCATGGCTAAGCAACGGACAGACAAGATTTATTCGTAGCTCTGTTTCAGCACACCCTGTAAATGATGAGTATAAAGTTGATGTTAATACAGCATTTAAAATTATTTATCGCATTCCTACTAGCCTTAATTTTGCTTTACGAGTTCGTCTTCCACATACAGCTGAAGCCATAGGAATCCATCTGAAGAAGCCGGACCTGTGTATCCAGAAGAAATATGTACATCCACTTTCCATACCATCGTTGCATGAATGTATAAACCGGTCTACTTCACTCTCTCCGTAAACCTTTTAAAAATTATAATTGTCTAAATTATTTTCCTGACTACTTCATCTTTGATCACGTGTTATCATTTCTAAATTGTTTTTTTCTATATTAATCTGTTACATAATCAACTTGAGCACTCACTTATTACTTAATTACTCTTCATCTTTCCAAAATGAAGCAGCGCCAATTTATTGGTAAATTGTTGTATAATGTAGTATGTATATCGAAGCTTCCAAATATTGTCTATTTAACTCCTCGATTTCTTCTCTTTAGACTTTGTTGGTGGTAATATTTTCCATATCTATAGTGTTAAGTTTGCGTCATCCCTATTGCATTTGTCAGGTGTGAATTCTATGAACAAAGACATTGCGAAATGGTCGCGTTGCGTCGTGAATTGGCAGAAGTTAGAATCCAAGAACCATTGGATCGGGACGCAGTGGCTCAGTGGTCCACGAGCTCACTAGCCTTGTAACCAGAAGGTCCTGGGTTCGAACCCAGTGGGTGCGTACTGATGAAGAGTTTCAAACTAGGACGAAACAGCTGTTCAGTACTCCCAGGTTTCCCAGTGGTTCTCCAAC
This sequence comes from Trichobilharzia regenti, assembly GCA_944472135.2. Taxonomy (NCBI): domain Eukaryota; kingdom Metazoa; phylum Platyhelminthes; class Trematoda; order Strigeidida; family Schistosomatidae; genus Trichobilharzia; species Trichobilharzia regenti. Next base: position 99,175,935 of record OX235262.1, on the reverse strand, counting down.
CGATGTCAGCTCATGATGAAATCCTTCATGCAGTCAAACAAAAGCCTTACAAACCCAATACTTGAAAACAAAGATTCAGTAACCAACCTATCTCTCCATGTACCCAAATTACCTTTTCGAACTGTAGCTCTGTCTCACCTTATTTTGTGGTTGTGTGTTAGCATATGCATTGTGACTACTGAGTTACTCTCTAAACTTTTCGTCTCTTTAAGGCCAATCACTGAGTCAGTTTGTAGGTTTAAATACCACCCTAATTCCTTCTCTATTCAGAATCATCTTTAGGGTTTCAGATGCCCTTTCCTTATACGGCAAGACTATAGATGCCTGGAATTCCTTTTTTATGTTGTGGCTAGCAGTTTCACCACTATTTTTCCTTCATTGTGAGCTAACCTTATCTTCATAGTGAATTTTGTAGGATACTTGTTTAGCATCAATCCCTCTTCTGACTGTCTCATTTTGATGAACTACTTAGAGTTTTCGTTCGATTTATTAGACGCTTAACTAAGCCTTCCTTTACAGACAACGGATGAGTAGTTTGACTTTATATAAACACTAGTCCACAGTTTACCTTCTCCTGTCCGTGTAATTCTAAAATATTACACAACTAATTCTCCTTGTTCATTTTCTAACAGAAACGTAAGCCTAATTCCTCCTACCAGTGAACTTTTACGCATGCTCTGTTTTAAACATAGTGAAAATGTCATCCATCTATTTCCACCATAACTTTGGGCTATTATTAACTAGAGACACATTTTCCCAAGTGTTCATTAAGATATTTGCTACGATTGAGAATATGAGTGATACCACTGCATTTTAATCCGAGACCAATTTTACAACCAATTTACAAATACACAACCTGGTCCGAAAAATGTTTTCCTTGACTGACATTTCCTATTACTTCATGAAAGATGGATTTAAAATTAGCATCACTGCATAATACTGTTTAAATAAAACAGTTGGAATTTGATAAATAGAAAATTACAAAATATGATATGTATTTTTTACACACCTTTAATATATTCTAATGACACTTCAATTAAAGTTAATTCTCCTGATAATTATTTACAAAAGAAGTAGGATATTAGAGACGAAGAAAGTCCATAAAAAGTGACACAGGTGTATTGTTGCTTCTGAGGATAACAACCACTGGCATAAATATACACCGTTTCAGAACCATAACAGAATGACCAACTCATTCGCTTTATATCATTACAATGGAATGGCTATCTGGTTTGGTGATTTGCTGTGAAGATGTGTTGAATTATTTGAATGGTTCTCGGATGTATTATCAAGTAATCTGACACCTTCCTTGAGCAAATGGTGATCGACAAGAATTGATTTCAAAGGCGTTGTTAGGCAAACTTCATAAGTTTCTTGAGGATGTGGCAAAGTAGTGCGATTTGGAGTAATCACAGGAAGTTCAGAGTGTTGAGCTGGGAGTGGATCTGTGGTGAAATAAGGATGTTTTATTGCCTGAAATACAATGCAACAAATTCATGCGTAGATTGAGTATCATAATACTACATGAACATACAATTTAAGAAATTATATCACATAAAGATAATTACAAGTAGTAGTATCTTCTCACAATATAAGAAGAACTATTCAGACAAGATAAGAAAACATAATAATGCTCATCTATTTAAGACTATGTAGTTTATCACAAATCATTACACTTTAACAGCACAGAAAACAAAACAAATAAAAGAAAGAAAAACAACAATTATGCTACGAGCTAAATAACATCGCTCCATTACTTCAGCATTATACTGACGTAAAAATAATAACAACAATTAATAGTTGCAATAATAGAATTATTCTATGCAATACTTTTGATGCATTGTCAAATTATAAGCACGCGGTACAACATTCTATAGTTAGGGGGAAAATAATTGGAGAACTTAATGACATTTACAGTAAAATTAACAGCAATAATGTTATTATTATTCACTGGGGTTCAGAGCGGAAAATAGAGCTTCAGAAGTACATCTCAATTTCGGGTTCCACTCCAGGGCCTGGTGTGCGCTCAATTCATCTGTATCCTCTTTTGCATATCTGTTGAACAGCAGGTTATTGGTTGCTTAGTTGCCAGAATTGCTTGTTGCCATAGTCAAGGGGCACTTCAAACAAACTACAGACCTTCATCAACAGCTGTCTTTGCTCAATACTTAAGATCAGATGGCCAGAAAAGATCAGCAACAGGGAGGAATCTCTGGGATCGAACTAACCAGCAAGCAATTGTGCAACAAATATGCAAGAAGAAGTGGAGGTGGATTGGCTATACTCTGAGAAGATTATCAAGTGAAATCACACACCAGATTGTCGAGTGGAACCCGAATGGGAAGTGGCAAGTTGGTCATCAGTGCGAGGGTGATGTGGAGGAGCTCATGCCAAGTGGAGATGAAAGCGTGTGGGCAGACGTGGAGCCAGGTGAAAACGTTAGCGGAGAACCGAACGCAGTGGAGACGTGCGGCTGAAGCCCTATGTTCCTCTAGGAATTAAAGGAAACAATAATATCCTTCCGGGCCATCTGATCTTCGGTATGAGGTGAAAGCAGCTGTTTATGAAAGTCTGCAGTCTGCTGGAAATGCAACTCATGATGTGCCAAGTCTATGACCAATATGGAAGCACTTGACAGCTGGCATACGATTAAGTTGGAAAAGAGTTACAGGCGGTTAGGCCAAGACCTGGCATCAACCTTTGAAGTCTCTGGCAATGGGTTGTGCAGATTAGGGGGTCACAGACTATCTGATTTGGTTTTCCTAAATCCAGCTTGTTCAGGGCGGAATTTCGAATCCAGAGAGGATTTTAGTTTCTCCAGCATGGTGCGACTTAATACTCTGCTTACAGTGGACACTAGTATGGTTCTGTACCAGTTTCCACAAGTGCTTAAATACTGTTTCTTTTGGAGTTTGACAAGGTAGCCCTTCTTCCAATCAGTAGGTAATTTTCCTTCTTCCAGACTTTCTGAAATGGTGTCATAAGGGTATCCCCTGAAGTCTCCTGATCCGCTCCCGCCAAATGCAAGATGGTGTTACAGGACTGGACTACATCGACGCCTAGTTTAAAAATAGGAAGTGAAGTGGTAGAGCACGTTGACCGCTTCACTTATTTGGGAAGTACCATCAGCCCCAACGGGTTGATCTCTGACGAAATCTCAGCACGCATACAGGGGGCTCGTTTCGCATTTGCCAGTTTACGCCGACTATGGTGTAGACGAGATGTTCGACTATCGACCAAAGGGCGGGTGTACTGCTCATCAGTCCGCTCCGTCCTCCTTTATGGTTGTGAGACCTGGTCACTCAGAGTGGAAGACATGAAAAGACTAGCTGCCTTTGATCATAGGTGCCTGCGTTCTATTTCCCGTGTAAAGTGGCATAATAAGGTGAGCAACATGGAGGTTAGGCGTAGAGTTCTAGGTAAACAGGGGAAATCAATCGACGAAGTCGTGAAGCTACATCGACTGAGATGGTTAGGACATGTGTTACGTATGCCAAGTCATCGCCTCCCTCGACGAGCTATGTTAGCGGATATAGGGTCAGGCTGGAAAAAAGCTAGCGGCGGTCAAACAAAAACTTGGCATCAGTCAATGAAATCCACAACAGTTGGTCTAAGCCACGTAGGAAGGTGTAGACTTCCAGGCTGGGGTCCTCGGGACGGCAAAAATCTATGGTTGGAAACAATTGGTGACATGGCTCAAAATCGTTCTCAGTGGCGCAGATGCATCCACTCCCTGTGACTTATGATCTTCAATGAAATTGTTTTGTATTTCTTTATTACTCCTTTGTCTCACACCTCTGCTCACTGTTTCTATTATGCTTTTCTTGTACTTTCTTCTCTTGCTTCGCGTGCTACACGGAATGTGGCGACTCGAACTTCCGCACATTTGTGCAAAGTTCTATGTCGAAGACAGACAGACAGACAGATCCGTCTTCAGTGATTCTGCAGGAATTCCGTCTGGCCCAGCTGCCATCCAAGCTGGTTTTCGGTAGATTTATGGCATTCGAGACTTCTGCTTCTGTCTCAGGATTAGTATACGCTGACAGTACTGAGACTCTGTGGTATTTTTCGGCAAGCTGTAGGTGTCCGTTTATTCAGCAGTCCTTTGAAGTGATCACCTCGTTATTTCCTTTGCCTCTACCCTTTGATAATCAGGTTCCTTTGACTACCTTTCATTTGTTTCATCTATCTTGGTCCCTTCCCGGATAGCGACTTAGTTACTTGGTATAGTGATTTGACATCCCATTTACCTGCAGACGGTTCTGCTTCATTTTTAAGTGAGCCGTAGAATTACCTTTTGTCTTTCTTAGCACTCTTCATTAAATTTTTATTCAATAAGTTGTACATTGGACTCAGCTCCTCCTTCCTCTGTTCATCTCTGCACTGGTTTTCCTCCTGCCTCACCATCCCTCTCTTCAATATCATTTTCCACGTATTGGTATAACCATTCCTTGTCTTGCCCTTTCTTCCTTCCTAAGACGGTTATACTGGTTTCCCCTCACACTACTTTCAGAGGGTTTCAGTGTTCTTCCATACAGGTTGCTTTGGCAATGCTGCATAATATCACCAAATTTTCACTGATGGCTGCATTGAATGCGTCCTTTGCAGTTTCGTCCTTGAATTGTTGCCTTTCTTCAGCTCCATTTGAACCCTTTCTACTTGACCTTGGAGGTTCCTGGCATTAGATAATGATCTGAGCCTACATTTACTCTTCTCTGTTTTTTATCCTGCATGCTGCGTCTCCACTTTTTTGAGATTGTTATGCAGTCTGTCTAATTCCTTGTGTGTCCATCTTTTGAAATCCGTATCTCTTTGTGTATTTCTTTTTGCTTTTAAACGCTGCATTTAGTCATCAAATCACTGAAGCCTCAGAAGTCTGCGAGAAGTTCTCCGTTCCCAATCGTTTCATCGAAAGCTTCTTGACCAATAATGACTTGTCCTGTGTCGATGGCTCCCATTAGGATTTTGACGTCACTACATTGAGTGTTATCCATTACCGTCTGTAGAATCCCACCTTATTCTTCTGATCTGAGTCGTTTGCAGATGCGTAGAACAGGATAATTTAACTTGGATTGCTGACTCTACGGTTAACAATTTGGAAAATCCACTTCTATTCCATCTGCTCTCACAAATTCATAGAGATTACAAGACAGGTCTTCTCATTTCTTTTGCAACCTCAGCGGTCTTCCTCACTTCGTACATTGTGTAGACATTCCATGTTCTCGTGTCTTTCATCGGAAGGAAGCACAGCAACTAACTGGTATCTCTAAGGCGTTCACCAACCCGCGCCATTTCGTCTCTCCGATTCCAGCGAAGGATAAATTTATTTTATGTGCCTCTGTGCTTTGAAGTTTCTACACCGATTGGGTTGATTTTTCAGGGTAGAGACGCTAGCCCCATGCCCAACCTTCCCTTTTTTATCCAGTCTTAGGATCAACTGGTAAACTAGGCGGTATTGACGATTATGTATTATTAATGTAGAAAAAAATTATAAATTAATAGGAATAACCATAACAATATATTATCGATAGGAGAAATAGAACAGCTGTTTATTTTCTATTCTGCGATAAGTTAGCAATTTTACGTCCAACACATTTTTCACCTCATACGATGCGTCCCATGTAAGATATCGTTCAGTCTTTATATTTAGTTGTGCAAGTATAACTTCTTTTATAACCGCCTTCAGTCCCATCTGATGACATGCAAGAGGAAAGTTATAAAATAAAGAGGGTTCTCAGAATCCTACGATAGGATTTTCGCCGATTTCTGGCATGAGTTCAAGTATCTGTTCACAACAATACTAACGAGTTAGCACATCACCCCCATACCAACAGCTTTTACTGTCCTTCGCAATATTACAGTCTTAACTTCCTTATGTAGACGGTTGGACGAAATATTTTTCCGGAAACCTAAAAGATGTGGGGCGACCAGGGAATATCAGAGGGAACAATTAATCCAAAATACCTGATACTTGAGTTCGTTTCTAGTTAAGTCCCCCATATCTTACAAGAACTATGGGAAAGAACGCGTTCACTTAGATCTTGTTTATGTCTAAAATTTAAATTAACAGTTTGCCATTTGGAAGGATTTAACTTAAGATCATTTGAGGAGGACCACTGGCTAACTTTTTGTAAACTTAAGCGTTCGCCTAGAAGTCAGTGTAATATCAACACCCAATGTGTTATCCTGTCACACCAACTATCTCACTAAGGCCTAATAGTGATCGAAGTGAGGTGTACAAGTAGAATTTAGTCATTAAAGCAGAATGACCCAGAGTTAACTTATTTGGTGTAACACACAAGGTACCAGCAACTGCATGATGTTACGAACATAATTTCCAATCTATAACTACCTGAATGGAAAATTCGCGATTTTTTCAAGATAGTTCTATTATTTCTCATTTTAAATCTAATCATAGTAATAACTCCAGCAGATTTGCAAGTAGAGACAAATTATTCCTATTTTGGGTTTTGAGGAGTTCGTCTGCTGAACCAACACTCACTGATCCCTTTGTTCATCCGTTAAACTATATTAGTCATTAGGAATATTACTCCGACCCACTCTACACATGACTATCAGCAGACAAATATAAATTCCTAGGTTCTTCTCTAGATTTCTCACCTTGGTGGGAGCCACCATTCTAGATCCTACTACATTTCTATACTTACATCGTTGAACGACTTATTAAAATTCCAAAGACAAAACTGTTAAAAAAAACCATTTTTACTGTGAAACAATAACGCATTCATAAGTATATTATCATGATTTATAGAACAGGAAAACTGTAACTGTGCAATACTTACGTCAGATACTGTGATTCTTTGGTGTGGTGGATATACCAAAAACTTACGAACAAGATCAATCGCTTCAATTGGTGCATTTGGGAGAACATCTTCAAATGGAATAGTTTCACACACATTGAAACTTATCTTGTTGTAATCAGGTAGTTCTTTTATTTCCTTTCCCAACAGATTAGCAAACACCAAAAGTAAAATGAAAAGTACGCCAAAGAATTACACAAAACTCATGCATTACTAAGGAAAAAAGTAGACTAACTTATTACCACAAGTAAATGTAAGTCACTATTGTTAGTGGGATAGGACGAGAAAACAACCCTTTGGCTGGAAGTGTGAGTTACGCAGAGAGATATGGACTATCTGGATAGGGTTCTCAGGATGCTGAGAACCGATGGCTAGAGACTGATAGTTAAGTGATTCAAAGTCATTCGCTATGATACAGACGTCTCCACTCCTTGTCGTCATCCTCATTCTGAAAATCCTCCCCTAATTGTTTTCACTGTTGAATATCTGTTTTGATTATAGTTTCATTACCTTTCTTTAGTCTACCCTCATGTGCAATTTTACGAAATGTACCAACTTGACCTGATGCAAAGCTCTATGCTGATGAGTCACTCAGTACGAATTCAGCGTAATTTTATCTTGTTTACTTGTTTTCTAACATTAAGCCATATAAGTATTTTGAGAAAAACCTTAGAACATGTAACTTACATTATTCCATCATACAGTAAATTTACTTGGTAAAGTCTCACAGTGTTATACAGTATTACCTACTTATAATGTTTCAAGCACCATTTACTGCTCATAATTATATCAAGGTGCTCGAAACATCCTCAGTAAATACTACTGTATAACAATGTGAGACTTCATCAAATAAATTTACTCTGTGATGGAATTGTACTCTTCCACAGTGTCCAAGTTCTATTCGTACAACTCACATTATTTCTACGAAAACTTTTATGGGGTGCCGATTGTATCAAAGAACTAATTTTGCCCCAAGTCCAGTGCATAATAAAGTTATTCGCCTATATAAACATATTTATTCTCACGAAACATTTCACTTATGGAACCATTACTACCACTTGTCTAATACTCTATAGTTTCAAAATAAAACTGAAAATAAGGGGTGTGCTCCAATTATTTTCATTTCTTAGATAACAAAAACAGATAAAAGAACTTTTTATTCTACGAATCTGATATTTATGAACTCAATAGCTTAATGGAACTCACAGGCCATACATCTTCACTTGGAGTACCCAGCACACGGACAACAAACCATAGTTGTTCAATATCATTTTCGCCCTAAACAAAACACTATTACTGTAAAGCTGCAATATACTGGAAACAATGGAGAATTATTAAGTAGTTCACCAAAGATACATCCAATAGCCCTAAAAGATCAATAAGTAATAACTTTCATACCATAAATCAACGCTATTTGTGTATTTCTTGGCTCCATATAAAAGCTCAGGAGCTCGATACCATCTAAAATCAAAAATAATCTTGGATTTTAACAAAACCTTGTAGCCACTTGATGACTATACAGACGCTCACTGCTGTTTTCAAAAACTCTTGCAAGACCAAAATCTGCAATTTTTAGGATACCTGTAGAACTAATAAGTAAGTTGGCAGGCTTAAGGTCCTAAAGGAGAGTTCTCTATCAATTATTTCCTTACCCTGTGCATTATACCATTGGCATGCATAACTTCGACTCCCCTCAATATCATTAACATATAACATTTTACCTGTGCTTCAGTAAGAGGAGGTTGTGAATTTCTTATAACTTCACTGAGATCCGTAACCATGTACTCAAAGACAAGAACAAAGCCAGTGCCATGAGGAAAGACTTCTCTCAAATGGACAACATAAGGGCTAAATTCAATGAATTGTAAAGCTTTTATCTCTCTGAAACAATAAGTTTCCCAAAATTAGATTACCGTAGAGCTGTGTTTGGAATTCCGTCTGCAAGTTTACGTAAAGGGACCTTTTTTAAGGCAACGAGTTCTCCACTCTGTTTGATATTTTGAGGAAAGTACTGAAAAGTTTACCTCTATATGCTTAGCTTTCAAAACAATCCCATGTGCACCTTCACCGATACGTCCAAGAATAGTATACTGCTCCATACCAACAAGATATATCAGTACAATCGGCGTTCACAAGAGCCCAGTTTGAATATGCAAGTCATTAGTACACTTCTTTTCAAGGCAGAACTTTGCTGCAATACCTAGGGTCAGTAGCAAAATCACAATGAAAACTAAGTTATTAACGGAAATCAGTTCAAAATTACACATAAAATAGATAAAACCTCTGTAAGTGCATGTATCACCAACTTTTATCACTTGATCTTAAAACACGTACAACGCCTGAGACACTTCATGTTTTAAGCAAACCTTTCAATTATGATATCTATAGTGAACTACTGGGATATTATCATAATTAACTAATCTACTCCATAGTGCACAAACCTATCGGATATTACTTGTGATTATTTCCTTGCAAGTTTCAGGTGAAATTTGTTCAGAAATTCAGAAGGGACTATTTTGTCGACTTCTGCGATTCGTGAGATAGCAACTAGTATGGCATCAGAAATTATGACAGATTGAGGGTGTCGACAGGTTCTCCACTAAAACTAGCAGTGGCATACCGTCCTTCATTAGCAACACTGGAGAGGCAGCCGAGTCAGAAGAAACAAAAGCTTAAAAGCTCTCCAAACACTTTTGCGATGTTTTCTCGCCTAATCGTACCACTTAAGAGTGTGGCGAGGTCACTAATGTAGCCACTAAGATGCCCACAATTGTGGCAGAGGATGCAGTGGTTCTCAAACAGCTGTCTAAGCTGAAGGTAAGTCACCTGGACCAGATGGACTTCACCCTAGATTGCTAATCTCCTTGGCGGATGTAATGTACATTCCACTCACGGAGAACATTCAGATGTCTCTGATCCAGGTTAGGCTACACAGGGACTGGAAAGCTGCTTTTATAAGCCCCATCTTCAAAGATGGGAACAACCAGTTAGTATCTAACTACCGGCCTGTAAGTGTGACCTGCATTATAGCAAAGGTGTTAGAAAAACTCATTAGGGATCAGCTCTTAGCTCATAAGGAGAAACATGGCTTACTGCCAGTGGAACATCACAGATTCCGACCAGGACGATCCTGCTTGACAAACTTACTGTTAGCAAGGGAAGATCGGGTCGAGGCCAGGGATAAGAACCATTTAATAGACGTTGACTTTATCAATCTTAGTAAAGCATTCGAAAAGGTATCCCACTTAGGTCTTCTTAGTAAACTTAAACGTTTTGGATTAGACCAACGCTTATGTGTGGTTTAGAGACTACTTGGTGGATAGAAGGTAGAAGGTAAGGGTTAATGGTGCACTATCAGGGAGGAAGGCAGTACCAAGTGGAGTGCCTCAGGGAACTGTACTTGGCCCCCTGCTATTCCTATTATACGTATATGAAGTGCCGCCAATTGTTACCTTATCTTCCTTACTATTTTCGGACGATATTAAGATATGAAAAACCGTAAATAGTAACGATGATAGGTTGGTACTACAAAACGGTAAAGATAAATTAGCTGAATGGGCCAACCTTTGGAGTCTGGAAATTAATTTCAAGAAAGGCGCGCTAATGCACCTAGGTCAAAAGTCTTACACGTAGTACTCCTTGGGGGACACAGAACTGCCAGATGTTAGGGGACAAAAGGACTTAGGAATTATTGTAAGCCATGACTTAAAAACAACGCCAAATTGTAATCGACCCGCAGCTCAGACTTTTCGACTAGAAGAGGGTACGTTCCAAGTACTCTGTGCAACATATGTCAGACCTCATACAAGCGGTGAGTCCATGCTTCACAAAGGAGGCACATACCCTGGAAAGAGTACAGAGGGTAGGAGGGAAATTAGTGAGTGGTATTTTTGAACAACTCAGCTGGCATCTTCTTTAGGTCTACTGCAGACATTTTGGGGAAAAATCGTAGGGAGGATCGCAAAATGTGAAACAGTTGTCTGTGGTCCCCCTCAAAGTCAGTGTTTGCTGGGAAGCATCCCAAGTAAAAATTTGGAGGTAATTTATGAACCTAGAAACAGAAACCTTGGATAGATCAATGTCAGTCTTTAGCAAAGCTTCAAATAAAAGCTGGAATTTTCCCTTAGGCTTCATGAAAAATAGTGTTATTGGGGCGCTATAGCTTTCGATTTATTCCACTCGTACTCTGACTCTATCATTTTACAGGCTCACGTGTTATTAAGATTGATAACAAACAGTTCTTTCATTTTTCTAGTAGTTTATAAAGCTTGGGAAAATCACTTCAAAAACGCCACCGACTTTTGAATACCATGGCAACTAGCGCTTCCAATATCCAATATCCAATATCCTGATGACGAGCTAGTATAAACCAGTGATTTCTTTGAGCTCGCTTCTTGATTGTGAGGTAGAGGTTCCAGATCTTCGGTGAGCTTCTGCGTAGTAAGTCCCGACACTCGACTGCTTTAGCTCTGGTAGACTCCAGGAGGAGTGGTGCGGGGATTGGTCGAGATGTGGTTTGTAGTATGCAGTATGTTAGGACTGTATTGCTGCCGTGAATGGAGTTTGACCTAACTCCCCTTGGTCATTCGGTGTAGTCATAAAAGCAGAATAGTAATAATAATAATAATAGGTTGTAGTGTAGATAATATAGGTTGAGATAAGTGGAATAATAAAGGTGACATAAGGAAAAGATAGAGTGAGAGAAGGCAGAATAGGTCGTGGGGATTTAGTTAGTACGCTTATTCATTGACAGTTTGGTTTCAAATTTTATGAGGATAAGCCATTGAGACACAAACCTTGCATTTCTGCATGATTGTCTAGCTTCCGCTTAAAAATCTCCACAGATGGCGCTGTAGTCACGGCCGCCGGTAAAGCGTTCCAGAGACGGCAAACACGAAGCGAAAAGAAATGTGATCGCACTCGAGTCTTTGGTCTCTGGTGTGCTATCCTTAGCGGGTTACCTCGTGGAAGCCTATAATCGCTTAATGGCAGGATGCTTTTATTTGGGTGGGCCTGGTCATTTAGGATCTTGTAGACGGTGATGAGGTCTCCCCTGTGCCTACGGTAACTGAGTGTGAAAAGACCTAATTTCTTTAGTCTTTCCTCATATGATTTGTTGCGGAGGCCGATCACCCATTTTGTCGCTCGTCTCTGGACACTTTCTAGAATGTTAGCATCCCTTTTGAGTAGCGGAGGTGCAATGATATTATGCACCTCAAGGTGTGGCCTCACATATGCCTTGTATAGCCTTAAGAACAGTTCGGGAGTGAGAGCTCCCAGCTGCCTGTGCATAAAGTGTAATGTTGCGTAGGCTTTGGCGACGTCCCTCGAGTAATTTCCACTGGTGTCTAGCTTTTCTGTTAGAATAAGACCTAGATCACGCTCTGATGGAACACAACTCAAGTTCTGGCCACCAAGGGTGTAATTTACACTCTGTGACCTGCCGGAATGAAGCTGCACTACTTTGCACTTCTTTAGATTGAAAGGCATTCCGTTAGCCAAAGCCCAATTTCCCAGAGTTTGCAGGTCAGCCTGCAATCTATCTGAGTCTTCCGATGAGTTTATTGCTCTCCAAATCTTTACGTCGTCAGCGTAAAGAAGCGCAGAGCAGTTTAGTTGGGGGGGCAGGTCATTGATAAAAATCAAAAACATCAACGGCCCTAGGATAGAACCCTGAGGAACCCCTGATGCCGAGGTGTGCCAAGATGATCGGATGCGGTTGACTTTGGTGCAGAATTCTCTCTCGCCTAAGTAATCTGTCAGCCATGCGAGAAGTGCTCCAGAAACTCCCGCCTTGCCTATTTTGTGAAGGAGCAGACCATGGTGAACTGTGTCGAATGCTTTCGCAAAGTCGAGAAAGATCACGTGGGCTGGTACCTTTTTGTCCCAGGTTAGTGTCCAATCGTTCCAGGCTAGTAGAAGATTCGTCACGCAGGATCTTCCCCTCCTGAAACCGTGCTGTGCTTCGTGAAGAAGGTTAGTCCCATCGAAGTATTTTCTCATGTGGTCGTCAATGAGACTTTCCAATATCTTCGATACCACTGGAAGTAGAGCAACTGGTCTGTAACTGGTCACATTCTGCCGGTCACCACCCTTGAAGATAGGGGATAGGATTGCACGTTTCCATTCACATGGAAGTTTCCCTACATCAAGGGAGTGTTGAAACAGATCACTTAGGGGTTGACAGAGACTTTCTGAACACTGCTTCAGGACAGATGGTCTGATGCCATCACAACCTGGAGACTTTCCCGAAGCCAACCTTCCCAATTTTGCAAGTACCATAGCCGGGGTAATTTGAAATGTCCCCAGCAGGTTTTCGTGTGTTGGTTCTGCGATGTAATCTGGATGTTCTGTAGGGGTAATATCCTCGTTACTATTTAGTTGCCTGTGAAAGGCTAGGCTGAATGTCTCTGCCATTTCAAGACTAGTAAGAGATTTCCCATCAGAACCCACTAGATTGCATGCTCCCTGGTTGGTCGGTTTTCTTTCGGCCATAAACCTGTATAGGCTTTTGGGGTTCACGAGAAGCTTATTGGCGAGGTCTCCCTGAAATGTCCTTCTATCGCTCCGGACTCGTATGTTACATCGATTCCTGAGTTCAAGGTACACTTCATATTCGGGTTGACTCTTCGATCGTCGCCACGCGAACCAGGCTTTACGCTTTGCCTGCAGAAGGCGTTGTGTCCCTCTTTTCAGCCATGATCGTTGCTTCCTAGCTTTTGGTGAGACTAAAGGAACAGTGTCTGAGATCGCCTGGTGAATGATCTCCTTTACCACTCTCAGCGCTTAATATCTGCTTTGAGTTGCGGTGTGAACAAACAAATATGGGGCTCATGGGCAAAGTTCAACAAAAGCGTCTCAAAAGATGCGAACACATGAGTGATCTTCAGCCAACTAATAGTACAAAGAACGAATTTTTGTACAAAATAGACATTTATTTACTATAAAATGCATTAAACCATTAAACAGGGTACATTTCAATGAATTTTTTTATTACAGCTTGATTCCACACCGTATTGTTGGTACAAGTATGGAATTTTCAGCATGGATATCGGTGGCCAAAAATTCGCAGGCCGACCATAGATATCAGGTGTGCGTCGGCATGGGCTCGAACCTCGGACCATGTGCATGGTCGGCGAGAGTCCTAACCACTGTGCCACCGACGCACAGTGACTTAAAAATACGCCCTATTTATTATGAGTAATATCGGTGCATGTGTTCACTGATGTGACCGAAGATGAGGTGTTTTGTGAATCGTTTATCTATTTTATCCTGTTGTGCAGTCTTCCCCATAACCCCTCGTTTGAATTACCAAGGTTTTCAGTAAGAGGATCGACAAGTAATAATAAAACATAATAAAACAAATTTAAAAAATGGCATCTGCCGTAAATCTATTCCTAAACCTAACCTTAATCCTAACTCTAATCACAACCGTTATCCTAACCGTAAAGATAATCTTAATCTTAACCCTAACGAGCTATTGACACATTGTCCAAACAGTACTTAAAAACATGACCTGGGTGAAATTTGCTCCTTAGTTGGTGAAAAGCTTTGATATTTAAGCTAAATACATTGGAGAAATCGCGCTCCTGCGACGTTAGTGCTGAACTTCACCGAATTATGAAATTCTCTCACAAGTAACGAAAATTATGTACCGGCTGTGTTCAGATTTATTTACCGGTTCAGTCTCATTAAAATAGTGCTTCAGTAATATCTTTGTTTGAGAGTCACAAACCCCTTTCCAACTAATGTATGAATAATATGGTACCTACGCTTGTTCAAAAGCGACGATAAGAGGACATAATTAGGAAATCACACCTATCATCCTTCTTATCTGTCAAACACCATTATCCTGAAAAATTTTTATTTTAGGAATCTGTAAAAGTAGCCGTCCATATCTCGGGAGTCATGTTTCAAAACATGCTGTCTTCTACTCACCCTTCAATACCATCAGACGTGAAATACACTCCCAAGTTAGTATAGTGGTCGGACGATGTAAGAGGAGTCACTGTCTAGGTTACGACAAAAAATGCCCACAAACCAGTTTTTAGATTTAATTTATGTTTTTAAAATGCTTGTACAATATGAAGAAATACAGGGATCTGTGAGTGAAAACACTTTATGTGGTCAACAGCAGAATAACGGCTTAGAGGGAGGCCAGAAAGGATGCATCGGCAGCTTAGGCGAGGCTCTCATGCAGCAAACAGCCTTCACATTTGTACATGAGAAACACACATCGACGATGAGAATCAGTGACTGAAACGTCTGTTGGAAACATTTGGGACTTCATCACAACTCTACCGCTTCTAGTTTTTCGGAAGAAGAACATGGAGAAAGTTGTGAATAATGGGAACATTCAGCATCAGGCAAGGTGACTTAGAGTAAGTTCCTGCATTAATTCAAATGTCTTCCAGCAATAGTGTCACTTAGTTAAGCCGAGGGTTTATCACCAAACCTGCCCACCGATTGGTGACAGAGTCTGTCTTCAAAAGTCCTTCGAAAATTGAGTAGAATGATAAATGAAAATGGTATTTGTTAAATGCTAACGCAGAGGGCAAGTTCGACCCACACATTTCACGGTAAACTTCTGGATAGTTTGCCAAACTTGAATGAGCCGTGAGGAGACAAAGGTTATGGCAGTGCCAGGGAACACTTCGCAGGTATGAAATGCGTGACACTAATAAACGACAATTAGAAAAATTTAAAGTGCTGTCAGTGCCCAGGTCTTACTACACTGGACTTCACACTGTCCTTGGAAGACTTTAGAAACTATGCGTAATAACTAACACGAAAAACCAGAACGCAAATTGGTGACTCAAGAACCGTTTATTCTTGCACCAATACAGAGCCAACCATTAGGTTATTGTTCACAGAGTTTCTGATAGTTTTCTCTCTTCTAACGAACAGTGAACGATGAGACGATGACTGTCGTATTGATCACTCCCGCGAAAAATATGGAGGAGCTGGGTTTGAACAAATAACCACGAATTGATCGTTCAATCTTCAACTACATTGACCAGTGTCGTCAGACAACTGTACAGTTCAAATTTTTTTCTCTGGCAAAACTAATCGGGAAAACACAGCTGTGCTATGCTTGGATACTAACAAGAATATCACCAACAAAACTGAACCAAAATTTCATACGCAAGAAGCAGGAATATTGAGACACACCCCTGGTAGACCATTCAAGGGCAATTAGCCACTTCCTATCATAACCCTGAGTTCACTAGAACAAAATATAAACAATGCTGAAAGCAAAATACTGCTGTCAAGAGTACAGCGTCACAGCAGTATGGTGGAGCGTCACTGGGGAGAATAAACCAAAGGGAGGAAGAATGATAAGTATCAAGGAGAAAAAAGGAGTGCACATGGATAACACATGTGTCATTGTAGTTGAATATTGAATGATAAATTCATAGTTGTTTGCTTAAACCCAACTCTATATTTTGGCGGGAGTCTTCGATACTGCAGTCATCTTTCCATCGTTCGCTGTTCGTTAGAAGACGGAGAAATACTATCAGAAACTTTGTGTACAGTAACCTTATTGTTGGTTCCATATTGGTGCAAGAATAAAGGATTCTCGAGTCGTCAATCTGTGTTCTGGTTTTTCCCGTGGGTTATTTCACATGGTTTCTGAAATTCTTCTCAAGACAGTGTGAAGTCCAGTGTAGTCAGACCTGGACACTGACAACATGTCGGGGTCACAGTGTCGTATAGCCCACTGTGGATGTTGGAGTCCAATCATGTTTCTGTATATGTATGGTAAGCCCTCAAACCTGAACACAGTCGCGGATCTTGTGATAACATACTCATATCTAACATTTTACAATCATTCAAACAAGATGGTAAGTGACTGTTAGCGACTTACTGCTCTCCTTCTACGTAACTTTTACGCTCAAGAAGCAAGAGTGGCTACACATGAGAAATGTATTCGCCAAAAACTTGAATAGCATGCTCTCTTTTATAACGACCCGAGGTCAGCAGACCAGAAAACATCGAAATTGTTCGGAACATAATAGGGTTTGGTCAACAAATGGAATATGTTTATAGGTATAAACGGCTGACAATTGAACGCTTATCGTTAAGGAGAGTGAAGTGCGACTCACACTTACAGTTACACATTTTCTGTGAGCTTAACTGTTTATACGCAATACGAATTATTATAATGAAGGGCAATTACAACAAAATTGGTTAAAGTACTCATGCAGATATCAGCACTGCAAACGGATAGTTCAGTAGTGATTTTCAGAGCAGCCATTCAGCTACATTGCCTTGAAATATATCACAGCATTTTTAAAATTCAGTAACCGTTTCATGAGATTCCCTTCTTTTCAGCCCACTGAGGAGTACTGTTTAAACGTTCGACAAGCTAACTGTGAGTGGCTTTATTGCGTATCCCACTAAATGTTGCGTTGCTATCCTCTGCTACTTCGATTTAATGATGAGTTATATTTTCTACGTTAATTTAGGTAAAATTTCGCATTAAAACTTTTCCGATTTTCACAATATTGGCGCCGTGATGTACTTGAACTTCAGCAGATGTGTTGCAGTTGTGTAATAAATGTTGCTTGTGTAGCGGTAAACAAATCCCCAAAATTATTGACTACAGCAATCACTCAACATTGGATGCTGACCACCACTGTTTAAGTCGACTTGTTTAGCTGAGGGCTTTCGGACAAGCATTCCCGCCATTTGATACTCCATCGTGTGACGTGCGACACGATCACTAGCCAGCCAAGCGTTCGTCTAACAACTCGTTTTGGTCTTGAAATGTATCGCGTAATTTGGACGATCAAATACTGTCTTTTGCTTTGCTTTTGGTACGCGAGAATTAACAAGTTAGAAGTTGATGTATAAGAGATTGCGTCAATAAACTTTTGTAAATCCGCAGATAACCCCAGTGAGTTCTTTCCTTTTTGTATTTGTTCTTGCACCATATTTTACACGACATACTTTTCGTCATGAGTGATCTTAGTCCCAAAGTCATTCGTATCCGCTCAACTCCTAAAACCATTCAGCTCGTACCATACTAGCCAGATAATGCTGAAACGTGGTTTCAGATAGCTGAAGCAGATTTTTGTGAGCATGGGATAACCGATCAACGTTCACAGCTCCTTTAAGTTATTCACGCCCTACCGCGGAAATTCAGCAAGTACGTAACTTCACAGATGTTGAGTCCTGAGGTAAGTAACTCGTACGAGTTGCTCAAAGCATCCCTCCTCAGGAGAAACGTTCTCACGGACCGACAACGTCTGGACGAATTATTTCGTAACACCGAGTTAGGAGATCAGTCAGCCGTGAGCATGCTGACGAGAATGAGAGAGGTTATTGGCCAAAGTGAGTTCGACGAAGGACTATTTAGAGAACTCTTCTTAACCAAGTTGCCACAATCTGTACAGACCGTACTTGTGACACTTCAGGGTACTGTAATAGAGGTTTTAGCAATTACTGCAGATAGGATTCTAGAGATTACCAAACGGTCTGTTCCCGAAATATGCTCGATGACTAAGCAGACTTCGAGTAAGGATCCTGCAATGATAGAGTTATGCAACTCCCTTCGGCAGATGTTTAGGTCAAACATGCCTTCTAAATCCTCCGACCGTCGTCCTAAATCTCCTCAATGCAGGAACTCACGTGGTCGATCTACGTCCAGACCACGTTCACTGAAAAACCTTGACTGGTGCTGGTACCACAACACTCATGGCCAAGAAGCAAAGTGTTGCCGTAAGCCTTGTAACTTCGGAAATGTATCAAAGTCTGTGGGAAACTATCCTGCCGGCAAGCGTTAGCGGCAACCGTCACCGGTGCCACTAGCCGCCTTCTTTACATCCATGATGTTATTAGCAAGACTCGATATTTAGTCGACACAGGCGCCGGAGTCAGCGTCCTTCCTGCCACAGCAGCAGACCGACAGAAGGAACCTACCTTCAACTTACAGGCTGCAAATGGAAAACCGATCGCAACCTTTGGTAGGAAATACATCTACCTGAACGTGGGTTTACGCAAACCTATTCGGTGGATTTTCTTTCTCGCTGACGTCACAATGCCCATCATTGGCACGGACTTACTTAATCATCATGATTTACTCGTAGACGTCCGCCAAAAACGACTGATTGACAATACTACTAGTATGTCTATCAAAGGCATCAGCTACATAGGCCCTAGTTTGTCAGCCGTTAAGATAAAGGCAATTCTTGATCCAACTTTTCAACCTATGGTTGACAAGTGTCCAGAACTTAACTGCCCGTCGAACGACCTACCGTGAACAGCCAGCAAATGTTATGCACCACATCATTACCACAGGACAACACGTGACACCTAGAGCACGACGATTGGCTCCTGACAAACTGAGAATAGTTTATTTCGTTGCCTTCTCGTCAGCTGCTTACATGGCAAAGACATTATTAAATATATCTACAATAACAATTTTAACATACTTGCACAGAATTCAGTTTAAACAAAAGTATTAATATTGCATATTTATATATGTATATATTTTTAGTGTATGAGCATATTGATCGATTGATTTTTGTTTAAACTGAACTCTGTGCAAGTATGTTAAAATTGTTGTTGTAGATATATTTAACAATGTCTTTGCCATGTAAGCAGCTGACGAGAAGGCAACGAAATAAAAGATGGTACCATTTTATTCTGCTAAAACTGCAGTTCTCGCTTTGTTTAAATTCGTTAAGGGGAATAAAGGTATGAAACTGAGAATCGCTTGGAAGAAGTTTGACCATATGCTCACCCTTGGCATCATTCAACCTTCGAATACCCCATGGGCATCCCCCCCTTCATATGGTGCCAAAAAAGGAAAGCAATGATTGGCGACCCACCGGTGATTACCGGCGAGTGAATGCCGAAACAACCCCTGATTTCTACCCGTTGCCTTATATACACAGCTTAACTGTAACATTATCTGGCGCGGCTATATTCTCTAAAATCGACTTGGCTAAAGCGTATAACCAAATCCCGATGACAACAGAAGATATCCTGAAAACGGCTATCATTACACCTTTTGGACTTTTTCAATTTCTACGTGTGCCATTCGGTCTCCTGAATGCAGCCCAAACATTCCAACGCTTCACCGACGAAGTATTTCGCGGTCTTGACTTTGTATACGCATACTTAGACGACTGCCTCATTGCCAGTCCAGACAAGGAAACTCACCTCAGGCACTTGGACTTGGCATTTGAAAGGTTACGCCAACATGGCGTTACCATTAATATTCAAAAGTGTCAAATCGGTGTTGAATCACTCGACTTCCTGGGTCACACTATTGACTGCAAGGGCATTCACCCACTGGCTACTAAGGTCGAGGCTATACTGAACTTTCCAGAGCCACAGACGGTGAAAAGTCTCCGCACTTTTAACCGCTTGGTAAGTTATTACCGACGGTTTATTCCCAACCACGCCTCTCTGACTCAGCCATTGAAAGACCCTCTTCGAGGGAATAACAAGTCCACTGAACTTGACGCGTCTGCTCGAAATGCTTTTACCCAGATTAAAAAAGCTATTGCGGATGCCACACTTCTAATGTATCGGGATTCAACGGCACCGTTAAGTATCTCGGCTAATGCATCAGACACTGCAATCGGCGCAGTTCTACAACAGCTAGTTAACAAAGAGTGGCAACCACTCGCCTTTTTCCCGAGGCACCTTCAATTGGCGGAAACGAAGCACAGCACATTCGGCAGAGAACCTCTGGCTATGTACTGTGCTACACTTCATTTTCGACAATCAGTGGAGGGTCGTGAATTCATAATTTTTACTGATGACAAACCTCTGACGTACTCTCTGAACTCACCTTCAGATAAGTATTCACCCAGGGAATCACGACAACTGGATTACGTTTCACAGTTTACATCAGATATTCGCCATGTATCCGGAGTAAACAACACTGTGGAAGATGCCTTGTCACGCGTTTGTTCCCTCACCCAAATCGACGGCATAGACCTTGTAAAACTGGCTTGTCTTCCAAAAGAAGATACCTAGCTTCAACATGAGTTGCCGAAAACAACTCTACAATTAGCCAAGAAGCCCTTAGGTATGGGAAAAGATACTATTCTATGCGACATTTCCACTAGTACTCCTCGCCCAATCGTTTCTAAAAGTTATCGCCGTAACGTCTTCAATACGTTGCATGGCTTATCTCACCCAGGTATTCGAACAACTGTCAAGCTCGTAACTAGTCAGTTTTGTTGGCCCGGCATTAATAAAGAAGTAAGGGAATGGGCACACGCGTGCTTAGCTTGTCAAAAGTGCAAGGTAATAAGACACACCAAAGGCCCACTCGGCACCTTTCTTCTCTCTGACGCTCGTTTTGAACACGTCCATACAGATTTAGCTGGACCCTTTCCTGAATCCCATAGATATACCTATATTTTAACTTGCATCGATCGGTTTTCACGATGGCCGGAAGCAGTACCCATCAAGGACGTATCTGCTGAAACAGTCGCATGCGTCTTTGTAGTAAGACGGATCGCTAACTTTGGATGCCCGTCTTCCATAACAACTGATCGCGGGCGGCAATTCGAAAGTGGCTTATTCTTCGCCCTGACTAAAATCATAGGTTGCATGCGTTTTCGAACAACAGCCTACCATACAATTGGTGGATGGTGGCTAGCAGTGGAATCCAGGATGCGAATTTCGTCCTATTTGAGACTCGTCAGCTGGATGTACCTGTATTTCTCAGTGAGTGATGGTGCTCCCACTGAGGCTCGAACCTGAGACCGAGCACTTCGGTCCAATCAATCGACGGGAAAATCAAAATTTCAATTCAATAACAGCCTACCATCCTCAAGCTAATGGTAAGGCAGAACGTCTACACAGACAGTTGAAGGCTGGTCTGTCAGTTGCAAACAACACCCATTGGACTGAATCCCTTCCGTTAGTTCTCCTAGGGATAAGAAACGCCCTGAAAACTGATGCTGGTTGTACTAGCGCCGATCTGGTATATGACACGACACTACGACTGCCTGGTGAATTTGCTTCTCCCTCGAGTTTCCCACCTGTGGTAGATCACGCTTCATACGTCAGCAGGCTTACAAACGCAATGCGTTCAGTTAAACCTGCTCCCCTTCGTCCACAGTCCATTGATGTTTTCGTTCATCCGTGTTTAAAAACTTCTTCACATGTATTTGTTCGTCGTGACTCTATGCGTAGACCTCTGGAACCTCCATACGACGGACCTTATAAGGTAATTAAACGTTCGGATAAATTCTTTGTCTTGGACAAAAACGGCCGCGAGGACACCGTCTGCATTGACCGTCTGAAACCGGCTTACTTGGAGGGTAATCCCATTAGCATAGAGCCCAACGTACCCCATAATCCACAAGTAACCGAAGATCGCTTAGACCTCTTATATGCATCATTTCCTGTCTTATATTTTCCTCAGTGCTACTTAGTTTTTGTGCTCTTTCACCTAAACGTTTGATCAGTCCTATTTTTTACTGACGTAGGATGGGCTGATCTGAGGCCCGAATACCTGTTTGAATATGTAGGTTTCCAATAAACGCTAGCATTCAGCTGAATTGAATTGCCTCCACCTTTGAGTCAATGCTTTCGAAAAATCTATCTATATCCTGTGTTCTAAGTATAGTGAATGTGTCATCTACGTACCTTCACCATACTTTTGGGGTGGGGGTGAACGTTTCAATCACTGTATTTTCCCACCTATCCGCGAATATATCTGCTACAACCGGGGATATTGGTGATCCGATGGCAACTCCCTCAGTTTATTTATATATTTCCTCTTGGAATTTAAATACTGTGGAAGTAAGACAGCTGGGACTCCTGTAACGCCTCTATAGGCAAGAACACGATAACACATAATATGCGCGAGAATACATCGCGATAGCCTCAGTCCTCACTTTAATATTTGTTTAAGTTAACATTTTGTTTCTCGTTAGCTGATTAACTTAAACAAAAAATAACTGATCTCCGTCTTACAGTAGGTATCTCAAGGCCTTTAGTGGATAACATATTTAGGTCGGAAACTATAGGTACTGGGTTCGGGTCTCACTGGAAACGCCACCACTGAATGAAGACTTCAGATGCATCCAGTCAACAGGGTGTGATTAGCATCCTGGATTCCAGTACTAATCCCCATCCCCCAGGTTTATTCATGAAAGCATAGGGATTCCTGGAAGCGTACGCCATGAGCTAGCTAACTGGATTCATGTTGTTTGTCACTAAGCAACTGGAACTCCTGTGTTATGAGTGTTTGTAGTCTGCATAGCGACATAGTCAGTGCTACCGAATGTGGCTAACCAATCCCTTACTTTGGAAACTCACTTCACGATAATTTCTTGGTAACCGCGGCCCGTGGGAAACAGTCACTTGTGAGTTTGGTTTTAACAACTACATGACTTATTGGAGTGTCACACAGAATACTGCGTTGCCGATGAGACAATTAAGGCATATGGGGGCGAGAAATATAGTTGCCGATGTAGATTCAGAGTCGTTGTCTGTGTATGCGGGTTTGATTCTATCAATTGAAACAGTCTCTCATTTTCCATTCCTGTTCACTGTAAAGTGTTTGTCTGAACGTTTAATAACTTGAAAGGGTCCTTCGTATGGAGGTTGCAATCCTTTTCTGATGGCGTCGACTCGAATGAAGACGAATTTGCAAGTTTGTAGATGTTTGTTGATCTGATCTCGTCGGGGAGATTGTCGAGGTGCTGTTGGGTGAAGTTGAAGCATTTGTCTAGTTAATCGGTTAGTGAAGTCGGCAATGTTCACGTCTGTGGAATCGGCTGAGGGGACTAGCTGTCCAGGCAAGGTTAGGTTGGTGCCATAAACAAGTTGAGCCGATGTACATCCTAATTCTTCTTTGATAGTAGATCGGATACCAAGTAAAATCAAAGGTAAGTATTCACTCCACTTAGATGTATCATTCTGCGCCATCAGGAAGCTTTTCAGTTGTCTGTGGAATCTTTCGACTAGACCATTCGCTGCCGGATGATAGGCTGTTGTGGAGATATGTTTCACTCCCAGAAGTCTCGTCAGTTCGCGAAAGAGTGTCGATTGGAATTGAGGACCTCGGTCGGATGTAATAGTAGTTGGTACACCGTAGTTTGACACCCAACGGTCGAGAAAAACCAAAGCAACGTTTTCAGCAGATATGTCGTTTAAGGGGCATGCAATAGCCCAACGAGTAAATCTATCAATCGCTGTCAGGATATGTGTATATCCTCTTGATGTTGTCAATGGTCCCACGATATCTATATGGATATGCTGAAATCTCCTTTCGGGTAATTCAAACATCTTCGGGGTTGTAATAGTGTGGCGGTGTACTTTGGAGCATTGGCACTGGAGACATTCTCGTGCCCATCTCCGAATGTCAGAGTTTATTTTAGGCCACACGAAGCGTTCGCTGATCAGTCTGACCGTGGCGCGTACTCCAGGGTGAGAAAGCGAATGTAAATGTTCGAACAATGCTTTTCGGCAACTGAGAGGGACAAATGGACGATTAGTGCCGGTAGATACATCGCAGACTATGGTTGCATCTGATAAGAGGATAGGCACATCTTTGAGCTGTAAGGAAGAGTTTCTGCGGCAGGTTTGGAGTTCAACGTCATCTCTTTGTAATTGAGCCATACGATCAAGACTGATGTCTACCGAAGTTTGAAGCTGGTTTATGTCACTTCTTGAAAGAGAATCGGCTACCACGTTCGCATTCCCTTTGATGTACTGGATGTCGGTTGAAAATTGGGAGATATAATCCAACTGTCTGGCTTCTCTAGGGGAGTGTTTATCGAGTGAAGTAGTAAAAGCATGACACAGGGGCTTGTGGTCAGTAAAAATAGTGAAATGCCGGCCCTGTAGTAAGTAACTGAAATGCTTCACTGCAAGATATATGGCCAGCAATTCTCTCCCAAAAGTGCTGTATCGTGTCTGAGCCGGTTCCAACTTCTTAGAAAAGAATGCGAGTGGGGTGACTTCACCCTTCATCTTTTGTTGTAATACTGCCTCTACAGCTACTTGGGAGGCATCTGTGCACAAAATAAGCGATGCTTCGGGGTTGATATGGGATAGCATAGTGACTTTGGATAAGGCGTCTTTTGCGTTGCAAAAAGATTCGTGTGCTTGAGCTGACCACTGAAACTTTTTAGGATCATTTTTAAGGAGGTCGGTTAACGGCTGGACGATGGAGGCACACGAAGGAATGAAACGCCGATAGAAATTAAGCATCCCCAAAAAACGTCTGACCTTCTTGAGTGAATCTGGTTCGGGGAAGTTTTTGATGGACTCTATCTTTTCCTCCGTAGGCGTAATACCATTCGCGGTTATGTGGTGTCCCAGAAACTGTATAGAGGAGACACCGAATATGCACTTTTTGGGGTTAATGACGACTCCATATTGCTCAAATCGTTGAAATAAGATGGTGAGGTGATCAGTATGTTCTTCGGGCGATGAGCTAGCAATTAAAAAGTCATCGATATATACAAATACAAAGTCCAAACCTTGTGTGACCTGATCCATGAAACGTTGGAAGGATTGTGCGGCGTTCTTTAGGCCAAATGGCATGCGGAGAAATTCGAACAAACCGAAAGGTGTGATGATGGCCGTTTTTTCGATATCCTCTTGGGCAACTGGTATTTGGTGATAGGCCCTGACCAAGTCTACTTTAGAAAAAATGGTTTTTCCGTGTAATGTCAAGGAGAAATCATGAAGATGGGGAATAGGGTAACGGTCGGGAACTGTGGAATTGTTTAAATGTCGGTAATCCCCACATGGCCTCCAATCATGATCAGCTTTGGGCTTCATGTGTAAGGGCGAAGACCAAGGACTATTGGAGGGTCTGATGATGCCGAGCTGCATCATGTGTTCAAATTCTGCCTTCACTGCTGCTAATTTGTCCGGGGGTAATCTACGAGGACGACCGCGAACTGGTTGACCCGTAGTAACTATCTTGTGAGTGACTGTATGAGGGACGTCCTCGATGTTGTACGACGGCTTAAGAATTTTAGGGAAACGATAAAGTAGGGTGGAAAAAGTGCAATCTGCTGGTCTTTCAATACTGATATTATAGACAGAATAGTTGGAGATAATTCCATGGATCTTTAGATGGGTGTTGTTATCAATCAGTTTTTTACTGTTGACGTCAACTAACAGGTTGAAATTACTCAAGAAATCTGCTCCGAGGATGGCGTGACCGACGTCGGCTACTATGAAAATCCATGTGAAACGCCGACGTAAATCTAGATCCAGTATGAGGGATTGCTCTCCATACGTCTGTATGCTTGTGTGGTTAGCTGCCCGGAGAGACAGTTTTCCGGGTGTCCATGTAGATCGCCTAGAAAGTGAAGGAGGGATCACGCTAACTTCTGCTCCCGTGTCTACCAGGAATAAAGTGCCTGAAGTTTTGTCCTTCACATAGAAGAGGCGACTTGTTTGCTTGCCAGTAACAGCTGTCGCCATCACTGTCTGGCTGAGGCGTTTCCCTGAGCCTGGTTGGCTTCGCTAAAGCTTCACGGTTTTACACATTTCAGGGCCTGACGTCCAAACTTCCAGTGATACCAGCATATATTATTATCCCGAGAAGACGTGTGAGAACGCTGTCGGGGTAAGGGTCGTCGTCGTGATCGTGACCTTCTTTGTGAACTCCGCCTCCGGACTCGTCGATCAGACCTATTAGTTTCCAACTTGTCAATCCTTGCCGCTAAGTTTGCAATGGCGGCGAGTATCGGTGTGTCTGCCGTGGGTGTGGAATGACACGGTGTGGCACTATCAGATGCTCATAACCACCCAAATTCCATGAACGATCCAATTCTACCATTTGAAGACGCTGGCGAACATGCTGTAAATGAGTATTCATGATCTGAAATGAAGAAGCAACTGGTTTTCAAACAGTTTTCAACATTTTTTCTGAACTTACGAATGCAGTCCGCCATGCAGACACAAATGGAGCAAATGGAGAATTCTGGAATCGACCTCAGCACCATTTGATGCAGTAAAACAACTTCACATGACCTCATCTAGTTTTCGCATCCCCGATCAAATTTCTTTCCTGTTATAAAACTACGATAAGACTACTGAAAAAATAGAATAAATATATCACTGATCTCAACATAATACATCAATAAACTTTGAGCCGAGGGTGCTGTTCACAACAAAGTTATGTAAGAGGATTGACTTCAAGCTTTTTTTCCCAGATATCCGCATTACATTCATCTGATGTCTGGGTTTTTTTTAATGCGAAGACAATATCTCTATATCTCTTTATGTGCTACACAAACAGACTTTATAGCAGACTGTTCCGTCTGAATCTAATGTCAGAAAGAACAACCAAACTGTAAATTCATCATACATCAATTTGTGTAATTTATATAATAACTTATCCATGCCTGTAAAATTGGTATGTTCCTGCATAAACAGGAAGAAATATATTATTATTATGTGACTTATGGTGTTATCAGATAAAACATCCATAATACTATCCGCCATGTCACTTAGTTGGTCTAAGTCATACGACTTTCCTGAGATGATTAAAATTTGCTGGACATTTCTAGGTAAACGTTGCAGCCACATCTGTTTCAGCACTACCTCGTCTACTTTATGGTGTCCGATTAACTGGTACATGTGCCTGAGCAGCTGGGATGGTTTACGTGGGCCTAGTTCACAGCCTGTGAGCAATTTTTGGATTCTTTTCTCATCTGACAAACTGGTGCGTTGTATGAGGAGGGCTTTAAGTTTATCAAATTGATGTTCCGTCGGGAGATTTTCGATGAAATCGCTGATTTCTGTCAATACTGACGGAGGGAGTGCTGCCAGCACCATACCATATTTGGCTATCTGGGACTTAATGCCCCGTGCTTCTAGCAACGGCTCAATTACCGCAAACCAAATCCTTGGTTCTGCGAAACCGCATTGAGGTAAACGGAAATCGGTGACGGCATTTATTGTGGCATTTGTCTCGCTATTAGGGGCGTTGATAAAGCATATCCCCTATTTGAAGTGGCGCCTTTGGCTTAACCTTGACGGCATTTGCGCGGCTTCGTTGATTCGAGTTGGAGCTAGTCGTCCAGCAAACGCAGTAGACGCGATTTCGGTGCTTATTTTGCTCTTGTTGGATGAATTTATATGAAAATTATTGTTCGATATTGTTCTCGAGCATTTACTTATTGCTTGTGTGACAGGACGCTTAAATACATGGTTCATGCAGTGATTTTTGGCATGCCGAGTAAGCTTCGCGTACATTTCAACGACTGTCATTCGATAAATTTCTTTGCAGATTGGCGGAAACTTGTACTCGGTCTCAAATTTACCTATCAGCATTTGTGCAGTACCTTTTACTGCTACAGGAACCGAGGAATATGGTTGATATCAAATTTAGCATCCTTCCGCACTTTTGTGTGGTGTTGATAGCTGAAAGTCAATGGAATGCATAGATACAAGCGAAAGTCAGTGTTCACAAATGGGAAGAACCTGTAATATGTTTTACGATCACTTACAACATTCAGTGTTTTCTGCCAAAATTTTTAAATGATTTAAATGCACACGGCAACATTTGAGTAATTTGGTGGATTTCAATACCATCCTCGTGATCAGGTGCGTAAAGACATCAGTGGTGTGCGTCACTTTGTCCTATTAGTGAGTTTGGTTTCATAAACTTCCGATTTCTGTTATTGTCCTGACGCCACATTATTCGCGCTTGTTCGAAGTTAATTCACAAAATTATTTTAAAACCACGTAGAAGTAGTGTCCGACATCTCTTAAAGCTATGGACGTAAGGTTTAGAAGTGGTTGCTGTATCCATTTAGGGAAGGCTCATCGACTTCTGCAAGTAAGGGCTACGCATCATATTCCTAAATGCCTCCAGAAGCAACAGAATCTTCAGAAGTTATTAATGGGGTCCCAGCTCCTCTATTTCGAAACATATTATAGGGACAGGACATAAAACTGACGTTTGCACATTTTTTAAACCTATCTGTAGAACGTGTTTGGATTGCATCCTAAAGTTTGTGGAAGCCGAAGTTTGATTAGGAAGTTTAAACCACTTTTGTGAATTCCAAGACTATTCGTCATCACACGAAACCTTCTTTGTTAAACTTCGTTTTGATACTATTCAGGGTAGATGTACTAGTACCTCTGATATTTGGTTTAGTGATCTTCATTGTTATTTTGACCTCCAATATGTGGTTTTAATTCCACCTAAATTTATTTTCTAGACTTTTAACTGTATTAATCTCATATGTATTCCTATAACAAGTCCATGCGTGACCACATTGTCCAAAATGTGTTGCACAAATACAAAACTACACGACTCAGACAAATTACGTCTTCTTATTACTTCGTCTAAATATTCACTTGTGTCAAAAATAGTGACTGATGTAATTGCACATCGATATAAACTTTCATTAATTCTTACTGTGCTATCTCGTTAATATTATATTGGTAGTCATATTCATGTATACATCCTGTGAACCCTTGTTTTCTTTTTTAGATAATCTGTAGTCCCAGTGACCTTGTGGGATTCGTTGCTGAAGAGAGTGGTTTCCAGTACCGTTGATTTTGTATTTTGTGTCGAATCACTAATAAATGTGTTCTCTACACCTCAAATAGACATTCTACTTGTTAATAGTCACTACTAACTTTATAGAATGTTGTGAGCTACAGAGTTATGGGGTTAGAGTCATGTGTTGTATTGAGTAGCGCGTTTAGAAGATACGTCCGCCCCTGAGGAATATTGTCGTCAGTATGGAGTACATTCTCGGGATAAATCTGTTAGCAGTAATTATTATCAGTACCTATATTTCGTATGGATGGTATATAACGAAACGTACTAATTCAGTAGTCAAAGGTTAGAAATATCCGTTAAAATTGAAACAGGTGCTCATGTAAGGGAAAACTGATTAATCGAAATTTGAAACATCACGTAAGTGATAAAGTTTATAGCATCGTTTACATGCGAATAGTTAAGCTTATTTATTTAGAAATGATGGTAACTAGTTGATGGTTTAAGAGATGTTGTGTTTGATAGGAAATGGATGGGACATTGTAACTGAAAAACAGTGTAAGTGGATAAGCAACATCAGCTGGCCAGTATACACATATTTTGAAGTAAAACACGATCGGGTAAAGTATTTCGAAGAGAGGAGTAGAGCAGTCTTCTGGAACTATTAATTTAGTGAGCAATTAAATTTGTCTTTGAATTAAGACTGAAAGTAAGCGGCATATTGGTAAGCTAAACGATTACCATTATTCGGTTTCGTTAGAATAAGTATCCGAGTACTGTTTCACTCATCATTCTGTCTTTTGAATAACTTAGTAACATGGCGTTTACTTTCGGATCCAAATTACTAAGTAAAGGTTAATATCCCTAGGATTAAATTGTCGCCAAAGTAAGTAAATATGTTCATTTCTAGAAAATACTAAGGTTTGGAGTTGTTTTTTAACTACCACAACACCAGGTGACTCACCAATTAGTCACAAAGTAAAACTAGATCTGTCAAAGAGAGTCTGCTCCTGACTTCTAGGTTTCGTGAAGGTAGAACTATACACATAGGTTAATAGGATTAGACGCATGATGTCAATTCGAAACTAGGTAATTACGTTTCGCAGCTACAGAAAACACCACGTTACAATCTATTCCTTTAATCTTGTCAATCAATGTGACATCAATTAAGACTAGAGAAGGAACACCACTGGTTTTCACAAAATCCATTTGTGTTCCCTAATATAATGTACATTCCGTAATTATAGGCAAACTAGGAAACGCACCAAGTCATCACATATACGAACAATAATTAATTTAAAATTTAAAGGAATGCCTACTCGATATGGTCCAGAGTTCATGTGAAGTGACACATGCCTACATCTGAAAGTGCATGTGTAAGGTATCGCATCTCGTCAGCCTTTCGTCTAAGTGACTCAATGGGTCGCCTCCATATTTAACAAATGCTCAGTCCATGAATTCTACTTGTACCTGTAAAACACAAAGAATACCCTGCTGGGATATGGTGCTGTGTTACACTAGAGTCCCTCAGTTTACAGGTAAATCACACTTAATATCAGTATTGCGGCTTTTAGTTGAAAAAGTCATTCGACTGTGTCACAGATGCTTTTGGCTGGATTCCTCAGTACCAAGTATTATTCCCTATGAGAGTGCATTGAAGAAACCCTGCAGGGTGATATTGAAGCTTCGCCGAAAATTGAATAGAAGCATTTCAGTCATACAAGATGTATGCAGTAAAGAATACATTATTAACTCATTGCGCTCACTCCTACATTACCCTATAAAATTCTCTAGTTTGGAAATGAAACATGCACATATATATTGTGTCGTTAACTTCAGATACACACTAATATCTAAATTTCATACGCTTTCTGTCTCACTACTCCATGTAATAATAGTTTGATTGTTATTTCCGAATGCAGTAATAAGTATTTCATGGGCCACGAGTAGCACTTGGTATCCAGCAGAGGTATGGGCACTTAGTGATTGTAATTTAGAGAACTGATACGACAAGGTTAGCTTTTTTCTAATATATACCCAACTATCAACACAATGAAAAGATAATGACGAATTGTTATCACAAGCATTCTATTTACTATGGAGGGAATGTTATTACAAGCTAACTTCACAGTAACATGTACAAGTCTTGCATGTCATTGCATCAGTAATATTAGCACACTAATTGTATTACGGCCAAGTGTAAATGATTTAAAGGCATCGTAACAATAACTTTGCGGGAGGTAGGTGTATTGAAAGACTGCTTGCAGACACTATGTATGACGACATCTAGTAGAATGTCTACGGAGGCTGACAACCTGCAATGAGGAAGACAAAAAGGAAACAATTAGGAGACACATAAGATAAGTATTTTTGACATAAGTATAAAATTTGGGCACTGTGGTAGAGTATAACTCCATTATGGATACGATTTTATTTTGATAAATCACACAGTGTTGTACAGCAATATTACTTGGTGGCGTTTTGAGCACAAACTATTGCTCATGATCATATCAAGTCAGTCACACAACTGTTTGCCTCATTCATATACATGAGTATTTTAGTTAGGCGTACTACAGGGATAGAAGGTCACTCATCTCATTCACTTCTATTCACATTATTTCTTACGTCCGAGTTACTGACTTTTGGTTTATGTTTTCCTCTTAGGTGCACTTTATCTGGACAGTTTAAGGAATCGGGAAACGCACAGAGTACTTAGGAAACGGCATGAATAATTGTTTAGGCTAATTAACACTAGGTAGTTGTGACACTGCGCATCTGCAGTGACAAAGCTGACTGACTGAGTTTTAACATGGAAATGAGCACAGAAGTGTAGCAGTTCGATTTGTGACGTTCCACACTTGAAAAATATTATATTTAGTTGGTAATAAGCAAAACATATTTCATCAGATGTGTTTCAACTTCGCATTAATGCGTCTAAAGCTTATGTATTTTACTCCCAACAATGACATTGCAGATCAAATGAGATAAACATATCACTGATTTCAAAATAACACATCAATGAACTATAATTCAAGGACTCTGCACACAACAAAGTATTGTACGAAAATTGACTTCAAGCTTTATTTTTTTTCCCAGGCACTTATAACCCATCCACCAAAGACCTGGTTTTTTTTGTTAATGCGAAGGCAATACTTCTGTAATTCCTGATGTGTTGCACTCACTGACAATCTAGCGGATCTTTCCAACTATGCACAGAAACGATTGTACATAAGTGAAAAGGATGTTTTATACTACTGGGATTAACATTTATCAAGTGTATGTATAATCTCCAGTGTACATGTTAAACATATTTTGCTATCGATTGTAAAATGTTGACTGAATAATATGGTCCTATTTCTGTAACAATTTGATGATGCCTGTAAACTGGCGTCCCTCATGTACTGTATCATGAGAATAAATTTATTTATTTGGGCTACACGATAAAATTAACTAACTAATGAGATATAACGGGACAGAGTGTGAGAGTTATCTCGGGTAAGAGGAGAAATTATTGTAAGATCACTTTTTTCAGTTAGACAAGAACTAAATGAAAAAATACGATTACCATTTGCTGACATTTTGCCTATTTTTATCCACGTTTTAGCATTTCATTATACCTGGACTATAGACCATTCTGACAGACTGACTTTCAACATAGAAGCTTGCACACAAGTGCACCCGCTTAAGTTAGCACATTCCATGTATTACACAAAGGTAGAAGAAAAAAGAAATTAAATGTCACTATAATGTGCATAAATGTGATGAAAAACAAACAGTCATATGGAAAAAGTATAAGGGTTGCTCAGATATGTGAGATTACATAGAGTGAATGCATCTGTGTCATTAACAACGTTTGGAATCACATTTCTACTTAACACTAAGCTTAACCCCAATATTACTCACCATATTAGACTACTTAACACAGAAGAAATGGTACAGACACTACGATCGAAAACCAGTAGTCTTTTCATATCTTCCAGTTTCAATGGTCACTTATCGCAGCCTAAGTGGACAATACCATCAGCATACACTAAGTTGACAAGACTGTTCCCTGGTAAGGGCCTAAAGCGAGTAACAGACAATTTTGTTAATACATTTATGATGAAATTGAACTAAAATAAGGACGACAGTTGTAGAAATGAGCCTTGTACTACATCCTTCTTTGAAATATCAGTTCCTTCATAGTTTAGTTTCAGTAATAAGTGAATGGAATGCAGTCTACAGATTCATGAAATTCGCATACTGACGTACTACTTTCCTAGAATCCTAGTTGATGTCTCCTCAGGAAAGTGGGAAATGAGCATTCCACTTGCGTAAACTCAATAGGCTGTGAACTGCTGACAATGAAAACGACAACAATTTTTGGTATTACTTAATTCCAAAAACGATCACATAATCTTTTATTCCGACTTCTGGTTCCATCAGATGAAATTAAAGGGAATAGCTGAGAATAGAGGGGATGTTGAGGGTTAGACAGTATAGATTTAGACTATTTCTCACATGAGTTTAGATGTCTTGTAACTAATGCATTAACGAGTTGACTAAATGGTACACCACTTGCCCTAATGACGACCTTAATACCTTGCACAATACGACATAGTCGTTTTTGAGTAATTCAGGAAAGAATAAGGGGGAGCAGTAAAGACCAATGCAAGAGTTAACAAGTTGTAGAAAGAGAGGTTGAATGATTCCTGACTGTCTTGAATACATAACATGGTAAGCTAGACTGAAGGTTTTCTTAGAAATCGACAAGATGTAGAATGACCGAGAAAGACCAGAGGATAGATTTACCCCAAGGTATTTTCTGTTAGACTTAGTTTCTGTTTCAGTGCCCTCTTTGATACAAACATCTTGTGAACGACACAGTTCTTGCAGTTCACGCTTATGAGTGAGGGGAAAGTTAACTGCCTGACATTTTGAGGGATTTAACGCAAGACCACGTACCTTAGACTACAGACAGGAACCAGTTAAGTTTGCTGCAGTCACATTGTAACATGACACGAAGTGAGACGGTCAGATCACCAGTGTATTTGACGAAGTTGCTCTGATTAGAAGGAGAAAAGTCATGTAAGACGAGAGAGAAAAAAGAAAAGGAGTGATAAAAATAGCCCGAGGAACACCAGCTTCAGCAAGCGAGGCGGAAGATTTACCCTAATATACAGTATGCTGCATTCCATTTGAGAAATGATAATGCAACCAATCAACTGCCCAGGACCCAAGTTTGCACGATCGAAACCTTATTCAACTAAAGTCATCTAGGCGCTGAGTCAACAACAACGGCGAATGCTGAATGAACGAAAGCTAAGCACAAAAGTGACAAAGCACAAATCCAGTTGCAAAGTAGGAGACGAGTCCCGGGTGGAAGAAGAGATTACTGAAAGGTATCTATTTTTCATTTGGCGAAGAACAAGATTAAGAACTACACTTATCATTTGTTGAAATTTTGGAGATCATTTATCAATGTTTCGCATTTAGTTATGCCCAGACTGTGTCATTCTGACTAGCTTTCAGTATGAGTTTGCAGAGAAGTCCACCTGTTTAATTTACCACATTTCATGTAGCACACAAAGGTAGAGACATAAAACTAAATGGAAGTTTAACGAGCGAAAATGTGAGGGAGAATAAATAGTGACAAGGAAAAACATGAGTTGAATAAATACGTAAGATTACACAGAGTGAATGCAGGTGTACCAGTGCCAAAGATTTGCAGTCACATCTCCGGTAGTTCTTCCAGCTGACTGTCAACAATTTTATGAACCAATATCACTTTTTCATTTGACCGACCCAAACACATTTTAAACCTTAACATGTGCTGGCTAGTATTGTCCCTGGAGAAAGGCGATGGCTTTGTATGCCATCACGTGTTCTAGCCATCTCAACCTATTCAGCTTCCCTACCTTGAAGACTAACCCTCCCCACCTAAACATTTATGCGTAACCTCAACAGCACTCGCCATATTACACTGCTTTACTCATGAGATAGAACGCGGACACCTATAATCAAATACCGGTATTATTTTCATATTTTACAGCATCAGAGGTTACTTCTCATAGTCTAGGTGGACAATATCATCAGTAAACTGTGAGTTGATGAGACTATTCCCTGATAAGTCTCTAAAGTCAATTACAGATTATTCTACTAATATATGTGTGATTGAATTGAACTGATATAAGGATGACAGTTTAAGAATTCAGCCTTGTATTACATCCCACTCGGAAATGTGTTTTCTCGGATAATTCGCAAACAGTATTCAGTGAATAAAAAACATTCTGTTGGCTTAATGAAACTCGTAAACTGACGCACTACTTTTGCAGGCACTATAGTATTTCCTCAATAAAGTGAGAATTGAATATTTCGGCTGCATAAAACGAGTAAGTAGTATCCTGGGAATACCAATGACTACAACAAGTCTAGGAGTTATGCACTACAACTTTTACTTTACTGAATACACCAGCAGACTTTACATAAACACTTGACAGATCAAATTTATGCAGGAAGTCAGTAAGATTTAGTAAACTAAAAGTGCTTTCGGTTTCCACAGGAGTTCTCCGTGCCGAATTTATTCCTTCAAGGGCCTACAGAGATTAATTCTTCAATTAAATACCACTGACGTGGAAGAAATTCCATTCTTCATTACTACACTTAATGAAAAGACTCATGTTTTTTATTTTAAAAACAGGAGCATTCGTAATGTTTTACTTTATGTAAATGCAGTTACATACAGTTGCACTAAGAACTCAACGCAGCTCGATACACAATAGTATATATACAAATAAACTGAAAAATAATGTCCTCCTTACCTTCTGAACAACTTGTCCTTATTCCAGGATTATAATTTTTTCACCTATGAGCCTGAGTTACGTCTACGAAATAGCAATATTACATCAGTTAAATCTTCCCCCAAAACCAAGGCCACTTGAAACCAATAGCAACATAGCAACAAGCGTCATTGAGGGGATATGCAATAAAGTCGCTCGAAAAGCAGAGTTTTCTACATCCTCGGAAAAAGTGGAAAAGGAGCTCTGTACTATCCATTCCTAAATTGGAAAGCTTGGAAACAGAAATGCTGACCCTAGTATGCACTTCATTGTGATTCCTGCATCCGTTACATTCCTTTCCTTACTAGGATATATCGGTATAAATTCACTGATTTAAGAAATCCTCATGTCTCAAGAAGTCTTCAGGTGGTCCTTGAAAACTATCTTAAGACCATTACATGAAAATATATTGAAGTCTAAGACGACACCGTGATGCCTTTGTATGTAACATCCCTATTTAGAAATGTATCTCTGATTGGAACGGTCAAGTAAATCTGAGAAGTAAATAAGAAGTCAATAAATACTGAGATCCCGGTAAAAATCCTTAAGGGAGCGTTACTAATCGCATCATGAACGGTGATCTCTCTGGACAACTGGATGGAGTGGCAATGGGCTCTTTGCTTGGTTCAATGTTAGCAGATTTCCTTTCGAGTAAAAAAAATAAAGTGGTCCTTTGGAGAACCTAATAAGAAAATTCTCATTTTATTAATAGCATTCGTATGAGGTCTTCATTCTTTGTGAAAATGATTTGAACAGAAACGTAACAATATCTCGAGTCACTGGAATACATTCAGCTGTCAAATTCATGTGTGAAAAATACCCTAAAGTAAAATTGCATCTTTAGATTTCATACTGACACGAAAAACAGACGGTAGTTTAGAGCCTGACGGTATTGACGTTCACGTATAGTACGAAGTATACTAACTCAAGATCTAATACCCACAACTTCTATGGTATTCGTTCCGCCTGGACCAAGGGCAAAGAAAAACACGATATTTGATCGTCCAAATTGCAAGATGTATTTCAGGACTAAATCGGAGTGTGAGGTGAGAATATCTTACAAACTACCATTCCAACTCCTAAGGTCTCTTCCACGAAATGAAATGTCATCCAAAAGGGGGGTCAAACAGGGTGACCCTCCGTCACCGCTTCTCTTCATCATGACTATGGATGAGATACTCAGTGTTCTTGAAGCCCATGACCCCATCTATGCTGATCACCATCCTCTGCACCACGTAGCGTATACTAACGAACTCAGCATCCTAGCTTCAAACGCTGCAGCTCTTCAAAACAAACTCAACTGTATCGCCGCCTGGCTAGAACTTGCGGGATTATCGATCAACGTTAACAAAAGCCGCACAATCAACATAGTCGCTGACAGACTGCATTTTTCAAGGCTGATATCAAAAAGAGAGGCCTGGGAATCATGAATCTCTCAACAACGACTCCGAATTGTAGACGCAAATGAATGGAGGCACTGCTCAACAATAGGAATCCGCTCATACGCAGCATAGCGTCCTCCGCCACCTTCACCCCTTTTCTTGGGATCTGCAGTCTTCCGATGCAAGCCCACCGACAAATGGTGATATCAGCAGAAGAAGCACATGAAAGCTGGACACAATAGCTACATTCATTAGCGGATGGTTATGGTTTGACGGAATCAACAGCATGCCATGAATCTCACAAATGGCTTCTCAGCCTTGAAATGGTCTTGCTTAAACCTTATGTACGGGCCGTTCAGCTGCGTGGAGGACTCTTGTGCACAAAAACGAGACATGCGCGGGGACGTCCAAGAGCTGACATCAACAGCAGAGGCGGGTGTGGTCAACCAGAAATTCTTCAGCATATTCTTCTCTTACTCATGAAGTCAGATGCAAGAGGCATACCGACGTCCTCAAGCTGATCGCCAACAAACTACGCAAATTCAATACCAGATTTTCGTCAAGCCATGTGTTCCAACGCCCACGTCTTTCTGTCAACCAGATATGATTATCCTGTTTGTGAATGTAGTTGAAGATTGAACGATCAGTTCATGGTTGTTTGCTCAAACCCAACTTCCCCATAATTTTCGCGAGTCATCAGTCCGACAGCCATCGTCTCATCGCTGTTCAGAAGGAAGATTAAAAAACTTTCAGAAGTGATATCGTGATTTATTGTTACAACATTTGTTCCTAGACCTTCCTCTGTAATAACAGTATTGTTGGTTATATGTTGGCGTTAGAATAAAGGATTCTCAAGTCGCCAAACAGTGTTTTGGTTTTCGCTTCGGTTAATACTGAGCGTTTCTGAAAATCTTCGAGGGACAGCGTGAGGCCCTGCGTAGCAAGGGCTGAACGGTTTATGAGACTTGACTGACACTGTTAGATGGTGGGGCATACATTCTCGACGTAACAGTCTTCAGCGACGCCTAAATTTACATCAGCCGTGCGCCGAAGATGTCAAAATACGGAGCCCTAACGATGGTTGCTGCATGTAAACGATTCCTGTCTACAATCGGACATACAGTTCAAAGAATCATGCAAATTCCTGTCGTGATCTCCTATCGAGGGATGATCACTCTACTCTCTGCAAAATACCTTCGCAGACTCTTCTTCACCTCCTTCGACTTTTCACGCCTCTGCATCTCAAACATTCAAGGCTCTTTGAAAATCTATGATACTTACATGCGTGGAACGTATGGACTCAGACGTAGAAAAGAATTGAACCAGTGATATTGTAAATTTATTGTCATATAGTAACACTTTTTCTGTACCGTTTACTCTACTGCCATTTGGCATAATTCACACGCGAAACACATTGTGACACTCATAAACATATATGTACTCATTGAACCGATAATACTGTTGTCAACCTTCTAAATTGCCTGATAACTTTGTTTATTCTGTGTATTTTAATTGTTCCATACTACATACACACATAGAGCATATTGTCGCTATAAACTTCTCCCGATGTTATATACTATCGCTATATTCAAATGTTGATGCTACCCCATGATTCACACATGCAAGTGACGTTCACATGCTCAAAATTAATAGAGACTTGTATGACATTTGATGATTCTATAAACATAGGTTATTAAAAACATGCTTTTGTACCACCCACGAATATCTCACATCAACGTATGACGTAAAGAATCAATCACATCTACACATGCGTGTACAAACACATCTAATTGAAAGTGCTGCAGAAAAAGTACACATTATTGGGTTCAACATGGGCTGCTGTGCTAATTTTTTTATACTTTTGTCTATTATTTTCGATAGCTTAATTGACTAACTTACGCTCATATATTTATTCATCTGTACGAAGGTTACTTATGTAATTTAGCAATCATTAGGTATTATTGTATTTCATTTTTGTGTGTGTACTCAACTTGAATATTTAATGTACGGAAATAAATACGTTAGGCTAGGGATCATGCACGAACGTGACACGACGGAATACTAAATGGCGTGGATGCCTGACCGAAAGCCTTCAGCTAAACAAGACGACTTAAACAGTGAGGGTCAGCATCCAGTGTTCAGTGATGATTGCTGTGGTCAATAATTTCGGGGAATTATTTACCGCTACAGTTGCATGAAAAGCAATTTGCATAAAAAGTACTTGCGCAGTTCAATATGCACATTTTCACAGCTTCGTTTCTTTAAGATGTAGAAATTTGATAATGACACTCAGTCGCATAATTATAGATATTTCTTCGGAAGATAAGACCGAAGACAAGCTTGATTTTCAGGATTTCATCATGAGCTGACATTAGTTAGAGAACCATTGGAAAACCTGGTTCTCTAACTAATGTCAGCTCATGATGAAATCCTGAAACCAATCAAATCCCTACAAACCAACACTTGAAGCTTGATTTTGTTTACGACACATAAACCTAAAGCAGCTATCTCGAAAAGTCCACCATGAAACACGTGGCCAGGAAGAACAGAAAATAATTCTTCTGTAACTGACTACAAGAAGCCTTTCTGTACACGACTACAATTCAAACGTGATACGCCAAGTGAAACAGTAACCACTGAGTGGAGAAAATCGATCAAAAGAACGCCTAGTGTTGGTAGGCGGCTGTGATTCTAAAGGTGAAAATGAATTACCCGGCTTAGCTACCTCTAATCGTTTCCATCAATTCAACTGCTGCCGCTGTGGGAACCTAGTTTTTCACGCTCAGGAAAACTTGCCAGCGTGGTAAATGAAAGCATTGATAAAACCTATGTGGAATCACCTCATCCAAACAGACCACAAAACTATCACTGAAGAGTCTTCACGACTAATCTGTAAAGTTTCGAATAAATCGTCCAAGGCCTCTATATACTGAACACTCCAAACAGCAGATGCCACTACGAATGGCTCAAATCAATGAGAATTCCATGGGCAATAGTAGCATGTCCCAGCACTACTGCTACTATGGCCGTCTGTCTCGGCTAAAAGTTCAGAGTTGCTCCCCTTTATTTGCCTGATATTTAGTAAGATGTTATATTAATGCGCATTACCTCTTAATGATAATTTTGAAATGTAATGTGTGTGCGTTGGTGGCACAGTGGTTAGTACTCTTGCCAACCATGCACATGGACCTAGGTTCGATCCCCTGCCGACGCACACCTGATATCCATGATCGGCCTGCAAAATTTGGGCCACCGATATCCATGCTGAAAATTACATACTTGTACCAAAAATACAGTGTGGAATCAAGCTGTAATCAAAAATAAAAAAGATTAAAGGCAATTTGGAACTTCGTTGATGTCAGTAATGATATTTCTTTAATTATCACTGTCATATAGATGTAGAAGCTAGTGATCAATTTATC
Organism: Trichobilharzia regenti; assembly: GCA_944472135.2. NCBI lineage: Eukaryota > Metazoa > Platyhelminthes > Trematoda > Strigeidida > Schistosomatidae > Trichobilharzia > Trichobilharzia regenti. The sequence continues at coordinate 99,135,030 of OX235262.1, read as the reverse complement.
GAAAAGAATATTCTTGACTTAATATTTTCTCAGACAAGTTTGTATCTTAATTCTCACTGACGAGCATGAAACCCTTGAATCTTGTTTTAAACCTCTGTTTGGATAAATCACTATATTAATGACCTCAGACCGGAAGCTGGTATCAACGTGATGTCTACGACGGAGTAGGTAAGTTTAGCTTTAGGCGTGTCGGCTTTTTAATGTGATGACAATTTCTTCATCTGATAAGGGATGAGAATGACACCTGACTCAAAGTTGAATATAGCTGTGTTAATTGTACCTTAAGCAGCTCTTGTGTTTATTTTCACAGGTTGAATTACAGATGAATGCACCGATCAAACGACAACTGGTTACCGTCCCTTAAGCCTCGTTCTCTCAGTGTTCAACTCGCATTCCGTAAGTTAATTTACTTTTTAGGTACGGCGTCTGGGTCCTACAATCAGTTGGTCAGTCTTTATATAGCAACTAATATAACTGTTGATACAGCTGTCAATTCTAATACAAGATTGTCGTGAGTCTGTGTTTTATTCAATGGGTAGTCGGTCTTCAGTTATTCGACGTCAGTGACGAAGAGATAAGACGGTATTGTTAGCGAACCTAGTTGTGAACCCGCTTTGTACGGGCTGCGTCTGTTTATAGGAGAGATCTAGACAGTGAGTGCTCTGGCGCGCGATATTAAACACAGAATTATCTGTTGTGCAGCGGGTGTACTACATTATCCTTTCTGAGTTGGCCTGAAGAATCGAGTATTCGAAGTGTGACTATATCACTGAAATTAGGGTATCTTCGCGGGATGGTTTCTGAGTGCCGACTGTTTGACTAGTTTACTCATCTGTTGATTCCGCACATAGGTGGGACGTCACCATATAGCTCGTTAAATGCGTAGTGTTGATCCGCAGGGACTAGCGATTATTCAATCTCTGCCTGTTTCTGTTCCTCTTTCGGGCTATTTTTAAAACGATATGAAACCTGAGCAAATTTCGCCGTGAATGCACCTAGGATGACTGGGGGCTATATTTAACATATGCAGGTTGGGAGACTATTTTAGTGGGCCCCACTGTAGCTGAACTAATCCGTGTCTAATAGGTGATATCTGAGACGTAACACTATCCGAAGACAATGAGCATCTTGGAAATAATCTCTCGGTTTCACTGGTGCACAGTTAGTGTGTTTCTTATCTTTTGTTAGTGCCCTAGGTCACTTTCAATTTATGCTGTGCGTGTTACGACATGCCTAGTGTGGTGGATGATATTTAAGTGATTCAGAATGGGCGGCTACGGCTGGATATGTAGCCATATAACATTGTAGGAGGTGTGACGCACTGATAATCAAGTAGTCACAGCACTGTTCGCAGTACCCATATGCAGGTAGCACCGACGTAATCATTAATCTCCTATAATCGAGAAACAAAGCTTTGTTTTGCTAGCAAGATGAGAAACAGCGATTAGTGCGTGATATCGGAATTCGAGATGCGGAGTCCCATGACGTAACTTTCCATTTCATGGGCGCAAGCTAATCGATCTGTTCCCCTGCATCTAACGAATTTCATGATTGGGTGTATTGCCACAGTTTTGTCAGCCTATCGGTTTACAGCCTGTGACCATAGTTTTCCTGTTTTAATCTGACCGGTTAAAACTACGGGATGTAACATCAGCGAGGGGACGGTTATGTTTGTAACGAGCTTAAATTCTAGTTTTTGGTTCCACTATTGCGAAAGATGATTAGTAGCTACCGTACGATACACTATTTCACCCAAGAACTTGAATACTACCGGACGTTTACGTACCAGACTTTTAATATTTGAAGGGCAGTACAACTGTCCTATAGCCAAACTCACCTTGCTTCCTATGTCTAATCTGGAACGGGACAAAGCAGAGTTTGAAGGGACACATCCAAAAGTGCTTAAAATGGTGGTAACTGTTAGTTGTCTGGGTATTATGTGAATCAGACATAGTTCCGTTAGGGTTACTTATTATCTCTTTTCATAGGAAAGGAGGCAAGTCTTCCGGTGATCATCATTGAGAAATGAGTTCTAGGCTCGGCAATTATGCGTAGACTATGTAATGCTAGGGAGAATCTTATTTGGGGAAATATGGCATACTTTACGGAAGGAAGGCCTTATTAAACATGTCTTCTTTGCCTTGGCGAATTCTGGAACAAAAGCATACCAACCTTTGTCCAACATTACCATATTTCTTGACCTGAAGCTAGGATCCGATACTGATGATCAAGAGGTGTTGAGAAAGTATATTGCACCAATCAAGTCCATCTACTCGAAATCATTCAATCGCCTAAGAGCTTGGGGAGAGGTGTTTGTGAGGGATGTCCCCTGTACCCACTCTCGTTAAAGTTCATGTATGCACTATTTCAACTTATCCTGACCAACTTTAGCGACTTAAAGTATGACTTGTTATCAAGGTGCACTCTTATCAATGAATGACATTATGTTCCTAGGTGAAGTCGCTACAATTTGAAGAGTCTTCTGGGCAGAAATTTTCGAACATTTGGTATGCGAATGCCACCTATTAAATGTAAGATGGTGATGCAGAACTGTATAACAATCTACTAGCTACAAGTTAGACGGTAAATTAGAGCGTGTTGACCATTTCTCTTATTAGGGGAGTTGTATCAACCTTAATGGGTTGTTTGCTGACAAAGGTTCAGCAAAGATACAAGGGACTTAAGTGGAATTTGTCTTCTTACATCATCTCTGGCGTACATGTATTATCTGCTTAGTGACTAAAGGAAGTGTGTACTGCTCAGCGGTTCGCTCTGTCCTCCTTTAAGGTTGCGAGACAGGGACTTAAAAGACTGGTTGTCTTCGAAACCACCCAATATATATTACGGTTTCACTGTGTGATACACGTAATAAACAAATTAGCCCAAGTTGTACACATTACTATGTCTACTTTTAACAAAGAATTAAAAAAGCCACAATAGTGTGAATAATTATTAGATTGTCATTTGATACTTCAAGACAGTGCTACACGAATGAGGATAGACTGCTAGTCCTGAATCACACGGTGTTTAAATCTCTATCTTAAGCAATAAGCGAATTAGTTTTAAAGACTAGATGGGTTTCCTCAAAGATGCAAGTAAGTAGGCCAAGCATTTTGACAGCAGCCTGGAAACGCAAGATTTAGATCGAAAGAAAGCTCCTACTAAACAAGTTTCAATATCCGATACCGATTTGAAATGAGCTTAATTGTCACATCACTTAACGTAGAAGTGAAAATACACACGTAACAGTTAGACTTACCAGAGGTAAAGGTCTGTTGGTTTGATCGGTTACCACCTGACAACTATCAGCTTCCCCAGATTGTTACCTGTCTTACTGCTTCCATTACACCACAATGGCTAACTGTAAAGTCACCACTAATTTCATTATTTTTGAGGTATACATTTTTCAAGAAATGGATTAAGACTTTGTGTATTGACATCTCCCTCAGCAGCATAGTACTCACCCATCAATTAATAGGTCAAGCATTTAAAAGCCCTAGGATCGGATGGCCTTGCTTTGATAATTTTCAAAGAGTCGGTGTGACATTCCTCTACTACTTAAATTTTTCCCAATATCTGTGAGTACTGGCACTTATCCTAATGAGTCAAAAACTACCTTTATAATTCCACACCACAAATCTGGTGATAAGGCAAACGTTCGCAATTACGGACCTGTTAATATAACTCCAGTCATCTCGCGAATCATGGGGAAAGTTGTCAAAGGTCAATTACTAGACTATCTACTTAAGAAAGATCTTGTTACAATTCTCGATACGGATTTCTCAAATATATGTCCTGAGTTACTTGTCACTTCGACTTTTTCACTAGTAGTCGCGAAGCATGTAAGCTAGTCGTTGTTCTCTACTTCTACATACCTAGGGCATTTGACATGGTATCTCACAGTATTACCTTTGAGAAGCTGTACGCATGTGGGATTTGCAATCCATTACTTAACTGGTTAAAGTCATTTCTAAGCAACAGGGTACAATTAACTAAAGTCGAATCTGTATTGTCTCATCCTAGGCAAATCACAAATGCATTAACAGCACTTTTAATTGCTTCAGCTCAGGTAAACAATTCCTATATACTGACGACATCAAAGTCGTTTACTCCTGCTACAGTCATGAAATAAACTACAGGATAAGTAAAATATGTCTTGAACTAAGTAGTCCCGCAAAATGGTGTGTTGAGTCCTGTCTAAATTTTAACATTGTCAAATGCGGCTGGATTTACATCGATATCAGCAATCTGGACCTAAATCTTGAAACGAGTGGGTAACAACCAGGCAAGCTCAGCTCAGATGCAGATCTCTGTATCAGATAATCTAGTAATTTAACGTTCTCTGAACAAATTGATTATGCCAGACATAAAACACGAAGGATGCATAACACTCAATTTCTTTTGTTGTGAAACTAGGGTTTTATTATACAAAGTATGTGTCCGACCTATTTTAGAATACTGCCCGTTTATTCTTAGCGGACTGAGACAAAATGATAAGCAACGGGAGTTTATCTCAAGAACTCTTGATTTAGAGAGTGGTCTAGAATACCCTGAGCGTTGCGACAGACTAAGATTAGAACCACTCTTGAAGACGTCTTAAGCTAAACCTTACCTTTTACTACAAGCTAACTAATCTTCTCTTGCGCTCCTCCGAGCCAATAACTAAACCTACCGTTGTCATCCGTTACAATCTTAGAAATCATAACAACCTATTTGCTATAGTGCATTGTCAGACTTACATTTGGAACAACTGCTTATTAAATAAGTTTTCAGTCATTTAGAATAGACTACCAGCTAATATGTGACACAAACAAACTTCCAGTATTCATCTCCTCAGTCACTAGACTCCTCAAGGATGGTAATGCTCTCCTGCGTCTGATTCCTGCACCTTTTTCACCCCACAGAGATAAACTTGTTCTGCCAAACGTAAAAATAAACTTCCTTAATAAGTACTGATATTATTAGAAGAACATGATAGACATTACACAAGACATTATTATTAGTTCATATATATAAGTTAGCATAAGAGAACTAGTTAGTGTATCAACATAGCCAGCTCCTACACAGCATATATATATATATATTTACAAACCACTCTTTGAGGACTCCACTTGCCTTTTTACGAGCTGCTGCCGTTTGTTTATTTTTTCTTGCTCACCACTTTAGCTTCTATATGACTTTCTGAATAATGATTAAGAATGTAGATACCTTGTGACTTGCAATAGCAGAAGATCTGAGAAAATTTACTGGTCCTAAATCCTCCGCACGTCTAGCAACTTGCCCATTGCTTTCTTCTGAAGCGCATACTGAATGAGACTTTTGGAATATCACATTTATACCAATACAAATTTTAATAACTTCATGTACATCGCCAATAAATCTGGTTATTTAAGAAATAATGAAAATGTCCTGATGATTGCATTTGTAACCTCACTGGCTCGCATGATGATAATTTCCAGCTTCTGCATGCTCCAGTTGCCATTTCACATGGATTGGTTTGTCCGTATTCTGGTTCCTAGCCGCGTATAGACTCAAAATTACCTGTCGCTGTAACAATACTTCTTTGTATGTTTAACTGGACACTTACTGCTGTGTTTTCCAGGACGTTCTTCTCTTCCTGAAATAGCTTCTAATAACGTGGCGACATAGCACTTACCCAAATGTACTCTGTTCCCTGGTTGACCATAACTATCAACATGAAATGGAACGAAGTTTAGGTTGTCACTCAGCTTTGATGGTGAAGGGTGTACAATTTAACATTTATAAGAACCTGTTCTTATCGCTTGTACCATTAGTGAATGATTTAAACTTTTGAAAAAGTATTAATTTATGATACCTCACAACTGTAATTTATAGCATAACCGATCGTACCTATAGAAATTGTATGCATTTCTTGTGAACACCCGCTTATACGAAATATACATCATTATTATTTCGCTAGTTAATGTGAAACACACACACACACTCTGAGTATAGCAAATATTTACATTACCAAACTCTATATACTGAGTTAGCGGTATAAAACTTTCTTACAGATACTTAGGCCCTTATTATTGACAAATAGGCTGCAATTTTGAGTTTTATTTATTCCATGATATCACTTATCTTTAAGAAAAGGGCAAGTACCTACCAAAACTCAATAATATTTCGTCATGAATCAACATTGTGTGGAGAATTATTGATAGCTCGGGAGTGCCGGTAGACTGTTTTGTTCGCGTTTGTGACTCTGCAGCAGTACACTCTCGATCCCAATCGGGAACCGAACTCAAAAGCTTCAGTTTACAAGGTTAGCCTGCGGATTATTCAGCCAAAGAGGTAGAATCCAGCGACCTATAAATTCCAATATCCATCCCAAAGTAGAACGAAATAGCTTGTCCAGGGCTCTCTGCACTTTGTAATAGTTTTCTAACTGTGAGGTCATTTCGTGACGAAATCTACTTGGAAACTAATCGAATCTTTACAACGCAACACTTGGAAAATCAATATATCTGTTATAGTAGCTAAAGACTAATCCTCAGAAAACGTATATTCTTGTTATGTGTACAGAATTTATAAACATGTTTTTGGTGACTCTATTAATACACTCATTAAAATGTTTTCTTAAGTAACTTTACGCATATTATCATCACTCATGTTTTATCTTAATGCAGCTAGTTAAGTCACAGAAAAATATCGATTAATTTATAGGTTTCATTATATGATAAAATCGTACTCAAAAAAAGTTATATAAACTGTATCAATCAATACGACTGTGTTTAAAATCACTCAATGCAAAAATTTATACTGATGCACAATTGGGTATCATATGAAAGAATGCAGTGTATTCAGTCGTATGTAAGAATGAACACTGAATTCTATAGTAATAATAATGATAATACGTCTACGGAAATTAAGATGAATAAAGTAGATAAGAAGATGTAAAGGACTCACATTTGTACAGATAACCTATTGTCCTACAAAAGTGAGTTTGCAAAACAAAACAGAACTGGATTAATAATAATAGTAATAATAATAACAGCTTTATTCCAAACAGTATTTATGGTACAGGTATGGAATTTTCAGCGTGCATTACAATATATTACATCTAATTACCTCATAAATTTGATAAGATTTTAAAATCAAAAAGCAACACCCAAAAAAGATGAATAAAAAAAGTAAAAAGAACAACGTTGCGTTTACATTTTAAACAATGCACCACAGGTTATGAAATATAAAATTAGTGTGTAATAGAAGATGTGAACAACAGTGTAATAGTAATGAGGATAGGAAAACAAAAGCTAATGGGACTATTTGTTAGAGTGCCGCAGTAAGTTGATCGTGTCATACCTAGCGGATTTCTCATCACATAACAGCTGTACCAGATATGGTTTTGTGGAGTTTTGTACTTAGTAGTCCTAGCATATAGCCCCCTATAGCTGCTTCTAGTTCTACCAGATGAAATGCAAGGAGAGAGCTGCGTATAGAGAGGATGCTCGGCATCTGACAATATTGTGTTCTCTAGTTTCTTACATGACATTATATGTCTATCCACAATAGTGTTAACCAGTTGGTTTAACGATATCCCAATTGCCTTACTAACGGCTTTTAGTGCCCCTCTCAGCCAATCAAAGTTTTTCTTAAGTAGTCCAGGAAAGATTAATGGGGAGAAGTAAAGGGGGATGGGTAGAATACAAGAATTGACAAACTGAGAAAGCAAAGACCGCTTTATGCCAGACTGCCTAAACTTCCTAACGTAGAGCGTTAAGCGAAACATCTTTCTAGTAACTAGCAAGATGTGGGAGGACCAGGAAAGATCGGCGGAAAAACTAAACCCAAGGTACTTGACATAAGATGTATTTTCAACCTCTATACCGTCAATGATAGTGGGGCCATGTGAGCTAGCTAGTTGCTGTAGGTCACGTTTACGTCTGAAAGTGAAATTGACTACCTGACATTTAGACGGATTCAGCTTAAGACCGTTTGAAGAGGACCACTGACTAATTTCCGACAGAAAGTTATTTAATTTGGAACAATCTGACTGAGAGTTGACAGGCATAGAAACAGCGAGGTCATCATCATACTTAACAAAAGTGGCTACATCAGAATGGGGTAAGTCATGTAAGGGAAAAGAAAGCAGAAAAGGAGAAAGAACAGCACCTTGAGGAACACCAGCTAAAGTAAGTGAGGTAGTGGAGGACTTTCCATTGTAGACGGCGTACTGCTTCCTATCAGAAAAATAGGAATGCAGGGACTTTGTTTGTCCAGTTCTCAGCCTGTGTTGCAGCAAGCTTACTTAGCAAGAGAGACCTGGGAACAGAGTCAAATGCAGACGTTTAATCAAGGAAGGCACAACGAATGTATTTAGCTCCTCTATCTAAACTAGAGACTATACTATGATGTAGGACAACAGCGGCATCTAAGGTACACCTACTATGTTTATAAGACATGAATTTAGTGTCTAAAATTAACAGCATAAGATTAGTTATTAATAAGCATAGTATATGCGATATATCAATGGAGATAGATACATCTCTTGTTATATCTCTCGTTTTCTCTCTCTTCTTATTGATGCACGTCATTGAATTCCACTATGATAATACAATGAAGTCTCTTATAAAAGACTGTTTATGCAAGTTGCTTTCTGGTATATGTTAATCATCATCATTGTGAATCACATCCATTTTTTAAAGAATAAACATTTTAATAACCATAAGGCTTTTATTGTGAAAATAGTTTCTTGATTATAATTCTTTCTAATGCAATTTTTCAGCGTTAAGATTAGCATCTGGAATGCAGAAGAAAGGCAGAGAGGGAGGCTTCCTTGTACAGACGACTAAGAAGGATTAGAAAGATTAGCTTATAAGTAATAATTCGCTAACAAGAAACACGCGTCTAAAGAGAATAATGTTCATATTTTTCTGTTTCACTTTAGTCAACTTACAGTAACAGTATTAAATTACAGGATTTTCATCATGAGCTGACATTAGTTAGAGAATCATTGGAAAACCCGGGAGCACTGGACAGCTGTTTCGTACTAGCTTGGGACTCTTCATCAGTACGTACCCATCGGGATTCGAACCCAGAACCTCCTGGTTACAAGGCGAGCTCGTAGACCATTAAGCCACCGGGACCCAATCCGATGGCCCACGAATTCTCACTTCTGCCAATTCACGACATAGCGCGACCCCAGCCAATGTCTTCGGCGAGTATTTGTCCTCACACGCGACCTGCTGTACCCTACTAGTCACGACTTCTTACTAGAACCCTAGGTAACTACCTACCTGAATAGGACAAACCGCAGGCTCGCGAATTCCAACTTCTGCCAATTCACGAAATAGCACGTGAGCCAGTGTGGGTCCCAGTGGCTTGATGGACTACGAGCTCTCCTTGTAGCCAGAAGGTCCTGGGTTCGAATCTCGATGGTTGCGTACTGATGAAGAATCCCAAACTAGGACGAAACAGCTGTCCAGTACTCCCAGGTTTTCCAATGGTTCCCTAACTAGTGTCAGCTCATGATTAAAATCCTGTAACCAATCAAATCCCAACAAACCAACACTTCAGTATTAAATTAGTTGGTTTTTGTTTTCGACCGGCTGTTAACTAACATACTTTAGCTTGTGATTATTGATAAAAATCTGTTATTAATGATTTAACTAACAAAGTCTATCAGACTATTAGATTATATTTGACTGTCTTAGTTTAACAAATCGATTTCACTGTGTTGCTTTGATTATTGAAGTTGAAACAAAAGCATAGGTCAAGATAGTATGATTATCATTGTTTATTTAGTCTGTGCTTTGATCAACAGTACACGTACATAGAGAAAGTATTTCATGAAATAAGATAAGGTAGAAGTTTATTATTTTCATAAACTTATTATTTTTAAACTGTGAATTGCTTTAATAAGAAGCAGAACTTTCTAGTCTTTATCACTAATCAAATCCTTAGAAACCAACACCTAATAACTGTAGAATTGTCAATAATCAAGGAGCATTCATTCCCTCTCTCTCTCTGACATTATGTTTAGCTGTAAACTTGTAACAAAAAGCATTTTCATGGTTAGTAAATTAATACTTCTTCAGATAACATTTGGGAATTCCGGCTCGTATACAAATTTCTGATAGGAAGTAGTTAATTTATCTTGAAAATGAATGTTTTATGACAATAATCTGTTCACCATAAATTTCTAGGATTCTTACTTCAATATAAAGTATGTGTGAATAAGAGATGCTTGCTTCTTCAGTTTACTGTTGATATCTTTGACAACTAGCATTCTTATGGTACTATAACCCAGACTTGGTATATTATGGGGACCAAAATATGCTCTGCACAAAGTTCCGTGGTTTTTGTGAGGGCTGAGATACTGCCCAGATGCCCAGACCAAAGCAGGTAGTTTTCTTAAGGGGCCACTCCCAAACCTTTGACTTGAAGTTTGATTCAAAAGGCAGTACAGCAGCGTCAAGAGCTATGTTCTCATGGTTGACAGTTACCAAAACAAATTCATACGCTATTCTATCCTTTAGAATTCTGGAGCCAATGTACTCCACAGGTTTGGAATCAGGGTTTTCTAGCTACCTTAGATAGATGTGGTTGTTTGCCAGTTCTGTTGTAAGCGCCAGAAGTTCACATTCGTCCTTTCACTTTTGTGAAGAACCCTCCCGTTGCGTGGAGGTAGTGAACAGAAATTATTTGGCAAAGTTTATGAACACGTGGACACATGAGAGTATTTGGAGAGAGAGAGAGAGAGACCGAGGTCTACCTACTCTTGACAGTACCAGGTTGTGTATGGAAACTGACAACTAATAGTCATTATGCTAATGAAGTTGTGAAACAAAGTCTTGAGACATTTCTAAACAAATGAAAAATATACATCACTCTTATATATTGTCTATCGATAATACAGATTAAATGGATTATCTATGTGCTTTGAGTGGATGGGATTCATCAGTGAAGTTCATAAAGTCTTACTTTGGGAATGAGTGCAACTCTGTTGTAATAATTTTGTTTCAATGAAATTCTGAAAAAAAAACTTACCGTTTAGCAATGTTTTAAAACTTTCGTCGTGTTGGAAATCATGAACTTCTTTGTGAAACAGCTAGGTCGAATCGATTGATGTTGAAAGTTTTGTCAAAGGGGAAGTAAAGCTTAAAGAGTAAGGAATCTACCGGTTTATGGAAATTTAAACCTATAAATATTGATTACTATTAAATACTAACGTTGTTCAAAACTGATGAAACGTATATCAATAATTTTTATACTGATCTATCTGGTAGCATTTTGCACCCCAGGAGATTTTATAAGCAACGAGCGAAAGTAAGTAGTGCTTCGATCGATGAGTTACTTTTGCTGATTTTTTGCTAGAGTATATATGATGTCAGTCTTCACTTATATGCTTGTTGTTTGATTTTTAGAGGTATTGTTGATGTTATTCACCCATAAGATTTATCTGCGGATGAACTTGTTTTTCCTAAGATTCTCAAACGTGGATTACTTTTAAATCTAAACCAGGGAAACTAACAGAAGATTGTTGTAAAAGGCAATGAGGGGCGAAGTAGTAGTAGTTGGGAAAGGTTTTACGTGATTCTGTTTGAAATATCGTATTCAGGTAGTAAAACTCTTATGGTATTCATTCTAATTTAGACATCGTTATTCGTCAGCTAGTGGTGTTGTTTATTGTTGTTGGTATTCAATTAGTTTTCTCATTCTGTTGGAAATCAGTTGCATTCATAAGTTTGTTTCATCAATTTGTTCTTAACAGACTTAATAGAAGTGTTTAGGTTTATAGGTTTATTGATCAATTTTTCATTTGATTCGAACGCCTCCAGCAAATTTTCTCGTTTGAATTAATGTAACACATTGAAAAAGTATTTAATTCCGTGTAGTCGAATATGTGTACTCACAACAATGTTTCCCTGTTATTTAGGAATCTCGGATATAACTTGACAAACGTAGTCAACAGATTACCTCATAGTGTTATAATAAAATTTTATCCGATAAACTTCAAAGTTTAGTTTAAGTTACAAGTGGATTTCTCCCGCTGATTCCAATAATTCTAGGGTTTGAGATTTGTCTTATTTTTTGTGCTTTGAAGTTTCTATAGCGGTTGCATTGATTTTGAAGGTAGGGTCACTAGCTCCATGCCTAACCTTCCTTGTTTTTCTAGGTTTAGGACCTGCTAGTAAACTAATGGTGAAGATACCCAAGCCAAAACAACAACAAGAAAGAGTCACCATCAACGAGAGGAATTTGAAGAAAGTCAGCTATTTCACTTATCTAGGTATTACTGTATCAGCTACAGGCCGCATGAATGAGGATGTCAGGGGGAGGATATGTAAAGTAAGACAGACTTTCACTTATCTGAAAACACTGTGGGAAATCGCTGTACTCAGCGTAATAAATAAGATCCAGATCTTCAACACTTATGTCGAGTCAGTGCTTCTATATGGTTCAGAAATCTGATTTTCGTGTCACGAAAGGCATCTCCAACAGGCTATAGACTGTCACTAACAGCCGCCTTTCTTTCAAAGTGATGATCAGAGGGCTGGCAAGAAGGGATTTATAAGAAAGGACTCTTTTGATGAACCAACAAAGAAACTTTTGCCCAATAAATATTCGGAAGGAAACAGAAATTGATCGGCTACACTGAGGAGATCACTAAATGATATCACACGCCAGGCCATTGCTCGGGCGGGAACAAAATGCGGAACGATGAGTTTGGTGTCAGTCCGGGGGTGACATGGAGGAGATAATGTGATAAGGAGATGAAAGTTTGTGGCTAATCTCAGAATCAACTAAAAGGACTACAGAGGACAGGATGAAATGGAGAGGTTCCCACTCGGAACCCAAGGGGATAATAATAACATATCTTATTGGTGATTGCAGTATTCTACTTATTTTCTCTAAAATAATTTTGATAAAGAAAAGAAAATTTCTTTTGGTGGTTTAAAATTAAACCTTTAAAAGCCTAAAAGCATCTTGAAAGGAATAAAGAATAGTGGTTCTAGAAGATAAAAACAAATAGGCTGACCAGTTTGCAGTTTTCTAGTCTATAATAAATGCTAGTTGTTCAGGTTTCATGGTAACATATGTGCATTAGTTAATATTACTTATCATTCATTCATATGACAGTAAATTGTGAATTCAGTTAGAAATAGTCTTAACTGTGTTAATGATTTAATCGCCAATTATTTTGTTGTTTTGTAGAAAACTGGAGTAATGTTAGGTAATTGGAGACGATTGACAGGAAGCCTTGGACCTTTGTTTCGGGCTAGTTGGCACTTGTCAGCAAGGCGTGACTGATAGAATTCAGTCTGCACCAAACAAAGGACTAGACACATTACACTAGTTACTAATTAGTGTCTAATCAAAAGTAAACTGGAGTAATGCTATATCTTTCTTTGTATAAGAAATTAGTCATCTGGCAATACAACGTTAGAAGTATTTTTAAAATTAATATATTCATAAAGATGAACCACTAGTTTATTTGTTATGCAAATGGATAAACTCGGGTCACATTATGCACAATGTTTAAATTAGTATCTAATTAGGTTCAGTGGTCGATCATGAGATTTATTTATAAGTTTGGGTCTATTTTTTATTTTCTGATGGTATGTGGTATTGTATCAACTTGTGACTAGAAGCTATCTTAACTAGAAAACAGTTGCTTTTACTTTTTACTCTTATCATTTTTATTATCAGTTTGTGGAATTGATACTTCATGTATTTACGAGTTGATCACGGATTGATATCAGTTAGAGAACCATTGAAGACCAGAGAGTACTGGACAGTTGCTGTTTCATCCTAGTTTGGGAGTCATCGGCAGTACGCACCCACCACCAGGGTTCGAACCCAGGACCTTCCGGTTACAAGGAAAGCTCGTATCCCATTAAGCCACTGGAACCCAACTCAATGGCTCACGAATTCTAACTTCTACCAATTCGTGATTTAGCGCGACCCCAAACAATGTCGTCTGTGGGACATCCATCCACACACGTGACATCTAATTGGACCTCACTGATCACGACTTCTCACTAGAACTCCAGGAAACTCCAACCTGTAGCAAGTCACTAGCAAGCATCAGATTAATTTTCTATAGTTTGGTTTGTAAGGGTTAGTTATGTTTTTACGAGTTGATCGTGGATTGTATGTTGAGTACTGCTCTGTCTAACTTATTTTTTCCCATCAAACTCACCAGTTAGACATCAAATACAGTTGAGTTAAGCATCTTGGTTTCTACTTGTCTCTCGCACCATTTGACTTCCAATTAGATTCTATAGCTACAAGGACAGGACAATCAAGTCATTTAGTCAAAGGATGCATAAACATTTATCCCTCCGGATTCTTCACATCAATATAAGCACACCGCTATATGTAAATGACACGTATAAAGTATTAAGGTAACTAAAAGAGATTAAAAAATGTGTACCTGCAATAAAGGTAATTAACTATACATCAAAGATTCCTAGACAAAAGAAATTTCTTTGAAGGCTTGATCAATTATTAGATCCATAAAAGTTATAAATCACTGAGATACAAGATCAGAAGACGCAAGTATAGATTTAAACTGAAGATGGTATCACTACGTGAATAGTCGAAAGCATTCTGTTCTTTGGTACGTTTTGCTAAAGACATTACAGAAAGAGAGATGATATTTTATTGATTTGGTTAACAAATTTCAAGTGTTTACAACTATCCAATTTTCATCAAAACAAAAGTGAGAAAGCCTACACAATAAAATGAAATCAGTTTATGTCACGAACTCTATTCATAATTATTTTGTTGTACAGGAATACAATGACAGAATTGATAAACGAGGAAGACCTAGGTGATAATATGTACATTAATAAGTGATAAGAAGAAGAATAAAGAGAGAATTCTAGAATTTGCATGTAATACCTACAGGTAAAAATTTTATAAATGTAGAGATTTTAAATTTGAATTACTTATTTCAGTGAAGAAGACTACAAATTATAAAACGACTGATCTGAACGCCTAAATCACTATGTCAAGAAGAAATCCTATGGAAAGTTGACAAAATCTGGTCAGAATATCTTACGTTTGCATTCAAAATAACTTAAAATCTAATTCCTTTGCCCAACGACATTACTTTTTGTTGATATATTAAGAGTAGCTGACTGACTGGTTTTCAACATAGAACTCTGCACGGAAGTGTAGCACCTCAAGGTGCCACACTCTACATAACACACAACTGCCAAAGACTTCATGGACTGGTGATTGGTTTTGGTGTGACCACCCCTAGGTCTTCTCCAACCTAACTATATGTCAGACAACACTGCTCATCGTGGAAGGAGGTGCTCGGCATACACAAAACGTGTTCTAGCAATCTCAATCGTTATGGCTTTACAACCCCATCGACTGACTCAACATTGCTCACCTTATTATACCACTTAACAGAAGGTATACATAGCTAATAAAATGTTACGTCTGTGTTCTTTCAGTACACTTTGTTCTACAAATACAGAAAGTGACGGATACATTTGGAAGTGAGTTGAGATGAATCACCTTCAATAGGGACACTAGATAGACCGTATTATGTAGTACGAAAACAGTTTAACAATAGAACAAGCTCAAATAGGGATAATTCTCGTGTTTCTATTCTTTAAACTAAAACATCATGTTCCCTGAAAACTCACTGAATCTAAACGAAAATCACAAATTATATTCATTCTCTATTTATCTCTATATGACTTGAGAAATTTATGAGACACGTATTTAAATTTCTGTGTGAAACAGGATCTCTCCAACTATATTGAATTTGTTTTCGGGAAATATAATAAATAATAATATTCAAGGACCATTGGATCGGGTCCCAGTGGCTCAATGGTCTACGAGCTCGCCTTGTAACCAGAAGGTCCTGGGTTCGAATCCCGGTGGGTGCGTACTGCTGAAGAGTCCCAAACTAGGACGAAACAGCTGTCCAGTACTCCCAGGTTTTCCAGTGGTTCTCTAACTGATGTCAGCTCATGATTGAATCCTCCATGCAATCAAACAAAATCCCTACAAAACCAATACTTGAAAATATAATAAACACCTGAACAGTTTTCGTTCATAGTTTGTGATGTGACTCAAACTGCAATGCGATAGCTAGGTTAATATCTTGGCGATTACATTCCATTAATAGTCAATAGAATTCGTCCAATGCTAAGGATGAGATAGTACATCATCATTTACACTTTAGTCACTTATGATGAATAAAGGTCCGAATTTCTGAGGGTATGTAAGCTTTTTCGAGGTTGCAGATAAGCATGAAACTCAAATCACAGATTTCTTGCTGATAGTCTTCAGACATTTTAACAAAATACAAATCAAAGGGTGGTAAGAAAGCTTTTGAGGAATTCATACAATATAATTCTAAGTTTTGCATCCAAACCTATGACCTAACAAAAAGAGAGGATAAGTTTACACAGAGTCCATACATATTGAGTTTCACATAAGTGTTTTCATAAATAGCTTTCCAGAAAATATTCCTTTTTAACTAGCATCTTATGCCAAATCTGTTAATTTGTTTCTGATAGACTATTTACAGCACAGATGAGTAATCCACTAAATTTAATTAAATGATTAGATTGAGAGACACGATATTCTTTCGAATTAATTCGAACTTAACATTTAATAAAGTGATTCTTGAAAATTTCCATAGCACTTGCTAGTTTCCGTTTTTTCATGCCTTTATCCTCCGAGTGGGACATACAGCTTCAAACTTTGAATTTCCGATAGTGACTGTATTGTTCTTACGGAGTGAGGTTACTAGCCTCATACCCAATCTTCTCTCTTCAAGACTTACTACCAGCTAGGGAAAGTTTACAAGTCAGTCGACCAGGAATCGAACCTTAATCACATGAGTCATATAGTAGACTACTATTAAAATAAGATGTGGAAATGAAAGTTCTCATTTCGAAAGTTATCAGCATTGTATAATTAAATTAATTGTTCTCTAGGTAATGTTTAATCATGATGCAAAGAGCCTTAAAACAATATTCATTCCTTAATAATACTTTGATAAAGCTATTAGCGTTAAGTAGCAAAACGTCAGTAGAAACAATATCGTTTTGTTTTTTATTCATTGGGAAATACAGAAACCTTTATTATAGTGAATATTCATTCCTGCTTAGATTATTCACTGAGTACATTTCAAAGATAAATTAAAAGCAAATTCAACGAGTATGTAATGAATATTTATACCGGATTTTATTTCACACAAATTATTAACAAAAATAAAAATAAAGAAATAGATTCATATCCTTGGACTGTGTTGTTTTTTCTTATCTCTCCTTTTTATTGCTGAAAGCTTATATAAAAACAAAACACAGCTCAATCCCTTTGTCACTTTGCTCTCTGAAAAAAAAATCGATATCTACATGAAAGACTATTGGTGTAGATAAATACATCATCTCATTGCTTTACTTCTTTATATGTGTAATAGTTATAAAAACAAAAGATTAAAATAATAATAATAAAAATTTGGTCACTAGTATTTGACAAGTAGGCAATAAATCAATACGTTGAATTTGCACATATCACATCAAAAGGAATGGTTACATTGTTGTATCCTTTATATTCGGATGTCTAGAGCGTAACCACATAAAACTTTGTATCACTGCTTTAATATCATTACTTGCACACTTTTGTAAACGCCATGGATTTTGAAATTCAAATAAATGTAAACACGTTAAAGGTTGTAATAAAGAACCACACCATGAGAATGTATAATCAGCTCCACTGTAACTATCACGATTTAAGTAAACCTCATTTTTAGACTCTTTAATATGAGTTAAATTAATATCATTTTCATTAGTATCTTGTAAAATTTCTTCTACTGGCATAATATATAATATCACAATTGGTATTTTATGGGCTATTTCATTAGGAAAACCTTTTAGTACAGTTTTTAATTCAGTATACAAATAAAAAGCTTGTTCAGTTGTCTCTCTAGCATCAACTGCATAAATTAATCCACAGATTCCATGAAGTAAATTTCTCATTTCATCACTTACCACTAAATTGTTTAAAATTAAATCATTTGATAAAACATTTATGTGATCTGAATGTGTAAATAGACGACTAGCTTTGATTCTTTCTAGTTGACTACTAAATTTATGACTTAAATGTCCACTTAAAGAATAAAGATAGTGTAAATCAAATATAAAATCTCCAAGATGATTTATTCCCCGTGATGAACAGGTTGTTGAAGTATCTGTTTGGATAAATTGTCTTGTATCATATTTTATCCGTTCACAAGTTTTATTTGAATAATATAAAGATGAATCTAATGATGCTATTTGAGCTTGATTGTGTAATCGAAGTGTTAGTCCAGCTCCAAATCCCATTCTACCAGGAATCATATTTAATGGTTCAAATGATTTTGTTTTAACATCAACTAGTTTACTAAATAGGCAACTTGTTGCTCTCTGATCAAAACCAGGCCCAAATATAGCAAATCGACAACGCTTACGCACTGTATCATTGATACGTGAAGTATGCTTGATAGAAAATCTGCGTTTTAGGCTATTAAACCAATTCCAGAATAATTCACTGAATGAAAACCTGTTTCCTGTATGATCTTCAGAGAGATTTGGTGAAATACTCAACCCATTCAGTTTGGTAATAAACAGTTGAATTTTTGAAGCTTCTTTCTGGTCAGTTAATAAATGTTGAGGAACAAAATTTTTCAGGAAATGATATACTTTGTATGGGTGAATTGTTTGTAATCGTTGTAAATCCAAAGCATGACTGGGTTTGGAATCACAGATAAGAGTTGACCACCGAGTCCTTAAAATGAGTACTAATTTCTTCTGCCACAAATAATTATCAAGTGCTACTTGTCTCCAATTAGTACATACAGATATACAACTGATTAAATCAGAAGTACTGAGATAGTTAAAAACACGCAACAGTATTTCAGGAGGTAAATCATTGGCTGTGCCATAATTATTTGATGGGTCTACCATTCCACTCTGATGTATTTATCAACATCCATGAAGTTAAGATATTCACTATGTAAGCATTGCAAATCGACTGAAAGTTGTCTTAAGGCTGGCTCAAAAATCATCAGTCATTATGGGCGAGGCTAATATAAATGACCTTATATTTTTATTCAGCCAATTACTAATCAGCTAAGAGTCGAATGGAATCAAAAGGCCTGACAAGGTCACATATGCTTCTACGTGATTGGCTGGCTGTAATCAATAAAGCTATAGTTTAATAGTCTGCGCTTCAAAAATTAAAGCATGGTGACTAGTTTTCTTGAAAATTATTGAGGTGTTATTAGTGTTTATTGGAGTGCCAATCAGAAATATCTGTGGTTTAGTTTTGTAAGATTGTTTGTCCACTCTAAATAACACTAAAAAATTTATTTGCTTCAAAAAATACTTCACATAATGGTCTTATTTATGAAATGAAGTAAAGAAGATACAGCAGAGAATAATGTTGTTTAAAATATATAATCCAATGGACTTTATCAAATCGAACCAGAGGTTTTGTAGAAGTAGATTTTTCAAAAGTATCATTGGCTAACTTTGTATGATACTATAGGTAGACAGCAATAATGTGTCTTGCTTTAGTAATCAAACACAAAAAGTCTTACTCTCCCCACCACGCTCTGAGAAAAAGGGTTAGTAAAGGTCAACTCAGAAGATTCTGAATTCATAATTACAGTCTGTATTCAGTAGTAAGATCTTCTGTACGGACGAAGCTCAGAAAATTGCCTCTCCAAACAATCTGTTCCTGACAGGCTTTAAAAAGTAATCCCACAGAGTCTGTAATTTGTCTACCAGCTACTCCAAGAAGAAATGAACTTTAGCGGCTGCCAAAAGTAGCTTCCACAAGTACAGATGGTTCTTTCACTCATCACACACCTTCATTTTGCTTTTCTCCCAATCTTAATACTATTCCCTAGATATTTTCCTCATTTTCCCTTGACTCCGACCTATTCTGGCTACTCAGAGAACACTACTAATTGCAAATCATCCACCTGAGCTACAAATCTTCTCTATTACGGGCTACTTAATTCAGGAAAACATTATTCTTAGTCTCCTGAAACCATGATAATAACTTCAAATTTCATCTTTCACTGTCCAAACTTAATGTCAGATTGAAAAACAGGTCTCACTGGTCAAAAACCTAATATTTATGTACCGGATATATGTTGAGTCTCTGAAACACGCATCCAAGTCCCACTTGATCAACATCGTTAATCTATAAAATTCATCCTATGAATGTCTAATTTCCTGTTAAAAGCAACACTCAGATAGATTCACCTTAGTAAGTGGTTTAAGTGCTCAAGTATAGAAGCTCAGCCAGTCCGAAAAGTGCATGGGAGGGCTTCAATGGCGTCCCATTCTTATCAGCAGAGGGTGGTGATTGTATTTTTTTGTAAACAACCACCTTTTCCAAGTAGACACTACTTTTCGACATATACAGAGACACTGTTTCACCTGGAGACCCCTGACACCAGATTAACCATGAAGACAAATAGATAACTAAGATGTAAGTTACTTATAGAGAGGGTGAGCGAAAGATTGTCACTTAGTCCAGAACACCCATGAGGACTCTGAGTATGCATTAATCTATGCGCGTATGTACACAAGAGTAAAAGGACGTAGAAAACAAGCAATTGTGAAGCACCTGCGTATTTAGCTTTTCTATGAGAACATGAGATTTGCATTTAGTGAGAACAAAATTAACCATATCACCAGGAGTTACAGAAGTACTCTTTCTGAGGAATACTAGCCTCTCATCTGGCCTGCTGTAGAAACAATAACGAAGGCTGTTAATAATTTACACTAATAGATTTCTTCGATCCCATCCGAACTGCAATGACTGGTTGTAGCAGCTCCCGACCATGATGGTGAACCTGAGCATCGCTATATTAAGCCTAACTGTTTGCTTATAAAACTGATTCATTCAGCATGTTATACACTTACAGAAACTAATTTTACTTATTCTTGTTTACTATTTGCCATTGTATTATTGAGTATTGATTTTCGTTTGTTATACATATATTTTTTGCGGTTATGCACTTTTTTCTTTACGTCGTGCTTTTTGAAATTCGATTTTGTTATCAATACATCTTTTCAAGTTTTCACTTGTGCTGCTTAATACAACGTTGTTCGTTGTTGACCGTGTACAGCATTAGCAAATATTAGAAGGTGAAAACGTGGATGTACTATTGCATAATAGTCTAAATCATCTTTAGTACGCCATAAACTTAAGTCACTCAGATGTATGCCAACGGAAAGTCTTCGCAACGGCCATGTACAATGAAGGGTAAATAACTTTGAAGAAGTGGAAAATGAGTCAGCAGTAAATAATTTTCATTACGTATTTAGGGTAATCATGGAAGTGAGTTCTTAAGAAACTGTGGAAAGTCAAATGATCTTAGAAAAGAATCAGATTTTAGTAAATTCTAATTAGAGATAGTTGCAAATTGAGGTAGAAAACTTTTTAGAGCAGTTGAGTTGAGGTTCTACTACACCGAAACTGACCCCATCCAAATTCTGCATGAAACAATTATAGACTTCGGCCCTGCAGTTGTCGGTAAGGTTTCAGGGGTGTCTGTAATCTAAAAAATTACCTAACGGTATGATTGTACAGGTATTTAATGGTGGCGATAATGAGTCATTGACTATGGGATTTCCTGATACTCTTAACGGTTTGCTGTCGGCTGTTGACCATCTCAATTTATAAGAAAAGAAAGAAATATTCTGGTGCCAATGACAGGATGATCAGTTTGACTAAAATAGTTTCTTTTATTCAAGGTTCAATGATGTCAAGAAGACTGAGTAGGGTTGGGGAAAAACATATTAGAGGAAAATATGCAAACTTCAGACCTACAGTAGAATGCATTGATCGTATCTCCACGCATCAAAAGGCTCTAGAACATGTGCATACACACTACCCTCCAGGACTTGACACATCTCGTAACCGTATGACAGTATTTAACTCCATTGACCTATGGTATCTGTATAGTGTCTGGTTGCAAATCAAGATACTATCCTAACCCATGCAGTCGTTTAAGACCTTATGAAGAGCTATCATTTGAAGTAAAGACAATCAGTTTTGTCCGTCATCGATCCCCATTGTGACGATTTTTACTAATTTTCATCGTAAATGTATTGATGGATGTGATGCTAAACCACTTCACTGTTTCAGGAACCCACCTGCTGACAAGAAAAGGTCTTTCTGACTTAGATTATGTAGACAAAACAACCCTTCTGGGTAAAGAAGCGTATAAAATGAAGCCTTTTGAACACTTCGATCAAAAATTTGACCATATTTGCCATGTGCTTCACCTCTGTCAAATGACATAACATAACATAACAATTTCGCTTTATTCCAGAAACAGTACTTGTGGTACAGTGTGGAATTTTCAGCACAAATGTGAGATAATTCTACATAACCGGTCTACACCTACTCTCGGTTTAAGGATAAGGAGTGAATTGGCTGAGTTTCTAAACCAATACACTTATTCTAACTCAAGTAAACTTTTTTCTGAATATTTATGTGTGCTTATCTGAAGTGTGATAACTTCAACTGGCGCACTTTTTCTACCTTCATAAATCAGTTATTTGGAATAAACCAGAATCATTTTGATGAAGGGTATGAATCAATGAAGATTGGTTAAGATATGCAGAATATGGAAGATAACTAGGAATGAGTGATAGTGCACTTTTGTGAACATAATTAAGCCACCTTGACTGAAGGCTGCAACTGCTGTTTCGTAGCACATCTAAGATACCATCAAACTGTCTTCACCTCACTACATGGTTCAGACCAATATTTAATAACTCCATGGATCAATATAACATTCTGATCTCAGTGCCGCTAAATACTTCCTGACCTAATCTTATTTCGGCTAATATTGCCTCTCATCGCAGCCAATGCCTCACCAAAAGAAGCAGTCATCTTGTGTCCATTCTGTATAGCAAAGTTAGTTTTAGTATATCAACTTTCGTTATAGTGGGAACTGTAGCTCTCTTTTACAAAACCGTCATTTGACTTTGAAACTTGGTAAAATGTCAAAACAAAACTATGAAGTTCATGCAATTTCAAAATCATGTACTATGGTCTATGCTGTGCATTATTCACCCATCAATCATTTAGAAACTCACGTATTTCACAATATGTAACAATGTACGGCAAAATGAAAGTATCAAACTAGGCGGATTCAAGAAACACATCGGCGTTTTTAACCAACTTCATGTTTTACAAATTTGTGGTAGCATCCTGAAGTACTTCAACCTACTTAACCCAGAAGCTCTTCAAATTCGAGGAGTTTGATAAGTAAATAAATTCAGAAATTATCGCCGGAAATCAAAAGAAACGTAAGAAAATAAGTAATCTGAAGAGAAACAGAGGAAATGCAATTTAGCAACCAATCTTGAATTGAACATTATTAGATTTATACGGATTATGTTCGGTGGTGTAGACGTTGGTTCCGTTTGGTAAGGAGTTCAAAAAAGGACTCATTTATTCCTTTCTTGACTCTAAAATGAATAGTACTCTTGCACTGATAATTTTCTGGACATAGTTGAGTCAGATTTCGTCAATACACGAATTCATTTTCCTGAAGTGCAACAGAAGAGTCTCACTAAGTTTTCTCCGACTTGACAAATATAGAGGAAAAACTCACATAAGCGAATGCCAAACCCCTATGCACTTATCTTTTTAATCACTGTCTCGTAATGTAGAGCAGAGACTTCTTTGTTTTATGAGTTAAGGATAGTAGATTGTGGAATAAAGGAAAGGTACTCTGTTTAAATAAAGTATAATTATATTTCAATAGTTTACACACAATCAAAAGTTTTGTTATTGGTAATATTTCGTGCAGAATTACTGCCCGTGTTCACACCACTGTTGGAATTGTTTTATTCACACATTTATGATTTGTACTCATATATATAGTTCATTATTTTTTTTGCTTATTCATGTTTTTGTATTCAGAATTATATTCCAAGTTGTTGATAGTTGTACTGAATCACCATTGTTACATGTATCCGGTGTGACTTTAATGAATATCGATTCTGTTATAAGTCTATTTCCATTTGTTCATGTTAGTTTTTAGAATACACACATTGTTCCAATCGATATTGTGGTTTTATCCCATGCATGTGCAGCTATCAATGAGTTTTTTTCAAGATTTTTGTAGGCTTGTGTTCCTGTTGGTTGACCTTTGGTTAGGCGTTTATGTTCACTGACTCTTATTTTGAGTGATCTGGACGTTTGCCCCACATATTTAGTCGAACAGTCAGCACAAGATATTTTGTAAATCAGATTGTTTTTATCCATCATTTTTATGGGATCTTTCAGTGGATTTATTTTATTTTTGATTAGATTCGTCAGTTTAAAGGTTGTTCGAATGCCGATATTTTTGAGGTTTCTTTGAATTGCCTCTGATGTACCATTTTTATATGGTATTGTGACTATCTTTTTCCATTCTTCCATCTTGTTATTCTCAGGTTTTACCCTCTTTTTTCTCTTTTTTATATTATCTTTTATAAATTCTTTAGGGTAGTTGTTTTCGAGTAGCATTTTGAATTGGACTTTTATTTCTTTACACTGGTCCTCTGGTGTTGTTGTAAGTCTACGTATTATTATTGTAATATTACCAATAACAACACTTATCATTGTGTGTAAACTATTGAAATATACATATACTTTATTTAATCTAATCCACAATGTTCAAACTTTTTACTGATATTAGTACTCTGTTTAGCTAATCTTAAGAAATTGAACAGACGAGTGAATACGAATGTCACAGTATATGGAACTTAGAAGGTTGTACTAGTTATCGTTATTTGTTCATTCACATTTGGAGCCTAAGGAAATGTAATTGTGGTAAACAACTTTATAAAGTCAGGAATAAATAACTTTCATTCTTATTTTAGTATATTAGGATTTTGAGATGACCCTTCAGAAATTTCTGATTATGTTTTTATTAGACGGATCTGTTAATACAAAATAGAAGCACTCACAATTTCTGGACTAGATCATTAGCCACCGTGAGTACACAACTGAAGCAACAAGATAAAATGGATTATGCTATAAGTTATATCACTGACCGTAATCACTGCATATAAACTGTTTCCTGAAACTAAACTAGAGATGAGTAACCAAAAATAGCTCATTTAAAGGCAATATTATTCCTGAGCTTAAGCATTTTTGTGTATTCCTACTTGCCTGAGGCTAGTTAATAAGAAGCACTCGTCTGTTGTTAAGATCTTAGTGGACTGGCTTTTTAACAACGAGCTCTCACAAATAATGTGAAAGGCTTATCAGATAAAATTACGTATTGAGAGCATGCGAAGTATGTACACATTCCAACAAATAAGTGATCATCACTTACAATTTTGGAAATCTGGATATTCTAGTATAAGATATACTTTTTGTTGAAGGATTTTTCATTGCCTCGAAATGTGGGTTCGAAGACAGGAAATTCTTATAAAAAGGAATAAAATCATCCACCAGTGATTTTAAAATTCTGGCTAATGCTTAATTTGAACATACAGAAGGAAGAAATCATCAGAAGTTCCTGAAGGTTTATCTGAATTTTAAACACTTTTATGTATTGAATTTCTGTATATTTAGGAATACAACTGCAATACATGTGAGTGTATGGAGAATGGTATGTTCTGTGTCTCGAGTGTATAAAAGAAGGGAGTATTAACGTTCAAATTCCACAGTTTATTCGTCAAAATACTTCCTTGAAAGAGTGACACTGTGATGTTCAAAATTAAAATCTACACAATTTATGCGTAGATAATGAATAAGTTTAAGTTGGTTTAAGTTTTTGAATGGATTATTTGATTAGGTTAAATATTTGCATAAAAACGTCGATAATATAAAGACAGATTTGTTTTTGAAAAAGTAAAATATTAACTGTTTATGTATTATGCGAAGATATGTACCCATTATTAGTGTGTGCAGTTTTCTATTTAACTTTTTTATGTGTTTAACACATATGCGTCAGACTGTGGGGAGTGAGAAAACAGGAATACGCTGGACCAATAAGAAGATTCTAGAAGATCTGGATTTCGCGTGTGGATGATTTGTGTTTAATGTCACACAAACTGCAACTCTTGTAGACGAAAACCAATAAACTGGCTGAAGAGGCAGCGAAGACAGGACTGCAAGTGAACAAACAGAAGACAGGCGTGATGAAGATAACCAGCGACCCGTAACAACAACAACCATCACCGGTCACCATCAACGGGAGAGGCTACTTCCTTCACTTATCTGGCCAGGAAGCATGGTTTTAACCACAGGCAGCTGGAACGCATGAAAATATCAAAGCCAATCAGAATCGGAAAGGCAAGATACGCCTTCATCAACATGAAACCAGTTTGGAAATCTTCTGAGCTTAGCTAGAATAAATAACAAGATTCACATCTTCAGCACCAATGTCAAGTCAGTCAGTTCTTATAAATGGGTCGGAAACTTGGCCAGAGTGTTACGGAAAGGATTACCAGCAAGCCACCGTAGACATCAACAGCTGCCTTCGCTGGTTCCATATTGAAAATCAAATGACAGGGCAGAAAGAATTAACAACAAAAAACTCTAGCAGCAAACCAACCAAGAGCTCATTGCTCAACATATATGTAGGAGGAAACGGAGGTGGACTGGGTATACGTTGAGGCAACCATCGAATGACATCGCGCGCAATGCAAACCATAGTTCGAGTGGAATTCTAATGAGGAGTGACGAGTGGGTCATCAATGCGATGGTGACATGGAGGATATCATGTGGCGAGGAGGAGATGAGAGATTATAGGCGATCGTAGAACTATCTGAAGAGGAAACTATAGAGACGAACAAAGTGGGGATGTGTTGTTGGAGCCCTATATTCCACTCGGAATCTGAGGGAATAATAATAATATATCTCAATAATTGATAGTAACTGATTCATGTTTCTACCTGTTAATCCTGTTTTATTCGTATTCAAATTTATGCTACTTACTAAAGAGAAGTAGTATAAATTATACTGTGTTTACTAATATCGGTCACATGTGTCCATAATTGTTAACTTTCATGCAACTATCTGATTTAGTATGTGAACATTGTATTTTGTCTATAGAAATTGTAATCCTATAATTCAGCTGCACTGGTTGGACACATTTACTTTATGTTGCACTGTCTCTTGAACATTGTTTATTCTAAACTTTTTAGCTGCATTTGTAAATTCGTGAGTTTTTCATTTTTGACCTGGAATAACTTTATGGTCTTGGATGCAAAACTGAGAGCAACATCCACTTTCGCCAACACAGCATATCTTCATTTGGGAATGTTTTCAAATGACACTGGTTTTGTAAAGTTCAAATGAGTTACAAGACCCGAATGACATAAGATCTTCGAGATAATAACTTCTCCAAATGAATACTTAGAATGCTGATCAAAAGAAGAACATAATGGATTGAATAAATATTTGAAGAAAGAGTTTCTTTTTCTTATAACTAACTGTATGTGTATTCATATGTATATGTGGGCATTCATATATTGTGTAAAGACCCCCTTTGGGGTCGTAAGTGCATATTTCAGAAAAGTCTAGTACTACCCAATTTTTAGTGGTTATCTCTAACTTATGTCATTTCGCTATCTTACTTGAAATGTATATTTTCGTAAGTATTCACAATCAACTTATTAGTAGTATGACGAATCTTTAAAATGAATAATTGCAAACCAATATTTTCAATTTTCAGCTATATTCAAGATGGTGAGGTAGTCAGAGATATTTGAAAAGCTACCAGCACTCTGATTTCTGTCCAGAGTTGAATTATTCGTTAGGATACATAGAAATACAAGAATATTAAAATGAAATAAATGAGTGATCCAGTCTCTATGGTTACATTCTTTTTAAGTACAAACTTTTGTTAGGAATTATCTGTAAGTGTAAAAAATGTCTGGTCCTGCTAACGGTAATAATAATGATAATATTCTAACTGGTTCTAGAAATAGCAAAAGGTGCTTAACATAGAATGATTTCATCTTCATCACGAGAATTTAAATCTTTTCTAAATCCACCACAATATAGCTTCTTGAGTTATTACTGTAGTTATAGTTATAAATAGCATTACCATAGTTTTTACTACTCATCACTTCAAATTTTAAATGAATTGCGGTTTTCAGTATATGTATATTTCTAAGTTTAGCAATGAAAAAGTTTGAAGAGAGGATTTTTTTAATAAAATCTTCACTGCCTATATTTTCTCAGAACATTATTTGCCTTACCAATGGTTGGAGATATTTGTCATAAGAAAATAATTGGAAAATATTGCTGAATACATTATAGTGTTTGCGTCATTCTTGTATATATCAATAGTTGAATGTGCTACTGTAAAGTCGGTTGAATCTAACTGACAAAATACTCCACTTTATACCTATAGGAAAATAAATGATTGTTTACTGATGGACTATCTATTATGAAGCTGTCTGCTTAATTCACTGGATCACCAAAATATCCGTCTATCATATAATGCTGAAACGCTCACGCATTTCTTAATGTTTGAATCATCCAGTCATATCTACTGATCATTACATGGAGTCGCGAATAATATTTGATACGCTTTCAACAAAAAACTGTCTAGTTGTGGAGGGAAACAAAGAAAAAAAACATCGTAGAGAACTGGATCTTTATTTAGATGGAACAACAATGGGTGTAGATGCTGTACGAAGAGGAAATATTTTTCAGCTAAATTCTCTGAGAATTTCTGTACTTTGTGCTAAAATGCTGTGTGAAATTTAACTTTATTACTATTATTATTTGGACAAAGAAGGTAGAAACGCAGAATAACCTGGATCCCTTTTATTTCGTTGGTTCTCATCATCTGCGTACAACCTGATTTTTTTTATTAAAAATAAAAAGTGTACAATTTTAACAAACCTTTGTCCATTAGCAAGCATACTGCCAGAGCGTCATAGTAAAATAAGGTGTTGAGATTTACAGGATGTCTAAAGTGTTACGATATACATATATATATATATATATCTTGGTAGAGAGAAGTTTCTTGAAAAAAAATTAACTGACAGTTGTGTTGTTGGGGTGGTAACAAAAGAAAATTAGTAACAGGTACATAATTGGATAAGAGAAGATCGAAATTTTACAATTTCGGTGCACATGAGGTCAGATGAGAAGTTGATGATGTAATACAGTGAGCGAAACTCAGAAGATCAAGAAAAATTAAGAGAGTCAAGCAAAAGTAAAGGGAGGGGGTGAAGTGAAAAGATAAGCTAACAAAATTAGAAAACAAAGAGTTTCAAATTCTCTAGTGACAATATTGACTGCCTTACCGTTAAGTGTCGGCCTAAACATTTGTCAAAATACAACTACATTTACACCTCGAGCATTTATATCGCTCCTGGATGCAATTCCACAGAATTACCTTTATTTGCGGATGAATTTACTTCCCTTGCTGCCACCTCCTTCGGAAATTCTTTGTCTATAGTTACTGGAGATTTCAATTCTAGTGATCACAGCTTCCTTATTTTACTTGGACACGATAACATTGTCAACTTCCCGACTAGAATGGATAACACTCTTGATCTTGTGTTTACAAATGACGCAAGAATATTTGAAGCTCGAAAAAGAGCCCCACTACTCAATTCTGATCACTGTATCATAAGAATATTGCCCAGATGTTATTCCCATGACAACATACTGAATCTAAGGTCCATGTTAAAAGACACAAACTGGGATTTATTTACTGAATTAGCTCTTGATAACACAATTACCAACATATCACATTATCTTAATTTCTTTCTTGATGTTTGTTGTCCAAAAGAGACAATCTTCTTAAAATTCAATCGCTTCTCCTCTTCTCAACTCAAAAAGCTCCGCCATGAAAAAAAGATTGTTCAAAATGAAAAACAAATCTGGTGTTAAGAGAATGAACACTTTGATCAAGCTTGAATTACAAAGATTGAATGCTCTCTATAACCAGAAGTTTCTTTCATGTAAATCCCCATCTAATATGTGGAAGTTATTAAAGGAAATCACAGGTGGTAAGCAAATGGTGAATGATATTTCTGTAGATGCTAACATGCTTAATGAATTCTTTATATGTATTCAAGCAAATTTTATGATTCCTAACTCAAATAGTGTAAATAATGACTGCTTCTCACGCTTTAACACCAATGATGTCCTCAAGTGTCTTCAATCTCTCAAACCTACTCAGTCCCTTGGTCTTGATGGTGTTCCTGCTGTTATCCTTATGAATTGTGCTGACATCTTGTGTTCCCCATTAACTGAAGTTTTCAACGAATCGTTTTCCAGAAGTATTAAACCTGAATCATGGAAAAATGTCAAGATCGTTCCAGTGCCTAAATCAACAAGTGGACCTAATATTAAGTTTAGACCCATTGTTATTACCTCACCTTTTTTGAAATTTATGGAAAGACTTATTTTACTTAATCTTTAACCCTCTTTAAAGCCTTTCAACGACCCCAACCAGTTTGCTTATAAACATAGTAGGTGTACCTTAGATACCGCTGTTGTCTTACATCATAGTATAGTCTCTAGTTTAGACAGAGGAGCTAAATACATTCGCTGTGCCTTCCTTGATTAAACATCTGCATTTGACTCTGTTCCCAGGTCTCTCTTGCTAAGTAAGCTTGCTGCAACACAGGCTGAGAACTGGACAAATAAGTCCCTGCATTCCTATTTTTCTGATAGGAAGCAGTACGCCGTCTACAATGGAAAGTCCTCCACTACCTCACTTACTTTAGCTGGTATTCCTCAAGGTGCTGTTCTTTCTCCTTTTCTGCTTTCTTTTCCCTTACATGACTTACCCCATTCTGATGTAGCCACTTTTGTTAAGTATGATGATGACCTCGCTGTTTCTATGCCTGTCAACTCTCAGTCAGATTGTTCCAAATTAAATAACTTTCTGCCGGAAATTAGTCAGTGGTCCTCTTCAAACGGTCTTAAGCTGAATCCGTCTAAATGTCAGGTAGTCAATTTCACTTTCAGACGTAAACGTGGCTTACAACAACTAGCTAGCTCACATGGCCCCACTATCATTGACGGTGTAGAGGTTGAAAATACATCTTATGTCAAGTACCTTGGGCTGAGTTTTTCGCCGATCTTTCCTGGTCCTTCCACATCTTGCTAGTTACAAGAAAGATGTTTCGCTTAACGCTCTACGTTAGGAAGTTAAGGCAGTCTGGCATAATGCGGTCTTTGCTTTCTCAGTTTGTCAATTCTTGTATCCTACCCATCCCCCTTTACTTCTCCCCATTAATCTTTCCTGGACTACTTAAGAAAAACTTTGATTTGCTGAGAGGGGCACTAAAAGCCGTTAGTAAGGCAAGTGGGATATCGTTAAACCAACTGGTTAACACTACTGTGGATAGACATATAATGTCATGTAAGAAACTAGAGAATACAATATTGTCAGACGCCGAGCATCCTCTCTATACGCAGCTCTCTCCTTGCATTTCATCTGGTAGAACTAGAAGCAGCTATAGGGGGCTATATGCTAGGACTACTAAGTACAAAAACTCCAAAATACCATATTTGGCACAGCTGTTATGTGATGAGAAATCCGCTAGGTATGACACGATCAACTTACTGTGGCACTCTAACAAATAGTCCCATCAGTTTTTGTTTTCCTATCCTCATTACTATTACACTGTTGTTCACGTCTTCTATTACACACTGATTTTATATTTCATAACCTGTGGTGCATTGTTTAAAATGTAAACGCAACGTTGTTATTTTTACTTTTTTTATTCATCTTTTTTGGGTGTTGCTTTTTGATTTTAAAATCTTATCAAATTTATGAGGTAATTAGATGTAATATATTGTAATGCACGCTGAAAATTCCATACCTGTACCATAAATACTGTTTGGAATAAAGCTGTTATTATTGTTATTATTATTATTAAGAAGTGAGTTACCAGGGTAATTGAAGTTCAACTACTGATTATTTTTGGACACATAAATTAGGCTTCAGTCGTTTTATTGCTATAG
Organism: Trichobilharzia regenti; assembly: GCA_944472135.2. Lineage (NCBI taxonomy): Eukaryota > Metazoa > Platyhelminthes > Trematoda > Strigeidida > Schistosomatidae > Trichobilharzia > Trichobilharzia regenti. The sequence continues at coordinate 99,103,071 of OX235262.1, read as the reverse complement.
CTTCAGCAAACCTGAGGTAGTTTGTGTGTTAATTATTTTGAATGATTCCAGCACATCTACTCAGTGTCCTGTGTCAATCATGTGTTTAGCGATTGAAGAGCTTAAAACATTCGGTCCTTTTAACCGGAGGCTCCTTAATACATTGTTGCAAAATCTGATGCAGACCCTCCTCTCTGTTCTTCCAATGTAACTACTCCCGCAGATATATGTGAATTTGTATACACAGTTGGAGGTAACATGTGATGGGTACTTGTCAATTTTTGACTGCACCAATGAAGAGGTTGTTCGGGATAGAGAGACTAATAACGCTGCAGGATACGTCCTAGGCAGGGTTGCACTTAATCTTTTATTAACCATTCTCATAATGTCGTCGCCCTTATAGTCAAGTTTGATAAAAATAGGCTTCTTACTGACTGTACATGTATCAAGCTTCTTGAGTTCATTCTTGCCATATTTATTAATGAAACTTTGTGGGTAACCATTTTCTTCAAAGTATTTTTCAAGAAGCATTAGTTCACTGTCTAGTTTGTTTGGTGAATATATTCTCTTCGCTCTAGAGAAAAGCGTTCTCACCAGCGTTTGTTTATATCTCACTGGGCAGAAGCTGTTGAAATTCAAGTAAAGACCACTGCATGTGTCTTTACGATGTACAGATCTTTTGAGTTTCCCGTCGTATTTCCTCTCCAACTTTACGTCCAAAAAATGGAATTTTTCATCATTTTCATGCTCTATCGTGAAAGTGATGGTTTTGTGTACATTGTTGAAAGAATGTAAGAGAGACGAAGCGTGACTCAAAACATTGCATACAATGAATGCGTCATCAGCGTATCTATAGTAGGCTGTTGTTTTGCCAATTGCAAACTTGAGCTTTGTCTGTTCCAGACTGGCCATAAAAATGAAAATATCAGCTAATATTGGACCCAGTGGACTCTCTATTGCCACACCATCAACCTGGCGATACATTTGTGGAGTCCTCAAAAAGAAACTTATCCAAATTTTACTACTATGTAAATAATGAACATATTGTACACCACTTTGTTTTAACCAGAAACTCTGTACTTTGACTTTACCTCGGGTTTTGAATAAATATATAGTTGTGCCTTCGACTCTCCGTCTTCTCCACCATCTCAACTGCCGTCGATCAATCCTAATCACCTGCTTTCTATCTCTGATTTTTGCAGGAGCACCGTAGTTTCTTCCTACGTACTTTGGTCGACCTCCGGCAACGTTAACATTGGAGAATTACTACTGGAGCAGTCTTTCCGCAGCACCTGGAGTCTATTACGTTTATTGTGGACTGTGGACCTTTGTAAACTCAAGTAATCAAACTTTAATACATTCTTCCCGTAACTAAACTCATTTGGTATTTTATTTTCTACTTGAATTTGGGTAACTAAGCTAACAGAGTGAAAAGGTCCACCACAATTTTTTTTTTTTTTTTTTTTTTTTTTTTTTTATGGTTAACCCGTTTTCGAACCTTTTTGTTTCGATAGTTACCTCGTTTTGAACATTTTTGTTGCTATTTTGTCCTTATAAACTCGCACTGCTTTAATTTTTGTTACCACAAGTTTTTCTATTTTGTATATCTATATACTTACATATTATATGACAATGGCTCCACCTAAACGTACCACTGTTGCTGAAGAAGGTAATAAAGGCGAAGAGACACAGAACTCTGCTGTTAACGCCTTGCCGGATTTAAGACTACCTCAATTTGATCTGGCTGAACCACGTGTCTGGTTCACAATTATTGAACAGTTGTTTGCAGCTCGAGGTATTACGTCGCAGATCGCCATGTATGGTTGCGTATTAGCAGCAATTCCCACGGAAGTACTACGAGAGGTTATCGATGTCATAGACAGCAAACCTACAGACTCTCAATATGACAAACTAAAAGCTGCACTCATCCAGCGGACCACTCTCTCCGATGAGAAACGCATACAACAACTACTTACTTCGTGTGATCTAGGTACAAAAAAGCCATCTCAACTACTTAGACATATGCGCCAGTTGATTGGGTCACACAAAGTAGATGAGTTAATTCTACGTCAGATGTTCTTACAACGTTTACCACAAAATGTTCAACAAATCCTAACAATATCTTCTAGGACGACAGACCTTGAAGAATTAGCTAAAATGGCAGACGATATCATGGATGTGTTATCAAATAATGGCATAAATAGCGTGTCTACAGAGGCAGTACCACCAAGCCCTTCCACATCTATGAAGGACGCACCAATGTTTTGGTTACTTTCCCAGTTAACATCTCAAATGCAAGATTTACGACTGGAAGTGTCCGAGCTTCGAGCACAAAGGAACCAGTCACATACGGTATCCAAGCAACGGCGATCAAGATCTAGACGACGTTCTAGAACACCGTCTCAAAGCCGTAACATTTGTTGGTATCATAGGAGGTATGGGCATAATGCCCTGAAGTGTATTCGACCGTGTATGTACAACAGTAGTAACTCATCTCAGGGAAACTCCCCAGCCAGACAGTAATGGCGACGGCTGTTAATGGCAATCACCCCAGTCGCCTTTTCTATGTGAGGGATTTGACTACCGGCACATTATTCCTGGTAGATACAGGCGCCGAGGTCAGTGTTATTCCCCCCTCACTATCCAGGCGATCAGCCAAAATACCTGGAAAACTTTCACTCCGTGCTGCCAACCAAACCAACATACAGACGTATGGCGAACAGTCAATGATTTTAAATTTAGGACTACGCCGACGTTTCACATGGATCTTCATAGTAGCTGACGTACGTCACGCTATACTAGGTGCAGACTTCCTAAGTCACTTCAATCTGTTAGTTGATATCAGCAAGAAAAAACTGGTTGACAATTGCACCCAACTCAAGATCCATGGTATTACATGTGACTACTCGGTTCATAGCATCTGTATAGAAAAGCCGGAGAGTGAAATGTTCTCTGCTTTATTGAAACGATTTCCTAAAATCCTTAAACCATCATACAACGTTGAAGATATATCTCATACAGTTACGCATAAGATCATCACAACAGGACAACCTGTGAAGGCACGTCCACGACGGTTACCACCCGATAAACTAGCAGCAGCTAAGTCGGAATTCGAACATATGATGCAGCTAGGTATCATACGACCATCTAACAGCCCATGGTCTTCACCTCTGCACATGGTACCTAAAACTAATCATGACTGGCGACCATGTGGAGATTATCGCGCTTTGAATAACGCTACGGTCCCAGATCGTTATCCTATACCTCATCTCCACGACTTCTCCTTGACCTTACATGGAAAGACCGTTTTTACCAAAGTTGACTTGGTCAGGGCATATCATCAAATACCAGTCGCTCCAGAAGACATTGCAAAAACAGCAATTATTACGCCTTTTGGATTATTCGAATTCTTGAGAATGCCTTTCGGACTAAAGAATGCTGCTCAAACATTTCAGCGTTTTATGGACCAAGTTACCCAAGGTCTTGATTTCGTCTTTGTATATATCGACGATGTCTTAATTGCCAGCTCATCGATGGAAGAACATATGCAACACTTAAGCCTGTTATTTCAAAGGTTTGAACAATTTGGAGTTGTTATCAATCCAAAGAAATGTATTTTTGGTTCCCCTTCCATTGAATTCTTAGGACATCGAATAACTGCCGAAGGCATCAGACCTACCGAAGATAAGATAGAAACTATTAAGAACTTTCCCGAACCTGATTCCTTAAAGAAACTTAGACGTTTTCTCGGGATGTTCAACTTCTACCGACGTTTTATTCCATCATGTGCCTCCATAGTTCAGCCACTGACCGACCTACTTAGATGCAATTCGAAGAAATTTCAGTGGTCTGAAGAAGCAAAAGCAGCATTTAATAATGCAAAAGATGCCTTATCCAACGTCGTAATGTTATCTCACATCAACCCAGAAGCTTCACTCATTTTATGTACAGATGCATCGCAGGTAGCAGTGGGAGCAGTTTTACAACAAAAGTTCAATAATGACACCACTCCACTTGCTTTCTTCTCCAAGAAGTTGGAACCTGCGCAAACTCGTTACAGTACCTTTGGCAGAGAACTGTTAGCCATCTACCTAGCAGTGAAACATTTCAGCTTCTTACTACAAGGTCGACATTTTACTATCTTAACCGACCATAAGCCTCTTTGTTATGCTTTCACCACTTCGTTGGACAGACACTCTCCGAGAGAAGCCAGACAACTGGATTACATCTCACAATTCTCAACAGACATCCAGTTCATCAAAGGAGATTCTAATATCGTAGCCGATTCTTTGTCTCGATGTGACGTTAATCACCTATCTTCGATAGATATTAGCTTAGACAATATTGCCAAGCTGCAGAAAAATGACGCCGAACTCCATACTTGTAGACGAAACTCCTCCCTACAGTTGCAGGATGTACCTATTCCCCTGTCTGATACAACTATCGTCTGCGACGTTTCAACGGGCGTTCATAGACCTTTTGTTCCACTAAGTTGTCGAAAAACTTTGTTTGAACATCTACATTCATTGTCTCATCCTGGAGTGCGTGCTACAGTCAAGTTGATCAGCGAGCGTTTTGTTTGGCCCAAGATGAACTCCGATATTCGGAAATGGGCCCGCCAATGCTTGCAATGTCAAAGATCCAAGGTACATCATCACACCGTCACACCTCCAAAACAGTTCAATTTACCCGATAAACGATTTCAACACGTTCATATAGATGTTGTTGGACCATTACCGCCATCCAGAGGATTTACTCATATACTTACTGCGATTGATCGATTTACCCGATGGGCTATTGCTTGTCCACTCAACGATATATCTGCAGAAAATATCGCTTTGGTTTTCTTAGATCGCTGGGTGTCAAACTATGGAGTACCCACAACTATTACAACAGATCGAGGAGCTCAATTTCAATCAACTCTGTTTCGAGAGTTTACGAGACTTCTTGGAGTGAACCATATCTCCACTACAGCTTATCATCCTGCAGCGAATGGTCTGGTGGAACGTTTCCATCGACAACTGAAAAGCTCGCTTATGGCACAAGCTGACTCATCTAAGTGGAGTGAACACCTACCATTAGTTCTTCTCAGTATCCGATCAACTGTAAAAGAAGATTTGGGATGTACACCAGCTCAACTTGTGTATGGTACTACCCTCACATTGCCTGGTCAGTTAGTTCCGTCTAATGATTCAACTGAAGTAAATATCTCCGACTTCACCAACCGCCTTACCCAGCAAATGCTCCAGCTTCGACCAGTAGCCCCTCGCCAATCACTTCAGAAAGTTCAAGTTAATAAGAATCTACTCACTAGCAAATTTGTATTTGTTCGCGTCGATGCCATTAGAAAAGGTTTACAACATCCATATGAAGGTCCTTTTCTAGTACTTAAACGCACCGAAAAATACTTCACGCTGAACAAACATGGTAAACCGGAGACTGTTTCTATCGACCGTCTTAAACCAGCGTACACCGACAGCGAACATGAAACACTAGCAACGCCGACACCAATAAACAATCAGCAAGTCAATGCAACTCCAACTCTCCCGCTCTTCACTCTTCCCCCTGTACAGACACGCAGTGGGCGGCAGATCTGTAAACCTGCCCGCTATGTTCATTTCATTGACTGACATAAACGTTAACCTCATTTAGACATTCTTCTCATTACTATTGTTATCGACATTCATTTCATTATAACCATAAATATTTATTAGTATTATTGTTTGCTGTTCGTTAACTGTACTGCAAGCACACGCATTCACCACGTATATGTGTATATCTATTTATATATGAATTTCACAAATGTTAACAAACATGTCATGGTTTATTATGTACATAAATTTTTATTTAAAATTATAACAAGTTTTGATTTTTTTTTAAAAATTCCTGTATGCGCTTGTATGTGCTAAACTTTATACGACACGGATGCATTCCATACATCCTGATCTAACTTTGTATCCTTATTGTTGTTATTTTTTGTTATCCATATTGTTGACATTATCCCTTATTTATGTTGCTTATATTCATGTAATCGTCCACGTGGGCAGTACTGATGGTCCTCCGGACCTCTAAGAGGGGGAGCCCTGTGGAGTCCTCAAAAAGAAACTTATCCAAATTTTACTACTATGTAAATAATGAACATATTGTACACCACTTTGTTTTAACCAGAAACTCTGTACTTTGACTTTACCTCGGGTTTTGAATAAATATATAGTTGTGCCTTCGACTCTCCGTCTTCTCCACCATCTCAACTGCCGTCGATCAATCCTAATCACCTGCTTTCTATCTCTGATTTTTGCAGGAGCACCGTAGTTTCTTCCTACGTACTTTGGTCGACCTCCGGCAACGTTAACATTGGAGAATTACTACCGGAGCAGTCTTTCCGCAGCACCTGGAGTCTATTACGTTTATTGTGGACTGTGGACCTTTGTAAACTCAAGTAATCAAACTTTAATACATTCTTCCCGTAACTAAACTCATTTGGTATTTTATTTTCTACTTGAATTTGGGTAACTAAGCTAACAGAGTGAAAAGGTCCACCACACATTTTGTTGTCAAACTGGAATTGTATATCATTAGTACATAACACGAGAAACTGCTTAAATTCCAGTTTTGTTAGAGAAAGAAGATCAGAGTGTTGACAGATGATGTCTAATGTCTCATGCAGAGTTATCCGGGTGAATAGAAAAGTCACATCGAAGGAAACCATGATACTGTCATGTAGATTGAGCTGATTCACCTCTTCAGCAAATTGGAACGAGTCTTTTAGAGTATGTTTAGCTAGACGTTGTCTGACAGGTTCTAACCTATCGGCTAACCAGCGAGCAACTTTATTGTTATCCTTATTAAAGTTACCGCATAGTTTCAACGGAAGATATCCCACATCAGAGAAATTTCGAAATCAGTTAACAATGCTCGATTTGGACACTTAATGCTAATAGATGAAGCAAATTTGGTGCTGAATGCTAGCTGAAACCTACAGTTAACGTATTAAATACTCCCGCTGAATAGAATGAAACAGTATATCGCAGTCTGTCCTTCGCAATTTATACGTTATGAACCAGTCAAAAGACAAAATCTTAAGACTATTATATATATATTGACAGTTATTATCAAGATTTATTCTCAACTTTGTTTTGAAACTTGGGTCTGCTCTAAAAATCGAATCATTATCTATCATTTATAACAGACCTTATCACCAAATTATTTAAGCCAAGACTAATTCTTGTACGAGTGGATTACTAAAATAAAATGGCATAGAAAGTATCCTTCTGGCTTCCAAAATTTATGCTATGCCTGACATTTCCATAAATAATAGATGATATCATTTTGATATGCGACCATCATGAAGATGCGAGTCGTTTATTAGACAGACTTAACTCTGTACAGAATCATATTAGTCTTACATACGAGGAAGAAAGTCGCAACTAGCTTGCATTTTTAGACATACTTCTGAATCGAAGAGATGATGGTTCAATAAGATGATCAACCTACAGAAAGCCCACTTGGACAGGGCAATACCTTAATTTTCACAGTTTCTGTTCATTACAATATATGAGAGGCTTGGTGGAATGTCTATTTAAGAGGATTTAACGTATTTGTACGGCTGATGTTATAAACAAAGAAAACGAAATACTGATGGATACTCTTGTTGAAAACGAGTAACGTTTGAAATTTTCAAACAGGTATAGAAGTCAATTCGTCTTTAAACCTACAATCTATACCGCCCCTAAGAAAAATGTCTTCGTCAAATTACTACATAACGGGGAGAATAAACAGTAGGATTTGAAGACAAAGGTTGAATTTGATCATCCGTAGAACCTACTATGCAGCCCAGCTTGTAATTGTCGAAAAAGCTAAAAATATACTCCACTGCAAACTTCAAAAGTGCACAAGTGATTATGTCACAGCCCACACTATTTAATTTTCGTGTGAGAGTGTGTGTGTGTGGACACACATACATAGGGAGGAGTAATCGCGCTCTGCATGTGAGGGTGGGACGGCGTATCCCAAAATGGCTAGAAAAACAGATGAATTGTGATAAGCCAATAGACCCAGGTGTCAAACTACCAATTATGTCTATAGCTAAACACCTAATCGAGATGAACCATAAGGTTGATTTTAACTCAGCTTTTTCTATAGTTTGGTTTGTAAAGGTTAGTTATGTTTTTAGGAGTTGATCACGGATTGATATCATTTAGAGAACCATTGAAAACCATTTATGTAATCCCACTCGTCAAGCAATGATCTGAAACAGAGAGCAAAGCGCACGTTAGCAGTGTGATCACACAAGTGTCGCGTGCTAGTAAGAACCAAGACTCAAGGTCAAGTGTTATATTTACAACCAATCACAATACAATTAGATAAGAGGGAAGAGGCACTCCTATTGGTCATCCGTTGCCTCGTCTTGGGTAACCAATCCCTGCACACTTCGTAGCCGACCTGAAAGTAGACAAGCATAGTTTGAACATTAGAAAACCACCGAACTTACCATGCCTTACACTAACCCCTCTCCCATAGGAGCACTGTCCGCAGTGGCAGGTGACTGTTCCTGCAGGACTTGTCTGAGCTAAGGCCTGTTGTCGAAAAGGTTTTAGTCTATTGAAGTGTGTGACTAGACTATGAAAGGAATTGGGTTCCTGAATCCTACAGGTGCAGTCACTTAGTACCTCCACTACAGTGAATGGTCCTTCCCAGCGTTTATGGAATTTAAGAGCCCTCCCTTTAGGTGGTGCCTCCTTAAGTAACATCACCTTGTCTCCTGGCTCCACAGGTGATCCATGTGCTTTCCTATCATAGTATTCTTTCTGGTACCTCTGGTTTATTTGGTGTATATCCCTGGTCATCTGGTGTACCTTGTTCAGGTTTCGTCTAAGTCTGATTACGTGTTCGGATGCAATCAGTGTGTCCTCTTCTAGTGTGTTTGAAGTCAGATCGATTGGCAACCGGAGTTCTCTTCCAGTGACCATATAATGAGACGTTTGACGCGTAGCTTTGTGAATGCTCGCTCTGTATGCCATTAAGCACTGCGAGAGTGATCGGTCCGGTTCCCTGGGGTTGTTTTGGTCTACAAATACCTGCAAGAGAGATTTAAGTGTTCGATTGGTGCGTTCCACCAAACCATTTCCCTGTGGGTAGAAGTTAGAATTCATGAGCCATTGAATCGGGTCTCAGTGGCTGAATGGTATACGAGCTTGCCTTGTAAGCAGAAGGTCCTGGGTTCGAATCCCAGTGGGTGTGTACTACCGATGATTCCCAAACTAGGATGAAAGAGCAGCTGTCCAGTACTCCCTGGTTTTCAATGGTTCTCTAACATATATCAATCCGTGATCAACTCGTAAAAAAGGACTAATTGCTTTAAGCCTTATAAGTTAAATTTTCTTTCATATTCCTCAGTCGTCGATTAGGTTTCTTCTTGTGAATAACAATTTTAAAACTCACCTTTTCTGAATATCACTTTGCAAATCGTATTAGGTGAATAAAAAGTATCTAGTCAAAACAATGATAAGGATAATGATGATGATACTTTAGTTTTATGGCATTAAGTAACTTATTTATCCAAAGTACTTTTAAGAAATTACTTGAGTTCATTGAGATAATCTTAACTTTTTAATTATTGATGAAAATTAACTATTCTAAATGCTGCAATGTGAATATTAGTATTCAGAGTAGATTACTTGGATATTTGACCTCAAAGTCCTCGAAGGATATATTGCAAATTAAATTACTTTCAATGGCTGGATGTTTCTCCTTTCAATAAATTTATAAATTGAATTGTCACTGTATTTTCACAGTAATCAGAGACCCTATGATGGCTTATAAAGGTTCATCTTTTGGATGACAATATTGTCAAGACTTTGAATTCCCTCTTAGTCATATCGTGATCACTGTTTACACTGGTATTTCTGTTTTGGTTATGAGTCTTTATGAATTCCTGAGTGGATTTTAAGGAACAGTTATTTAGTAGAAGTGTTATATCCTGCGTGATCTAATTCATTGCGGAGCTTCCTCACCTTTTGGTCAGACTCCATTTAGAATTATCTGGAAATACGACAACCATGGTTATACTCATGTAAACTGAAACCCTGTAGATTTTAGCCAGTGCTAAGTTTATATGAATGAAGGAATCATAGATACCTTTTTCTTGGGTTCTCTTCTTCAGGAACTGAAAAGTATGATGCATTAAACAAGGCATCCTAAATTAAGATATTCCATTAAACTCTTTAAACTCATCTATAGCAGGCTTCATTGAAGCTACAAGAAATAATCTTTGGTGGGGAAAATTTCTAATCAATGTTTTCAGTGTTTTCCTTTATAATTCTTATTGATGTTTTTATTTCAACTGGAGGAGGCTTTTATTCTCCTCCTAGTTGCCTTCTTTAGCTCTAACATCAATACAAAATTGTTCACCTTTGTCACCAATACTTGGGAGAAAGAATTTCTACATGAAAATAAACATTTCTTTAGTAATATAACAGTAACAGGATGGATCAAAATCTTGAGATAATTATATGTTACTAATTATATATGTGGGCAAGTGAAACAGTATATTTCCAACATATCACTTAAGAATACATAAATAAGCTGTGGGAAGTAATACTTTCGTCATAATCAAAGGTAGATTGAAAAACTTATTCACATACGTATAGAAGTCCGGAAATCAATTAAATGATTTTAGAAGATAGAATGTACTGAACAATCTATGATTAAATATCTTTGAGGGATTAAGCAAAACTTTCAGATTGTTTGTATTCAAAACAGTTAACTTGAAATATTGTTGTCAATGTTAGAAATACTCAGTATAGTATTTTTCTGAACATTAAAAGGTACATATTAAATTATATAAATGACAGTAAGTCTATTACTGAAGTTTCACGATTTCATCATGAACTGACATCTGTTACAGAACCATTGGAAAACCTGGGAGTACTGGAAAGCTGTTTCGTCCTAACTGAGGACTCCTCATCAGCACCCACCCGGTGAGGTTAGAAACCAGGACTTTCTGGTCACCAAACGAGCTCGTAAAACACTAAGCCATTGGGATCCAATTCACTGGTTCATGAATTTCAACTTCTGCCAATTCACAATATGATGGGACCAGTGGGATACAGCAGGTTGAATGTTGGCACAAATACTCATTGATGACATTTGCCAGTGATCGCATCCTATTTAGAATGAGTAGAAGCTGGAATTCATGAACCACTGGATCGGATTCCAGTGGTCTAGTGGTTTACGGACTCACCTTGTAACCAGAATGTCCTAGGTTCTAACCTCAGTGAGTGCGTATTTCTCAAGGGTCCCAAACTAGGAGAAAATATCTGGCTGTCCAGCACTCCCAAACTTTCCAATGGTTCTGTAAGCGGAACCAGTTCATAGTGAAATCCTAAAACTCATCAGATCCCTGCAAACCAACGCTTGAATATTACTGAATTGTCTAAGACAGGGATAATAACAGGAATGAGTGATAACTGAATTGGTTACTGTGGTCATCATATTTGAGAGGTATTGAAGCATCCGATGACTAAAATCTTCATCAAGATCCTGAAATCCACAGACAGTGCTTTTTTCAGGATTAACAAGAATGGGAAAAAGATCCTTATTCATTGAATATTCGGTCTAAGCTTAGGGTGGGTGATAATATTTATTTATTTATTTGTGCTGTAAACCACATAACATACAGGGGTTGATAATGACTTCGAATAAGACGTGTCACCAATTAGCGTGACTACTTTTTAATTACTGTGATTGGACAACATTTTTTAAGGCGAAGGATATTTGCATAAGCAATTACGACTAGTACTGCTGATACAATTCGCGTAATTTTATAGTAAACAGTGTTTCACCTAATGAGTGTTTTTTTTTAGTAATACAGAAAGCTTCAAAAATAAAAATGTTTTGACTTTTCTAAAGACTACTTCAGCTTACCTTTCTTAATTATTTTCACACTTTTAAATGTTTACCCAAAGTTACGAAAATGTTTCACACGTAAGAAAATTATTTGTTGTCTATACATACAGGGGAAAGAAATATCAAATATAGTTCGCTTCACGCACACACGCACACACACAAATACACACACAGTGTTTTGGGAATTCTTTGAAGTAAATGTGTTAGTGAACACAATTAAGATAGTCGTGGTAGTAAATAGTAGCCACTGTAATGACATATAGCAGATATTAACTAATAAATAACTCACATCAAGCGTGGGAATTCTAAATATATCATGCTCCTTCTAACTTATATGAAAAGTGATCCTGAGAATGTATATAAATTTGCTAACTTCTTCATACAATTGAATGTAGACGTCTAAGTAATTATTCGTTTGTTATTTGACGGTTATACACCAAATTATCATATTTAGAAGTGTAGACTATCTGATGTTTCTAGTATCATCAGAAGGTTCGAGGATTTCATCATAAGCGGACATCAGTTGAACAACCATTGGGAAACCTAGGAGTACTAGACAGCTGTTTCGCTCTAGTTCGGGACTTTTCATCAGTACGCAACCACCACCAGAGTTCGAACCCGGGACCTTCTGATTACAAGGTGAGCTCGTAAACCATTAAGCCACTGGGACATGATCCAATGGCTAGCCAATGAATTATAATTTCTGCCAATTCATGACATAGCGCGACCACTTCACAATGTCTTCTTCGATGAGTTACTGCGTCACCTTCAACCTGGTGTACCCTACTGGTCACGGCTTCCCACTAGAACCCTAGGTAAGTGCCATAGGGTCAGTCGCTAGTGAGCATCAGATCAATTTTCAAGTATCGGTTTATTTTTTAGGGAATTTCGTTCGATTGGTTGGAGGATCTCATAATAAGATGTCATTAGTTAGAGAACCATTGGAAAACCTTGGAGTATTGGATAGCTGTTTCGCCCTAATTCGAGACTCTTCATCAAACAGCTACCCAGTACTCCTAGGTTTTCCAATGGCTGTCTAACTGATGTTAGAGCATTATGAAATTCTCCAATCAATCAAACGAAATTCCCTACAAAAATGACCAATGCTTGAATATTACCAGAAGGATTGAAATGGATCCTAAGTTTTAGCTCTATACATAGTAAATATACTACCTGGACAAATAGCAGATAAGTTTTACAATGTATTAATGTTAAGATATGTATAATTCAATAAATTTAATTTGGCACTTGGTATAGAAGTAATTACAAGAATAGAAGCGTGTTCTTATCGCTTAGTCATATTACATTTGCTAATTTAGTCACTTTGTCGTTTAAAAAATTGTACAGGTGATAATCTAAACTACATTAAAGGGAATTGACCACATTAAGCAAAGGAAGGCTAGCTTTCCAGATCATCTTTAATAACCTTCAGATTACCTTCACCAGAAAATTTACTAAACCAACAAAAACATCAGAATGCAGATAAGTTAAAGATTAATCAGCTTTTTTTATAACCTTTCACAGTGAATTTCTTAGAGATATTTGAATATTTTATGACTCTGAGAAGATCTCCTGAAGTACACTTTGTTTTAAGAAAAAGTGTCATTTTTAAGTTTATGTCTCATTGCCCTGTCAATAGTCGAGTAAGTGGGTCTTAAAATAAGGTGCAGTTTCTAATATCATTTTGTCTTTACTACTTGTCAATCAATTATGTTTTTGTATACTCCAGATTCTTGCGTCATTATTATTTGAGAATTTTGAAACATATGTTTATTGATAATGTCAAGATATATCTCCATATACTCTACTCACTGATGTTCAAAATCTGACGCCAGTGGATATATATATATATATATATATATATGATTTATCTGATATCTACAAATCCGGCCAGAAAGAGGCAGGTTTTCCACTAAGTGAGTATTTTTCAGGATTCCAGTCTAGAAAGGTAATATGTAGTTGAAGCAGTCAGTGCATTTAGAAATTAAGATTTATAATAAATGCGAAAAGTACCTCTACTAAATTCTCTGCTACTATGAACTATTTGATTCAGAATGATTAATCAGTTTATTTTGAAAGGTGTTCATCACCTGTTATTATGTTCTACTGAGGAGACATTTTTCGGCTGCTAAACTGCCATATAATGACTCTTCTCCAGCAAACCTCAAAGTTAGCAGTAGGTGATAGTGCATGTCAGTTTTTTTGCGTCAAAACTGGGGATTATTTTAACAGCAGTCTGTTGTTTCTTAACTGTATTAAATTATTCCTAATATACAGAGTAGTTGGTCTACATATTCTTTAGTGAAAATACGTTTAATTAACTAATATCAAATGTTGTTAACACTAAATATCAGCTGTGAGAAAGGGAAATGATGACTGTTCTTTGAAAATTACAAAGCTGTTTATTACCGTCAGTGTTTACTACTAGCCATTCATTAGGTGTGGTAAATCGACTTTTCCTAAGGAAACAACTCTTATAAACTTAGGAATCATTTGTCGTTACAAATAATGAAGATGTCATCAATATATCGCCTATATATATACAAACTATAGATTGTTTCGTTCAATAGACCACTCTCTATGCTTGCCATGAAAGCACCCCCTTGGAGAAGTCCTAATAGCGACCCCATAGTGACTTCATCTCTTTGATTATAACGAATCTTTTCCCAGAAATGTCGTGCAAGCTGTTTGGAAAGACATCAAAATTGTACCTATCCCTAAGTCGTCTACTGGAACATATTTTAAATTTAGACCTATTGCTATTACCCCTCGTTTTCTAAAAGCTATGGAAAAGTTACTCTTACTTAATCTTCAACCTTCACTTAAAGCCTTTAACGATCCTAAACAATTCGCTTATAAACACAGCAGAATTACTAGAAAAGATTTGTAACTCAGGTGAATGATTTGCAATTAAACCAAAGAGCTCAGAGAACACTATCAATTGCACAGCAGAAGTACTTTAGATGCAGTTGCAACCATGTACCATAACATTGTCTCCAACTTAGACAAGGGGGCTAAATTTGTTCGCTGCACCTTCCTAGATTAAACGTCTGCTTTCGACTCAGTACCTAGGGATATTTTGTCAAACAAACTTGTTGATACTCAAACTGACTGTCGGGTTGTCAAATGGCTGCAGTACACTGTATGTCAGGGAAAGTCGTCAACTTCGTTGCTTACTGAGGCTGATATCCCTCAAGGCGCTGTCGTTTCTTCTTTTCTGTTTTGTTTCTTCTTGCATGACTTGCCTCATTCTGACGAAATGAACTTTGTTATGTATGCGGACGATCTAACTATTTCAATGTCTGTTAACTCCCAGCTTGACTGTGCTAAGATGGACTGCTCTCTATTAGGAATTCGCAAATGGTCTTCGTCTAATGGCTTTAAACTAAATCCTTCCAAATGTCAGACCGTCAATTTCAGTTTCCGATGTAAATGAGACTTTTGGTTCCTATGACCGTCGCAAAATTGATGATATTCATATAGAAATCAAGTTTGAGATTAAGTGTTTTGGATTAATTCTTTCTTCTGACCCATCCTGGTCTTCCCATGTCTTAGCGATTTCTAAAAGAATATTTCATCTGACTTTTACATTAAGAAGTTTAGACACTCAAGCATAACTCAACCTGTCCTCTTAAAGTTTGTCAACTCGTGTATTTTACCTATTCTTCTTTACTGTTCACCCTTGTTCTTTCCTGGATTGCTTGGTAAAGACTACTTCATTCTTCGTAGAACTCTGAAGACTGTCAGTAGGACGAATGGTATCCCATTGGACCATATCGTTGACATTACCATTATAGGCACCTGATGTCATGCAACAAATTTGCTAGAGGAATTTTGTTAGACTGTGAGCACCCACTCTACGCGCAGCTCCAACCTTCTGTCTCCTCAGGTAAAAAAAGAAGTCTTTTCAGAACAATTTATGCACGTACGTCTAAGTATAAAAATTCCACTATGACATATTTGGCACGTACTTTTTGTGATGAAAATGGTGTCAGGCATGAACTAACTAACCTTCTTTGCACTACTAAATAAACCATTTCTTCCACCCTTACCGTACCAAACTTTATTTTATTGTATTTCTCATATTTATAATCCTCTCAATTTTTTGTTTTTATTTATTTTTCATAAGTGTGAACATCGTTTAAGCTGTGTTACCGCTGTTAATTTTGTATTTCCCCTCATTATACTATAGCAACAGAACATTAAGTTCAATACTCTATAGTAACATGCTAAAATTTTCAAACTGAATCGACAATACTGTTTGTAACGAACTCACTATTATTGTTATTATTATTATATTTAATGATCTCAGTTCGTGCTTCAAATATTTTTGACTTTATATTGTAAACATGGACAAATTCCTCTAGTTACTTTTGTTTTAATTTTATTTATATTTTAAGTAAATCAGATGCAGTATTGTGACAAATGCTAAGAATTCCATTCTGTATTTTAAGTACTGTTTTTGGAATAAAGTAAATTATTATTATTATTATTATAAATGACATCGTGAAATCTAAAGTGCACATTAAGCGTATATCTCAATAAAAGCTGCTTCGGATAGTTAGTTGGTGCTTCAGTGTTTATACATTTTAGGCAGATGTAATCACATAGATAACAAATGGTTTCGACTAATGGTATATTTTTAGGTAAAGAGCAAATATCTTGTACGGTCATATGCTTATGTCACATTAATTCCATCAACGCCACTGAAGTAGTCAAAAATGTCCGAAAACCTATGCTCACATAGATTTGATCTTGCTAGTCAAAGAATTCCAGCGAGCCATTAGGCTATAGAATGACAAGGGAGTTTAACACATACAATATAGGT
Organism: Trichobilharzia regenti; assembly: GCA_944472135.2. Classification (NCBI taxonomy): domain Eukaryota; kingdom Metazoa; phylum Platyhelminthes; class Trematoda; order Strigeidida; family Schistosomatidae; genus Trichobilharzia; species Trichobilharzia regenti. Next base: position 99,086,357 of record OX235262.1, on the reverse strand, counting down.
CGCAGACGGACACCATCTTTATGCGTCTTAGGAAGACCACACAAACGAGGGATGGTTGAGTCAGACAGCTTGAGATGTTCATACATATACGGATAATAATAGATTTTTCCTTAAACTTCTTCAAAGTTTCTCAATACCCTCCGTTCTGTATTTCTGGTTAGTAGATTTAAAAAATGTTTCCTTGTCGTGAAACTATTCGTTATCTACCTAAACATTGAAGTACCAACTAACTATCTGAAGCAGCTTTTATTGAGATATACGGTTAATGTGCAGTTTAGATTTTACGATGTCATCTATAATCAAAGAGATTGAGTCACCATGGGGTCTCTATTAGGACCTCTCCCAGAGGTTGCCTTCATGGCAAGCATAGAGAGTGGTCTATTGAAAGAAACAATCTCCTCTTTGTATATGTATTACGAATCATTTACCACTAGAGAACAAATAATTAAAGTTTAATAAAGTCAGTGTTTGTGAAGTTAGCTGGGACGGTGGAAAAACATTCACAATAAAATCTCAAATGTAGAAAAACAACAAATAGATATCGACAACAAACATATTCATAATTTTAAAGAAGATTATTGAATCTTACTGATTGTTACATTCTATAATTATTTTTACAAATGAGCACACACACACACACACGCACATATACACATACATAGAAATGTATACACACACACTGAAAGGAAATGACAATTTAAAATGGCCTCAAACAACAAGGAAACAGATTTAAATGCTTAACTTTTTTTATGAATACAAATGATACCTGTGGAGGCTTATTCAAAAAGTTATATATATCAGTTATACACTGATATATACATATATATTTAGTGACGTAGTCAAAGTATAAAACGAAAAAACTGGAACACAACAAAGCTGATATAACACTGACTAGAGTTTTGCAGGAAATGCTTTTACAAATAATTAACATGCGAATATAAAAGAAAAAACATCAGACAAAACAATGGATGGTGTAAGTTTGTTTTAAGAGAACATAGATCAGTTTATCCCCTATAGTCATGTTTTTTTATATATTGAAAAAAATAAATGAAATTCAAATATAGACAATTTTTATGAACAAGAATTTTTAAACAAAGCTTTTCTTTCGCTTTGATATCTCGCATAATATTAATAATAGTAATAGTAAATAATCTATTTGTTAGAATTCTTTCTTTATTGTTGCTGTTTTCTAAAACATCCAACAAATTGCAAATCAAACAAACTAATTATGATGCATAACTTTCTTTTTTCTTTCTCATTTGCTAATTTTGAACTTTATTCAGGTATTCAGAAACAAAAATTGATAAGTGAACAAGTTTCAGAGTTCATTGTCAGTAGAGTATTATAACTCAACCCATTAATTCGCTTATCCTTTTAATTCTAGCAATTAATTTCAGTGTGAGTACCAGTCTTACCACAAATATGAATGAATCTTCTGTGTAACTGCTGTCAATGTATACAAAAACATTAGTGGGAATATGCAAAACAAAAGAAGGAACAAATATAGAATAGTTTAAATGTTGTAGACCAAAGAAGACAAGTGATTGTCTAGAAATAAATTCATCAATATTTTGTTTATTGTTGTTGTTTTGTGTTTTTTTTGTACAAATATCTTATTGAATGTGTAATTTGCATCACATAAAAATGTATATATCAAAATGTCAGAGAAAGAGGATTTTACTCTTTGTGAGCTGCTTTTCTTGAAGTTATATTCACTTGATAAAATGAGCTTGACTTTTGTTGTTTGTATTCCATCCAATAGAGAGTGTTGTGAGCACGGGCGTTATTTGTTGACTGTCGACTGAATATTACCAAGTGAATTTGTTGAAAAAATCATCTAAAAATAATAAAAAAACGGAATTAATCGTTCGTAGAACAGATTTACTCTAAATTTACATTAATTAATAACTCTTAGAAAACTTAATTTTAATTTCATATTTCTACATTTCTTCGACCGGAACAAGCTGGATTCAGGAGAAACAAGTCATGTATTGATCAAATCGCCACACTACGAATCATCATTGAACAAAACTTGGAATGGCAGTCACCTCTCCACCTCACTTAACTTTATCCACTTTGGAAAGGCCTTCGACAGCGTCGATCAAGAGGTCGTTTGCAACTACTTCGCTACTACGGGGTGTCATCGACAATCATACATCTCATACAACAGTTATACGACAATGCTGCATGCCAAGTACTCCACAACGGGAAACTTACGGAGTCCTTCGAAGTAAAGACGGGAGTGAGACAAGACTGCCTACTATAGCCAATGATCTTCCTAATTGCAGTAGATTGGATAATGCGACAGACAACGGGAAATGAGGAAACAGGCATAAAATGGACTCACACAAAACACTTGGAGGATCTGGACTTCGTTGATGATATATGTCTGATTTCCTACAAACTGGAAGATATGTAAGTGAAAAGCAACAAGTTGGAAGAAGAAGCATCAAAGACAAGAATGAGTTCAGGTGAGCGTGGAGAAAACAGAGGTGATAAAGATTCCTGGCCAACACCAACAGCAACAACAACAGAAACACACAGTAATCAGCCAGCATAAATGGGAGGAACCTGAAAGAAACAACCTCCTTTACCTACCTATCTACCGGGAAGCATCGTTTCAACTACAGACTGACGGAACTGACGAGGATATCAAAGCCAGAATCGGAAAAGCAAGGCAAGCTTTCATTACTCTCAAGTCTGTGTGGAGATCAACAGCACTCACCATCAAAAATAAGATCCGGATCTTCAACTCCAATGTGAAGTCAGTCAGTGCTACTCGCCATACGGATCAGAGACTTCACGCGTCATAAAGAGCATCTCAAACAAACTTCAGACTTCCATTAATAATTGTCTTCGCTCAATACTCAAGATCAGATAGCCGAACAGAAGAGATCAGCAACGGAGAGGGATCTTTGGGAGCGAACAAACCAACCAGGAACCGATTATGAAACAAATAGGCAGGAAGAAATGGAGATAAATTGGCCATACTCTGAGGAAAGCATCAAGTGAGTGACATCACTAGACAAGCCATTGCTCGATTAGAACCCGAAAGGGAAGCGGCGATTTGGTCGTCAGTGCAAGGGTGATTCGGAGGAGGTCATGTGAAGAGAAGAAGAAAGCATGCGGGCAGACTTTGAGCGGGGTGAAAAATGTGGCAGAAAACCGAAGGCAATGGAGACGCGCAGCTGAAGCTACTTGTTCCCCTAGGAATTAAAGGATATAATAATAATAATAATAATAATAAGATTTAGTACCAAATGGATAATGAGAATGTAATAATTATATTAGAAGTCGAAGAATTAGCGTTTTATGCATATAGAAAATAATATAAGTGGTCTCTAAGGTTAGGAAGAATTGTCAGCACTGCTGTAGTAGGTAGCTATGGAACTGAAGAGGAAGGATATTATGTAGAAATACCTTTCACCTAACATGGGTGTATATACGCATATATATATATATATATATATATATATATATATATATATATATATATATATATATGGTAGGACTTGTTACATTAATCTTTCTAATTCAACTCCCACTTGAAGAATTATGTAATCTTGGAAAACACTTAAAATGCTTGTTACATTTCTTTTCAGTAAAAAGCATAAAATAAACGATATAAACAAAAGTTAGTCACAGGGTGAATTGTAACAAAGTTTTCAGAAAAAAATAAAAATAATGATAAAAATTCATTTATACAATATGCAAAATATTTGAGTTGGAGACAATAAATAACTAACTATAGGTATGATTGTATGTGTTTGTATAAAAGTATTTGCTAAATGGAAACGATGACTACAATATTACTTGGAGCTCTGCATTGAATACCTTCAACTTGGATAGCATTTCTGGATGAATATAGCAGCGTTTAAAGCAAATTTAGAACTATGCTTCATTTAGTACAGGTAACATTTTTATTCCTTTTTGTCCCGAGTGCAACAATGGGCTTTAAACTTGAGCATTGCAGTCTCAACAATACCTTACGCCTTGAATGCTAGGATATAGAGCGAACGAAAGTAAAATTTTCTGTTCGCTTGGTTCCATCCACGTTGCTGGACTACGATGTGAAATCTCGAGTAGACTCGTGAGTGTGTGTGACTGGATAATCCCAAAACAGGGCAAAGTAATTGCCCAATGTTGCATGGTTTTCAATGGTTATTTACCTGATATCGGCGTTAGATTACATCTACGCTGATAAAAAATATACAGTTACAGTAACTCTATGATCTCTGTGGCATCAGAAAACTGCACTCTCACAATCGTTTTTCAGTGAAATATGTTAATAAAAGATTCACGCTTCATTTGTATTTTTCGCGAATAATCTTTGTCCTTAAAGTAGACTCTAATAATAAATAAAAAAAGCATTCTTTCACTTCTTTAGGTTCTGAGTGTGACATAGGGGTTGAAGTTTTAGTGACATTGTTGTTGTTTTTGCATGCTGCCTCTGCTCATCTAACATCTAACTTTCATTCATTTTTGGGCTTACTGCTGGTTAATCTAGGTTTATGAGTGAATCGATCAGGAACCAAACACTAGACCACGTGAGTGGGTGGTAAGCATCTCACCCTTGAACAACCAACGCACAGGTAGGATCAGAAATGTGATTGAGAAATTTTATTTATACATTCCACTGGATAAAATGTCAAATGAACTAATACAATGATAAAATGTGCTTGTCATTCTAAATAAAGTAAACACCTCATTCATGTACAGTTTCTTTAAAAAACCAGATAGTTCAGCTATCTGTGAATCGATGGAAATTAAAAAACATCAGCCATAAGATTCTATTTCCGTATCCAAACGCTGATATAATATCGTAGTGAATTTTCTCTCCAGTGCTTCCAACTTGGTTGAAAGAGCTATCTATTACGTTGCTATTTTGAATGCTCCCTGACTGACAACAGTTCAAAGCAAAATTTATCTTCAAAGTTGTATAAACTTGTATAAGGTTAGAACAACCAGAGGGACTTTTAGTTCGAACTATTTCAGAATATATCGACTGAAAACTATTTTGTTACGGACAAAAATGAAGTTATATTTGTCATCATCAGAATTCTACACCAACCTGGATAGCACTGAAAGCCAGATAATTTTTAGGAGCTTTTTGTATCAACTTAGAACTCTCATTATGATAGTAATAATCCAGAAATACGCACAAGATGAAGAGAATATCTGTATTCTTTCTGTGAACATTCAAGTTTTAGACTAAAATGAAATGGTCTTTGCTTTAGAACCTAACTGGTACGCGATGAAGAACAACTTTTATTTAACATCATCAGTAAGGATTCATACTAATGGGTTATGACTTCCACTAAAATCTTCGAAAATATATAGCAAGTAGCATATAGAATAGTGAGTTGATATCAAGCAAAAACCAGTCGGCTAATTTCAGTATCTTTTACCGTGGAAACGTTTTCAACACCACAAATTATCTGTAGTCGAAAAAAAAAACGAACAGATGTCTTCCAAGTACTGAATACTGCAGTTGATGAAAGACCTATCTTGAAATTAGCTGTCATAAAATAAATAATGAGGAAACCGTCTTATAGGAAAGTTGCGAATAAGACAGAGAATTGTCCAAAATAGTGAGTTTATTTTGACTTCAATGCATCTGTACAGAACATACCTTGTTATTACAAAAACCGAAGTATGGCGCATACTGCCTGCCTTAGATTACGACTATAACATTTACTGAACGAGAGTGGTCAATTTCTGTACTAACGCATCAAAAATACCTTAAGCTTGACATAACATTATTTGGCTGTCAGTGAGATCACCAACACCTACACCAGATGAAGGTACAAGCCCCAAACAGAACGAACAATAAAAAGAATAACAGCGACCGGCACCAATCGCCATCAGCGGAAGAGATTTAAATGAGGTTACTTCCTTCACTTATTTGGCAAGGAAGCATCGTTTCAACTACAGGCAGTAGGAACATATGAAAATATCAAAGCCAGTCAGAATCAGAAAGGCAAGATACTCCTTCATCAACCTGAACCCATTTGAAAATCTCTACTCACTCAGCATAAGGAACAAGATTCGGATTTCCAACACCAATGTAAAGTCGGCCAGTTCTTCTATACGGGTCACAAACTTGCACTGCATGTCACAAAAAAGATTTCCAACAGCCTGTTGTAGACTTTTATCAACAGTTGCCACATTCGCTGGGTGGCTCCATACTGAAAATCAAATGGCCAAAAAAAAGCAACAAGGAACGCTGGCTGCGAACAAACCAACAGGCGAGAGCCGATCACTCAACAAATATGTAGGATGAAGTGGAGATGGATCAGGCATACATTAAGGAGGGCATCGAATGACATCGCAGACCAGGGTCTCGAGTGGAATCGCGATGGAAAGCGACGAGTGTGTCATCCTAGGGTGACATGAAGGAGACTGAGTGAGGAAGAGATGAGAGAGTTCGGTCAGTAGTGGACTCAGCTGAAGAGGATGTCAGAAAATAGAAGAAAGTGGAAATGTATTGTTGAAGCCATATGTTTTACTTGAAATGCAAGGGAATAATAATAATATATAGTACGTCATACAATTCGCTGCTAGCCACCTACAATCACATGGGTTATGGTCGCATCTAAATTTTGAAGCCAAAATTTTCAGGGGATAGTAGAAAAGAATTGTTATTATTATCAGTAGTATTATTAATAATATTGCAATACTGAACAATCTTCTTTCACACAAAGAGTTTAACACACTTCACAGTGTGTTAATATGTAATTCAATAAGAATAAATTGATATTTAAGGGTATTTTTTCGTTTTCTTATGCTATTTTTAATAAATACTCACTGCCTATCAAGTCAAAAGGCTAGTTCAGGTAATGACTATCTGTCATTCGAATTGAGAAATTTGACAGCAGGTTATGTACATCTACTTTTTTTTAGTTTTTAACCACTTTTTGATCAAATAAAAAGGTGAGTATACATAGAGAATTGAGGCTTTCATCAATCACTGATTATTAAGTATCAACATTTTCGTATAATATAATTGGGTTAAATATTGAACTATTTATGTAATTTCTAATGACAGCCTAAATCACTGACTTTCTATTTATTGTTTAATATTAAGTGGATATGTGATTTGAAATGAATTACTGGAGAAAATTTCTAAAAACCCTCTCAACTAAATATCTACTCGCTAGCTATTAAGAAGTATATTCTTACAAGGTTGGTTTGTGAAATTGATGCCACTTGAACAATCAATATGTACACGCTAACATACATAGGTATATACGATTATATGCGTAAACAACGCAAATGAATAAATGAAAAATTTCTGATTATATTCTGCCACACCCAGATTTAGAGAGAATGAGAGAAAAAAAAATGTATTTTAAAAGCATCATTTAAAACAGCTCGGAAGAGGAAGGAGGATTACAGAGAGAGATAGTGAGAGAGAAAGTAGAGATACGCCTAATATTAGTTACTATAAGATAGTTAGACATATGAGTCCATTCTATTGATAGTGTAATGTTAAATTTAATAGAATTTATCAGTTAACAATGAATGAAATAGAGAAAAAATATACAAGCACTTAAGTATTACAGAATATTTTTATTCACAGGCCTTTTACAAACGATTTCTCAAACGATTAACTCAAAGTTTACAGATCACTGCATAACTGAAATTAATATTTATCGTAAAATACTGCGAAGATTATTGTGATCAATTTCAAGATTTTATAACCATCCACATTTTTTGTTAACATTTACCAGTGAAGTAAAGTTTCAGTAAACACTAAGTTGTCTTGTTGCCTTGACATTAGACCGTCTATACGCACACCCATATTAAATTAGTCTATTTGGTTAATGTTGTGGTCATCTTGTATAAATAAACACATTGATATGCTGACTTTCAAATAACTATAGTATCAGAAATGGGTGAAACCCCTGGTGCAAACCTTTATTCTTACATACAACAATAGTGATAAACAACAGGAACAATGGTTTCAACATCTTCCTGGCGTCGAAAAGAATATCTAAGAATGACTATTGTACAGTATTTAGTATTAAAAAGAATAAATAATAGATTACTTTGTTGCCATTATGCTTCTTACTGTTTAACTTAAAATTACGCATACAATTCTAGTAACTCGCTAATTATAATTTACATACTATATCTATCTTTATTGAATTGAATTTTTGATTTTCCCGTCGATTGTTTGGACCACAGTGCTCGGTCTCAGGTTGACATGTCGGCTTCTTGTGCAGATGCTTCGACGATGTCTGAGCACTTAATTAGAATACAATTGGTGGATGGTGGCTAGCAGTGGAATCCAGGATAACGCGCATTTCGTCCTATTCGGGACTCGTCAGCTGGATGTACCTGCATTTCTCAGTGAGTGATGATGTTCCCACTGAGGCTCGAACCCAGTGCCCATAGCTTCAAACGCCAAAGCGTTATCCACTAGACCACTTGGGCCACGAGAGTCACCTCTTGTGCAACGGGTCATATTAATTATTGAATTGTGGTCTAGTGGATAACGTTTTGGCGTATGAAACTATGGGCATGGGTTCGAGCCTCGGTGGGAACATCATCACTCACTGAGAAATGCAGGTACATCCAGATGACGAGTCCCAATTAGGACGAAATGCGCATCCTGGATTCCACTGCTAGCCACCATCCACCAATTGTATATATATCTATCTTTCTTTGAGATTCCCGACTGAGTTCATCTAGTAAAGACTACTTTTTTTCTAACCTGATGTGATATGTTGATTATAAATGTTGATATATTCTATTGCGCGTATACTAGTGCACATTGCAGCTTTTACTAAGATGCTACCTCGCCTAATAACCTTTATCATAATTCTACCTTATGTATAGTATCTTCGTTGGTGGCACAGTGGTTAGGACTCTCGCCGACCATGTACATGGTCCGAGGTTCGATCCCCTACCGACGCTCACCTGACATCTATGGTCGGCCTGTAAGATTTGGGCTACCGATATCACATGCTGAAAATTCCATACTTGTGCCGGAAATATGGTGTGGAATCAAGCTGTAGTCAAAAAAATCTTCACATCTCAGTTCGCTCACTAAATACTAAGTAACACCTTTAGCAAAGATATGGAGATCTTTAATTTAGCTCAGTAAAAAAGCCTGAAAAATGTTAAGTCTTCCTGCATTTACTTTTGTATAGAGCAAGTTATAAGAAATACATCATACTCTTTGTTCTATCAATAGTTCACCTGAAAGTGATTCCGATCTCTTAAACCTTATATTTTGATTTCATATGAATTCTCGTCTAATATGCTGATATGGTGGTAATGCCCTGGTTAATTTGGATCCCACTTTTTTAAAGTCTCTTTCTCACCAACTATTCTTCACAGTCATTCAAATATATATGTAACTGACTGAGAGTTTAGATTTATACACAAGGCATTAGTGTACAACATTTTTGCTACTGCAGAAATGAACTCATTGGTATAACTTTATGTTATACTGATTAGTATGAGTTACATAGGATTACTTATATCAACAACTAGCTAGGTTAACTGAAGTGTTCTAGCCACAGGACGGCCATTTCATCATTATACCATAATAAGTTTAGTTTGGACGAGAGGAGCAATACAAAGGATAAATGACGTCAAGTGACAGAGTAAAACAACTACAGAAATATAGACCGATATAACAAGTAGCATTCATTAGGTAGGTATTTTCAAACAGAATAGTGGTACAACTTTACTTCTGACTGCATGCTTTGCAAATCACTACCTGCCATCCTTAGCTCATTCTTTGGAAGTAAATTCAAGCAAAATGTTTTGAGTGTTGAGACTTATAACTAACCAACTAACCACTTAACATCTAATTATTTTGAAACGTACAAATGTAATTGTAGTTGTTGTAATTATTATGTCCGTTTTTCATTTAAATCAGTGGTACTATAAGAAATAATAATATTATCAATTATTAAGTGAATATAAAGAAATATTGAAACTTACTTATTGTTGCTATAGTAACATATTTATTGCCTTAAACCCATACTCTGTAATGTTGAGGGTAAGGTTAAAACAGTGGTTGCCATAGAAGTAGTTTCAGTTCCTGTTCCACCACCAGAACTGTCTTCATCACTTTCTTCACTTTCACTAGGAGCTTCCAAACCAGAATGCAGTGTCAATTGAATTGCTCTTGATAAACTAACAGCTGGATAATAAATTCCACCTGGTAAATTCGTAAAAGCTATTGGACCATGTGGTTGATCATTTAAATAATAAGATAAACTGCCCCTGTTACAATCCAAACGAATTCCAACTACACTTCCTGCGTTTATTCCACCATCTGTACGTTCAAAATGTTCACCATTATGCAGAAACCAACTTCGTTTGTAATCGAAATAAACTGACCAACTTTTCATATCAAGACCTAAATGTACAAAACATAATTCAAAGCAATTAGTATGATTTGTCTATTCCAGATGTAATATAACTATCAAAAATAGATGCATTATAGTGCATTATCTGTAATAGTCACTAAGAAGGATTCCACTTCCAACTTTTATCGAAAGATCATATAATAACATAACTAAATAAATAATTCACATGTTCAAAATGATCAAATAACATTTCGATAATGAAATTAGCATTTAAGTTATCAAGTAGTCGAAATACGGTTCATTCACATTAAGTTATTGCATACCAAGTGATAATAAACTATGCTTCTTATGAAGTGGCTAAAATTTCAACATTATCGAGTGTTGTTCTGATACTGACCAGCCAGAACTTAATTTATTTCACTAAAAAATATCACCTTCATTAACAACTGTCTCCGCTCAATACTCAAGATCAGATGGCCAGAAAAGATCAGCAACAGGGATCTCTGGGAGCGAACCAATCAGGAACCGATTGTGAAACAAATAGGCAGAAAGAAATGGAGATGGATTGGCCATACGCTGAGGAAACCATCAAGTGACATCACTAGACAAGCCCTCGAGTGGGACCCGAAAGGGAGGCGGCGAGTTGGTCGTCCAAGGGTGACTTGGAGGAGGTCATGCGAGGAGGAGATGAAAGCATGTGGACAGACCTGGAGCAGGTTGAAAAAGTTGTCAGAAAACCGAAGTCAATGGAGGTGCGCAGCTGAAGCCCTATGTTCCTCTAGGAACTAAAGGATACAATAATAATATAATAAGAATATTAGACGGTTGGAGGCAATCGGCAGGAAGCCTTGGATCTAGGTTTCGTGCCAGTTGGCACTCATTAGCAAGGCGTATTTGCAACCTTGAAGGAACTTATGCCCCTTCTGAGATTCGAACCCGCGTCACCCAGTGCTGCAATCAGAGACGGGCTCGCGATTGACCTCCTGTAGGACTGTAGTGGGTATTTTGATTGGACACTAGTAACTAGTATGACGTTTCTAGTCCTTTCTTTGGTGCAGGCTGAATTTTATCAGTGAGGTTTGCAATATGGTCACCATTCTAGGTAGCTGTCCATTACGGTGCACATTGATTTGATGATATTAGATGGTTGGAGGCAATCGGCAAGTAAATTTTGGTGATATAGGATAGTACATAGCCCAAAACATTCTCCTTCAAAGTAATTTTCATTTCTAAGTTCAAAATATGAGAAGAAAAATTTCCCTATTCACACTGATATATCTTAGGATTCACTGGTTTGAATAGGCAAATAACAAACCACTTAAAACGAAAAGTACCGCTTGTGCAGTCTGTTACTACGACTACTAGTAATAATATCGCAGACTTTGAATTCCATATTATCTGTGAAATTGCACAACTTTTTTATTTGACTTAATAAATGTCAGGGATGATTTGGCACTTCACAAGAAGCAGACTTTCACCAACAAACACTTTCTCTTGATACTGAAGACTAGATTTCCAGGAAGCATAAATAACAAAGAACTCAGAACGGCTGCAGACTGATCAAGAACATATGCAGATGGAAGCGGATATGGAAACGATGGAGTGACACTACACACCAGGCCACTCATGTGAAACGGCGAGTTGAGCATACGGGGGTGACATAGGGAAGATCATATGAAGGAAAAAGAAAGACTCATGGGGAGTCATTCAGCCAATTAAAAACGACCACAAATAACAGAGTGAAACCAAAACTTCATAATATTTTTTTATATTTTTGACTACAGCTTGATTCCATACTGTATTTTTGGTACAGTCATGGAATTTTCAGCATGTGATATCGGTAGCCCAAATTTTACAGGCCGACCATAGATATCAGGTGTGCGTCGGCAGGGGATTGAACCTTGGACCATGTGCATGGTCGGCGAGAGTCCTAACCACTGTGCCACTCTTCTCTCTTTTCTATATGGGTGAATCAGTTAGTCAGTCTGACTGAAATATACACTTAGTTAATCTACAATGCCATTTAAAGGTGTTAGTGACTATTGGCGACAGTTCTGTCAGAAACATTTTATCATTATAACTTTTATTATTATGAAGTATCAAAACTATTTTATCTCTTCTTCATCGTATTGATGAAAACCACTAAGTCATAAATACAATATATATATATATATATATATATATATATATATATATATATATATATATATATATATATATATATGAGAGTTAATTAATTTAAAGTATTTGTCACTAAGCTTAAGTAAGTATAGAGCAAAAAATAAACCAGACATTCTATTTTCTTGACATACAATTAAAGGAAAAAAAGACAAAAACTAATAAAACTATGGGAGGATAAATATTACTCAATAGCTAATGAATTTTTCCGCAGGGCCGAATAGAATCAAATGTGAATTTTGTGAGTTCCGGAACAAGTAAACAAGAAAATATCGGAAATTAAAGAAGAAGAGCTTTTACTTCTTTGTCTTTGTCTTAATCACAAATTGAATATATATATGGTATCTGAAATAAGTAAGTGAAACTTTGATGAACACATTCTCACCGATATTTGGATTACTTTTTTTATTTCTATAGAAGAAGGCTTATAGAAATTTGAAGAAGACAAGAAACCTAAACAGCGAGAGAGAGGAGGAGGTGAAAAAGAAGAAGAGTAGGAGGGTTTAGTCGACGAAGAAAAACAACGAATGTTGTATGCTTGAAGTAATAAAGTGAAAAGAAACACAAACGCGTAGGTGTTTGTTTGTCTACACGCATTAATTATTAGATAATGAAATTTCATTGCCCTGTTCATAAAAACAGCCAAGAAAAAAAAACTTTTTTTTAATTAACTTGAATGTAATAAAAAAATAAGGAGAAGAAGATGAGAAGAATTCCTAAGAGCATTCATTCAATTTTCGTTTCACCCTTAATCACAAATAAAAATGTATTCTGCATGTCTGGGGAGTCAGTCAATGAGTCATGATTATTATCCGTTAGTATTATTATTCAGTGGAAAATTTTACTTCATTGAATTCTTCGTGTGAATGAATACTAATCACTAATAATGTTGTTATTGAATACAAATGCCGTTGATTATTCTGATAATAATAATGTAGATGACTATAAGAGCTGAATCATCAATTTTCGATAAAGTTTAATTTTCTAAATCTTAATTCCTTTACCCTTTTTTCCTTTCACTCTTATATTTTGAATATCAAGTTTTTTTTGTTTTTACTTCTTCTGTGAAATTACTTTGTAAACTGCGAGAAGACAGCAAAGGTTTAGGAGTTTTGTGTTTACGTTTCGTATCCAAGATACTTTTGTAATTTTTGGGGTTCATTAGTAGAGTAAACAGGAATTTAATTGCCTTTTTACAAATTAGCTTCTTTTTTTTCAAATATATTCTTCATCTGCCTCCTTCTCTCGCTTCTCTCTGAATATGTGAAGAACCATACAAATTACGAAATGTCCTGTAAGTTGTTAACAGTCAGGAAAAGTAAACACACAAACAAGGAGGATTAGGAGCAAAAAATATCACTCATGATCGATATAATGACACTGAATACTAAACACATCGTCCTACTTTAGAATCTTAATGAAATTATAAATGTTTAACACAAAGAAGAATGCAAAATATGAGTCTTTTATAAACTTATTATTAAATAACACACTTTTATGTAGAAATATTTGAAAAGATATTTACAAAATTTTCTATAGTAACCTGTGATATACTGTTAAATTTACGCCTTGTATATCTTAACTTGAAAAAACAAACTATCCAGATGACTACATTCATAATTATATCTATAGTATTTCATCTTATCCTAACTGGGTGTCACTAGATGTCTAAGATGTTATTATCCTAATGATTTTGGAGCAGATTACGGAAATCTAAAACTAAAAAGGAAGTATACCTCTTGAAATAAACATTTGCTACTTATAATATTTTCCTTTTGCCTGGTAAGGGCTGTTTATGCGTTTTGTGATTACTTACTAGGAAGGATATAACCAAAGAATCTTTTAAAATATTCCTAGCAATTAGGCAAACTTCATTAAGGAAATAAATTTAAGAGAAGGAAATTAGTTTATAGGAGAAATTTCTTTTCGAATAGATTTTTTACCTGTTTTTCTGACTTTGTATGGTGTTTCTGTTATTTGTTATTTTGCTACTAGGTAAATAACCATAATTTATATACCGCAAGATATAACTGTAGTGATTTATGCACACCTGGGATTTTACATTATCTACCTCAACCTAAACATTCAACCTCATGGGAGGTAGATCTTGTGGCTCGACTGTCTAATAGTGCCATTTGAAGCGATGTATTCTGAGCTACAGTGCCAGTGGGAACTTTGTTACTGGAGATTGTGTGCACCTGCTCGATGAATCTCACATAGAAAGAAATGCGCATTCTGGATTGTACTGTTAGTCACAACCCATCAAATAACATCATCCTCAGGCATCTCCAAAGCTATGGCGACCAGAAGAGACTCGCTGTGATCTAAAGGTATGAAACTGATCCTTGAGGCCTATTATATGGCTGTCTAAAGCTTCCTTGAGACAAACGCTTCAAAGACAGCAAAAAGACGATTGCTTGTGATTGGAATCTATGTGTGGTTTTATTCACCAATGTTGACATCAAAAACTTAAAGCTACCTCAGAAGTGCCTTTAGGCAGCTATACGGGGAATGTGGTTTCTAAGCACAAAAGATACTGTAGAACAAAATGAGTCAACTGTAAGAAGTACCTTAGAATCAATGAGAATATTCCAGAAAATATGGGATCAAAGCTCTGTCCTCAAGAATCACACCATCTTTGCCTGCAGACAGTCCAAGGTCAACTAGTTTCGCTCAAACGAATTCACATTATAGAACACCACATTATCAATGTATCACACAGTGACAAAGAGAAGAATTAAAATTAGAGACTAAACAGAGAAAAGGATAAATTACAAGGATCCAATCGACATACGATATGCAAGTGTTAGAATCATGATATATAGTCCAGCAGAAAAAGGGATAGTGACCACAAAGTTGGCTGAAACATCTAAATAAGTAAAAATATTTTGAATGGATCGTTCAGTAGGCATTTTCCGAACAATTCTTCCGTTATGAAAGCGTCTGTAATAGGAGGCGACATGTCAATAGAGATTGAACATTTCCGTCAGCTGCAATCAGTCAATGGGAAGAGCCGAACTGACTCAAAAAACAATGTTTGAAGCATTCAAAAATGACAAATATTGACGAAACTATTAGTGGTTTTGTCGAAATTCAAAACCTAAGATATGTATATATTCCCTAACTACTTTTCCTCATTTGAACTGCTTTTTTTCCGTTGTTAGAATGGATTAATTATTCTAAAATTTATTTCACTAATAATAAAAATATTATTCTATGTATAAGAAAGTGACAGTAGCGTTAATTATAAATAATGATACTGTTTTATCAACATCACCATGGCATTGAGATAAGCAGTAAACACAAGTATACACAGGATTGACATTATATTCTAGAATAAATTCACCCAAGGGAAATTTAAACAGTTCTCAAGGCTACTAAGATTTAAAAAACCCATACTTCTTTATTGGTGGATGGTAACTAGCAGTGAAATCAAGAATGAGCGTTTCGTCCTATTTGAGATTCGTCATCTGGATGTACCTGCATTTTTCAGCGAATGATGGTGTCCTCACCGAGGCTCGAACCCAGTGCCCCTGGTTTCAAACGCCAAAGCGTTATCCGTTAGACCGCTTCGTCCACGACAACCACCTTTTGTGCAATTGGTCTTATTAATTATTTAATTCAATTTGGATTTTCCCGTCGATTGACTGGACATAATTGCTGAGTCTCAGGTTGACATGTTGACTCCATGTGCAGATACTTCGACGATGTCAATTCATGCAAAGCTTTGGCGTTTGCAACTACGGGCACTGCGTCCATGCCTCCATCACTCACTGAGGAATGCAGGTACATCCAGATGACGAGTCCTAAAAAGGACGAAATGCTTATTCTGGATTTCACTGCTAGTCACTACTCACTAATAGACTTCCAGTTACATGGTAAGACATTAGCGAAACATCTGGACTAGGAGCTGACATGTCGATCTGAGATCGAGCACTTAGGTTCAGTCAATCGACGGGAAAATCTAAAATGAATTAAATATAATATACTTTTTTGCATTTAAACTTGGGGAAGCAAAGAAAACACAAAATAACATATTGCTTGTTTGTTGCTAAATTAAGTGTATTTCAATGATTCTTGATAACCGGTATCGCTTAATTTTGTTTTGTGCTAAACATTCGCAAAACATTCTGTTGATTAACTGCAAATTTTTAGCAAACCGAACAACATATATGTTCCTAATATAATTTTGTACCGTTATCAGACGACAAAGTATGTATGAAAGGTGTGTTGCACATTTCTAACACTCTGACCACAGATTTATTCATCATGTCAGTTTATGTGAAAATGAAGTGGAAGTCAATTAAAACGAACCAGATAACGGGGATTAAAAGGAGGATGACAACGACTGACATTCGACTTGGTAATATAATCAGATAGGGTTAGCTGAGGTTGTAGGCGAATATCCTATGATGTTCATGAACCAACCTGTATGATCTGGAGAAAGACAAAAATCTTTCATCTATACGCTGAAGCCATATTTGTTGTCACCAAGATAGTCAAACACAAGCCACAAAATCACACAGATGAATATGTTACTTTCTAAATTGTAACCTAATTTACAAATGTATATTTACAAACATACAGGTGAGGGAGGAGCAAATATGTCTGAATGACTTGGAAGAAAATTAAACTAAACTTCGATTTGGACAGGTGGTAGACTACCGGTTTCTCCCATATCAAATGATATAGTTGATGGGAAATAAAACAGTGAAGTCCAAGATGCGTTTAAAACTTTATGTGAAATTTCTGAGGACCCATACTGAAATATCTTGAGACCATAAATATTAGAAAAACTAAGCCTTTATTGTTGATTCTAGTTAGACTGAACCTACCTTTGAATCCTTATCTGAATATAATACCAAGATTAGTTTAAGTTAGAATGCTGCAACAAAAACAGGAGTTGAATGGAAGCTACAGTACACTGGACAAATGAATAAAGAAGAGTGTCAGGAAAGACAAAAGAAAATATTATGAAGCTATGAAAAGTGAAGCAGAACAAGCTGCAGTCAAAGGAGACCTCGAAACACTCCACCAAATAACTAGGTTATTATCCGGGAAAAGTTCGACACAAATTAGGTCAGTGAAGGGTGACAATGGGTAAACCAAAGGAAACACTGAGCTGAACACTTCAAAAGACTTCTAAATCGTCCGCCACCTACAACGCGCCTAACAATACCAACAACGGAAGCAGAACTACCAGTGGACACCAACCCTCCAACGAGAACAGAAATTCTGAAGGCAATCAAGGTGCTTAAAGCTAGAAAAACAGTAGGATCAGATGGAATCCCAGCAGAAGCATTGAAAATGGACCAAGAGACAACAGCGGACTTTAGGACATCACTACTGCAGAAAGTGTGGAAAGAGGGCAACGTACCCGAGGATTGGAAGAAAGGATACTTATTCAAACTGCCAAAAAAAGAGACTTAAGTCAATGCAAGAACTGGTGCGACATTATGCTCCTGTCCATCAAAAGCAAAATAATAAGCCGCATCATCCTGGAGAGAATCAAACAAGTCCTGGATGAAAACTTCGACCGGGACAGGCTGGATTCAGGAGAAACAAGTCATGTATTGGTCGAATTGCCACACTACGGATCATCATTAAACAAAGCTTGGAATGACATTCACCTCTCTATTTGAACTTCATCGACTTTGAAAGGCCTTCGACAGCGTCGATTGAGAGGTGAGTTGGAAACTACTTAGCTATTACGGGGTGCCGCCAACAATTTTACACCTCATCCAACAGTTGTAATCCAAGCAATCCACAACGGGAAACCTACGGAATCCTTCGAAGTAAAGATGGGAGTAAGACAAGCTGCCTGCCTAATATAGCCAATGATTTTCGTGTTTGAGGGCGGTAGAAAGGATAATGCGACAGACAACGGGAAATGAGGAAACAGGCATAAAATGGACTCACACAAAAAACTTGGAGGATCTGGACTTCGTCGATGCGATATATATGTCTGATTTCTCACAAACTGGAAGATATGCAAGTGAAAAGCAACAAGTTGGGAGAAGAAGCATCAAAGACAGGAATGAGTTCAGGTGAACGTGGAGAAAACAGAGGTGATGTGGATTCCTGGCCAACACCAGCAGCAACAACAACAGAAACACACAATAATCAGCCAGCATAAATGGGAGGAACCTGAAAGAAACAACCTCCTTTACCTACCTATGTGGGAAGCATGGTTTCAACTACAGGCGGACGGAACTGATGAGGGTATCAAGGCAAAGATCGGGTAAGCGAGGCAAGCTTTCATTACTCTCAAGTCTGTGTGGAGATCAACAGCACTCACCATCAAAAATAAGATCTGGATATTCAACTCCAATGTGAAGTCAGTCAGTGCTACTTTATGGATCAGAGACTTGGCGCGTCATGGAGAGCGCTTCGAACAAACTACAGACCTTCATCAGCAGCTGTCTTCGCCCAATAATAAATATCAGGTGGCCGGCCAGAAAGGATTATCAACAAGGAGGGATCTCTGGGAGCGAACCAGCCTAGCAGGAACCAATTTTGCATTAAATATGCTAGAAGAAATGGAGGTGGATTGGCCATACTCTGAGAAAACTATCAAGTGACATCACACGCCAGATTGTCGAGTGGAACCCGAAAGGGAAGCGGCGAATTGATCGTTCAAGGGTGACTTGGAGGAGGTCAAATGGAGAGGAGATGAAAGCATGTGGGTAAACTTAGAGCCAGGTGAAAACTCTCTCTCTCTCTCTCTCTCTATATATATATATATATATATATATATATATATATAATCCTTTAATTCGTAGAATCGTCGCTTATTAAAGTGTTCTGTATTTGACTGGAAGTATTTCTTACCAATCATTGCTTGAGTATACGCCTTCAGTATGACTAAATTCATCTCGGTCATAGTGAACTGATCATTTCTGGGGGATAAATTTATAAATGAAAACAAAACACGTAGATCAACGAAGAGTCTCTTTTCGGGGAATTCATTTTCTTAGCTGTAATGCCTGGATGGGGATTATCCATGAATTGAAAATTTATAAATATCAAAGTATGTTGTGAAAGCTCGGCTATAGGTAATTCCAGTCCTTGGAACATTGGCAATTCGACAACCTTGCCTTGTACAATAAACGTCATTTTCCTATTTTTCTTAGCACCAAGTTAACTAAAAATGTTCACTAAGACACCGGAAATAGAATAAGTTTGAAACAAAATATCACACTTGCAACTAATAGCTTGTAAAAGCTTTATAAAGATATGAAGTGTCTTTAAGTTACTAAATTAAATATTTCATTTAAAGATTCAAAGTGAACTAGAATAAATTTTTGAAAGGATACGCGACCAAATGCCAGAAAATGTAAAACAAGGCAGTTAGTTGTTAATATCTTACTTCTGCTTTTATATAGGGGTTCGTACAAATAAATAAAGGTGAATTAAAATAACACAAATTCCCCATTAAATAACATGCTATTTTTACCACTTGTGAACTAAAAATCTTTTCAGCAGAATTATCAATTAGTGTTCTAACAGAATATAATGAACAACATTTACAAAAAAATATGTTTCGTCTTTATAACATATTTAGTGAATGAGAAATTACGATAAATAGCCCTAGGCGAAAAGAAAAAATCATTTGAGAAGCAGAAAACCAAACGAAAACATAGCAGAATGAGAAGATATCCTAGAACGTGCGTGACATAAAAGATTATTTCTAATTTTATATCATTTTTCCCTTCTACATTACTTGTATTTCTCTTGTAATAAATTAGATAGAGGAAGACAATGGCGACTCTTTTTTACAATGTATAAATTTGTTTATACATATATAAGATTATTAGATCTCCTACTGTGTTGGCATGGTGCAGGTTGAGATTTTTCTACTCTAAGATAATACTTATCAATTCTTTCCATCTTGTTACATACTATTTCTATTTTTAACTTTGAGGAAAAATGAGGGAAAATAGTTAAGTGCTATGCTCACTAATAATATGGATTATTCTTCGTGAGTATTGATGGTAATGGTTAAAAAAATGTCTGAGTAACTTTTTACGTACATGAATAATTTTCTTTCCTTGTATTTTCTGAATAGTAAGTAAACTTTAATAAGAGAAATAAGGTCTCGGAAGTAGCCCTCTTTAATTGCCTTTTCTGACTCTTTCCTACAGACATTTTAGTGATGGATTTCATCAGGAAATGACATCTGTTAGAGGACCATTGGGAAACCTGGAAGTACTGGACAGCTGTTTCGTCCTAGTTGGGGACTGATCGGTGGTACTTACCGAATCAGGTTCAAACCGATGACCTTCTGGTCACAAGGCGAGCTCGTAGACCATTAAGCCACTGGGACTCTATCCAGTGGTTCATGTATCCCAACTTCTACCAATTCACAATGTGACGGGACTAGTGGGATACAGCAGGTCAAGTGTGACCACAAATACTCACTGATGACTTGTGCTAGTGATCGTGTCACATCGCAAATTGGCTGAAGTTTGAGTTCATGAACCACTGGATCGGATCCCAGTGGTCTAATGGTCTACGAGCTCACCAACCTTGTAACCAGAAGGTCCTGGGTTTGAACCCTGATGGTGGTACTGATGACGAGTCCCAAGCTAGGAAGAAACAACTGTCCAGTAACCTGAGGTTTTTTGATGGTTCTGCAACCGCAGTCAACTCATGATGAAATCCTGAAATTGATCAAATCCCTACAAACCAACAATTTAATATTTATATATTGTTAAATGATGAGAAACTGGGATCCTACATTAAGATTAATTTAATTGCAAATGTGAGTTACGTGCAGGTTCTGTGCTTTTGTGACACACAGAACCTGTATAAAATTAATAGCTTCAAAATGGCATTTTTAAGGATTTACATTTATATTTCATTATACGGTACTTACAATTATTTAACTCCAACTCTTAAGTCAAAAATATGGTAATTAAAAGAATTGGAGCTCAATATTTTTTCCATGTATCTGCGTTGACTGAAAAAATGACATCTTCTTGAAGGGAATAAATAAAAACTGTCACCGCATTCGTGAAGCTTTTACATTTAGTCTTCTGTCTAAACAGATTTCAAAAAAAGTAGCAGTCATCTTTAATTCGATTCAAAGATTAGAAGACTCTACACTGATTTATCTAATATATTCACATTAGTTTTCAGGACAAATGTACTGATGTAATTATTGATTAGTGATGACAGGGTGATTACTGAAGCGTGCCTAATGGTATTATCTTTTCATTATCAAAATATACAGTGAGGAAATTCATGAAAAAAGAGTAGTTTGATGAAGTGCTGACAGCGTGTTTATTCACTCGAGAATTTCGAATGAATTATAACTCATCAGAATGTTGATATGGACACCTGTCTTATTTGTATATAGTTATCTTGATGAATTTCTAAATAGAAACAAGTAGTGCGAGAAACTATTTGTTGTAAGGTGTCTTTTACTGAGATATTTTACTCTCAACGTTTACTAGTAGACTGTGTATGTAAATTATAAAATTATCCTTATGAATAGAAGTGAGAAATCAACTTTAAAAGATTACCTAAGTCGTTATACAACACAAAATAATTATTCTCTTCAATATTGCTAATAAATGCAACTAGAAAATAAATGTTTAAACCATTTAGCTTTCAGCCATAACTTTATTTTTGTGATAAATTTGTTAGTTAGGGATGACAAAAGTGGATTAATTTCTAAAACTATATCAAATTTATATGGAGGATTTCATCATGAGCTGAAATCAGTTAGAGAACCATTAGAAAACCTGGGACTACTGGACAGCTGTTTCGTCTTTACGCATGCATTAAAATGGTGACAGGGTTAGAGGTAGATGATATAATTGTGTCTCGTTTGTTAATTTAAACACATTATCACTACATGAGGTCTATAGAGGAAACTATGTTGAACGTGTGGTGATTGAGGACTTTAGTTTCAACTTGATGAAATTAACTTGGAAGTATCATTACAGGTTACATTAACTTCAAATTGAGGCATACGCTAAAGATGTTGCCCAGTAGGGTGAAGAAAGCTTCGCAAATAAACCGTCCAGCTTAGACAACACAAATACGTTAGAAACACTAACAGTAGCATTTTCACATTACGGGAATTACGACAGAGTGATAACCGAGTCCTGCTTGGTTAGAAATTCTGTTTTTTGGCATGTGTTACCAACATAGAACTATAAGAATTCAACATCTAATAGTGGAGTCTAACACATCTGTTATCTTGAGCTAACTTCAAGCACATATTTACCAAAATAAGAATAAAACTGATTTTTTGGGGGATTGAAGTGATCTCTCCTAAGTAAGTGAATGTATTTCAATGGGCGCATAACAAACGTTTTCACTCAAATAAACTGTTGTCAAGATTTGACAGAATAGTTCTAAAATATTTGGGCGCCGAGTAAGAAGTAGACTAAATACCATAATTTTAAAAATACGTCTAATCACGAAAAATTCTGGATACTAACAGTTTGAACAGACATGAAGGTGTGATGTTAGCTGATGCATAGAAAATCCTGATTAATAAATAATAATGGTTATGTATCACTAATAAATAATACTTGATCAAAGTTTCCCGACTGTCTGTATCTTCTTATGGAGAAGTTAAGAGATTGTTTTACAACTGTTTACCCCCCCCCCCACACACACACAGAGACACATACAGACTCTATTTAAAGTGTTTAACAAAGGTAGACCAATATTTGTAAGTCCGAGGTCAAGTTTTGATCCCAGCTCATACAATTTTGTTTACCATACTTGTTGATACTTGTTTTACGACTTATGATTGGCCAAAGCTTTAAAAACGAGAGATGTTCCTTTTATGTATAAACCTCTGTTTTGTTAATTTCGATTAATTTCCCTGAACAAGTTTGGACCAGAATGTCGAACGAAACGTTGGAATTGCTCATTTCAATCTCGCTGAGATTCTACAAATATAATTTTTCATAAACGTTTCCACTACATCTTGGTTAACACTGCACTAATTAAAGTTACATTAGGGCTTCCGTATCTTTCATGAAAGATATCTTCGTTCTAACTGAGTAAGCTGAGACGTAATTTACCTGCTGCCTCACTCCTCATCAAAAGCACTGTAAAAAGGAAACTATTTCATAAGTATGAATGACAGTAATAGAAAGCTTGTTTTTATATCTGTAATAGCAGACTAGTTAGTAAAGCAATGCCAATTCCACTTCACTTGCTTATGTTTGGTTTAACTCTCTGAATAACAAATGACTTTGTTTTCTCTAATGATAGTATTAATTCATAATACTGTAGTCAATAATAAGCTATACAAAGTAAAAAAGAAACATCTGTCAGTTAAACATGAGTACATATAATTAGTTTTATTTTACGATTGACAGATTTGTTGTCTGTTAGTTATACAACAAGTAATCACAATAAAACATAATCAAAAAACAAATACACAATAACTAGACTTCCTGATGATCTATCACATCTTCATTCAATTAGCTACCATGACTACTCAAAAGCAAAAAGTGGTTATTGATGAAATCTAAAGCTTCTTTATTTCAAAAAGCAGCATTTCTAAAATCTATGGTTTATCTATATTAACAAGGCTAAAGGTAATACTTTGAAGAGATTCCTACTAACCTATTTGATGGATCGACTCGACTAGAGATGAGAAAAAGGTAAACTAACCAGTTTAAATTGGAAAATTATCACTATCAGTGCAAAAAGCAGTACAAATGCGGGCAACTTCGAGCCACCACCCCCTGGTATATGAAACAGGTTCTATAAAGCTTAGGTTATGCTGTGTATATCGCCAATGTGGAATGTATCTTTATTTAGCTCACCTGTACTTAATGATTTTTCTGCACTCTACAGTTCTTTAACTCATTAGACCTAATTATGCTAATATACCGCATGAGTTGGATACTGAGATTGGACTACGTGATACTACAGACTTTAAATGCAAATAAATTCATCTGAAAAAACCTTACAAACTGCGTTATTACCTGAAATAATTTAAAATACACTTTACCCTTCCACTTAAATATTTTATGAAACAAAAGCCATATTCTCTTAATCAAAATGCTTGAATTTAAATATTGTATGCTATTTTGCATTACTATCGGTTTCTAAAACCGCAAAACTTTACATATTCTTTGGTTTTACAATTCATCAAAAAGCCTAATACAATAATGAATGAATTCATATAAAAATATATCATATTCTGCTTACCAAGCATAATTTCTTTATTACAGTCATGTCTAGCAATTCCAAATGCAGGCTGTCCACCGGGATCACAACGATCCACTGTAAATTCCCAATAATGCACACCTCTTGATAGACCAGTGGAACCAAGAATCACTCTGTCTTCAGATAACTGACTTGTCACAGTACGATTTCCGTTTGTAAGCAAAATGTCTGGTACAGCAGTGGTAATATCCAGATGAAACCAGGTAACTAGAAAAAGAGAAGCAAGAAATGAAATCACACAAGAAACTTTAATAAATAGAGAAAATTTGTCAGTGTGAAATTGAAATTCACCTATATCAAACTAATAAAATTTACAAAGAAATTATCTTAAAACTGTTTTCAATTATAAGTCAAATAGTAGGTTTACTGTATTATGAATGAACTAGATATTGTGTCAGTTCACGTTAATGACTCAGAGGTTATAGTAGTTAATACCATAGAGTTTTGTTTAGTTAATAGTATTCCACAAATGAAATCTCAGTGTTAAATGGAAGTTAGAAAACATGCTCCTTAAGACGATTACAGACTCATATATATCATAAAAGAATTCTGTGAATATAAATATTTATGGTTGTCATTATGTCTGGTTAACGCGAATAGCTTGAAATTATGTAACAAACTTAGTTCTCAAGTATTGGCTTTGTAGGGATTTTTTTGATTGCATGGAGGATTTCATCATGAGCTGACATCAGTTAGAGAACCATTGGAAAACCTGGGGGTACTGAACAGCTGTTTTGTCCTAGTTTGAGACTCTTCAGCAGTAAACACCCACCACTAGGGTTCAAACCCAGAAACTTCTAGTTACAAGGCTAGCGAGCTCGTAGACCATTAAGCCTGGGGTTTTAGTGGGAAGCTGTGACCAGTAGGGCACAGCAGGTCAAAGATGAGGCGGTAACTAATCAAAGAAGACATCGCGAAATGGTCGCGCTATGTCATGAATTGGCAGAAGTTAGAATTCAAGAACCATTGGATCGTGTCCCAGTGGCTTAATGATCTACGAGCTCACCTTGCAACCGGAAGGGCCCGGTTTCGAACCCTGGTAGTGGGTGTGTATTGATGGAGAGTCTCAAACTCGGACGAGACAGCTATCCAGTGGTTCTCTAACTGATGTCAGCTCATGATGAAATCCTTCATGCAATAACAAACTTAAACCTTTCAATAAAGATTATTGCAACATTTTAAAAAGTGGAAAATGACGCTTCATAATTCTGCTCGTTTTACATGCAGAGCCACTGTATTCAATTTTAGAACAATCATTCTGATATTTAAGAAATGAGAATACCTTAAAGGATATTAAATGTCTTAATTTTATGGCATTCTTTGGAGTGATGGCTAAATTGCAAAGATTTTAATTGTATTACTACACATTTTCATCTCAAAACGCTGATACCTGAGTTGTAGGGAATATGAGAATCCACGACAGATTGATTATTTTAGTAAACCACAAAACTGGAATGATTCTATATTTTAAATTTCCTAACAGAAGTTCAAATATTAAAATTTTCGTCATAATGCTAAAGTTATCAAGATATCTTCTCAACATTCTGTTTCATCCGTTTAAATGCCATATTATTAGTTTCAGATTACCGGTTTAACTAAAAAGGGATTGTGAACCATGCGTATATGAAATATTTTTGTAATCGATAATCTAATTTTATTTTAAAGTTGGCGGTGATATTCTCATTCAAAAAGCGGTGAAAGCTTTGCAATTAAATTATCGATCTCAGAGAAGTCTAAGATCGTTTCAAGATATAGAAGTCCTAGGCAGACAGGTAGAATTCTAATTTAAGATGGTGTTATATTGCAGACACACCATCAAAGATGAGTAATGCAATTAAAACAAAATATGACCAAGAATCCTTATTGACATGGTAGACATTTCGAATTATAATTTACTGTAAATACAAATTTCTGTTTTATATTCACCTTTCTAAACTGTATTGAAATCATCCGTCGAATACTGGAAAAATCTTGGGTTTAAGTGAGGAGAAACCACTGGAACTTAAAAGATATTACTCCTGAGATAGGTTTCACTTTCGAAATAATAACAATCCAATTTTATTTTAT
This sequence comes from Trichobilharzia regenti, assembly GCA_944472135.2. Taxonomy (NCBI): domain Eukaryota; kingdom Metazoa; phylum Platyhelminthes; class Trematoda; order Strigeidida; family Schistosomatidae; genus Trichobilharzia; species Trichobilharzia regenti. The sequence goes on along the minus strand of OX235262.1, from coordinate 99,059,574 downwards.
AGGGTTGGTTTAAAGAAAAAGTAAGACATACTAAAGGGGCTGACGCAAAGCCTTATTGAATGCATTATATTCCAAGTAGAGTATGAAAGATAACATAAGAAGATCATAATAACGCTTTCTCTGCATGCTACAACTGTTTGTTTCATCTAAATTTTTTTCCCTTCAAGCTCCCCAGTGGAACATAGGGCCTCAAGCTAGTAGCTTGAAGTTTCTGCAGCAGTGCTCATTTTACAGAATGGGGTTGCTAGCCTCATGCCTAACCTTTCCTCTTCACCTGCATTATTTCTGGCTTAGCGAGGTAAAGGAGTGCGTCGGTGGCCTGGGATCGAACCCCGGACCATGTGCATGGTCGGCGAGCGTCCTAACCGCTATGCCACCGACACACAAATAAATAACATAATAAAAACAATCACAAAGAAAATTGTTTAGCATTGAAGTATAACTGGGAAATTTATATATGACATTTCACAGGTGTGACTCATCATTTGTTATTGTATTTCAAGGGGAAAGGTGATTTGAAAATGTCAGATCATACTTACATAAATTCGCAATTTTAGTTAGTTAGTCTCTTAGCCCAACATATTTTGATGGTTTATTGTTCTCTATAACATTATTTATTTAGTTAGTTTCATTTTGCAGTGCAATAAATAAAAAATTTGATAAAAATGATGCCGAAGAAAATGACTTCACAATATTCCTGTAAAAAAGAACAACACTGAACCAGTAAACAATTCATGTGGTTTACATTCAAATGGGTGTTTCTGAAATATGATGGAATAGTTGCGAGAAGGATCAAAGGTTACCACCGGTCTGTGACTCAATGAGCTAGACAAAATACAGAAATAATATGTCTCAAGTGTACAAAAAACCAAGTTACTTTGAAAATCTTAGTCTAACGTTTTTATTATATTATATTGAAAGAATTTTGTATTCCGATTGTGTGGCTAGAAAGAACAATTCGTTATCAGTTTGTCTATATACCTCTCAACAATTAATATTAGTTAGATAAAGCAATAAGAAGACGTAATTTGTCTGAATCGTGTAATGCATTTGCGCAACACATTTCGAACAATCTGATCACACACGGACTTGTCATGAATTACACGATTCAGACAAATTGCGTCTTCTTATTGCTTTATCTAGATTCATAAAGGGAACTAATTGTTTTAATATTAGATAATATTAGTGGCAGCGTTTTAACAGTGTCCTAATGTTACGATCTACGGACTTAGTATCACAGAAACAGGTACGCTGATACCAGCGCTTATGCTAACAACAGTGAGATACTGTGTCTTGAATATAAATTATTGAATTTTATTTTCATGTGAGTTATATCCCTATTTATAAAAGTTTCTCCTCAAGTAATCCCTTTAATGACCATCCTAAGTATTGCAATTTTATGTATTTTTAGAATACTTGAGATTACTGTTATTCCCTCTGACTTCTAGTGGAACATGAGGCTTCAGTGATAGATCTCTGTTTCATTCTGTTTTCTGTAGTCTTCTTCAGCCTGCTTCATGACTGCCCCTTATCATACATCTCCTTCTCACACTATTCTCTCTGTGTCACCTTTGGACACTCCACTCGTTATTTTCCATTCGACTTCCGCTCTAGGACCTGTAGTATGATGTAATCCAACAGCCTCCTCAGCGTGTGTCTTATCTATCTCCATTTCTTTCGGCATATTTTTTAGGCAATAGGTTGCAGTGCTGCCAGAGTCCCTTTCTGCTGATTCATTACAACCGATCATATGACCTAATCTTCAGTATGAAAAGTATGCACTGGAGGCGGATGTTGGTAAAAGTCTGCAGCAGGCCATTGGGAATGCTTTTTGGGACACACCTAGTCTCTGGACTATATAAAGGTCCTTACTTCACACCGAAGTTGAAAATCCCGATCTTCTTTCTTATCCTGAGTGTAGTAGACTCCCATAGGAATTTCAGATTAGTGAAGGTCTGCCTTACTTTTCTGATAGTGTCTTTGAAATCCTTATCTGTTCTGCATGCAGGTGAAAATATACTACACAAATAAGTGAAAGAAGTGATGTCTTTCAAATTGCTGGTGTTTATTGTTGTTTGTTAGGTGTCTTCCCTACCCTTGTCTTATACATGTTCAACTGAAGTCCTACCTACCTTTACCTCTTCTTCTTCCGACATGTTGGTTTTCGCCATTAGATCTTCAAGTGTGTGTGAAATTAAACAAAAGGAATCCGCGAAGTACAAGTCTTCTAGATACATTTTTTGGCGCAATGTATAACTTTCTTCTCGCTCTTCACAGTCTACCACATGATCTTATCCACCACAATCAGGTATTTTATCGGTGATAGAATTTCTTGAATAACATATTGTATTTTGCTAGAAAGGCATTTCAATTATTTGAGCTGTTTTCATAATTAACAGACACTAAGTATGGGAAAGGTGAAAACGTAATAGCCGCAGAAAACGTTTTGTACAAATGGGATTCTCAACAGTTTTTTGTTATGATAATAGAGAAGAGTAATTTCATGGAAATGAGGCTTAGGAAACTGAAATTTACTGTCTAGAATTAATTTTCCGACGTAATAATCTTTGAGAGTTTAAACGTTATGTGATAATTATATGTCCAGCAGTATTTTATTTATAGCTAAAAATCATAAGAGTATGTATATTTGTTCTAGGAGTTATAACTTCTTCGTGAGAATACATTTGGTGCTTATGGAAAAATTATTCCCTTACTTATGCTGCAAATCAGATAAAAAGTTATGAATTCTATCTATATATTATGTAATGGAATATCTTTGACTTTCCTAATTGGTTTTAGAAGGGGAGTAAAACCTCTACTGTCATGAAGAATGTGGCAGTCATAGTAGATAAATGTTTTTGAACTTAAAACTTTGGCACTGACATATTTTAGATAAAAAACACATGAATAAATGATAATTATGAGGGTGTCCGTGGTTCAGTTGTAGAACGCTCGATCCGCGTCGGCACACTCCTAAACCTCGCTAAGCTGATAGTATGGCCGGTAAATAGGAAAGTTTGAATGTGGGCCAGCAAACACACTCCATAAAAATAAAACCAAAACTACTGAAACGTCAAAGCTCCAGCATGAAGCCATATGTTCCACTCCAAACTTGTAGGGATAAATTTATTTTTTCACCTAATTTAAATAAGGAAAAAATGAGGTAACCATCGTCTTCGTTTAAAAGCGCAATTATTTGTAACTGTGTTGTGGGAATGACTTTCATGAAGTGATTGATAACAGTCGGTAATTTGATAAATTACCAAGCTAAATCCAGAAATATGAAATTTTATGCAAAGAAAAATGTAGAAAAAGCGTCTTGGAGTTCATGTTATCTTTTTCTTATACGTAAGAAAGAAATGTAAAATGAGTTTCAAACGCCCCATTCCATAAAATCATTAATACCTGTATAGAAGTTTCTCCTACATATACTGCGTTACAATCCCCACAATTGATCTGGTATACGCAATTCTGCTGGCTTTCTTGTTCTATTTTATCCTTAACCTTCACCAGTAATGAGCGTAAAGTGTTAGATGTACGAAAGTACACTTCTAGACAGGTAAATATAAGAATGAAAGAGCATAAACATTGTCTAAAGGTGGTCCCAAAGAGCTCTACAGACTTGAAGAAGCTAGAAAACAACTCAGCGATTGCAGTACATTCAATAGAAACGGGACACAAAATCGACTTTGATAAGACTAAGGTTTTACAAAAAGGTTTTGGTTCATATCAAGAAAGACTGACTGCAGAAGCCCTACATATATGGGTGAATCCCAACAGTTTAAACAGACGTGAAGGTGTGATGTTAGCTGATGCATGGCAAATCCTGACTAATAAAATAAAAATTTGATATGTATGAACAGGTAGTCACATTTGGTCAAATTCCCGATTGTCTACGTCTTCTTATGGAGAGAATAACAAATCTGTAAAAATTAAATTATATTTATAAAATGTCAATTATTTTGTAACTATCCGGTCAAATCTTGATCACAGCTCATATGAGAATAGCAAATGTTTTATGACTATTCCACCCACAAACACACACACACCATTGTATCCGGCATATACTGCATATACACACATATTTTAACAAAAGTAGACAAATTTTGAAAGTCTGAGGTCAAAAAAGGTTTTGAACACAGTTCATACAATTTTTCAAGTGATGGTTTGTAGGGATTTGATTGGTTACAGGATTTCATCATGAGCTGACATTAGTTAGAAAACCATTGGAAAACCTGGGAGTACTGGACAGCTGTTTCGTCCTAGTTTGGGACTCTTCATTAGTACGCACCCACCGGGATTCGAACCCAGGACCTTCTGGTTACAAGGCGAGCTCGTATACCATTAGGCCACTGGGACTCGATCCAATGGTCCTCGGTTTGAATGCCGGTGGGTGCGTACTAATGAAGAGTCCCAAACTAGGACGAAACAGCTGTCCAGTACTCCCAGGTTTTCCAATGGTTCTCTAACTAATGTCAGCTCATGATGAAATCCTGAAACCAATCAAATCCCTACAAACCATCACTTGAATATCAATGAGATGCTCACTGGCGACTGGCCCTATTCAGGTAGGTAGTTAACTGGGGTTTCAGTGGGAAGTCGTGACCAGTAGGATGCAGCAGGTCGGGTGTGAGTACAAATACTCGCCGAAGACATTGGATAGCGGTTGCGCTATGTCTTGAATTGACAGAAGTTAGAATCCAAGGACCATTGGATCGGGTCCCAGTGGCTTAATGGTATACGAGCTCGCCTTGTAACCAGAAGGTCCTGGGTTCGAATCCCGGTGGGTGCATACTAATGAAGAGTCCCAAACTAGGACGAAACAGCTGTCCAGTACTCCCAGGTTTTCCAATGGTTCTCTAACTAATTTCAGCTCATGATGAAATCATACAATTTTTTTTTTGGTTTCGTATACCTATTGATTCATATATAAAAATAAGAGATGTACTTTTATATATAAACTAACAATTCTATTTATTTATTATACATATTGATAACTTTTGCAAGACTCATGATTAGACAAAAGTCTTTAAAAACAAAAGGTGTCCCTTCATATATAAACTTTGTTATGTTAATTTCGATTAATTTCCCTGAAGATGTTCGGACCAGATTGCCAAACGAAACGTTGGAATTAATCATTTGAATATCTCTGAGATTTTTACAAATATAACTTTATAAACTGTCGTAATATTTATATTTCTGGTGGTTAACAGATCAATCAAATATTAAAGTTAAATTAATTTCTGGTGGTAAGAATGTAAAGATATACAATGTCTTATTGTAAACAATTAAATCTATTAAAATTCGTTCAGTTTTAGAAATTCCTCATGATTTGAATAGGTTATGAAGGAATAGTATTCCTGGGTCTTTATCTCTTCCCTACAGAAATACACTTATAACCTAAATTAAGCATTTGAAAAAACTATAACGTCCACATTGAAAAATGGACCTCGTAAATATTAAGAAAACTTGAAATTATTTAATGTTCTGGACAATGAATGCCCAACAAACACAAAATATAGACCAGGATTTTTATAATAGTTTATTCACTACGACTCATGTCACCAAACTGTTATATATTTCTTCGACTTTCTGTGATATTATCTCGAGAAATCTCAGTTTTCTATGTATATATTGTGTTTTTTATAGGCAATGATTTTATATTCTAACTATTAAATGTTTTTTTATAGGTATAACTCCATATCATAACGCTCTAAAGTACGATTTCCTGATTTATGCAATACAAGATCACAAAATTGTGTATGATCATTCTGTTTTATTCACTTTTACAGAAAATGAAATCAAATTACGAATAAATTGCATTTATTATATGAAGCTGACCAAATATTTTGTGTAATGATCTCACTTTTGGAAAAATTATGTCTTATTCAAGTAAATAAATCCAATTTTAAGAAATTTCTAAATTGAAGATAAGTGTGTGAAATATATTCTACTGTTAAAATGATATACATATTGTATTTGTGTTACCAAACTCTTCATTATCTCTTTTCCCCAATAAAAGGAAAGAGCGAGAGACATAGAGAGTAAAAAAGAATATTTTGTGACAATTACCCAGAGAACGAAATGAGAAATGGTTATTATTAACAAAATTACTAAACATTCACGAGAAAAATAACTGTGTGCATTGGAAACAAGCTTTATTGAATTACAAGGGGATCAAAGTATCTGGTTAGATGAAATGATGATTTACTACGCATGTTAAAGAAAAGTGGGAAATGAAGTGTTTATTTGGAGCTTAATGCTTATACTGCTTGCTAATTAAATCTAATTTCATAGGAAACATTCACCAATAAATTTGACAGAAGCAGAAACAATAGTTTTCAGATTTAGTTAGAATATTTAAATACATTATTATTATTGTTCCCTTGGGTTCCTAGTGGAACACAAGGCTTCAACTGCACGTCTCCACTTGCTTCTGTCTTCTCCTGTACTTACCTTTCACCTGCATCCATGTTAGTCCATACTCTTTCAACTCCTCTTCACACCATCTCCTCCATGTCACCCTTGCACTGACGTCCCACTCGCCGCTTGCTTCCCTTTCGGTCTGGTTCCACTCGAGCAATGGCCTGACGCGCACACGATGTCACCCAGCGGCCTCCTCAACGAGTGTCCAATCCATCTCCACTCTCTCCTGCATATTTGTTGGTTGGCGATTGGTCCTTGTTTTGTTTGTTCCCAGCCATAGTTTCCTGTTGGTGGTGATTCTTTCCGGCCCAGACATCTGATCTTCAGTATAGAGTGAAGACAGCTGTTGGTTGATAAAGGTCTGCAACAGGCTGTTGGAAATATATTTTGTGTCCCACCCGCCAAGTTTCTTATCCGTATAGAAGAACTGACTGACTTGACGTTTGTATTGTATTGAAAATCCGACCGAGTTTTGTTGTTGATGCTGGCTGAGTGACGAAGATTTCCAGATTGGTTTCAGGTTGATAAATGTGTTTCTCGCCTTCCCGATTCTCGCTCGATTTGACATCCTCGTTCGTTCCGACTGCCTGTAGTTGAGACAATGCTACCTCCCGTTGATGGTGATTGGCGCTGGATGTTGCTTTTGTTGTTGTTGATGACTGGTTGTTTTCATAACCTCCGTCTTATCTATGTTCACCTGGAGTCCTGTCTTCTCTGGCTGCTTCTTCGACCAGTTTGTCGGTTTTCGCTTGTAAGTCTTCGATTTAAATACAGTATTTAACACTATTTCTAAGACATTTGTAATAACTGAAAATAACACTTGATTAATATGGTCACTAAGTTGAAACAATGACAGAATCATAGAAATATATTACTCATTTTACAAGTCAACATATTCAAGCTCCCACCTACAAACTACAAGTTAATTAAAGTCTTAAATTGGTCAAGACAGTATCAGTGTAACAAACTTATTTATAAAAAGTAGAAGAAAGACTACATTTAGTAAATAATTTTGAATGTTTATATTAGATATTACCGTCCGAGTTTAGATGCTTAAAATAATACAGTAAAATGTGATGAACTAGCACAGTGTTGATGAAAATTACTGACGGTAGAACTCGAAGGTTTAAAATAATTCAAGTTACGTAGCTATCAGCTACTGGATATTTTACTGTTGATTAAGGTAATTATTTGAATTTTAGGTACTTCGAGTTAAATGAAAACTCTTACATAAAGTATCATTCTGTTTATCTAACAATAAAAAAACCAAAGTTTTCAAAGAAAATTAAACGGTACCAGGTATAAACCAATTTTTCATTCAGATGTTACTTCAACACCCGTTAACCGTGTAATCTCTTCCTCACACGATCTCCTCTGTCACCACGGGATGGCTCACTCGTCGCTTTCCATTGAAATTCCACTCGAGGGCGCGCGATGTCATTCGGCGGTCTCCTCAATGTATACCCGAGCCATCTCCACTTTCTCCTACATATTTGTTGAGTGATCGGTTCTCGGTTTGTTTGTTCCTACAGCTGCTTGTTACTGATTCTTTCTGGCCTACCATTTGATTTTTAGTATGGAACGAGCGAAGGCAGGTGTTGATAAAAGTCTGCCTTAACTTGTTGGAAATGTTTTCCGTGACGCGCTGGTCAAGTTTCTGACTCATATTGAGGGACTAACTAGCTTTACATTGGTGCTGAAAACGCGAATCTTGTTCGTTATGTTGAGTGATTACAGAAGATTTCCAAACTGGTTTCAGGTTGATGAAGGCGTATCTTGAGTTTTCGATTCTCGCAAGCTTTGACATCTTCATCCGTCCTAACTGCTTGTTGTTGAAACGATGCTTCCTAGATAAATGAAGGAAGTAACCTCATTTAAATTTCTCCCGTTGATGATGATTGGTGCTGGCTGTTCTGGCTAGAGGTTGGTTATCTTCAGTACTACTCAGTAAACTAAGTAGTTAGCAAATTCACATCTTGTATTGATTGTTTTGGAGAACTAAATATACGAGATATGCCTTCCAAAGGATACTAATTGAAACTTTGCATTGACTCAATTCCTTTTAAATTTCATTATCAAGTTAAGGATAATTCTGTCTACTGACTTAAATATTTGATTCCAATATATATATATATATATATATATATATATATATATATATATATATAAGATGACCTTGGTACTGTTTGTATGATCTAGTTATATTAAACAAATATATTACCGGACAAAGAGATAAAACATTACTTGTTTGATATTATGTACTTATCACGTGATTCATTGGTGTTTTCTATTTCTGGTACAACAGTTTTACAGCCCCATATCATTGTGAACTGATTTACTTTAATTAGTTGATATTTTAATGTTTTATGGAAAACAATGCTTCCTGAATTAGTGATACGTCAATTAACAAATTTAGAAAGATTTATTTTCACTAGTGACCCCTTGACGAAGAATTAAAGACAGTGCTAAGCCTCCTGATATATATATATATATATATATGGAAAGATGAAACTGATTTGCAGATAATGTAATTTTCTGTGAATAATGAAATCAATTAAGATGATTTTGTTTGATAAGTTTAAAGGTCACTTGTCTGAGTGTATATCAGTTTCATTTAAAGTAGTAAATCTCATCCTAAGGTTTTCTATAGTAAAATAAACTGAGTGAAATTAGAGAATATTTTTTTGTGATTTTGGAAAGGAAGGTGGAAATACAACACTAAAGGCTATTCATATATACTTGATGAAAATGTTTGGTTTACATGACAGTGTACAGCTTTAAAGTAGTGTCATAAGTGTTTGGTTTTTAAATTTTCAATAATGAGATGGATATAATAGCTACTGACTTAAAGTTCTCAGTAAAAGTTTCGCTGCATATGTGAGCTCCTTTTATAAGTGTAAACAATAAAAGTAGTCAGCTCATGTAAGTAAAAGTGAAAATATTAGTGACATTTATGTGAAGCATTCTACTGAGGCTTATTTTTTATCCAAATTAGTGAGATGGATACCCATTACTTGTGTAATGCTTGGCATACTACAGCAGCATGCTTGCAGTGATTTCCTACAGACAGATTTTCCTCTCGCAAAGAGGACAAAGCTACACAAAAAGGTAATTTTATGCTAGTCTTAAATTAATTCCAATGTGATGTAGTTATTTTGAAATGACATCGTTTTGATATGTACAAATAAAAAAATTTATTTAATTTATTTTCCGTATCTCTCCCTATGTTTCTCTTCCTTAGCATTTTGTTAACGCTTCCTTAAATTCCTTTACACTCCAAGTGGAACATACGTCTTCAAGCTTTCAGCTTTGACGTTTCAGTAGCGGTGATGTTTTCATGGGAGGGGGGTTGCTGGCCTTACGCCCAACCGACTCTCTTTCCCGGGCTGACTAGCTGATGGCTAGTGAACCAGGAGATGTTTATAGAGTGAGTCAGCTAGAAATCAAACTCATGTGGCTGGCAAGCATTCTACCATTGAACTAGCGATCCTCGTCTGTTTACAGTAGGAATGCTTATAAAAACATTTATTTCCTTAATTGTATATGTGTGATTGTCACTTTGACTTTACAATATACCCCATTATATTCCATAAAGATTAGTTTCATAACATTATAGGTTTAATAATTAACCATATTTCAATACAAAATGTGTGCAATGCAATGAATATTTATGGGTTTTATAAAGAAAAAATTAACTTGAAAGATTATCTATGAAAGCGCATTTTTCAAAACATGTTTTATGAGAATCTTTAAATGAAACGTGATTAAGCATAAACAATAACACAATAAATAGCCTGAAAATTGAAGTTATTCAAATGCGTTTACTTTTATACCTACAGTGAATTAATGAAGTCGCAAAGAAGTAAAATGCCTTCACATTTTATTTCTCTGGAACTCAAGTATTCAACAGCTTTTGAAGCGAACTCTAAATGAGAAACGTCTAAAAAAATAGTTGTTAGTTCATCAGTTAACTGATAATAAAACTATATGCTTTAATCATGCCTGTGTAGTACAATTTCATCCTAAATACGCATTATTCAGAACATCTTTTGTCTTAGAAAGGTATCATGGTCTTCAGCTGGCACACAGCTTTTACATAATTGTCTCAACCAGGGTGACTCGTGGTTACAAACATTATAATCGAAGTTACATATGTCCAAACCAAGTTCACTTTTAACAGTTTGAAAAAATTTGGGCATTGGCTATATGAAACTTATTACAATAAAGGTTTTTTGTATTTCCCAATGAATGAAAAACAAAACGATGTTGTTTTTACTGACGTTTCGCTATTTAATGCTAATAGCTTTATTGAAGTATTATTAAACCGGAATTTATGAAATCTCATCATATATGTAACAAAGAGTTAAGGGGTGAGAAAATAGACTTAGGTCAAGTTGAAAGGACATATTGAAAGTCAAAATAACAATAAAGATCACTTAACTTCTTAGACGAGCACACTCTCTGACAACGGATGAGAAAGGGAAAGAAGAAGAAATATCAAACATTACTGAAACTCTCAAGCAAAACAACTACCCAATGAACTTCATCAACAAAATCAACACAGACATTAAATATGGTCAAAAACGCATTCCGAAAACATGGACATCAACAGTCGTTATTCCATATAGAGTAGAGACATGAGACGATATCAGAAGAGTACTCAATCAGCTCGATAAAGCTAATAGCATTAGATAGCAAAACGTTAGTAAAAACAATATCGTTTTGTTTTTCATTCATTGGGAAATACAAAAAACTTTTGTTATAATGATTGTAATCGAAGCTGTATAAATTTCTAAATCGCTTCACAGTGACATAGTTATACTTCTCAAAAAGTATTTAAAACATGGTGTAATTTTCGGAAGAAAAGAATTTTAATATGAAACTTTGTGAGTTACACTTATTTTGTTAGCTTGCTTGTTATTAGCTAACAAATGCCATTTCCTGAGCACATATTTCATGTTATTCATATAAAATGTTGGAAATAACCGGGTGAATTAGGAGGGAAAGAATAATAAAATATGAAACATAAAACGGAAATGTAAGGCAGCTTGTCTGGATTATTAATCTGACGAATCAAATTTTCAACATAATGCAGAAAAAAAAGATTAAATATTTGAAGGATAGGAGAATAATTAACATGGATTGATTGTATTCAACAAAACAAGATTGTTTAACTTAATTGGATAGAATTTCTTCAAATAGTATCTGATAAGTTTATACGTACAATGTCTTGTTTGGCAAACGAACGAAACATACCTGAATTCTTGTTTGGTTTAACAATGAAATATATATTCCTTATTTACAAGTACCAGATAAAAATTCCTTTTCCTAATTTCTCTTCAAAGCTATACACTGTTAACTGACAACAAATGTCAGTGGTTACAGTCCGCTGATTTTTCACAGTTAGTGAAACCACTAGATTATTACAACAAATGCACATATATAATCGTGTATAAAAATGGTTGGATCACTTACAGTCTGACGTTTGTAAACATATTCGATCACTGTATTGACTTTCTCCAGCTTGATTGTGTGCCTTCACACGTGCACGATATACAGAACGAAAGTGCAGTCCTTCTACAGTGCACATAGTTTCTGCTCCACGATAAACTTTCTAAATAAGAGAAAAAGTCAGAAATGAATAGCTTTTAGGCTTTTTTGAAATTTAAAACATTTAGTAAAGATGTGTGGATTTAGACTAAAAATATAATTCAGTATAAATTATATAATCGATTACAAAAAGCAGCACCCTGAGTGCATTTTACCCATTTCTCAATAAAATCAATATGAAGCAGATGTGAAACCATAAGTATCTCTTTAAAAATACTCAGGAATTGATAAAGTTTAAAGGAAACTCCTCAACTTGAGGCAGGTGTTGTTTCGGGTGAACAAAATACACTCAATAGTACTTAATATAAAAGTACTGAGTTCACTAATCAGTGATAATCTAACTGACCTAAAATCTTATTTAGTTATGTGGATGTCGCCAGTTATACACATCAATCTGAGTTTGTGAGAAAAATTTACGTCGCTGATATATGTGGCATATTCAAAACCTGTAGAGTTTGAAAACCGATTTAGTGGAAAAGACCACCCCGTAACCTCAAATTCCTAGACAGGATTTCCTGAGAGTTATGTAGCATGAATTATCAAACGAACTGAGGATATGAAAAAGTGGCTTGCCAGTACTTTAAAGTTTTGATATTTTTTTACTGTTGTCAGTTGGTAACAAGCATTTTTAGTCTAATTATTCAAACCTGATCTACTTTTAATGCTGGTCATTTTCTACGTGTTATATTACTAAATTAATTTGTTATTCGTAGTGTTAATCGGGGATTCGACATGTGATAGACAGTATTACACAGGTAATAGAAAATTTGATGGAAACATGATCTCATATTAATTTTCACTGTAATTTAGTGAATATTTGGCACTTAGCTTTAAACATTTGTTGAGAAAGATCTTGTGATTGCAAACATTACTGAAGCTAGTAACTGTGGCACCTTTGATTAGCGGGAAGTATGTGTAAGTCACAGAAGGCAAAATTATGGACTCCAAAACGTCGATGACTATCCAAGTAGTTATCTATGTTAATCAGCTACTAATTGTGTGCTACGATTACGATAAATCAAGGATAAACTAATTTCACATTTTAAATTTCCTAACTAATGTAGTTAGACCGCGTAAATAAAGATTTTATTATAGAAAACCAAGTAAAGATTTAAAGTCTATAGATCTAATTCACAATTCATGAACTGATTCTCAATTTCCAGTTTACACATTTCGAGCGGTGAGCTTGACGTAAAGTGAAGAAAACGACTATCCACTGTTTGGATCACTTCAGTCTGGCTAGAAAGCACTAGTGGTTAATGTGAGCGGTGCTGAACAGTACTCATATCAAGCATTAGTATCTAGCATTATTTATTCAATAGCCTGAGAAATACGTTACAAAAATGTTAACGTTGTTACGTAACCATGATATGAATATCCGTTTTAAGGAAATTTACTTCTCACTAAATCCTGCAAACTTGAAAACGTTCGCACACTAGTTAGCGATTAAATTTTTTATAGTAAAATCAATTCACACATAGTAGGAGTTTAGATTCGTCAGTATCCTACTGAGAAATACTTGCTTAATTTTATCAGCTTTTTATTTCAATGTCATTTTTTAATTGATGAAAATGTAGACTCAGAAATGCATAGCAAACTTGGCACTCTAACCTAATTTACCCCTTTCAATATGTATAAAGCAATAAAAACACGTGGTTACTTGAGATTTGTGAAGATAATACTTTCATTATTACCTCCGCATGAAAAACGGTTAAGCCAAAGTCAGTCAGTGTCTTTTACACTCGAAAATAGACATTTCCAACTGAATTCTTGTTAAAAGTTTTCTAACAGAATATCTCGAAAGATTTGCATCTAATGACAGGACCTCACCATTCATCTTAAGGCTGGAATTTAAATAAACAAGTATAGCTTTTTCTGGATGAAGAGTTTGCTGCGTTTTGAAACGTATCAATGCAATGTAGTGAAAAACAGTTATACAAATGAATTCGATTCCCCACTCTTGATGTTCTTCATAGTAGAATGATTTCACCGACGGTTCTGTTGGTGAAATTGCTTTCATGGCAGTTGGCGAATTGAAATATTGTTTCTAAGACGTTTTGTTTTAAACTCATGAGATTACACTAATGGAATTCATCGTATCAAATGTGGAGTGAAATGGCTTTTGAAGAAACTTTCTTTTGATCAGTTAAACGAATAAAAATTTACTTACTTATCACTAAATGCCAACCGAAGCTGATACACTTATCTTAATAGTTATTTGGTTTAAAAGTGCACATAAATAATTGACAGAGGAATTCTATAAATTGAGTCTAGCAGCGATAAACGTAAAATATGATAAATTATCTTGAGGCATATTTCCAGAGGAGGAAATAATTTCTGAACAAAATTAAGTTTATTATAACCTCTGGAAAAGCTTTCCAAATGCATCTCAAAATGCTGTTTGAAAATTGTAGATAATACTTTGATTTCAAAGTGTAATATGAATAAATGATTTACCGAGGTAACTTACGTGTAATAATAAAACTTTTGATTAGCCAGAGGCAAATAAACTAATTTTATTGCATTTATTTAGTTTAAAAGTATTCCTTCAAATGTTACAACTAATTTATACTTATTTTATCATTCAAATTCAACCTATGAAAAGATTTATTTTCCGATATGAATTCAAAACAAATGAAATCTGTAAATAAGGCGGGAGTTTATGTCATAGAATCTGTATTCCTTGACACCAGCGCTCGAGTGCCTCAAAAATCTGGGAAATAACCGGTTACCGATTCTTGGTACGTCGGAGTGTGTATATAATTTTGGTCGGGTTTATGGAAGAAATGCATAGATCGTACAGAAAGAAAATTGTCTACTCCTGTGATGGAACATTTAACCGGGTGGCTGAAAAACGTTAATGTCAAAGCACTCAAAACTTCAGAAGCAAAAGCATCTTGTAGACTATGGATATGATATTAACGTTTTCAAGTCATTCACTAGTGTCAGCACACAACGAAACCGAAAGATGCATGCAATTAGGGGGGGCTTTTTAATTAGAATTTTTTAACCTAGTCTCTTTTTTGATTGGAAACTAGTCAGTAAATAGTGTAATGTGTGTGTGTCTAGTCCTATTTTTGAGGCAAACTAAATTTTATCAGTCACGTTTACAATGTGGCCACCATGCTAGGTGGTTCACCATCACAGTGCACTGTGAACTGTTGACATTCAGTGGTTGGAGGCAATCGGCAGGAAGCCTTGGACCTAGGTTTCGTGCCAGTTGGCACTCACCAGTCAGCAAGATATATCTGCAACCTTGAAGGAACCCATGTTCCTTCTGAGATTCGAACTCGCGCCACCCAGTGGAGTAGTCAGAGGCGTTATCACTGAACTATTCAGTAAATAGTCAGTAACTAGTGTCCAAACAAAAATATCCGATGCAGTTCTACAGGAGGTGGATCGTGAGCCTGAACAGCCTAATGATAACGTCTCGGACTGCAGCACTGGGTGACGCGAGTTTGAATCTCAGAAGGAACGTCGGTTCCTTCAAGGTCGCAGATATGTCTTGCCGACTGGTGAATGCCAACTATCACGAAACCTAGGTCCAAGGCTTCCTGCCGATCACCTCCAACTATCTAACGTAACCTCATCTCTGTCTACTAAAGGAAATGGTGGTTGCTTTGAATCTGACATGGCAATATCTCTTACTTATTAGCTGTTTTTAGCATTTTATTCTATCTCTTATTATTGTTCTATTCCTCATTTAAAACTATCTTTTCTCACTACAATTGTCTCGTCCCATTATTATTATTATTATTATTGTTACTAGTATTCAGTTTGCAATTCCTAACATTTTAAGCTCTTTCTCTGTTAGCTAGATGTGAATTATAGTGATGTATCTAGACCGTAATCCATCGTAATACTAATTTTATTCTCACACCCTTCCCCCTTAATCTACCTGAACTTGACGTGTAAAATATCATCATCTCGTGTTTTGCATGACTGATTCACCGTATTTTATTTAACAGTCACATTTTGGCCACTGTATTTTTGACAGTATATATATATATATATATATATATATATATGAGAATGTGCACTTTGCTACCAATAATACTTCGCCGATGAGGACTGGTTTGCGTATTTCAAGGAGATAAAAGTAGAATGACGATACACGATGCTGTATTAAAATTTCTATTCAACTTACAATAAGGATATTGGATGGAATTTAGCTGAAATTTGTTACATTTTTAGCAGTCACCTTAGAAACTTTTCAAATATTTCACATCATCAATGAATTGAATTTTTGATTTTCCCGTCGATTGATTGGACCGAAGTGCTCAGTCTCAGGTTGACATGTCGGCTTCTTGTGCAGATGCTTCGACGATGTCTGGAGATTTGATTTGTATACATCCACCAATTGTATACAAATCAAATCTCTAGACATCGTCGAAGCATCTGCACAAGAAGCCGACATGTCAACCTGAGACCGAGCACTTCGGTCCAATCGATCGATGGGAAAATCAAAAATTCAATTCAATAATTAATATGACCCGTTGCACAAGAGGTGGCTCTCGTGGCCCAAGTGGTCTAGTGGATAACGCTTTGGCATTTGAAACTATGGGCACTGGTTTCGAGCCTCGGTGGGAACATCACCACTCACTGAGAAATGCAGGTACATCCAGCTGACGAGTCCCAATTAGGACGAAATGCGCGTTATCCTGGATTAAATTTAATGTGCAGATATAAACCAACTCAGCTAGTTTCTGTAGTATTTCGTGAAATATTATTGGAAAACATTCAAAAATATATACTGAAGGGGAATAATAAATTATTTATCATTTCCATGTTTTAAAATTCAAAGCTTAATAAAGAATATTCTCAAAGTTATACATTATGCTTTTTTGTAAATACTTAATTATTTGAAGAAAGAAGGTATTTTATTGAGTTAGTAGTTGATTTATTTACGATTGGAAAATCAGCTTCACTCGTAAGCATAAAAACATCCTGATGCTTTAGTGCGTATCTCTGTCGTAAAGTAGAGATGGAAACGATAGTTGATACAGAAATGATTTCTCATTTAAGGACGATAGAGTGCGGTGGATTTCTGTCCTAGTGATGGTTATTGTTATTATAATCATCATACTCGAAGCCAACTCCTCCACTATCCACATTATTCTCCTTATTTCTCTTGCTGATGATCTAGGAAAATGACTTATAAAAGAAAATTAATTTTAGGTAATGCTTTTAAATCGTTCTCTTTGTTGTCATCGTTAAGCCTAGTTATCATGTAAGCATGACACTACAGAAGGACAAGAATAACAAGATATTGATACATAGTATTTGTTTTCAGAGCAATTAGGTGTGTTTATTTAGTTAAGGAAATAAGCAAAGCTAATAAATAAAAATATGATAAGAAATGGATAGTTTGTTATATTGTTTTCTAGATTTAAACTATAGGTGAATCTCTCCTCGAGAATTTATGTTATTATCAGATTTCAGCGAATTGGGTATTCACTTAGCTTGGCGATTTGAGTAAATTATAAGCTTCTCAATTTTTTCAACATAAATTTATGCCATTGGCATGTATTTGCTTAATGTATTTTAATAAAAAAGCTTTAGGACTACTAATGAAGTAATAAGTGAGACTTTATAACCTTCATGAGCAAAAATCTTGAAGTTTCATTATTTATCAGGTTTCCACTAGTTTTATTTTTTACTTTGCTCCATTCTAAACTATTAGATAAATCGTAACGTTTCAAGTGACAGGATCTCATAGCTAATGCACAAAACGACGTGATTAACCAGTTTATCTTTGAAGGATTTATTATCATTATATAATGGCCTATGTAAAAAATAAACTCGCCTAGTATACTAGCTATCTATTTTTTTAGTCGGTTCCAAGCCCGGGTAAACAGGAAGGGATGGGCGTGAAGCTAGAAACCCCACAACACCAAATATCTCAAAATGCTAGAGAAACTTAAAAACACCCAGAGAATATACTAAAAATACAAAATCTTCAAATAACAAAAATCTTATTCATCGCTCGCATCAGACAGGCGAAATGATGCGGGCTGGTGAAAGCCTTCGGGAAGCCAGCAAATGTGTCTTTTCTCGAGGAAGGCAAGGGTAAGAATGGGTACATGGATTGCCCGTAGAATGTAGGAGACTTGGAAGGCTGTCCAGTTAGGCAACGAAATTCGAAGACATGGCCTAGAAGTGCTGAATATCTGCAAAAGCAGATGGAATGGATGTGGATTGATAACACTGTCAACTGGAGGGGCAATAATCTACCTAGACGACAACCACGAAAACACTAAGGGAGTAGCTATCATTATGTCATCAATGGCAGCCAAAGCACTAATGCAGGGGGACCCAATTTCCTTCAGGATCACGACAACAAGATTCAACTCCAAAGGAAGGAAGGTAACAATTATCCAATGCTATGCACCTACAAACAAAGCGGAACAAGAGAAGAAGGAAGAGTTTTTACAGACAACTACTTAAAGTAATGGACGACATCCTAAATGGTGACATCGAAATCCTTATGGGCGATACGAATGTCAAACTGGGAGCAGACAACACAGGAAGAGAACTCATCATGGGTCTAGAGGCTCTGGCTCGGAGAAATGAATGGGAACAGAGAATTATTCGCAGACTTCTGCTCTTCCAACGATGTGGTGATTGGAGGGAGCGTGTAAAAACACGAGGATATACACAGGGCCAGCGACATGGATCTCGCCTGATGGACACCCAACAAATCAGACAGACTTCATCTGAATGCTGCCCAAGGAAGTGGACATATAGTCAGCCTGCTGGACACAAAACCGAGAAAGGGAGCAGATGTGGGCTCAGACCACCATCTAGTTCAAGCAACCTTCAAGGTGAAGCTAAAATTCATGAAAACAAATGGAGACAGACCACAATCCAAGTTCATCATTCAGAAACTGAAGGTTAAAACTACAAGGAATGCCTCCGCTACATATCAGATAAGGACAAAATCAGAAATAACACGTGGCATCACGGAGGAAACCTGTATGGAAGAACACTGGGACTCTCTGAAGGTAACGTTCAAAGGAACGTGTACAAATGCTTTAGGGAGAAAGAAGAGGCAAGACAAGACAAGGAATGGCTCTCGACAGACACCTACCTGGAAGCTAATCGAGGAGAGGAGGATGGTGAAAGAGAAGATAACTCAACGCAAAGATGAACAACAGTAGGAGAAGCTGAGTTCAATGTACACTGCACTGGATAAAGACGTGAAAAAGAGAGCTAGAAAAAACAAACGACACTTCTACGACACACTGGTAACTGAAAGAGAACAAGCCGCAGGCAAAAGAGATTTCAGGGCATTACATCAAATAACCAGGTAATTTTAATTTTTTTTTAATTTTTGATTTACAGCTTGATTCCACACTGTATTTTTGGTACAAGTATGGAATTTTCAGCATGGATATCGGTAGCCCAAATTTTGCAGGCCGACCATAGATATCAGGTGTGCGTCGGTGCGGGCTCGAACCCTGGACCATGTGCATGATCGGCGAGAGTCCTAACCACTGTGCCACCGGGCAGAGATAAATCCAGATAATGAAACCAATAAAAGATGCTCAGGGTAACATGATCACCCAGAAATAGAAACAAATAAAACAAGGGGCTGGTTACTTTAATAGAATCTTGAATTGACCATCACCTGCAACTCACCCAGAAATGCCGCCACAGCCAACAGCACTCACAGAACTGCCAGTGGACACCAATCCTCCAACGAAAGCAGAAATTCTGAAAGCGATCAAGCAACTGAACACCAACCGAGAAGGCAGCAGGACTAGATGGAATTGAGAACGGACTCAGAGACTGCGAGATGTTCTCATGCCATTACTACAAAAGGTTTGGAAGGGCGACTTAGGCCTGTGCAAGAACTGGCGTGGAATCATGTTGTTGCTCACCCCAAGTAAAACACTAAGCCACATCATCCTGGAGAGAATAGAAGATGCACTGGATACAAAACTGCGCCAACCCGTAACAAGATGGATTCATGGAAGGCGAAAAGTGTGTTGTTCAAATTGCATCTCAAAGAGTCGTCATCATCGAACAAAGCATAGAATGGCAGTCAAACATCACTCTGCCTCAACTTCGTCGACTTCGTAAAGGCCTTCGACAAACAGCGTTGACCAAGAAATAATTCGGAAACTACTTCAACATTTCGGCGTACCTCAAGTCTTTATCAGCCTCATTCAACAGCTAGCTATATGACATTGCACGTCTCAAGTGATCCACTATGGGAAACTCAGAGAGGCGTTTGAAATGCATACAGGAGTAAGATAAGGCTGTCTATGATCACCTACGATATTCTTAATTGTAGTGGACTGGATTATACGGCACACTATTGGGGGCGAGGAGTCAGGAATACGCTGGAACACCGATAAGAAGACTCTGGAAGATCTTGATTTCGCAGACGATATGTGTCTAATGTCACACAAACTCGAAGAATTGCAAGGGAAAACCAATAAACTGGCTGAAGAGGCAACGAAGACAGGAATACATGTGAACACAGAGAAAGCAGAGGTGTTGAAGTTAACCAACGAATGACAACTACGACAACAACCAGCATCAATCACCATCAACGGGAGAGATTTAACAAAGTTTACTTTCTTCATTTATCTAGGAAGCATCGTTTCAACTACAGGCAGTCAGAATTGATGGAGATATCAGAGCTTGCGAGAATCGGAAACTCAAGATGTGCATTCATCAACCTGAAACCATTTTGGAAATCTTCTGCACTCACTCAGTATAACAAAAAAGATTCGGATTTCCAACACCAATGTAAAGTAGGCCAGTTCTTCTATACTTGTCACAAACTTGCACTGCATGTCACGAAAAGGATCTCCAAAGCCTGTTGTAGACTTTCATCAACACCTGCCACATTCGCTGGCTGGCTCCATAGTGAAGACTAAATGGCTGGCCAGAAAGAATAAGCAATAAGAAATTATAGGTACAAACAGGGGAGAGCTAATCGCTCAACAAATATGTAGGATGAAGTGGAGATGATCGGGGCATACATTGAGAAGACCGTGCAATGACGTCGCGCGCCATGCCCTTGAGTGAAAAATCGGTGGAAAGCGACGAGTGGGTCGACCTAGGGTTAAATAGGGGAGATCGTGTGAAAAACAGATGAGATAGTTTGGTCAATCGTAGACCCAGCTGGAGAGGATGGCAGGAAATAGAAGAAAGTGAAGATGTGTTGTTGAAGCTCTATGGTTCACTTGGAACGCAAGGGAATAATAATAATACGTGACAAAATTCTGAAACCTTGTCTGGAGTTCACATATGAAAGAAACCTCATTTTCACCTGCTAATTATTTTAAACTGTGATGGAGTATTTTCACGCTACATTGGGGATCAATACAAACTACTAGCGCAGTATGAACCTCTAAATCAAGAGATACCATTGAAGGAAATTTCGAAATTATAATATTTCACGTTGGATTACCAGTGAATAAATGAGACTGATTTACAAAATGTTTCGTACGCGTGGTCTACCTTTTAGACATGTTTAATTTCTTAGAGTAAGCACACTTAACTTCCTGCTAACAATGTTTAGTTGTTATTTGCTAAAAATAATTCAATCGTATATATAGCAAAGAAAATCTACTGAGAATAGAGTCTAGTTTGATATTGAGTAGAATAGAAAAAAGTCTGAATACTGAACGCACTAGCTTTATATTTCCTTACAATTATTTCAGGAAGTCAGAATAGTTTAGTAGTTTCTGCTCACAGATTTCTGTGAAGATTTTTTAAAAATTCTGATTAAAAGAGCATTCTACCAGCATTTGCACGCTTCACTTGTTTATCTGTCAATCAGAACACATTGAACTAAAAACATTTTGTTACAAATTATTCATTCGTGAACGAAATCTTTATAAACCTTAACTGCATCTCATTTGTTATTTGTTTGAAGATATGGCCGCCTTAACATATGATTAATAGATGAATATATACGGCAGGATTTTTAAAGTTACAGTAACGATGCCACAGATGTTATTATTCATTGCAGTTTTAGTCATTTACCACAGTTCTTTGAAAATGCCAACTTCTTACAGAACAGTTTTGAATGTGAAAACTATAGAGGTTATCACCAAAACTCATTCAGCGTTTTTAAAATAATAATTAAAAAAACCTTTGTACGACTTCTAAGCATCTGCCACCGAACAAACTTTATTCAATCAGCAATTCAAATAAATTACTGAATAGGTGGTTTGAACTTTACACGTAATAAAGAAAATCGGACTAACAAAATCAATTTTGTTCTATCTCAATACTTCCTCATCATATTACCATATTCTGAGAATGTGTCCATATAGTATGGTCAACTGTGATAGTGTGAATTGCTACATTTTTCCATGTTTTAGTGTTCGCTCCTACTGTCAGATAATTTTTCTGCATTATGAAACATTATAATCTGAAGTAGTAGTCTGTGTTTTTGGGTTTTCATTCTTCACACAACATATCTGAATTCATAATCTATGGTTATATTTGCTGCCACATGTAGATAGACCAGTATCTACTGTGGCACTAATAGGTCAACAGCTAGGATGAAACATTTTTCACATTTAGTTTAAAAGGTACGCAAAGCTGGGTATAATAATGATAATGATGATAGCTTTATTCCAAAACAGTACTTCCGATACAGAATGGAATTCTCTGCATTTTACTACAGTATTGCATCCAGTTAGTAAATTACCAATAAAATAAAATTCTACATAGATTAAGGGTAATCTCAGTTAGTTTTGATAACAACATATTAGCATGTTGGTAGTAAAGCCAAAATTAAACAGTGTTTGAACGTGTTAGAAAAGTAGGTACTAGCATATTTACTGGCGTAAGCAGAAGAAAGAAAGAAAGCTGCGCATAACAGAAAAAAAGGAGAGAGAAAAGGAAAAGAAAGAAAGAAAAAAAACGTTGTACCTATAAATGATATGAGTTGGAAAGACGAGATCCAGTTGTTCTACTGACTATTTAATAAGTTAAAGGTTTCACGCCTAATGCTTTCTTTATCGCACAGACCACGAGCTAAGTAGGGTATGGTTGAGTTTTTGTACTTACTAGTGCGAGCATATATAGGCTTCTGGTTTTGCCTGATGAGATTCAAGGGGAGAGTTGTGAATGAAGAAAGTGATGTGAGTTAGATAAAATGGATTTCGCCCATTTTTCACATGAGCCCATGTGCCTGTCAAGCAGAATATTAACAAGCTGGTTAAGTGGCACGTTGCTCACCCTGCTGATAACCTTTAATATCCTGCGTAATAAGGTATATTCTTTCTTCAGTAGCCCTGGGAAAACTAAGGCGGAACAATAGAGAATAATAGGGAGAATGTGGGAGTTAACGAATTGTAGGAGTAAGGGTTGAGTTATACCAGAATGTCTTAACTTCTTGATGTAGAAGGTAAGACGGAATATTTTCTTAGAAATCATCAAGATATGAGAAGACCAGGAAAGATCAGCAGATAGAATGACGCCTAGGTATTCAATTTCTGACTCTCTTTCTATTTCAGTGCCATCTATGCTGCAAACCTCGTGAGTGCTAACCAGTCTGTTTAGGTCAGATTTGTGCCTAAAGGTGAAATTGACTGTTTGGCATTTGGAGGGGTTTAAGGTGAGACCGTTTTCCTTGGACCATTGGCCTCCCCTGATACATCCTTATCAGAGTAGCTAATGATGGCAGTACAACCATTGTGCATTATACGATTATGTTATGATGATAGGAGTTTCAAAGTGATGATCAACTTTAAATGTTCCTGGAAAAAATTCAACTTCCAACATTCATCTACTCACATTTACTTATAGGGAAAAATAGGATTTCACAATATTCAAATTATGCCTAATTATGTAAGATTAGAATGAAAATACCTCTTAGAAAAACTGTTTATTGATAGTTCTACGTTTTACAAACGGTGAAAAGGTCAGTGGGTACAATCTATTTCTGCTTTTAGATAAGAAATGTGTTACATGTGCTCATCACTTGGTGTGCGTGAATGCATAATTTTATGCTATTATTCTTATTCTGCGATGATTGTACACTGAAATGGTGATTTCCTAACTCTTTAAGTTTAAGAAATACATTTAAAGATGCTAAACTTGCAAACAAGTCATTTTACAAAACTTCATATTACTACTGTCATTTAAAGTTTTCCGTGTTTCAGATTGTCAGTAATTCTATCTGTAAGCGCCTAAGTATTCCGTCATGAAATACTGAAAGCGAATTTATTCCATCTTAGAAGGGAAAGCCTGCCAGACCAATCTAAGTAAGATAGATTTTATAACTGAGTTAATAATGGGAACGTCTTTGGGTAAAATTCTGTAGGTTAATCAAGAATGTAAATTACAGTGAACTTTGAAGACATGCTAAAAATGACTTTAATTTGTTTTTCCGATATCTGCAACTGGATTTATTTTCTTAATATTTATCTCTTCCCAAACTTTTAAACATTACTAAATAGCATGACCATTACTTAAACGCTAAACATTTCTTTTCTATTACAACAGTACTAAAATTCGCTGTTCAGATTATCTTGTTTCAAAATTATAGTTTAAAAAAATAATAAAAACTGTGTGCACAACGAAGAAAGAGAACATTTAAACTTATTTTGCACATAAAAGTTTCTTAAAAGATAAACAAAAGGATGGTGCTGAAGCATGAACTTACCCTAAAATTTCCACCTGCCCCGTCGTCCAACTCCAGTGTGTAACGATCAATAGGTATAGATGATGTTGACTGCCATACAAGAGTTATTACATTCCGTTCAGAAATACATTCATCTACAAGAAAAACTGGTGCAGCTGGAACTGTAATAAAAAAGTTTAAAAATAAAATTAAAAAAAGATAAACACGGAAGAGAAGAATCCTATAGATTTATTTTATTTAAACTGTTTATATAAAATGGACTACTGAAAAGTTTTGTAGAATTGTTAAAATTGCGCAGGAAGAATAATGAGAATTTTCATAACAAGCAAATATTAAGATAGTTTACTGGTTATTTCTCTGATTTCAGTATATAGTGATCGAAATAAGTAAAAATTTTCCTTAAGAATGAAGTTACACCCTGCTGATGAGTACATCCGGGCAAAATCGTTGTTTTTTTAAAAAGATTTTCCTGTAAAATATTCCAGTATACAGCCCCTAATTAAGGCTGAATCATAGTAGGCAGCTGAGACATAGTGCATAGCCTAATAACATCGTTCCACACACAACCGATGTATGTATTTAACCAACATACTTTGAAAAAACAAGAGAGCTACTTCTCATGCACTATCTAATCACGCCTGAGGAAGTATTTTATCTTCAATCCGATGAAAGTGACACTTCAACAGAAACAGTTCATTATTTTAAAGGCATCAAGCAAATGATCATTGCCTAAGAAATATAATGAAAGTAGGTTTTTCACAGTAGAACTGCCCTATTTAACAATAGACATCAAGTTCAACACCTGTATGGCTTGTGATTTACTTAACAATCAGTGAAATATAAACAAGATAGTAAAATTGCCATAGTTAAAAAAATTATTCAACGAACAAATATTTCAAAATTTTAAGTTATAGGGATCTAACCGAAAGTAATTCATCATTTCAGTAGCTTAAGATAGTACATACAATGAGAGAAGGCATTTAAACGGCTGAAAATCAAATTTCATAAGCATGGTGCCTTTGATAAATTTCTATATAGAAAGAAAGGTCGAATTTGCAGTGAAATATGATATCATTTTATTTCCAAGGTTCTCATCGACTGTAAACTACTTGAAATTAAAATGGTTATAAAAATTACA
Organism: Trichobilharzia regenti; assembly: GCA_944472135.2. Lineage (NCBI taxonomy): Eukaryota > Metazoa > Platyhelminthes > Trematoda > Strigeidida > Schistosomatidae > Trichobilharzia > Trichobilharzia regenti. The sequence continues at coordinate 99,033,781 of OX235262.1, read as the reverse complement.
GTAATAAACTTGAATGGTAGCAGAGAAAATATCATAAAATTAGCGCATCCGAAATGCAAACGTTAATTTTATGATATATATATATATATATATGTGTATATCATAAGCTTAAGTTTATGTTACCATTAATTTATATGTCTTCAAAGTAGAAATGGAGAGAGTAGGAGAAAACAGAAAACAAAGAAATTTAATAAATGGTGTTAGTTTACAAGTTCACATATCAACTCAAGAAGGTTGTAGTTCATGAGGTTAAAATTCGCTAGGTAATCTCTACATTTTGGATACATTATTTCCATAATATTTTTTCTACTACCATTCAAACACTTAATTATGTTATTACCATTTTTTTATAACTATTGTAATTTTAGGTATTTCGCACTAAATGAGAACTTACCAAATAGAATGATCTGTTTTTCGAGTTTGACCACGGATTGATATTAGTTAGAGAACCATCGGAAAACAGGAAGTACTGGACAGCTCTTTCGTCGGCCTAGTTTGGAACTCACTGGTAGTATGTAACCACCACACGGCTTTCAACTCAGGACCTTCCGGTTACAAGAAAAGCTCACTTACCATTCAATCACTGGCACTCAGCTCAATGGCCAACCCATAAATTTTAACTTCTACCAATTCGTGATTTTTAGCTCGACCACCAGACAATGTTATCGGTGAGCATTTGTTCTCACTACCGACAGAATTGACCCCACTGGTTTTAACTTCTCACTACAACCCAATGAAATTCCATACTGTGGCCAGTTGCTAGCGAAACCCACCGATGCGTACTCCCAAACTAAGAAGAAACGGCCGTCTAGTACTCCGTGGTTTTCAAAAGTTCTCTAACTGATATCAATCCGTGGTCAAACTTGAACAACAAATCAAATGCCTACATATCAACTCTTGAAAAATAGAATGAAATAATTTTTTTTTACTGCAAATTTAGCCTTTCTTTCTATATTGAAAATTTTCTATTCTAGTTTTAATTTTATATGAATGCTGAAAACTTTTAATTAATTGTATAACTATGGAGACAGAAGGGAAGTTTATTTTAAAAGAAAGATAATACTTCTTGCAATCTCTTTATCTGGAAATAACTTCTAGAAAGTATTTCTCCCAAAGTAATCAGTTTAATGGATAATGAGCATGCATATTGATGCATTTTTATGTGATATAAAAGAAATTAACAAATACAACATATCCGGTTGTATCCTTAAGATGAGTAATGCAGATATGCATGAGTGAATAAATTTATTCATTAGCATGATTTACTTATAAACGCAAGATACGCAAGACTATAAATATAAACAATTAAATCAGTATAACTGAAACATGTATAACATGTATGTTTGTTGTCTTAAACTCAAGTTACATAAAACCAGTCAGAATGTATGTTAGCATGTTTCGCATGAAAACTTAACTTATCAGCGTCTGGAGACAAGGAATGTTCCATAAAATCCTGCAAGAGATACATTAGAAGCAAACAATTTTCAGAATTTAAATAACTGAAACCTAGTGAGCTGCTTATTTGGTTGACACCTGTTCGATGATAGACTTACAGCTACCTCATTTACGGAAATAAGTCAGTCAAAGCTGATATTTCTAGCGATATCTTTGAGCATAAAGAATACATGAATATGCATATATACTGAATCAGTGGTATGTTTTAACCACATGCCAATATCAATAAGAAAAACCTAAGAAAACTGTTAGATTCAACTACATTGAATTTCAAATTACTAAATCACACATGATAATGAATAGTAGTTCTTCTGAGCAATCATGTCCTATATACAGGTAAATTCCAGCAGAGTGGCTGCACGTTAACGTCCTGGCTATGATTGTGATAAGCCCTGGACTTGATCTTACATCACAATTTGGAATGAATTGTTGATAAATCTGAAAGTTTGAAATGGTAGTTCAATAATTCACTGTTTTTGCTGCTTCAGTAACTGCTTTTAAAGAGAACTACTCTGAAATCAAGCCATGCATTATAAATTACCATGATGGAGAATAGATTTTAATTAATTTTGTAATTAATAACTACCTTCTTCTGTCCAGGTATTGAAAGAGGTTACTTCATTCACTTATCTAGGGAGCATTGTCTCAACTACAGGCAGTCGGAACGGACGAGGATGTCAAATCGAGCGAGAATCGGGAAGGCGAGGAACACATTCATCAACCTGAAACCAATCTGGAAATCTTCGTCACTCAGCCAGCATCAACAACAAAATTCGGTCGGATTTTCAATACAAACGTCAAGTCAGTCAGTTCTTCTATACGGATCAGAAACTTGGTGAGCGGGTCACAAAGAATATTTCCAACAGCCTGTTGCAGACATTTATCAACCAACAACTGTCTTCACTCTATACTGAAGATCAGATGTCTGAGCCGGGCTGGAAAGAATCACCACCAACAGGAAACTATGGCTGGGAACAAACAAAACAAGGACCAATCGCCAACCAACAAATATGCAGGAGAAAGTGGAGATGGATTAAACACTCGTTGAGGAGACCGCTGGGTGACATCGTGTGCGCGTCAGGCCATTGCTCGAGTGGAACCAGACCGAAAGGGAAGCGGCGAGTGTGACGTCAGTGCAAGGGTGACATGGAGGAGATGGTGTGAAGAGGAGTTGGAAGAGTATGAACTAACATGGATGCAGGTGAAAAGTGAGTACAAGAGAGGACAGAAGCAAGTGGAGACGTGCAGTTGAAGCCCATTGTTTTATCAGGAACCCAAAGGAACAATAATAATATAATAAAATTCTTCTGTCCAGAAAAGAACTAGAAAATCTCACCATTAATTTGATTTTGATACACAAAGTTTGTATGACCGAGATACTTATTATTTCAGTAAAAGCCTAGAACTGAATAAGAACTGGTTCTTTCGTAAACTGAACATTAGGAAAAAACAACAATTCATAATCACCAGTCTCAAATAAATGAAGTAATTTGGAAACTGCTTCAGCACTGAGAGGGTGCAGTGCTGCAAACACCTACAAACCTAATACATAATCTGTTTGGTGGCGTCATATGTCGATTAATTCGCAAAATAAACTTCAATGAATCACATGAAGTGGAAATAGCCCAAGATAAGACATTTCTGGCTATGGTGAACCAGATCATACGGCACCTTGTGAGGAATGAGAAGACAGACCCACTGTGAACTGACGAAAAGATTTTAAAAGTTCTGGATTTTTCGAATAATTTATTTTTCATGTCACGAGATTTCGAATATCTACAGGCAAAAAACCAAAAGGTTGGCAAAGGAGCCAATGAAGACAGGACTTCAGCTGCATGTAGAGAAGACACAACTGATGAAGATATCCAGCCAATAACAGCAAGCGCCAATAGTCGTCAACGGGAGATATCTGAAGGAAGTCGCCTCTTTAATTAAACTAACCCATACAGCATCGTTCTAACTACAGGCCCGAAGAATGGATGAGAGTTTCAGAGCCTACGAACACTAGGAAAGCATAAAAGACATTGGTTAATCTGATGTTACTGCGAAGATCTTCAGCACTTAGCACAGGGAAAAAGATTCAGTTTTTCAAATTTTCAGTCAATTCGGAGTGAAACCTAACGACTCTAAGCTCAGCCTCTATCGGTGTTACAAGTAAGTGCACCTAGAAATTTTCTGTGTTCGGTATTGAATATTATCCTCCCTTCAAAGGTTTTTGCTATTCTTAACAACTGATTTAACTTAATGAATCTTGAAATTCTTAAAATGCTTTCTCATTCAACAAATATCTGTTTGAGTGCTTTTCAACAAGCATAGCCTTCTTCTTCTCAATCAAACTGATACTAATGAGGCCAAGAAGGGAAATTAACTCTAAAAACAAAAGCAAAAAATATGTGACTTCCTCATCCTTGATGCAAATCACAAAAATAGAATGAAAAAACTACAATCTCAAACATACCATCGTTAATTTTTTGATTGATAAGTTGAAAATATTCAGATCTTTTCATATCTGAAAAAAAAGAAAAAAAAGGATGGAGGAAGCAACATTCAAAAATGATCAGTGCATAAATGAAGTCAGATATTTAAAAAAAAATTTGCATGAGCTTATTGTTTTGATTTGTTGTGATGTGAGATGAGTTTTTTTGTTGTTGAATAAACCACTGCTGTGTATTCTAAAATGTCTTTATATTTACTCATTTATGCATTGTTACCACTGGCGTAGGTTTTTGTTCTATTTATGAAGAAAAGCAGAGAGGGATTAAATAAGATAATGAGATATAAATCCTTCTAAATTTAAATTATCTAATTACAACTGCTGTTTTTTTTATTTTGATTAAGTTTATTATACGTGTTAGTCCCTTTGAAAAATGGGATAATGAAAAATAGATTCATCTAATGAGTTCAATAAAAACTAGGTATTTTGAATGTAACTGGGATTTTCAACCAGTGATGATACGTACACAACCAGGGTTGAAAAACCCCACTCAATGAAAGACGCAAAAGTGAAACATTTGAAGTTGACTAGATTTATATACTATCGAATGTGAAATAGTTTCGTAAGCAAACCTATTTTTTTACAAAAATTACAAATGGCGGCCTAAAATATCTACTGTAAATATAATCGTAGTGATTTCTGGAAATATTTAGCCCGCAATTATATCTTTCCTCTCACTCACTCATGTATCAAGCTCGTTTAGTAATACTTCATTTTCGAAACAAAATTATATAAAGTCACAAGTATTTAAAACTGTAGTAAATATAGTAAATTCAGTCCCAGTGTGTGCGTACTGCCGATGATTCCCAAACTAGGATGAAACAGCAGCTGTCCAGTACTCCCTGGTTTTCAATGGTTCTCTAACTGATATCAATCCGTGATCAACCCGTAAAACATACCTAGTCCTTACAAACCAAACTATAGAAAATTAATCTGATGCTCGCTAGTGACTTGATACAGGATGGAGTTTTCTGGAGTTCTAGTGAGAAGTCGTGACCAGTGAGGTCCAATTAGATGTCACGTGTGTAGATGGATGTCCCACCAACGACAATGGTTGGGGTCGCGCTAAATCACGAATTGGTAGAAGTTAGAATTCATGGGCTGGCCACTGAGTCGGGTCCTAGTGGTTGAATGGTATACGAACTTGTCTTGTAACCGGAAGGTCCCGGGTTCGAATCCCAGTGGGTGGGTACTTCCGATGATTTCCAAATTAGGATGAAATAGCAGCTGTCCAGTACTCCCTGGTTTTCAATGGTTCTCTAAAAGATAACAATCCGTGACCAACTCGTAAAAGCATATCTAACCCTTACAAAACAAACTATAGAAAACCCACTAATGTATGTGAAAAATGTCATTTTCTTTTATATGTGAATATATAGTAATGGGTAAATACATCTTTGTCGTACGTTTAAGATGATAGACAAAACTAATAAAGTGAATCACTAGATGTTGTTTAATTCAATAAACTGATCACCAAACTTGAGTCTATCAGGCTCACATCATTAAAGTACTTATGTATTAACATTACAGTAATGACTCAAAGAATGTTCGTAATTCATGCCAATGCTATAGTGGAGGCAGAGATTTAAACAACTGTTGCTTCTGTCTGTGGCATTTATCTGGTCAACTGTCCTATGATATGAACACCCATCTCTGAATATTTTTCAGTGAATACATTTAAAGTGACATACTAAGGCTTGTGTTGAGAAATAACATTGGTTATTTGGTTGATAGTGACTAGAGGGTGAATCCTGGATATGCAAGTCTTCTCACTTAAGACTTGTCATTACACGTATATGTATCTACAATGAGGGATTTTGGACCTTCTAGCCTGGTGAATAAAGTTGTAACGTGATCACTTCTGCTTTTCAAACCCAGTGATAACTTGTGAGTCACCCACTGGCGATGCAGACACATCCATATGACGACACCAAGGCCGCAGTGCGCGCTCCAAATTCTACCGTTATTGTCGACCGACCAAATAATGATATCATTTTAACCATGAGGCATTGCGCAAACATTCTTACTCGTATCTGACCTGTCAGTAGACACCAAGCAATTCTTTTCTGTAAAAACAATCACCGACGCATTCAAAATTAGTAATCTCAACTTTAAATTTCTATAAGTGTCCGTGAGCAGCAACTTCTAAGTAACTGGCTCAAACGGAAATAATCCCCGTATTTACGTAAACTTAGTTTTTCATGGGCTCACCAACAGGTCTACATATAGACACAGTCAAAATATTTTACTTATAACACTTAAAGAAAATAGGAAGGTACAAATAATATTAATATATAGAGCTCATAAACAGAGTATGTATCCTGGGTGTGGTTTTTTCTTGTAACAGCATGGTTAACAAACATAGTATTGTGTAACTACTTAAACTACAGTAGTTTTCTCAGCAGAATTATGTTATGTTTAACCTTTTCTATCTCAATGAATTCTTAAAAATTTGATTGTGACTAAATAAATAGTGTTAAAAACGTCAATAAACATTTAATTGTTCCGTTAATGACTAGACAGTCACTTTATGTTAACAAGTTGCATAACAACCAGTCTTAAAAGCTATGTGTTTCCCGGTGTTGTTGTTGATCTCTTCAGTGAACTCAGAAATATTTCCAAATCTTGTTTTGATTGGTGGCATCTGGCAGTAGAACCTAGGATGCGCACTTCGTTCTATTTAGGACTAGTCATCCGGATGTATATGTATTCCTAGTCAGTGATATTGTTTCCACTGAAACTTGGACCCTGAAACCATCGTCTCAGACACCAAACTGATTGGTCCCAATGCCATCAGATCACCAGAGACGCCTATTGTGCAACAAGGATCAGTGATTATTCTATTCTTACTAACATAATCAGTCATACGAAAGTGGAAATAAAATTAAAAACAAAATTTCTAAATCTTCCCTGTTTAGAACATTTAAAATAAACACCATTAGTTTCTTGTACTGTATACTTTTTAAAAATTCATTCAGGGAATAGTTTGGGTTAGTTTAGTCAAAATGGATAGTTGAACACTTTCATCAGAACGTTGTAATGTTCAATCAAGTATTGATTGTCACCGAAATCCATAAAAAAGCATCCGATCATAAAATAACAAATTATGTGAACTACTTAAGAAAAAGCGTGTGTCCATTAGGTTTTTGATTCACACTATCATCATGTTATTCACTCTAAAAACTAAATTTTATTTAAGTGCTACAGTAACTTCCTATTGTCGTAGAAACATTTGTTATGTGGAAATAATGATATGTAGCAGTTAGAATTCATTTTCATCAGCTCGAGTCCCTCACACCACCGTACTTTGTCCTTTTCTTTCACTCTTTTTCTTGCTTATAGTTTATCCTTCTGATGATAACAATTTTCTTTAGTATGCTGATGGCCTGACAATTCTAAATTTGTTACTTCCTAAACGGATTATTCCAAGATGAAAAGCGTTTTGTCAAAATTAGCTAGTGGTTCCTACCTAATAGCCTAGGTCTTAATACTTCAAAATGTCAGAACGTTAACTCCACCTTCGATAACACTACGTACTACTGAGATGAGTGGTCAAATACTATTCAAATCAACTAGCAGTGCTCACTAGCCATTTCAATGAAATCTACCAACCAATCATCTGATCAAGAACTGGGTGGTTTTAATTAATCAGATCTCCTGACTGACTGACTGATTTCAACATAGAACGTTTGCACCGATGTGCAGCACTTCAAGTCGCTACATTTCACTTAGCACACAGAGCAACAGAAGAAAGTCAAAAGAAATGCAAAACAGAGGTATAAGGCAAAAGGAACAGTAATATCGAAGAGCTGTATAGTTTTATTGGATATTCTAAACCACAAGGAATGGTTTCATCTACGCCATTGAGAACGATTTTGAGCCATATCAACAATCGTCTCCAATCATTGGTTTTTACCACCCCAAGGACCCCAACCAGGAAGTCTACATCTTCCTACGTGGCTTAGACTAACTTTTGTCGATTTCATTGACTGATGAAGCCATGTTTTGGTTTGACCGCCAGTGGCTCTTTCCCAACCTAACCATATGTCAGCTAACATTGCCCGCCGAGGAAGGAGATGACTAGGTATACGTAACACATATCCTTACCGTCTCAGTCTGTGTAACTTCACCTTTCTGTGCAGATCGCAAATTAATTTGCAAACTGAGAGTTCAACTAAACTGCACTTTCAAATGGAAACCAGACTTCTATGAACTGATTCGTCTCGATGAAACTTTTAGTAGAAGAAGTATCGATGTAGAAGTAGTAAAAATGTTAGACATTGAGTTAGTAGTATACTTTGCAAGAGCGAATAAAGGGCTGCTGTTGTTTTCCTCAGTGTTGTTTCCCTCAATCTTCTTATGTTTGTTATTAATGATTAATTAAATTATCATTATTACTACTATTGCAGATATCATACTGATTTCGTGATGAAATTCTCTTTTGACGAATTAGTGCAAACAGAATATTAAATGCAAGATATTACATTGTATACTGAGAATTCCACACTTCGTTAAACATGTCACTTGGAATAAAGCTATTATTAATGGTTACTATTATTAAATCTAAAAAAACATACAGATTCACAGAGTCAGCAAAATCCAGTCACTCCATCAAAAGCGTAATAGAAATTTATTATGACAGAAGATTTATTACTTGATACAGAGGTCATCACAATGTCAATAATAATTTTAGTCAAGACAGAACACAATGTTCGTGTTTAAAGGGAAAATCAGCCCTGATAAAATATGTCTCATATATAAACAATATCTATTTAATGTAGGTAACAACAGAAATAGTTTTCCTGATGAGATATATATTTGTGTGGTAAATAGACTACCAAAAGGCTAGATTTAATCTTTTATTTGGTTGAATGAACAGATTTTGTACACGTGTTTTGATATCGTGAATTATTACAGTCTCAGTAATTTTAGTGTATCAATCTTGCGTTTGTCTTGTTTACTTATTCTAGTAGTGAAGAGTGACTCATGTTGTTCAAATGAATTCCTCTCCTGTCTAAATCGTGTCCCACTGCAATTGTGCATTCATTGTTGTCATAATTTAAATGTTGATATGATTGATATGTGTCCTCACATCTCACCTTATTTTTAACTGTATTTCACCCTAAATGTATGTCAATGTGTCAGTGGAATATAAACACAAAAACCACTTGGTTATTTGTTCTCAAAGATATGAACTTCAATGAGCACTTATTACTATTTAGCTGTAACTGTGATCAGGCTTGGTCAAGAGGAGCCTCATCGTACTAAGATGTGAACCTGTGGGAAATTTATTAGCTTAGCACTTTACTACCTGGTCAAGCACAGAGTGAAGAGTAAACTGGACATATGACTGGCTGCAAATTGTTTAAAAACACCCAATAATATAATAATTTTATAGCATAGAGAGAAAAACCTTCAGCACGTATGAAAACCACACGTGCGTGCTTGTCGAAAATATTGCCGATTAATTCTTGAGAATGCATGTGAACCGACATCTAAAATCATTATTCTATGCATTTGCCTTTAAAAGAAATCAAAAGGAGGTGTAATGGAAAGGTATAACAGTCAAGCACTTGCTTACATAACAGTATATGATGTAATCACCGACAGTGTAACGACTACCCAATACATTCAAGAACACACCTTTCACTGAACTGAAATGTAGTCAGTGCTTTCTTCAGACAAAATGATTTATTGTCTTGAGTGCCACTTTTCACTGCAGCAAACAAAGGCTGCTATTAAATAATGAGCCATCTGTTTAGCCTGTGGGAAATTTCGGTCTTATTCGTTTTAGCAGCTATGATAATCAACTATGATTGACTTAACGAATGTATATTTTTCATTCCAAAATCATGAGGTGGAATGTTTACATACCAAAAACTACTATCATAAATGGTAAAACGTCAGGTATTTCAACAGCGATAATCTTATACATACTGCATAACTACTATAATTCAGTAATCCCATTAGAACAGTAACAACAAATCACTCAGACTAATCGATACTAAAATATGTATGATCACTTGAGAAATAATCTACAACCATTAGATGAAGATATTTATTGTTTTGAAACGATTAAAGTTGAATCATTTATAATTTATAGTTGCGTTTATAACTTTCTGGACAGAAAAACACCTTTTAACCTGTCAGGTTTGTTTACTTTCATGTCACTTTCCACCTCTTACCATATTGTTTTCACTTTCTTGTCCTTAAACTTCTGTGTCTACATCAATTAATCAAAAGCAAGAGCAAAAATAAAAACAACGGGAACTAATCGCTGTGTGACAAAATAAGGGAACATTGTAAAAATCTAGGAGTTCTACCACTTTATGTCGATATATACATCTTGACCACTACTGCTGCTTTTCTGGCCCATGTATGTAGAAAGAATTAATATTGAATAAAGAAAAAGTTGAATTTCATATCCTAATGGATTGGGTTTCAGTGAATGAATGGTCTACAAGCTTGCCTTATAACCGGAAGGTCCTGGATTCGAGCCTCGGTGATTGTGAACTACTGAAGAGCCTCAAACTAGGAGGAGGCAGCTACTCAGTACCTTTTGGCTTACAGTGGTTCTTTAACTGACATAAGTCCGTGATCAAACTTGTAACAAATGAAATCCTTAAAAGCTAACTCTTGAAAAATAATGAAAGCAAATAAACAAGGTTTTTATTCCTTTTTTTCTGAGTGGAACTTGCGGTTTTGAGCTTGAGCTTCGACGTTTCATTAGTGGTCGCAATTTTTCTTGCACTATGGGTTTGTTAGACTCAGGCCAAACCTGTGCTCTTTACACGTTTTACTACCAGTCAATAAGAGGCTTAGGGTTGCGCCTACTGGCAGTCGAACTTGGAACACGTACGTGATTACTGAAAAATTTAGAAAAACAGTAACACCACCAAAACCTAGTAAGATAGGCATCAGCATAGGTCTCCCTTTCATGATCCATCTGAAACATGTTTGTTTTATTTCATTTCTTGTTCATTGTTCTATGGATAGTTATTTCATTGATATAAGTCTGAAACTGCTCACGCACGCACACACAAACGTAGATACACATATTTAGACTTAAGATATTTCCATTGGATAAGATAGCAATAAAGTCAGTAGTTTTTTTTATTTGTTTCAAGTTGAGACAATCGATAATTATGCAGATTAGTGAGTTCTCAGTTGATCGCTCTTTTTGTTTTTCGTTCTATGAGTAGATATGCATATGTCGATATAACATATACGTTTATATTTGGAAATGAATAGGTGAAAAAAAATGAAGGGAATTAAGAAATACAAGTAATACATTGCTGATGATGGACACATTGTAAGACTTTTGTCCATAACTGAGTTATCTGCAAATTTTTTTTTAACAGACAAAATAATATTCTGCAAGTTCTTACAATATTCCCTACTCCTTTTCTTTCTTTCCTTTTATTCTCCTCTCTCGAACACGAAGAAAGAAATGATAAGAAAAATGATTGGGCTTAGTTAGTCGTGTGAGTGGAAAAAACTTCTTTTAGCCCCTCAGTTTTCTTCAAAAAAGAATGAGCATAAGGCGTAAGAATAAAACTTTTGCGACATATAGCGTGAAAAATTTCTTTTCTTCCTGTAATTTAGTTATACACATTACGTAATTACACTGAGACAAAAGTAATCTAATGATATGGCCTTGTCTAGTGGTAATATTTCATATTTATGAGCAGCTAATACTAATTCACCTCATATTACATAGGTTTTTCTGATACACTATTGACAGTTGGATGATGTCTCGAGCCCATTTATTGCTTACACTGACATAAGTGTGTTAACACGACTTATTAACTATACATATTTTTTAATTCTTGATTACTTTTGAACGTTTTCATAAATCCTTTATTGGTGATGTTTCCATCTAAGTATACTACTTTATAATATTTTTACCCTGTCTTATTATTCTCTTTGATTGCATGCGAGAGTACGCGTATCCATGACAGGGCATCTATGCAGGCTTATTTAACTACACGGGATACATCATTCTAGATATGGGTATACCCATAACATATTTTGATTGGACACTAGTCAGTCAGCAGTGTAATGTGACTAGTCCTGTCTTTTAGTGCAGACTGAATTCTGTTAGTCAAGTTCGCAATGTGGCTGCTATGCTAGTTGGCTTGCTATCATAGTGCGCTGTGAATTAACGGTATTAGATGGTTGCAGGAAGCCTTGAACCGTGTTAGTTGGCACTCACCAGTAAGGCGTATCTGCAACCTTGAAGAAACTCATTTTCCCTCTGAGATTTGAAATGGCACCATGAGTTCCTCCAAGATTATAGATACGCCTTACTGACGAGTGCCAATTAGCACTAGACCTAGGTGCAAGGCGTCCTGCTGACTGCCTTCAACAATCTAATACCAACATATTCTAATGATATAACTTATTTAGATCCACTGGTCAACCTAGATATTTGACCTCAGCATCATTACACGATATCTGTCTAAATAGAACAGGCGGAGAAATTTTGTCTTTGGATGGGTATGTAGGTTTAAAAGCCATCGTAAATTCAGCATTATTATGAATCCTATGTAGTGTTTTAGATATCCCTTCTTAACATAATAATACTAAGATGTCTTCAAATTCCTAATGCTTCATTTTGTGACTATTATTTACATTAGCAGAACTGTCTTTCACATGAATCTTTATAAACTTTTGAACAGATTCTTGCAAATAATTCTTCAGTTGTGTTTTGATTACATAAACACATAATGTTTAATGAAGTCAACAAACTGACCAGTGAGTCAGAAATCAGAAGAATAAAGCAGCCATGACTACTAAATAATTGTTAGGTGGAAAGAGAGTTTAGCTAGTGAAACTATGTTAACTAAATCAGTGCCTAAATTGTACAATAGAGACGATGCAACCTCAGTACCAGAAACAAGAATTACATTGATAAATTGGAGCTAAATAACTGCACTATAAAACGAGTACAAAGAGTCCTATAGATAGATTGACATAATTATGCACAGTGAATTATCCTCGAAACGTCGTCCGGCTAAATTTGTTGTATCACAGTGTGCTGTATCAAACAAATCTTTATCTGTATCTAATTATGCCAAACTAATATCCTAACGTCAATTATTAAATATCTTATGCAAACCACAAGGCTTAAATGAGCCAATAGTTAACAAAGTCTATACTAGTCAACGAATTTAATCTTAGATCACGGCCGAATATCACTATGCGTTATTGAGGGCTCTTATGGAATTAAGTAATCAGAGCTTGACCTGAAGCAGAATAGTGATAGAAATGAACAATGTCATATTGCACAGCGGTTTCAACAAGACCGTTTTCTCACAGCAAACTCATTATTCACGTATTCTTATTTAGATGGGGAATGATTTTACAGATGTAACAATGAAAAAGAAAACAATTTCAGACCAATTTACAAACACTTGTGGCAATTTTCGCGGTCAGACAAATGAATTCGATTATTCATCAGAAGTATTAATACAATAATAAATCAATAGTATCAGTGGCATTCATAATTCTTGTAATCACTTACTTTGATCTTCTTCCAGGCCTAAATTTAAAATTGCCCGACGTATTGCTTCAACACTATTCACTCCTAAGAGATCACTTGTTTTATTTGAATACTTTGGACTACTGGTGTTTCCTCCACCACTCGATCTCTTCTTTGGGGAATGATGTGAGTAATCTTTACTTGATGATAATGCAAGTGACAACAGTGAACCAGTGATATCATTAACGGAAGAGGTATGCTGTAGTTCTTGAATGAATGTTTGTTCTGCACTTTGTGTTCTTGATATAAGTGACTGAGAAACCTGAAAAGTAACAGAATGTATCTCATTTAGTGATGTCTAACCAATTGCAAAATAATAAATCCATGAAATCGACATGTAGGAGCCCATTTTGTTCAATTCAAACTGTTTTATGTAAAATAGACAAGAGAATTAATTAAGACCAGTAGAAAACGTATTATGCTCTGCTTCTTATTAGTTGCACACCCACTCCTAAAGATAAGCAAATCAAGAAGCATGTTGCATTATGTTGCTAATTTATCCTTCGTTGAGTGATCAACCGTTAACAAGGATATATCAATGTAGAGTGGCGAAAACGTAAATTACATTCCTTAATACAAAATTTCAACATCACATATCAGAGTATTTGAAAATGAGACTTTTTCAAATATGAACAATATCTCAACTAAGTAACAAAATACACTGACGCACAATCACCAAACTTAATAATTCATAAAAAAGGTTAATAATGATTCAAGGATTATTATTGTTCCTTTGGGTTCCTGATAAAACAATGGGCTTCAACTGCACGTCTCCACTTGCTTCTGTCTTCTCCTGTATTTACCCTTCACCTGCATCCATGTTAGTTCATACTCTTCCAACTCCTCTTCACACCATCTCCTCCATGTCACCCTTGCACTGACGTCTCACTCGCCGCTTGCTTCCCTTTCGGTCTGGTTCCACTCGAGCAATGGCCTGACGCGCACACGATGTCACCCAGCGGTCTCCTCAACGAGTGTTTAATCCATCTCCACTCTCTCCTGCATATTTGTTGGTTGGCGAATGGTTCTTGTTTTGTTTGTTCCCAGCCATAGTTTCCTGTTGGTGGTGATTCTTTCCAGCCCGGCTCAGACATCTGATCTTCAGTATAGAGTGAAGACAGTTGTTGGTTGATAAATGTCTGCAACAGGCTGTTGGAAATATTCTTTGTGACCCACCCGTCAAGTTTCTTATCCCTATAGAAGAACTGACTGACTTGATGTTTGTATTGAAAATCCGACCGAATTTTGTTGTTGATGCTGGCTGAGTGACGAAGATTCCCAGATTGGTTTCAGGTTGATGAATGAATTTGAGAAATTCTCTGTCCTAATACTGTCAAATTCAGGATTTTAAAATTTTCAGGGATCTAGTGCCCAGAAACTGGAAACTATAATTTACACGTCTAAACACATGTATCTGTGTTTAATTCTTCAGATACTTTAAGTATGAAGAGATTTGAATTTATAAAGCTTACGTCTTTTCATTTCAGACAATATAAAAGCTACCTTGTATAATATTTCACCTGCATTAATTAGTATTGATGTCACAAATGAGGAACATTTAGGCGTTTTCAGTTTGACAAATTCTTTAGACAGTTATATCTTATCCTGAGCAAATTTCCTTGAGAAATATATTACTCTGAAGAAATACATTTCATCACATAGCTTTGTACAGTTAAAGTTACTCGTAGGTAAGTGGTTTTGAAAATGTCGTAGATTGATTAGCAGTATTGGCTTTATTCGTTCAGAATTATTGGAGTTATAGTGAATGGATTTATTCGGTTAGAAGATGGTCGCTGGCAATTTCATATCCTTAACTAAGCTTGAATATGCAGTAATGTACAGAGATTATTCATTCTGTAATTACTGCTTTTCTACCACACTTTCTTACAAGTGATGTGGTTTTAAATCAGTTAGTTCACAAATGATACACAGAGAGAAAAAAAGTTAAGAAGAATGACTGAAATTACCAGAAGAAAAGCGGATGGATCACTTTCTTTTAACATTTCAATACAAAACTGAATAAGGCCAGTTGATTTAGTTAATAGTGAGGTAACTCGATTTATTTGATCCTTTAATGAATGAACTTTTTTTGCTCGCTCATCACGTAAACGTTCTGTTAATTCTTGCTTTTTTGTCTCAATTGCAGCAATCAAACTGTTCAACTGTTCCATAAGTTCTTTTTCTGAATCTGCCAGATTTCTCTACAAAAATTCAAAAGAGAAGGAAATTAAAAAAAGATGTTACTAGAATTGAACGAAAACAATGTAACGGATTCTTTATATTTCTAATGTATTTTGAGATTCGAATTCTGTCTTAAGATCTGATGTGTTGACCAGAGTTATCGGATAGTCCTAAATCCTAACTGAAATACCCCAAGTAAAAGGTTTCCTGCTATGTTACGTAACCAGTTACTCTCCTTTTCTTTGCAATGAAAATAGAATCTGGAAAATTACTAAGTATAATTCTACCAGGCAATAATCTTGTTTGACAGAAACAAGCAGTGAAAATTTTCCTTTCGTGTTTCCTCACGTATCACATAGGTACATAAATCAACCAATACCATGCGATTTAACTAGATAGACACTAAAAAGATTATAAGTATATAACCACAGAATATGGTAGTATTTTTTTATTACAGCTTGATTCCACACCGTATTTTTTGGTACAGGTATGGAATTTTCAGCATGTGATATCGGTAGCCCAAATTTTGTAGGCCAACCATAGATATCAGGTGTGCGTTGGCAGGGGATCGAACCCCTGCATGGTCGGCGAGAGTCCTAACCACTGTGCCACCGACGCACGAGGCGAAGTGTTTATTGACCAAGAGATGAAAAGATATGACGAACAAGAGATACCTCACAGTGAAATCTCCATTTGCATTTGTCCGTATTGTGTATCTTTCGTCTGCATTTTATGACTTCACTGTTGTTTCAAAAAGACTTTCCATGTCTCCTCTTCGCCGTTCAATCTATCTCACCAACATTTAGTATTTTGCACACCTCATACGCAATTTACTAATTACACACTCTTGTCAGAAGTACTGACGGAAGAAGTACTTTTGAAGTACTGTAGTTGTATCATACTTCCTGAATTGTTGATTGAAAGTAGAAAAACTCAAGTTTATTCTTCTGAACCTTTACTGTCTAAATTTATTTTGACTGTCTTTTGTGAAGCTTTTTAATTTACCAATCAATTAATTTAATAAATATTTTAACTGACAAAAATGTATACCGAAATACCAAAGTACTTCAAGTGTTTCACTGATAATAAGTTTACTGTTTTGCTTCAGTATGAACAGTTACTTTCCTCATGTTCTTACATAGCATAATAGACGGTTGGTAACTTAGATGTCATAGAACTCAAATTCAAAATTCCGCGATTTTGTTTTAGTAAATTTCACTACTCAAAATTAGAATGTCCTAATCATTTGAATACAAATCTTATTTACTACTTTATTCAGTCTTCTGATGTCCAATTACAGTACACGCGATTATTAAAAGCAAAGCAAAGTGTATCCTTGATATAAGAATAAAAATTGTGCACTGTGTTACAGTATAATTCCATTATGGGTAAATTTTGTTTTGATAAATTCTCACAGTTTTATACAGTACGAGCACGAGCTCGAAACGTCATCAGTAAACATTACTGTATAACACTGTGAGACTTTATCAAAAGTATCCTTTTTAGGAGAAAATTTAAATATTGTTCAGGTTTGATCTTATCTTGCTTTTATTTTGTTTGGTATTTAGACTAAAAATAAATCTTAAATAGTTTTATGACTTTGATTTTCTTTTTTAACGGATGAAAATAATTCATAGTGAAATAATGTGGCTGAAGTGAAATCCCATATATGAAAAAAGCAACTTGCTTTACTAATAAACCATCGTTATAAATTAGAAAAAAGTTAAAACTCCTTGTTTTTATCCGACTACGGAGAACTGTTAATGTTTGTAATACTGTAAGGAATGTGGTATCTCATAGTGAATGAAATTAACATCATTTCACTCCTAATTTAACCAAAATGAAGTCTGGTTTTTGTCCGTATTACTTTCTCATTACCGAAGGGTATGTTTGGATATAAATTATGCAAGCGCAAACATAGTTTTCCCGACGAGTGAAGAGTTCTTATAAAATCAAATAATAGTTAACAAGTGTGTTATCGTGAAAAGTTCCACGCGGTTCACCACATTTTTATAAGTCGTTGTATGCCAAAGTTATGGTTTTCACCGAAAGAATAAAAGGTAGGTATAAAATACACGAAGCATTTCATTTATGCAAACATAAAATGGAAGGCATATAAAGTGATATTTTAGGCAATTAAACAAAGTTTTCACTATTCATTATTTAAACGTTTTACTGTATCTCTTGAAAACAGAAAAAGGATGTTCAAAAAACGTATCTAGCAGATCAGATACTATGATCTAAACACTCTCTGTTTTTAAAGAAAAGTGCGGTGAACTTTCTAATTTATAAATGGCGGATTGAATTCCATGTACTATCAGTTAGCCCATGAATGTAGTTAGAACTCAGGTGGTTTGGACTGATTCGGTCCTCTGAGGTAGATCATACCGATTATAGCACTGACGAGCTTGAGTG
Source organism: Trichobilharzia regenti (assembly GCA_944472135.2). Classification (NCBI taxonomy): domain Eukaryota; kingdom Metazoa; phylum Platyhelminthes; class Trematoda; order Strigeidida; family Schistosomatidae; genus Trichobilharzia; species Trichobilharzia regenti. Next base: position 99,015,692 of record OX235262.1, on the reverse strand, counting down.
AAAAAGACTATCCGGTGTCTAAATGACTTCGATCTATCTAGGATGCACCAGTAATTGACGAGAATGAAGTTCAACTAATTATATCAGTCAATCGGTAGTATAAGTCGCATGTAAAGTGTTTGATTGAAAAAGGTTGATTAGTTCCAAGAATTCATGTTCCATATCAACCAGAGTCTCCTAGCAAATGAAAGTACGGAAGATTCGACTATTATTATACTGTATCCACAATAAATGAACTTTTAGTAAAGTGAAATAAATTATGGGGAAATGCTAAGCGTTCAAATCCAGACTGCTATTAAATACGATTAAAAGGGATATCCAACTACTCATATTAATTAGTATTGCATTACAGTCATGATATGTAGTAATCACAGGAAACAGTAACAAGTATGTCAATCATTGAAGATATCCTGCACTTAGTTTGACATTGTATAATTTATTAACATTTTTAATTATTACATGCATTTCCGTTTAAATCACTCAGTATAGAGGAGGCCTGATCAACCATTTGTTGATGCAGTTAGACAGATTGAGCGTTTTAATGGAAAACTGAGTAGACTTACTATGAAATTATGCAGACGTATATTGACAGTACTAGTTATGCGAAATGGTTTTATGGAAACTTATGAAATATAAATATATATTTGTTTCCCTGACTATTAAACAATAATTATCTTGAGGAAATCTTGAACTTTCGTGTCCAAAAGTCTTGGTTACACTGCTCTAATTAAAATTTAATGAAGAGGATGACCTTATTCCTCTTTAGACGTTGAAGGAAAGATTTCGCTTTGAAGCAGGATATAAACTGAATAAAATCGATAAGTTAAGCTTAATGTATCACCCACTAAACGCACTCAAATTAGCCTGTGTTTGCCTGAGGTTAAAATGGCAAAATTATGGTTAAATTAGGAAATGTAGAGAAAAAATAAGTATGAGAACGTTAAAGTATTACTCTGATTATGTTTGATTATGCAGTTATTTGAGATAATATGAAACAAAACAGCTGCATTTTGTATGATTACATAAACGTTAACCGCATCTTAACTGATACGAATCCAGTTTTTATGGTCAGAAAGTTTGGGTTAGTTGAATCTTCGTATGTGATGAAAAACTTTAGAAATCACTGGATATATCAGACTTTTTATGTAGGAGTTAGGATGACTTTTATGTATCATCCATCATCACATAATTTTAATAAACCATTGTCGAAAACAGTGTATCACACTGACAAGCGGAAATTAAAAGTGACTGTCGCAATCAATTACAGTAGTTCTAAGCGTCTATCACTTTTAAACAAGTTAACTTCGCTATATTGGTTTACCGAGAATTAAAAGATATTTTCTTCATTTGTTGTGAAAAGTGCCTCTCATTATTTTGTTCGCACAACTAAACACGCTAATTATAATATACGTTGCATTCCGATTAAGACATGTGTATCCGAAGATATGTTTGGCAAAATTAGTGAACTGCTCAACTCTATAATGACACGGTTCCTGTACCACGAGTTTCACCCTGGAATTCGATGCTGTGTAATTTTCACCAATTAGAATTTCTAAAATACTATTTTATAAAACCACATGTATGTGCGTCGGTGGTTCATTGGTAGGGAGCTCTCCAATCACACATATGGTCCGGTTTCAGTTACTGTCAGGCACACTTCAAAACACTGCCTAGCTGATAGTAAGCCTGGTTGGGAAAAAAGGCTGAGGCTACTAACGCCAACTCATACAAAAAACACCACTATTGAAACTTCAAAGCCCTGTCTTCCACTCGAAACGTAACGAGTATATATATATATATATATATATATATATATAACAGTGATTCTTCTCCACATTTTCCTCATATGAATTCTGTATGTTATCTCGGTTAATCGTAAGAAATGTAACAGATTGTATGAAGAATAATTCTTTGCACATAGGTGACAATATTTGTAATGATCAATTTATCACCAGTATACAATAGCTTTGTAGACTGATTGTTTACTAAATTAATCAGCCATTGATTTACGGTTAGCAACGTTATTGAAAAATTTTGATATGGAGATAACTTGTAATGTGAGGCAGTCAGTTGGAGTTTCTGACTCTAGATTCTATACTTATTGGTTCTCGTCAGCTGATGCTGCTACAGGAACTCAGAATATCTAGTAACAATTCAAAATACAATGCATATATCTCAGTGTGATTATATTATATTGCAAACTAAGCTGACTCAAATCATTCAGCACCACTAGTAGCTAGACGTTGGTTTTACTAAAGCAATCAACAGAGGGAGGTGATTTATTTCACAGATTTTAGCTTCACAGTGAGAATTCATTTACAGTAAATATAAACTGAATAAGCTAATCTAGCCTTATTCGTTAATCATTACTGATTATCTTGTTTATTGATACTATCATTATAGTTTCCTAAAGTGCGAATATTGCATACTGTTGTACAGTATTTTGAAAAATGTAAAAGTTACTGGTTTACCGAAACATATTTTCATGTTTGACAGATTTTATCCTGATTCCTTATGTAAACAAACATCATCTAATCCGCTTTCCATATCTTGGTTTTAACTTGCTTCTATGCGGAATTTAATAGTTCATAAGTGAACATGTAGGTATAAAGTAAATTTGGTTGCACCAAGACGTCTGAAACAAATGCACAAGACCTTCCTAACCATGCATTTTGTTTTGTGTAACTGATAAAATTAAGTCCTGAATATATAGATCTGCATCATTCTACGGAAGAATCTGAATAATAATCAAAGCTGGCAGCTTCATTCTGAGAAATGATAAGTTACCCTGTGATAGTTGGCGGCATAGACCCATTGCATAGTCACTCGACCATGAGTGAACTGATGTATCAGCACGTTTGTTCTTGTCTTTTTGAATAGCCTAGTGACATTTTATATGGCATCCCTCTTCTCTAATAATACGAATTCACAGTATTTTCAAGAGTACATAAAGTCAGTAGTCTATTTGATGACCTTTTATCTCATCACATTAAATGAATTTACCCCTTCAGGATGAATCTACTCAGCTGATAGTCCATCCACGTTACATCATAGTTCTGTTAGTTGAGTGTTTATTATTCCAATCACTTGTTAACAGTAAACTGTTAATTCCCGAAAAAAGCGTGATTACATATAAAGTTAAGTATTCTGCATTTTTATATCTTTTATTACTTCTTTATTACAGTTCACTTTACCGTTTAAATCAGTTATTCAAAGTAGAAAATATTTCTCATTGATAGTTTTTCACTCATAAATCTGTTATTTATTTATCTAATTCAATCCTTTTGTCCAATAAATAAAGAATATTGCTGCTATCTAGTCACATTAATATTTCATCATACAATCAATTCTCATTTATAGAGTGAACTGTGTTGATAGATGAAATAAGTGACAGATATGTTTTTTGCTCCTCCATTTCATGCGTTATCAACAACATGCGTTTTATGCTGTTTTTATAACCAGCTAATATATACATATATACGTTTTATTCGATAAATCAGTTTAGACAGAATTAATATCTAATATAAAAATTGAGGATATAAACCTTAAAGTTTTCTAATAAAAATTACTTCGTCACTAATCAGACATGGTGTATCAAATGATCAAATCTAAGTTAGTATGTACATGCTTTATTCTTGTCAAGATTTGTTTTATCATTAAAGTCTGTTTGTATTCTAAGTGCTTATTCAATTAAAAAATGAAATAAAACTATAAGTTTTTTTGTATAATTCATAGCCAAGCATACCATATTAATCGCGAATTATTCAAACACCATAACTAGTGGTTTATTCTAATCATCTCGGTGTCAAGTGGTATTCGGTGACACTTTTGTACTCATTGAAAATCCACGTCAAATCCCAGAAAGCATTAGGAAGTTTCCTAACTTATTCTTACTTAATATCTCATGATTTAACAACAGAAGAACAGGTGTTTGACACGAACTCTAATCAAGGTTACACTGAATAGCCCCACAAAGATTGGGCATCGAATTAAATGTAGACATATAAGTAAAAAATAATTTCTCTTATGAATCAGTGAAATTCGAATAAATAACTGCAAAGTTTTGTTCAGCAGACTGGTTGATACTACTTCAAGAATATAGCAACAATTAAAATATCACAGTTATTTGTAAAATAAACATTGAATGCATATACTTTAATGGATACTTTATCACTGACTGAAAAATATCAACCTGATGAGGGAATTTTACAGATTGTGCAATATTACCAATGTTATTATTTTAATGGAAACAAAACACGTTGATCAGCGAAGAGACTCTTTTCGGCGAATTCATTTTCTTAGCTGTACAATCGCAAATATATATGTGTTATTTTTTATGTATGTGCACATTAAGTTTGTCAAACAAAATTAAAATTAGTTATGGTTATTTTAACTAAACAGGTGAAGATTGGTAATACAAGTTAAGAAAACTAGGTGTTAATGAAATTAGGGCAGTAACAAAGATGATGAATCGTCACAAACAGTTGTTAAAAGAAGTTATGTAATAATATGGATAGTTTGGCGAGTGAGTTTTACTCAGGATGCACATAGAAACAAAGTAGATAATGCGGAATTACGTAAGAGTTCTGAATGAATACAAGAATTCCAAGCAATTAAGAACAGTTAAAGAAACAAAATTAAGTCATCAAAAATCAATAGAGTTGTTACCATGACAGTAGAAGTGGTTGAGTAATTCTCTTTTGTATGCATCAACGACACAAACAAGACGAAACTGTATTGCATTTGATAGGTTATTCTTGACTCTGTAGATTACTTTGAAGGAGGCGTTTGTTGAAATGGAATGATCAGTGTTAACAGGGTGTTCAATTATCGCACTCCTTATTGCACCACTATTGCCTTTTCGCAACCATGCTAGATAGTGTTCTTGAATCCTGTTGGACAGGATGGGCGTCGAACGACCGATGTATCTGGTTCAACAGCAGCAGGTGAACTGATATATGCGCATAGAAGTGGTCAGATGCGGGATCTTGTCCTTGAGACTTCTGCAGATCAGCTGGCGACTGGAGAACACCATTCTTAGCGTTGCTGCAAAGAATGTTCTTCTCAGAGATGATGTTATCCTTCTCTTCGGAATATCTCTTGCTAAATCTCCACTGAAATCCAAATTCATGTAGAGTTTCTTTTTGAGCGCAATTAAAGTTTCGTTTCTCCGAATTACTGTTTTGATATTTTTGTCGATGAATCTTATTGGGTATCCATTTTGGATGAAGATTTCTCTTAGAATATCTAATTCTGTTTCCAGAACGTCGGGAATACAGATGTGTGGGATGCGGGTGGCAGGTGACATAATTAAATTCCTCTTTTATTGAATGGGTACCCAGCTATGGAAGCTTGTTATTTGATCATTCCACGTAGGTTTTCTATGGATCGATCTTCTTAGACTCCCATCAGTTCTTCTTGTTAGTTCCACATCGAGAAACGGAATATTTGACTCGTTTTCCATTTCAAGAGTGAATTTTATTTCTGGACGGCAATTGTTAAATGTCTTCAGCAGCAGACTGGGGTCGTTGTTGTTGTCACACATAATGAAAATGTCGTCCACGTATCTTTTATACAGTCGTAAATTGTCAGTGCTCGGCTTTAGTGGACCTCTCTCGAGGCTTGCCACGAAGCAACCTGATATTTGTGGACCCAACGGAGATCCCATTGCGAAACCATCTTTTTGTCTGTAGATGGTGTCGCTGAATGTAAACTGGACGTTCAGAGCGCATCTCAATAGTAATTCCTTCAAATATGTTGTTGGTATTCCAATATTGAGGTTGTTGTCACCCATATATCTGCATATGAAGCAGACCGTTTCTGTGAGTAGGACATTGGTGAAAAGCGACTCAATGTCGAAGGACAGCATAATTTTATTAGATACATTCATGTCTTGTATGCAGTGAACGAACTGAAAGGTGTCACGGAGCGAGTGCGTGCATAATTGCTTCATTACTGGTTCCAGAATATCTGCTAGCCATTTTGTATTAGAATGATAGGGGGAACCTGACATATCCAGAACTGGACGAAGTGGGAGACCTACCTTATTTACCTTTGGTAGACCATAAAGTCTTGGTATTATTGAACTTGTTGGCCGGTTCTGGTCATAGATATCCCCTTTGATTAGTTGACTGGCCTTCATTCTCTTCAAGACGTCTGTGACTTATTAGCGACTTCAGTGACTACTGCTGTTATACAAAATACTAAAAAATAACTAGCAGATAAATTATGTGTTTTGAATTCCTTTTCAACAGACATCTTAACGAGTGACCCTTGTAAACTGATCTCTTTTGACGAATTACTTGCTAGATCATACTGAGTTAAAGTTTCCTACGTAAGTGGTGTCACAAAATGCCTCAGACTATGTGTAAGTGATATTTTGTTGGCTCTACATATATGTCTATCAGCATATCTGTTAGTCAAGTAAGTTAGATTTTGCAGGTTACAACTGATACAGCTTAACACTTCTACATTTTAATGGAAGACGTCTTTCTTCATGCCTTTTATGTTCGTTTAGTTTAATTATCTAATAACAGCCAAATAATAGTCAAGATAGAACATTTCTAGAGCAAAAGTAGTTCATCTGTCTCTTATTTTATGGCTTTCCTTAAGCTTCCAATAGTCTAGAAACGGTATAAGTTATATATTTACACTTACAATAACATACCTTAACATCAACTCAGAAAGTATAATAGAAGAACAAGAGATGTGAATACAAGATAGTTAATTATCTAACAGCCAGAACTGAATAACTACTTTGTATTCATATCAGTTTTTAATGATATTAAACCTGATAATGAGGATTAAAAATAACTCACTTTTACAGTTTCCGATTTAGATCTCAGACGTTGTATGTGTTCTGTAGCCGATCGAGCCCTTTCGGAAAGAGCCTGAAGCGATTGCGATAGTTCAGTCTAAAAACATTTAAAAAAAACAACATTGAAAGATCATTAATACTATGCTTTTTAGAAAATCGAAATATCAACTGCTTTTATGCTGATCCGGTGGGAACTGTATTAAAACTTCTAAGCATAATTTAAGATTTTAGAGTATGTTGTGACATAAAAGCACAATGACACTCTGTAGAGATAAACTTATTTAGAATAATGCTGTATTAAAATCAGTAATAGTTTAACATGGTCACATTCTGATTGTTTCTAATTATACGGCTATACTGCTGTTTGACATCCGAACAGGTATTAGAATTAAAACCATGGGAATTTTGGGTTTTCTTTTGAGTTAATTAATTCACACAGCCTATCAACGCAGTCTTGTTGACACTATTGCTGGATAAGGTGTGGAAGAAAGGATACTTATTCAAACTACCAAAGAAAAGAGACTTAAGCCAATGCAAAAACTGGCGTGGAATTATGCTCCTGTCCGTCCCAAGCAAAATACTAAGCCGCATCATCCTGGACGGAAACAAACACGCCAACATGGATGAAAAACTTCGACCGAAACAGGCCGGATTCAGGAGAAACAAATCATGTAACGATCAAATCGCCACTCTACGGATCATCATTGAACAAAGCTTGGAACGGCAGTCACCTCTCCACCTCACTCAACTTCATCAACTTGGGAAAGGCCTTCGACAGCGTTGATCGAGAGGTCGTTTGCAACTACTTCGCTACTACTGTGAGGCGCCATCGACAATTATACATCTCATCCAACAGTTATACGACAATGCTGAATCCCAAGTAATCCACAACGGGAAACTTAAAGAAGCGGGCGATGGGGAAACAGGCATAAAATGGACTCACACAAAAAACCACTTGGAGGATCTGGACTTCGCCGATGCGATATATGTGTCTGATTTCTCACAAACTAGAAGATATGCAAGTGAAAAGCAACAAGTTGGAAGAAGAAGCATCTAGAGAAGATAGGACTTCAGGTGAACATAGATCAAACAGAGGTAGGTGATGAAGATTCCTGTCCAACAGCAACAGCAGCAACAACAACAACAGACAACAATCAGGCAGCATAAATAGAAGGAACCTGAAAGAAACAACCTCCTTTACCTACCCACCAGGGAAGCATCGTTTCAACTACAGACCGATGGAACTGACGAGGATATCAAAGCCAGAATCGGGAAAGCAAGACAGGCTTTCATTACCCTTAAGTCAGTGTGGCGGTCAACACCACTCAGGATAAAAAAAAGATCTTTATATTCAACTCTAGTGTGAAGTCAGTGCTACTATACGGATCAGAGACCTGCACTGCGCGTCATAAAGAGCATCTCAAACAAACTTCAGACCTTCATCAACAGTTGTCTTCGCTCAATATTCAAGATCAGATGGCTGGCCAGAAAAGATCAGCAATAGGGATCTCTTGGAGCGAATTAACCCAGCAGGAACCGATTGTGAAACAAATAGGCAGGAAGAAATGGAGATGGATTGGCTGGCCATACTCTGAGAAAACCATCAAGTGAGTGACATCACTAGACAAGCCATTGCTCGATTGGAACCCGAAAGGGAAGCGGCGATTTGGTCGTCAGTGCAAGGGTGATTCGGAGGAGGTCATGTGAAGAGGAGATGAAAGCATGTGGGCAGACTTGGAGCGGGGTGAAAAAGTTGGCAGAAAACAGAGGGCAATGGAGACGCGCAGCTGAAGCCGTATGTTCCTCTAGAAATTAAAGGATATAATAATATATAATAATAATAACCAACGCAGTGCTGCATAAATGCTAATAAGAAGTTTAGATTGGAAAATAATTCTTATTTGAAACTACGTTCATGTCTGTAATGCAAACCAATCACTTTGATATCTAGTTGGAGCTATGTTGCCGTTTTAAACATATTCACCATTCAGACACGCAGACAGAAATTCATCCAGATCAATGCTATGAAAAATTCGCTAGTTATTTATCAAATTTTGTTGTTGTTCTTAACATCTTAAGACTTTCAGAACATGTGAATTCGACAAATTAACCTTTCATGGTAAGCACTTGTATTCACTGTCCATCTAATAATAAAATATATGTCCCGGATTTTCGTAGTGATCTGAGTTAAAGAGACATAGAGTAAGACTTTTTAAGATTGTGACCTCTAGTAAATCACAGTAGGAATTGTTTTTATTCATGACATTTGATGCTAACGTTGACATTGATTTATCGTGTAATGGTAAGCAGTAACAGTCCCCTTATTTTCAGAGAATTTAAATACCTACATGATGTCAAAGCTGTAAGTTTTATACCTTGTAAGTTTTATTGTTCTCATCTTCATGTTGGATAAACGTTACCTGTCAATAAAATGGAAAGTCGTTTCACCTACTGTTTGCCTTTTACTTACTGTTAAACTTAGCGAAGTATTTTTGCCGTTGAAAAATCTACTCAAAATCTGGCAACAGATATTATGCAGTCAACCATTCTACGCTAAGGTTATCCTTTTGCTTGTTTCACTCCACTGTCCTTAATTAACCTAAGTGCTCACGAATGGTTTGAAGTTGGAATTCAGTCAAGTAAGATGATTCATCAAAAACACTATTGTTATTCAAATAGCTATTACATCTGACCTTTCAATATGTTGTTTTTTTCATCATTATTATTTTATTTCCATTTATGACCTTAAAGAAAAATAATACCATTTTAGCATAAAAACAAGATATTTGTCCACCAGTCTAATCTATTCTTAATTGATTTGATCGTTTTGCCATAAGAGTTTCAGTTATTCTTTTGGCATTACTGTTGTCTCAATAATAGAAAAATTATAAACATAAAAGACTATCAGAAAAGCTCCTCAATCGTAGTAAATGTTCTTTGTGTACAACTGATATCTTTATCAGAGATCACGATAGTTAGATAAATAAAAAAATTTTTTATCTATACTTTGACATTCGTTCACCTGGAATGCTATCTTTCTAGGAATCGTTCTTTGAATATTAGAGTGCATTTTTTAAGAAAAGAACATAGGAAACAACCATTCAGTGTTGTTTAAACTTTACAATCAAACGTCAGTCTATTGAAAAACACTTTCTACTTATTACTAAATAATATAGATGAGAATCAACTTGGTATGTTTTCCCGGTCATTTCGCCCTTTCTCTTCCCTGTTTTTAAGTCACTTTTGATGTATCCATGGAGTATTTCCGAAAAATATGTTTAAATTCAAAGCATTGTTAACTAATACTTGGGATTATAGTAGAAGACAAATTCAGTACTCCAAGAGTTTTATTTACATTGCTCTTCAAAAATTAAGAAGTGACTATTTATTTTTCTCCGCAAACGTTCGAGTATCTGTTTGTATGTGGAAATTCAAACTTAATGCTCATTTTTTTCATACGGTCCACGTTTAATCATAGGATCTACAAAAAATATCATATAAGGATTAGTTATCCAACACGCAAAAGTTTACAGAACAATCATTTGACACCGTTTGCTAAGAAGAATTTGTGTTTTATTCCTTTTCAGTTGATTTTGGTCAGTTTGTTTGTCTGGCAAATAATAGGGGATTCAGAGACGTCTTTATTCTTTTTATTGAATAAATGATATAGAAAACAATGTTGTACCTCCTACACCGATGGTATTCTCACTCAAAATGAGTCCAGTAACATACACTTAGAAGCCTTGGAGTTATTTAGTAGTCTGCCGTGACTGAATAAAGACAATCTCTAGTTTCAAGCACACATCTACTCAGCAGGAGATTAGGGTGAACCAAATGAACAGTCTATAGAATCGTTGTATCAGTTCACTATTTAATTTGTGAAGGAGGAAGATAAATTTATTTCATATATACCTCAGAAAGTAAAAAGCATCGGTAAATTCTGACTTTACTAATGACTTTTCTAATTCTGACTTTTACTAATGAAAAATCATTATGAATAAAATCAATGAAAAGTGAACGTAAAGGAAGGATAAAAAAATTATCACCGGGTGATCAGCACTACTGCTTATCATACAGAGAGGATACAACCATCCTACGATCAAGTTCATTGAGAATGACACCGTGAGAGTTTTATAGAGCATAATTAATACCTTATAGAATGTGATTATTTTCAGAAGAATAATAGGAAGTGTTTACATGACAATGACGTCAATGTGCAACACGCAAGATGATAATTATTTTGATTTTTCAAATAAATTCTGGCTATGTTTAGATTTACATCTTTACATTTCAATGGAAACAAGTCTATTTTCATTATGTCTACGTTAAAAAACTTTTCTAGTTAATCAATAATAAATGGTACCATGAACAAATGACTGTGAATCGGAGGCAGTGAAATCGAAAATATTCATTCCAAACTCTTTCGAAAAAGAAGGTGAAAATATTCAAATTTACGGTTATTTTTGTGAAGAAAAATTTATGGCTTTCAAAGAAATTATACTACAAAGATTGAATTTATAATCACAGTTTTTTTCACTGGACAATATGTAATGTTGTACGTCTGGTTCTTTGCTTGATGCGAAATGAATTTTGTTAGTCAGGTTAGCAATGTGCTCGCCATTCTAGGTGGCTCACCATCATTCTACACTCTGAGTTGTTTCTATTAGATACTTGGAGGTTATCGGAAAGAAATCTTTCACCTAGGTCTACGTGTTTGTTGTCACTCGTCAGCAAGGTGTATCTGCTCTCTTGGAGGAACTTACGTCCTTCCTGAGATTCGAACCCATGTTAGTCAGTTTTGCAGTCAAAGACATTGCCAGTGACCTATTCAAGCTCTCGACTGACCTCGTAAATACCACGGGTCACAAAATAAATAATTTTGTTAAGTTTATTTTCTGAAAACATTATGATATGAGAAAGAAACTTCAATAAAAAAATAATTAGTGAGTTAAATAGCTTCATTGAACTTCTGTTACTAATCTTGGAATAAAGAGGTAGAAAATCTTCGGTAGTATCACTTTTGTTTAGTAAAGTTAATAACATCATGACTTTGGAAACTATCTATGATAGCTGAGTGTACGCTGTTTGCTCAAAGATGACTAGTAATGGAACCCGACAGTTGGATTTCTTTATCTCGAATTTGCAAGGGGGATATAACTCCATTCCTAGTGAGATTTCAACCCACGTCTTCCAAGTCTTGCAGCAGTAACCTGCTTTCCAATGATGTTTATGGGCATATTATTTTGTCATATAAAATTTTATAAAAACAGACAAACTGTAATAAGACTACATTTTGTATATGCACTAATTATGCGATGTGTCTAATACAGAACATGACAGAATAACTCAAATGAATAAAACAGGGGACTAATTGAAAACAGGATGGTAATAGGCAGTGCTTACAACTCCTCGATACTGATGCATGTTTAAACGAATTTGGAGCCGACTGGCCTAAACAAGTGGACTGTATTCTGGTATTCCAAAGTTTAGTTGAGAAAGATTTCATAGTTTTTTGACTTATCCTTGTAGTCTATGTGTGATGTTGAAGGGATAAATATTATATAATAAACGCTTCATATGTTTCCAGTCGACATTTACAGCAAACAAAATAGTTTAAAAATAAGACTTGAATAACAGCTGTGAATATTTTAGGCTTATTTTATTTGGCATAGCAAATTAGTGTTGGCTGGTAGATGTTTCGACTTGCGGGAAAATTAATAACGACTGGCGATTGCTTAAAATTTTGAAGTGTGAATTTGTTAGGAATCCAAATAGCTTATTCTTGATCGATCATTTTTATATTTAAGTGTTCAAGTGCCTAATTCGCATCAATTGGCGTAGATGAGGTTTAATTTTAATGGATAACTGTAGAAGAGAATTTCAGTTTCTAAAATATTACACAGTGAAGACTGATATACTCATTTTAAATTAAAGTCTGATACGAAGAAAAATACATATCCGTTCCTCCCAGATTAAAGACTCGATTTACTGTTCACTAAGATAGACGAACTAGTGGGCTGCTGGTAAATTAGTGTTTACTGATGTTTTCTTCTATGTATCTTAATTTATGGCATGGCATTTTTCCCTCAAATGTTTATAAAATAAGATCACTAGCTATGAATTTAAAGTCGAATAACATAAAAATATGTATATATAAGTTTAAATGAATCATGGTCTTGTCATTATTATTCCTCAAACTATTCGTTGAATAAATAGCAGGTGATATAAATAATCTAAATGTTGATGCATATGTGTATAAAAGTAATAAATAGTATTGTTTCTAGGTATATTCTGAAAAAGACTGTGACTGTTTTGTTTTTGTTAAAGCACTTGTTTTTTCCATTGAAATGGTTATGAACTAAATGGAAGACATGAAAAAGAAAATTGTGCTGCATGTGTGAATAGAAACTAAAGCATCTAGTGATTATTTTAAGTGTGCAAGTGCTGGGATGTATGATGGCCTGAACACCTATATACATATGTATATATATATAATCCATTTGACAGAATACATTCACGACACATATTACATTTATTTTGCTCATAGATTAATTGTGCTTTCAGACGATTTCTAGAAATTACTTAGTTCAGTGAATGAATCAGACTGTTTTGTGTAGTCCTGACTACTGCACTTCAGTACGTGTGTGTGGGCATGAGACGTATATTGTTGACAATAATGATGACACCATAAAAAATTTATTTCATGCATTTCCTCAGATTTACGTATATATTAACAGGTTCACTTAGAGAGTAGTCTTTTGAGCAGTTAAGAAATTCCCTTGAAATTTGAATGAATGATTCCTTCTAATACGGTTAGTATATACTTTTATATATATGTTCAGTCTTTCATGAGTTGTATAATTAGCACAGTTTTTCTTCAAATTTCACGCGGTAATAAAAGGCGCATCACATCACAGTTTCTCTAATTGTGGCCTAATCTCCTTTTATTCCTTCACACAGATTCCATCAATTGGGAAAAAACTAGCCTGTGACCTTTATTCAATAAACACAACTGAAATAAATGGAATTGCGCAAATTGTCTGATGACCCGTAAGAGAAACAGTGAATTAATTTATTTATTCAGCTGGTAATTTTATGAATGACATCCGTTGTCATAATAATAATGTTATCACTTTTCACTATCACATGTATTAGATGATGATTAGGGCGTTAAGACTGTCTCGGGCGAACAAATCAAAACACTGTGTCAGCTTTCGCTTATTTTTGCACTTATGTCAACAGGTGTGTTAATCACTTGAAGTGATCTTGTGTTCCTGAATGCATTTTGATCATTAGACATTTTCTTGAAGAGAATAAAAGTAAGGTGTGAAATAAGTGAAAACTCAAAAGCAGGACAATGAAATTTTACCACAAAAGTATTAACTTCAAACTGTTACTTGAATTTATCATTTTTAAGAAAAAATATTTAATGCTCACTTTTCGAAAGCAGGTATAACTAAAAAAGTATTGCATAAAATTAATGAGTAACCAACAGCTGAGTAACCTAGGCTCGCCAATCATGCACATGGTCCATAGTTCGATCCCCGGCCACCGACGCACTCCTGAACCTCGCTAAACCAGTAATGAGAATGGTAAAGAGGAAAGGTTGGACATGAGGCTAGCAACCCCATCCTGTAAAATAAACACTGCTACAGAAACTTCAAGCCACTATCTTGAAGCCTTATGTTCCACTGGGTAACGTGAAGGAAAAAAACAAAAAAACAGCTGCTGCAGTCTTTAAAGGTGATGTTTGAGTGAGTCTTTAGCCAATCATATTTTGTAGTTAAAGTATTTCTCATTTCCTCAACTTAACTCAGACAACACTGCGATAGGCCAGTTTTAACTGTTTTTGTAACTAAACCAGACGTGTATTGTTGTGTCTACAATTTTATCCAAGAGCAAAATTAGCATGTCAGATCATAATCACCACAAACGATTCTTAAAAAACTAAATTCAGCTTACTTTTCTTCACAATGCAGACCAATGTTGGTAATTAAATTCACTATGGGAAATTATCACCATGATATATCAAGAATATTCGTAACTGTGTTTTCCTAACTCGATGGATACGAACATTGTGAATTGTTAAGTAATTAGAGGCAACCAGAAGGAAACCAATGATTTTGGTTTTGTATTTAGTGGCATTCGTTAAGACTGCAGAAAGAACATCATTCGCTTTGGAAGTAGCAGGTACAATCGAAAAATCTATGCTCAAAGTCTCCTAACAACTTTTTTTAACCACCTAATATCAATCAAAGTAGACAACATGATGGTAAGTCTCCTGGATTAGTGACTAGAAGGTGAGCTGACTGCTAGAAACCAGTCACTAACATCAAAGACTAGACACGTGGCACTTGTTACTCACGAGTGACCAATTAATAAAAGCACTCCGGTATCATCACATTGACCGTAAAGTAAAAAGTTACGAGGATAATTGTAAATACACATCATCACGTTAACATTTTAAATATCTATTAGCATTCACATATTGTCAACCGGGAGAGATTACGCAAAATGAATGTTGCCGACGTCTCTTCAGCAAAATATACCATGAAAACAAAATCTCTTAGAATTTCAGCTTTTCTTCTGAGGTTCACATAAATTAATTAAACAAATTAAAGCAGAAATGAGGCTAAAATCGCTACGTCCCCAACTCGCAGGACATTGAATTTAATTTTCAATGCATTTGGGATGGAAAAAGGATAGACGCAGAAAACAGGAGCATACATTTAAAAACAAATGTTATGAAACTGTTACTGCTTCATACTGCAAAGAATAACGGCTTTTTTACCTGTGGGTTGTATAATTATTTGCAAAGCATTATCTTCATCCTTATAGGTAAAATGCACAGATATTCCACTCAGACTTATAAATGCAAATGGTACAAGAAACAGATAGTTCTCCAGTAAATTACTTCCTATTTTGTGGATTGTGAGACTACCTGATATAGTCTTAGGTTTGTTAGATATTATTCTGACAGACCTGTGGAAGTCATTCAGGTTACATTGCGAAACCAAACATCAACTTCTGAACTACTAATCCGGTTTTCTGGCACCAGATATCAGATCCTACTGTTAACCAGTTCATAATTTTACAATAATTATTACGCTGAACTACCAGGCGTCATGCGAATGACAGATACGTCACTATCCGGTTATCGTCACACTAAATGCCAAGCAAGATTTCCTGTCAATACTTATCATACTGGATTACGGTGACAAGAGAAGGCTGTTCATTGGTGGTATTATCTGAGATAGTTTTGAACTGAAAGATTACTATTCATGTATCTTTATGCAGCCGTAAAATGGGGACTTGTTCAGTGACTGGGTCTCGCAACTGACGTGTAGAACGCTGTACAATAAATTTCGAGGTCACTATTTATAAAACTGTTATGACCTAGATTGTCAACCCAATTTCCCCACCCACGCACCACATTAAATGTATTCCTCTAAAATGTTTAGATCAAGACTTGAGGATTTGTACACCTTAGACTTTTGGTTTCACTGTAGTAATAAACATCATGATTAACAGTTCAAAGGAAAAAGAAGATTCTAAGCCAAATACTGTTATTACTGTTTTCTAAAACTGGGAAATTCCGAATAAAAATTTCGATTGTCAGAAGGTAAGTAATTAGTGTAGCTCTAACGAAACTGTTGATGTTACCTATATATTTGCTACACAAAATCACCTCAATAAATAATATTATTTTACAGACTAAGAAATTATAAATACCACCTTATAAATCACATATTATTCTGTGTTTCTGTTACGAACCTCAATGCAAACTATAATTCGTTATCAGACTACTTAAACAGATATAACCAGCATAAAAATAATATAATTTTCTCTCTGAAAGTAAATATATTTCGAATTTTATAATGGTGCACTTCAATTTCGAAATTTTATGATATCCAGAGCTTTATTTAAAATAGTGCGTTGTTATTTTATTCGCAGAACAGGGTATCATTACGAAAGTCATTGGAGAAAGTGTCTGATAAGGTGAAATGAAGCGAAGTGAAAATGAAATGAGATAAATGAATTGATATATCGAAAATATATGGTGGTGCTATTGTTGTGATGGCTTAATATATCCATCTGTCGCAAATTAACAGAACTTGAAAATGAAAGGCGACCGGATCCTGTCCTAGCGACTGAATTTTCTGTGAGATCACCGTATTACCCGAGGGTACCGGGTCCGAATGCCGGTGAATAAGTACTACTAAACAGGCCCAAACTGCAACGAAACAACTGTCCAATAATCCCTGGTTTCCTCTTGATTCTCTAAATAATGTCAGGTCGCGACCAAGCCTGCAACTAATATTAGAATAATTAGAATTAATAAAATGACGGAATGATCTTATGAATTCCAACTTTTGTGAAATAACTCCTGATTATATTTGTATCTCCTCTTTTACTGTCAACAATATCATTCACATTTTATGTTTCTCATGGGTATTCTAAAAATAAAATTCCTTTTTATTTTAAATTAGAGAACATTTTTTATATAAAAAAGCCCAGCTAGCATTTAGATACTAATGCACAAGACTTGAAATGCTCTTTTTAGCCTCCCATCCTTTCGGTAAGTAATATTAATAAGTTATATGTTTATATGTTCATTAATTACAAATTTCACTTAAGCTGAAACGTTTTATCCAGTTTTCGAAGTTAAAGCACTATAAAATTCCTTGGAATAATTCTAGAGTGTTCAGGAGAGAATAACATAAATAGTATGAGTCTTCAAAATGATCGAAATCATTCAACATTCAACATATTCTAAATTATGAATTAATAAGCGTAATATTTATTAAAATTATTATTATATCCTTTAATTTCTAGAGGAACATACGGCTTCAGCTGCGCGTCTCCATTGCCCTCTGTTTTCTGCCAACTTTTTCACCCCGCTCCAAGTCTGCCCACATGCTTTCATCTCCTCTTCACATGACCTCCTCCGAATCACCCTTGCACTGACGACCAAATCGCCGCTTCCCTTTCGGGTTCCAATCGAGCAATGGCTTGTCTAGTGATGTCACTCACTTGATGGTTTTCTCAGAGTATGGCCAGCCAATCCATCTCCATTTCTTCCTGCCTATTTAATTCACCATCGGTTCCTGCTGGGTTAATTCGCTCCAAGAGATCCCTATTGCTGATCTTTTCTGGCCAGCCATCTGATCTTGAATATTGAGCGAAGACAACTGTTGATGAAGGTCTGAAGTTTGTTTGAGATGCTCTTTATGACGCGCTAGCCAAGTCTCTGACCCGTATAGTAAGTAGCACTGACTTCACATTGGAGTTGAAAATCTGGACCTTATTTTCATTTTGATGTTGAGTGCTGTTGACTTCCACACAGACTTAAAGGTAATGAAAGCCTGTCTTGCTTTCCCGATTCTGGCTTTGATATCCTCGTCAGTTCCATCGACCTGCAGTTGAAACGATGCTTCCCAGATGGGTAGGTGAAGGAGGTAGTTTCATTCAGCTTCCTCCCATTTATGCTGCCTGATTGTTGTCTGTTGTTGTTGTTGCTGCTGTTGCTGTTGGACAGGAATCTTCATCACCTACCTCTGTTTGATCTATGTTCACCTGAAGTCCTATCTTCTCTAGATGCTTCTTCTTCCAACTTGTTGCTTTTCACTTGCATATCTTCTAGTTTGTGAGAAATCAGACACATATATCGCATCGGCGAAGTCCAGATCCTCCAAGTGTTTTGTTTGAGTCCATTTTATGCCTGTTCCCTCGTTGGTTGCCGTTGTCTGTCGCATTATCCAATCTACTGCAATCAGGAAGATCATTGGTGACAGTAGGCAGCCTTGTCTCACTCCTGTCCTCACTTCGAAGGCTTCTTTAAGTTTCCCGTTGTGGATTACTTGGGATTCAGCATTGTCGTATAACTGTTGGATGAGATGTATAATTGTCGATGGCGCCTCACAGTAGTAGCGAAGTAGTTGCCAAATTACCTCTCGATCATGCTATTTACACTTGATAATTTCGATTTCACCATGAAATCAAAACAGCAGTAGTTCGATGAAGGTACAACGAATACACAAAACGAATCAGAAATAAAGTACCATCTGATGTAAACAGAAAACTCATTTAAATATTTCGGATAATTTTCTTGACCAGAATTTATTTCACCGTGCCTATATGCGTGAGAGTATTCCTGCTTATTACTCATTCATGAGGAAAAAAAATATTTCCATCATACTATTAAAAGTCATTTGTTTACTATTTCCTTTAATGTTCTCCTGATGAGGACAAACAACACACGCTAGAGAAAATTACTCTCAGAACAAGATGACGTATATATATATATATATATATATATATATATATATATATATAAGCATGAAAACCTAAATAGAGAACAGAAAAAGAAATGATTTCATCTTTAGTGGTTAACCAAAGCGAGGAGAACGACTTGTCAACAACAGATGACAGAATTTTCTTTTAAATAAGGAAGAAAGGAAGTAAACAAAAACACGGATGGAGTGTAGTCAATGTTTTCATTTATTTTTGTTCTACTGATTGGTGATGTAAAAACAAAACAAAAATGAACAAGAAGAATGAGGACAATCAGGAAAATGTAGGTAAATGTAAAACAGAAAAATTACACAATTCTTTTAGCCTTTTCCCTTGTTAATTAAGTTTTAGTGCATTATTCTGTGTAGGAAGTCTACCGAAGGTAGTGTTTTTTCCGTCTTTATTATCATCATCATCACCAAATAAGGATGGATGAATCAGGTAAACTGCTCAACACTGTCATGAGCACAGGTGGTTGACACTACATTCACTTTAATTTCTGAACCATGGGAATCGGCTTAACACTTTTGTTGTTGGTGACCAACAGTAGAAACCAAGTTATGCATTTCGTTTTTTTGTGGCTGACCAACTGTATTTAAACACATTCGCAGTGAGAGACAGTGTTCCCACTGGGAGTCCATTGCTAGTCACTACCAACCAAAATAACTTCACATATACCATTACACGCTACCGAAGAATTCTCACTAACTGACATGTCGCCAAAGACCAGGCACTTCGGTGCAGCAGACTGTCCTAAAAATAAGTATTTAGACTTTCACTAATAATGCAATCATCAGACAATTCTACGAGGGCCACTTTTTAATGGTACCCAGCAGCAACGATGTCTTCATATTCCTTATTTGAAATAACAATTACTCTATAGTTTTGATTTCATAAATTTAAACATTCTGTAATTCCTCTATCGATTTCTAAGTTATTTAACAATAGGTGTTTCAAACATTTCTTACCCTCAGTATGTCTAATATAAGTCTACAGGGAAACTGGGTAGGCAGAAAAATTATTTAATTATATTTTAATGTCATTTTACGCAAGAAAGAACAAAACTATTGAGTTCTTTTTATCCTGAGGTGATGAAATGTATTCACGAACAATATATATATATATATATATATATATATATATATATATATATATATATATATGCACACATAATTTCCTCGACTACATAGAATAGAATAAGACTGTAACATTATTTCGGTAAAACACTTTCATCTCACTTAGTAGAAATAATGATAAAACCCGACGAAGTTACTGGGAATGATTACAATGACCGAGTTTCCCTGTGTAGAGACTGGCCTAATAAATTCTTTATATGATGTTGTACGTAAATACAGACGTAAAAAATTTACCTTCCTCAAGAAATAATGGTTATTACTCAAGCATAAAGTTAAACGAAGACGAAGCGTTTCTAACTATTGTTATTATGCTATCAATGTTTATTCAGGGACAAAGACATATTTCGTTCATTCGTCTGTTAACAGACATAAGTCTACTGTTATCAAAACAATAAATACCTATTCTTACATATATATATATATATATATATATATATATATATATACATATATACATATATATGAGACAGTGGAGTAACTGTGCATTACGTCTGAGTAAGAACACTGTGATATCACTAATTGTAACCCATACAAACTTAAATAGTTTCAGTGATATTCTCTCTAGATTTGTAAATATTTTGTAATTACCAACTGTCAAATTATTATGTAATAGACTGGGTGGATGTCGTAGCAACAAAATGATATGCTGTTTTATGCTGTTTCTCTTTACGTGAACATACACGAGTTCTTCTATAGAAGAAAGGTGAATACTCTTTATTGTATTATTCATCATTCACCAAACAATGAGTCACTTGTTTTATGTGTGTTTGTGTACATTCTAAAAGATTCGAAATAAATTTACTGAATTTTTAAGAAGAAAAATAATGGGAAAAAATTCTTTTTAACAGAAGTCAAAACAAAATAAAAACACAGAAATAATAAAAATCCATTTTCATTTAAACTGTTAAATTTACAATAAGTAGATATTGTAGATTTATTTTCAAATGTGTACAGTGATACAATATATGTCTGTTTGTTTCATTAACACATTTTATAGGTTTTGCATAGAATTATTAGACAGTCAGTAAGTAATATGAGGTGTTTAAGTTGAAGAAATGATATAGAGAGATGGTTAAGATTAGAACAAATATACATACTGCAGAAGCTTTCAAAATAGACCCAGAGACAACAGCGGAGTTGATGACACCACTACTGGCGAAGGTGTGGAAAGAGGGCAAAGTCCCTGAAGATTGAAAGAAAGGACATTTATTCAAACTGCCAAAGAAAAGAGACTTAAGTCAATGCAAAAACTGGCATGGAATTATGCTCCTGTCCATCCCAAGCAAAATACTACGCCGCATCATCCTGGACAGAATCAAACACGCCAACATGGATGAAACACTTCGACCGGAACAGGCCAGATTCAGGAGAAACAAATCATGTATTGATCAAATCGCCACCCTACGGATCATCAATGAACAAAGCTTGGAGTGGCAGTCACCTCTCAACCTCACTCAACTTCACTGACTTTGGAAAGGCCTTCGACAGCGTCGATCAAGAGGTCGCTTGCAACTACTTCGCTACTACTGTGAGGCGCCATCGACAATTATACATCTCATCCAACAGTTATACGACAATGCTGAATCCCAAGTAATCCACAACGGGAAACTTAAAGAAGCCTTCGAAGTGAGGACAGGAGTGAGACAAGGCTGCCTACTGTCACCAATGATCTTCCTGATTGCAGTAGATTGGATAATGCGACAGACAACGGCAACCAACGAGGGAACAGGCATAAAATGGACTCAAACAAAACACTTGGAGGATCTGGACTTCGCCGATGCGATATATGTGTCTGATTTCTCACAAACTAGAAGATATGCAAGTGAAAAGCAACAAGTTGGAAGAAGAAGCATCTAGAGAAGATAGGACTTCAGGTGAACATAGATCAAACAGAGGTAGGTGATGAAGATTCCTGTCCAACAGCAACAGCAGCAACAACAACAACAGACAACAATCAGGCAGCATAAATGGGAGGAAGCTGAATGAAACTACCTCCTTCACCTACCCATCTGGGAAGCATCGTTTCAACTGCAGGTCGATGGAACTGACGAGGATATCAAAGCCAGAATCGGGAAAGCAAGACAGGCTTTCATTACCTTTAAGTCTGTGTGGAAGTCAACAGCACTCAACATCAAAATGAAAATAAGGTCCAGATTTTCAACTCCAATGTGAAGTCAGCACTACTTATCATACGGGTCAGAGACTTGGCTAGCGCGTCATAAAGAGCATCTCAAACAAACTTCAGACCTTCATCAACAGTTGTCTTCGCTCAATATTCAAGATCAGATGGCTGGCCAGAAAAGATCAGCAATAGGGATCTCTTGGAGCGAATTAACCCAGCAGGAACCGATTGTGAAATAAATAGGCAGGAAGAAGTGGAGATGGATTGGCTGGCCATACTCTGAGAAAACCATCAAGTGAGTGACATCACTAGACAAGCCATTGCTCGATTGGAACCCGAAAGGGAAGCGGCGATTTGGTCGTCAGTGTAAGGGTGATTCGGAGGAGGTCATGTGAAGAGGAGATGAAAGCATGTGGGCAGACTTGGAGCGGGGTGAAAACTGTGGCAGAAAACAGAGGGCAATGGAGATGCGCAGCTGAAGCCGTATGTTCCTCTAGAAATATAAAGGATAATTATAATAAGAGGATTGTGTAATTTCCAAGGTGCTTAACTCTAGATTTTGTAATCACTGGTTGTTAGAGGAAATTATGTTAGTGTTATGTGAATGTTGTCTCACAGTTAAATGGAACATTAAAAATACACGTAAGTCACGATACTTTCATGAGACATTAATATTTTAGTACAATATGCTTTTAGTTCAGTTAGCATGTGGATATATTTAAATTAAGAAGTGACTTGAAGTTAAATATTCACCGATGACATTGGCTGGTGGTCGTCGTCAAATCACGATTTGGTAGAAGCTAGAATTTATGGGTCATTAACTCGGTCCCCAGTGGTCGAGTGGTCTACAAGCTTGCCTTGTAACCGGAAGGTTATGGCTTCAAACCAAGGTAGGTGAGCACCACTGAAGGGTCGCAACCATTCAGAATCACACCGCACCCCAGGTTTAAGTGGTTCTTTAACTGATATCAGTCCGTGATCAAACTCCAAACAAATCAAATCCCCACAAATTAGCTTTTTTTTAAAGGAATTTATGTGATTAACATTAAGCGTAACACACTAATGTGTTGTATCATTCAACGTTGTGACTTTATGTAGAACAGGATTGATAGTGTATTCATAAATAAGAAACTCAAGAATACATTGAATGGTAAGATGAAACAGTATATTTACTCAAGAAAACCCATCTTCAAGAAAATACAACAATAAACAATGTATCAGTCATTATTAATGTTCATTGGGAATTCTGTTAATACATTACTTATAGAAAGTGTAAGTCATCTCGTTCCTTAGTTAACTCAGTGCTATATAGGTTAAACCATAAGCCTTACTTCCATATTAGTTTTTTATTAGATGTATCACACAGTGAAACAGTATTATTTACTGTTTCACACATATATTCATAAGCCTTACTAGTGACAACATCATAATGAATTGATCAACGTGTATAGATTAAACCTATTTATATAAGTTAATCCAAAGAAATGACTCATGATGTGTTTTAAGAAATACATCATGGCCAATTTAAGTAAATTGAGTGTGGCATCTTTATGAAGGTTCCTATGAATATGTCGATAACTGAATAAACTTGTATATATTTGAAGTTGCCTGGAGAAATAGACTGGTGCTAATATTCAAATACAAACACATTTGTAGACATTGAAGTGTTGCTTTGTAGGAATTTGATTGGTTGCAGGATTTGATCATGAGCTAACTTCAGTTAGAGAAGCATTGGAAAACCTGGGAGTACTGGACAGCTGTTTCTCCAGACTAGTCTGACACTCTTCAGCAGTACACACCCGCCGGGATTCGAACCCAGGACCTTCTGGGTGCAAGGTTAGCTCGTAGACCATTAAGGCAACGGGACCGATGAATACTATCTTCTGTCAATCCACGACGTAGCGTGATCACTAGCCAATGCCTTCGGCGAGTATTTGTCCTCACACCCGACCTGCTGCACCCTACTGCTCACGACTTCTCACTAGAACCCTAGGTAAATAATGGACAAAAATGGTTCGAAAGCCTTTTAAAAAGAAGCATTTATCAAAAAATGTGCTGATGCTGCTTTCTTTTGTATCAAATAAGTATTGAAATGTGTAATACTGTTTACTCAGTATTTAGGCAAAAGTAACTGTCTCTTTCGAAAGACTAAATGTAAGATTTGAATCCTGAAACCGAAATTTCAAAGTGAGCATTAAAAACTATCCTCATTTTATATTGTACTATGTTTGATGGTGTTTAAGTGTAAAACCAACGAAATGCAGGCTACAACACACATCAATACAATGCTAATGATTGCAATAAATTATAATCGGCGTGGTCCTTCTCCCCTCGTGTTCATTTAATTGAAGAATCTGATGGTGCACTACTTGTAGGAAAAATCTAAATAGTGAAACGTTTCTCGATGCTTTTGTGTAAAAGCAAAAGTTAGTTCCAAATGTATTTCGTTGAATTTGTTTACACATTTAATATTTCACTATGTTATGTAGGAAAACCCCAAAAGTTTAAATAGTCAACCTACTTGAATTGTGACCTAAAAGGCTCGGATTCTACTCCTGCTGGTGGCGTGTGTCTAGTACATCCTGATTTGTGCATCGGTGTTTCAGTGGAAGGATGTTCACCAAACACTCAGGTGGTCCGAGATTCAATTTTGGGCCGACACACTCCTAAGCATCTTTTAGCCAGTAGTCCACTATGGGAGGAAGTTGGAAATTAGATTAGCAATCCTACTCTGTAAGGCGACCCTACTACTGCTGGAAATTCACAGTTGAAGCTTGAAGCCCTAAGTACACTAGAAAAGCAGAGAAAAAAGGAAAAATCGGGTAAGAAATATGGTCCCATCAATATAAGGGAAAGGTTTCGGAATTATCTGTAACGTTTATAAGCCTGACAGACTAGAGGTTTGTAAAATTATAATGTGATGAAAGGTCTAGACAGATTTCATTTATTTATGATAAACATTATTGATGATGAATACTTCATTCCTAATATACCATTGATATACTTGTTCGAAGATTACTGTGTCTATTATCTTTTCAGTGGTACACTTAATAAACACATATCACCTTTGCGTCTGTAATTATTGGCAAGTCGCTTATGGATATTCTATGCTTCTCTCGGTATGAAGAGATATCATTGCAACTAATAATTGTATAGGGTGTCAGGAGGTAAAACTTGGAAGTTTTTGATTACAGAGTGATTCCAAACCGTAATTTTTGGCACAGGTATGAAATTTTCAGCATATGATATCGGTAGCCCAAATTTTGCAGGCCGACCATAGATATCAGGTGTGTGTCGGCAGAAGATCGAACCCCGGACCATTTGCATGGTCAGTGAGAGTCCTAAACACTGTGCACTGAATATGTCTAAAACTTAATTCAAGAAGAAATACTTACAGATAGGTACATAAATTAGTGACTTTATTTTTCTGTTTTTATCTTCAGTCATAATCGATTATATTTTCGGTTGTGTGTCAGTCTGTAGGCATCATAGGAAGTCTCACGAACAATTAAGAAAAAATTCGTCTTCACTTGCTAAAATGCTTGCCTTTGTCTGAGTTACTTAGGAAGGTTTTTATTTGGCTTAAGACACAGATTGTCTAGAATACTCGGAACCTTGAGGAAACAAAGTTGAAGCATGCAATCGATCAAACAACTTCCTATTGTCTATATATCGATGACACATTCGTAGTGCGCAACAACGAAAGTCTTGCCTCCTACATACTCAGACTATTGAACAATGCACATACAAATACTGTATTTATTGTGGAACATGAAAATGATGGAAAGTTCCATTTCCTTGACGTCGCTATGCAACGCCTAGAAGATGGTAGTCTCCAGAGAGTGCGTCGGTGGCACAGTGGTTAGGACTCTCGCCGATCATGCACATGGTCCGGGGTTCGAGCCCGTGGCGACGCACACCTGATATCTATGGTTGGCCTGCGAATTTTGGGCTACCGATATCACATGCTGAAAATTCCACACTTGTACCAAAAATACGGTATGGAATCAAGCTGTAATCAAAAATATTAAAAAAATCTACCGAAAGCCACATGGAATGGACAATACTTAAATTTTAATAGTTTTCGTCCAAATAGCTATAAACGAGCACTAGTCAAGACTCTGTACTATAGAGCGAGGAGAATATGCTCTGCAGAGAAACTAGAGGAAGAATTTACGAATCTCGAAAAGGTGCTGAAAAACAACGGCTATCCTCAAAGATTCATTAACAAATATAAAAGATGTGAAGGCTCAAATACCGAACAAATCACAGTTGAAAAAAGCCTGTATTATTCAACTAGATTTTAAAGGTGAAGACACTGCAGAAATGATCAACAGAGGACTGACAACGTCACCAGCCAGAGCCTATCCTGCAGCTAAGTTGGTTCCTGTCCATCGAACAACATGCTCTTTGGTGCAGTCAAAAGTCGATAGATACCCTTCTCATGTTAACTCCAACTGTGTATACAAATTTACGTGTATCTGCGGGAGCAGTTACATTTGGAGAACAAAACGAAGGGCACACCTCCGATTTTCTGAACATGTGCCGAAAAGCCTACGTCTCAACGGAACAAACTCTTATGGTAGCGCTATTACCAGACATCTCCTCGACACGGGTCATGAGGTGGAAATCGAGAAATCTTTCAAAATTATCAATAGACAAAAGAGCTCCCTTCTCCTCAAGTTTGCCGAAGCAATTTCTATCAAACGCTTAAAACCAGCTTTATGTGTTTAGGAAGAAGCAGTTATTAGTCTTTCCTTGCCTTGGTAACTGGATGTCTTTATTCTCTCATCTGATTACGTAACCTTTGCCTTTAACCTCACCCTCCTTTTATAATCTGTAATTTTGCTTGTCTCTTGTTTCTAAGATTTGAGTTCAACTCAGTACATTGTTACCTAACTTATTAGTCACTATGCATCTAACGCACATCTCATCTTTATTATGTAACTCCTTTACCATTATATGCATACATTTATTTTGACTTGAACTGCCTGTGTAAAAACTATATAAGCGCAATTTTCTAAGCACTGTTTACTAATTTTGGAACTTTCTGTCAACTGACAACATGCAAAATTTGCAAGTATGTTAAAACTTTTTTGTACTTAAACCTCATAATTTATTTGGACTGTAAGCAACAGCTGATGAGAAGCCAACGAAATAAGCAATGATGGTACCATATTATTCTGCACAAACCACTGTTGTTCTTGCTTTATTCAAATTCATCGAAGGGAATTAATGCATGAAGAAACCTAAGTTATGCATTTCACTTCAAGGTAGCGTCACGAAACAATTACGTTTTAGCTAGAAATAATATTTATACTGAAGAATCCTCATAAGTTAAAATGATGCTTATCGATTCATTCCAGAAAGATTAGCTGGAGACCATGAGAATAGATAATTAGAGTTAATGCTGTTTTCTTTCCTTTCTGTAAGAGAACATATTCAACAAAAAATTCATGTAGAATTTCAGTAGACTGATTAAATTAATCAGCGTCTGAGCATAGCCTTCAATTATTTTCTGTCATTCTACTGAATTTAGGAAAATTAACAAACTCTTCTTAGAAGTGTAAGACATTATCTCATGAAACAATTATCTCCCAAAGAAGATAGAAACTTAATAAAATTACTGAAATTAAAGAACTTTTTTCAATGAATCTGCATATATAATAGTTGACAAAAATGAAATTATGCTAGCCAACAGTGATTTTGTCGTGAGCGCTAACCAAATAGATTTTAAAACCAAAAGAACAAATATTAGTCATTTCCAGTTTTGTCAGCTATCTGTGACGTAGACAGATAAAAGTTTTTTTTGTTCTAATTGATTAACTGTTTTAAGAAACGAACACCCCAACTAAATTTCGTTGACAAATTTTGTGTATATATACAACGCAGCTTTTTTATTCCCTTACGTTCCTAGTGGCTTGAAGTTTCGTTAGCAGTGGTGTTTATTTGTACAGGTGGGGGTTGCCTTATGTCTTATGTTCGACATTCCCTCTTTACCGGTCTTATTATCGGGTTAGCGAGGTTAAGGAATGCATCAGCCGGGGATTGATCCCCAAACCACTTGCGTGGTTGGCAAGCGTTCTACAGCTAGGCCACCGACGCAGCTCTTAAGCAGTTTCAATTAAAAACCACTAAATGTTTTTGGTTGATTGGATTTATGAACACAGTATACATTCACAAAGGTCAGTAAACATTTAAAATGTTGCTTAGCTGCTATTCAAAAGCATTTCTTTAGATGTTTCAGTATTTCTTTCATTCAAATTAAATATACTCCTTGTTTATATAACCATAACAACAGAAACGATAATGAATTTGAAGTGAAATAACAAGGGCTATATCACCAACTATAAAGTGTACTTTAATTCTAATGATTGATAGACTAGCCTGACTGTTTTTGCTCCATAAGAATTTTAGATAAAATGGTGAATTAAAACTATTATATGGTTAATGTTGCTTTCCGACTGTAATTTTAAGAATAATAGGACTGCTAATGGTCAACTTTAAACATTCACACTGGGGAATTACTGACCGATTGAGTTTCAACACTGAACTTTCCACAGAAGTACAGCATGTTCAAGTTGCAAAATAAAAGATTTTCGATGGGTTAACTTATACCGATTTGATTTATTTCAAGTTTCATCACGGATAAACGTCATTTAGTGAACCATCGAAAACCAGGGAATACTTCATTGTTGTTTCATCCTTTCCCAGAGGCTCTTCCTCATTTGGGGACTTTCATGCTTTGAGACCAAGCTCACTAACTATTCAGCCACTTAGTCCGGAAGAGTTCAGGAAAGTAAATATAATTTGTAGTTAGTAAACTAGTCTAAATTTCACAGACTTCATAGCAAAATAACTGCTTTCCTAAAACTGTTACTAATAAACATTCAGATAAGATTGTAGCTTGGCAGATTTCTCTTCAATTTCTAGTGTTTTATACATAACAATGATGGGAGAATAAATACGGAAAACTCAGTGAATAAAAGAGCACAATATTAGTCACTTTATTAATAGATGCTTTTTTTAGTGCACTTCTAAATGGATTGAGTAAGTTTTTGTACCTTTGGACTTTGTCCTTATCTAACTTATAGAAAAAATGAATGAAGAGAATCCATTGCAACTTAGAATACTAGTCAGTGGATAATTGAAATTGATTCAATCTATCTAAATAGAGAACTCATTGATTTATTCTGCCCTATTTAATCTACCTCTGGGCATATTTGAACAAATTCGTGAAAGTACATAAGTGAGTGAATCTTTATAAAACAATGTAAGGTCAAGCTAGTTCTACTATAATTATTTTTATATTCTGCAAATCCTTATCGAGTGATTTTTAACCAATGAATTAGATAAACATCTATTATGAAACTTTATCATTCTAGAAGTTTCTAAAGTCTAAAACATGGTCACTAGTTCCTTGACTCAAGTTAGTGATTTTTGAGTTTCTTCTAGGTGGAACAGGGTAATTAACTTTTCTATACTTTGGTTTGTAAGTGTTAGCTATGTTTGTACGAGTTATTTATGGATTGATATCAGTTAGATAACCATTGAAAACCAGGGAGTACTGGACAGCTGTTTCATCCTAGTTTGAGAATCATCGTAAAAACATAACTAACCCTTACAAACCAAACTATAGAAAATTAATCTGATGCTCGCTAGTGACTTATTACAGGTTGGAATTTCCTGAGTTCTAGTGATAAGTCGTGACCAGTGAGGTTCAATTAGATGTCACGTGTGTAGATGGATGTCCCATCAACGACAACAGTATACGAGCTTGCCTTGCAACCGGAAGGTCCTGGGTTCGAATCCCAGTGGGTGGGTACTTCCGATGATCTCCAAACTAGGATGAAATAGCTGTCCAGTACTCCCTGGTTTTCAATGGTTCTCTAACTGATATCAACCCGTGATCAACTTGTAATGAACTTTTCCTATAATAATAATGAAAATGGTTTTCACGAATTGGTTTGTAGAGATTTCATTTGTTTCAAGTTAGACCAGGTTAAACTGATACCAGTCCGTGGAATAACCTGAAACAAATAGATTTCCTGCAAACTAATTATTGAAAATTATTCTGATGATCTCTATTGGATGGCTACAGGGTGAAGTTCTCTGAAATCCTAGTGAGAAGTCTTGACCAATGAGGTTCATCAAATCGGGAGTGAGGATGGAGTTCCCGCCGATGTCATTGGTTGGTGGTCACGCTAAAATCATGAATCGGTAGAAATGAGAACTCACGAGCCATTGTGTAGGGTACCAGTGGTTGAATGGTGTACACGCTTGCCTCGTAACCGGAAGATCCTGAGTTCAAAGCCAGGGGTTGCCTACTGCTGATGAGTTCCAAACTAGGACGAAGATGCTTTCTAGTACTTCCTGGTTTTCAATGGTTCTCTAAGTGATAACAATCCGTGGTCTAACCTGTAAGAGATTAGGTTTTTTTGTGGAAATTGTGTTCCAAAAAGACATTTGGAGACTTACCCCTATTCCTAATGTAACAATGAAACTAACTAGTTATGGATACAGTTTTATTGGCTAAACTTTAGCTTCGCCTACATCTAGATACAATAATGTATGGTTTAATTCAGAAACAAAAATTTGAAACAAAGATAAGTGCCAGTGATCTGTGAGTAAATGATCGGACAGTTTGTCAGTAGGCGTAGGAAAGCATAATTGTGTCTTTTTAACAGTTGGAATATTTCTATAAAAATTCATCATAATATGCTTCTAATATGCTGCATAGTTAGATAGATAACTGCTACAATTCTTCAACAGATGTTGGCTTTTGGCAAGAATCAACATTGAAATGAATCCAAATTCGTGCTAAATCCATAATCTGAATGGTTTACTGACACAGAAGATAAAGACTAGAACATTTAGAGTAATTTCTGCTCAAGTAATGCATCTTCCGTGAAAATGTTTTTTATTTACTGTTTAAATCAACCCACTACAAACAAATATTTCTACCGCATATGCTATCTAAGGTTTCATACATAAACTCTGCCTTCTGATGTGTGAACAGTAGAAAATAATCGACGCTTATGTAGTATTTTTCAGTCGAAAGCTTTTTAAAATAGAATCGTATTTGTATAAAACTGTCTAATGTATAGAATATATGCAGCGACCCGTGAAATATATATGTTTTATTGTCTAATTAAATGTGCTATTGTTCTGTTTTACTGATGCCAAGAGGTGTAACTTTCTACATGTGAGTACATTTTATAATATCACAGCAAATTTAAATATGTTTGTGTAAGTTTGTTCTGACTTCGACAAATTTCAAAAGCTTTTTATGGTTCAAAGATGCTTAAATCGCTACATGTACCTGTTGAGTTCCACGTGGCTAGTATATATGTATTTTGTTTGGATGTTTTTATTTCTAATTATGCATTAAGCCTGTATTACCCAAATGTATATATTTCTAACCTGTTTGTAATCGTCTGCTTATAGGAATGTTAATTACATTTTGAATAATTGTGCACTATATTTATTTCTTCACATTATACAATACTTCTTTTTCGCTCAATAAATCACGGAAGCAACAAAGCCGCTATGGCAACTGATGCATTTTATTATTCCGCTGGTCTTTTTGGCAATAATATCACATCAAAGAAAACGCCAGGTAAGAGGAATTTGAATTCCCGATAGATGTAAGGCAGAAAAAAAATCTACTGCACCTTCTGTCAAAAAGATGTATTCACCGATTGTACAGAATAAATGTGTTAGTAAATTATTGGCTGAAAAGACAAATGCCTACTGCTACTTTTCATTCCACTTTCCTAATACACATTTACTACTGTGAACTTTTTTGTTTTGTTTAGATGAAAATACTGATGTAAATTGCATGGATCATAATCGTAGTTACTGATAGAAATGGGTTCAATTTGAACAAATGTACAATTAGAGACGTCGCTTAAATCTTCAGATACTTATTCTCTGTGACAACAGAAGGAGATATTTTTAAATTAAAACTGATTTCTTCGGATACATTAACGAGAGTTTGCGTCTATCGAAGGCAACCAGTGCAAGTGTCTTGGAGATTTCTTGTTCAAACTAAATAATTTTTTGGCTTCTTTCCATTCAGTTAGACATTTTTGAGTGTATCGTGTAAATTACTTGATCAGAGACTCATTAAATTCTGTGTATCAAAAAGAACACATTTCTACAATAATAAAACACTCAATCTTTTAATCTCTACTCTCTCCAGGTCTAAAAAAAAGAAAAATTCCAACTGTAATTCTCATTCATTTTCAGACCTTAGTAAAACAACACATCCCACTGGGAAAACAAAAATGCCTTGATAATTAACCATTGTCTAGCTGAAACTATGTTCTAATTCATGCGATGACTGTGTCAATTAACAAAGAGAATTATTTGCAAATAATCGTTTACTTGCTAAGTGCATATGTAAACCTTAAATCTACCTGTCTACATAAAATGAAATGTTATCGTTGGACTGAGAACTATTCACAGATATTTGTTTTGCTTATACGTTCAGCAGTATTGCGAATTATATATATATATATATATATATATATATATATATATATATATATATATTACTAAAATACAGAAGGTAAATTAAAGACCACCCATTCACACAACACCTACACTATAAAAAACATGTCTACAGACATTCAACATCTGCAAACAGGGAATTCTTCAGACTAGACTCTACAGAACAAAGAATCAGTCAGTTAACAATGTCAGCATAATTTATTCATGACAATTTCATAAAATATTTCCTTCAGATAACAACTAAATCAACAAAAATGGTAGATATGAAAGGGTTAATAAATTCTGTTTCTTTTAACGAATACTCTCATCTTTCTTTAAAATAGAAAAGATGTATAGTTAAAGTTAAATAGAAACACATTAATATTTTCAAGGATGGTTAGCGTCAGTTTTTACAATGGAATCGACTATATGTGACATGTTTTATTTTTATTAGTTCTTACTAGC
Organism: Trichobilharzia regenti; assembly: GCA_944472135.2. Taxonomy (NCBI): domain Eukaryota; kingdom Metazoa; phylum Platyhelminthes; class Trematoda; order Strigeidida; family Schistosomatidae; genus Trichobilharzia; species Trichobilharzia regenti. Next base: position 98,982,364 of record OX235262.1, on the reverse strand, counting down.
AGGAGATCCTTGAAATTTATTAATATTATATTTGTATATAAGTTTTCATCAAACTGTTAGCTAATTTCGTTTGTGTTTGGTTTTCAAAGAGTGCAAAGTAAAATAGGTGAACTAAAAGTATTTATATTTTATTCCCTTGGTGTTCCGAAAGGAACATACAGCTTCAAACTTCAGCTTTGAAGTTTCAGTAGCAGTGGTTAAGTTTTTACGTGGTGTAGTTCCTAGCCATAATCCCCACCTTACCTTTCTATCAGCCTTACCACGGGCTTAGAGAGGGGGGTTGAACCCCGGACAATTTGAGTGATTGGTAGGCGTTCTACCAATTAATCACCGACGTCCAGCCAGGCACTACATGATAGCCTTTTCGTCATAGTTTGGGACTCCTCATGTGTACGTATTCCAGAACCCCATTGTGGATCAAATCCAAGACCTTCCGCTTGCAAGGTCCAACTTCTTGACCACTCAGCCTCTTGCGCCAACAGAAATAGTCAGTTGCAATATATTTTTTTAGAAAGTTTGACTAGATTCGTTTTACACCTTATCAGTATAATACACCTCATTCGGGAAAACGTTACTGTGAATCATAACAGAGCTTCTTGGAAAACAGATTTAAACATTCTCCAGTGTTCATCACGAAAGGGTTTACTGTCTAGTCGAAACTTAGTGTACTGAAATCTAAACTAGATGTAGGAACTAAATAAATGCAGTAATGTTTTAAAAAAAACGCCAATAAATGGAAGTACTGAGTTAAATAACTAATCATTCCAAATGATAATAAAATGTCTTATTAAGCCGAAAATGTCGCAATCGGGTTTGTTTAAATTAAAAGCCGAAACAAGTCATGGTCATACACTGTTGTTGCCGTATATTTTACATAACATACATGAACACCACCTTTCTCTACACCCTTATAGTTACAGGTGAAATGTGGCAGAATAATCGATTGGAAAATTCTAACATGTAAAATCTATTCCAAATAATTTTGTAATTATCATCTTTTTCCCCAAACCTTTATATCATCCTTCTAAAATCTGTAAATCCTTTTTTGACTCAACTTTTATTAAAGTGTTGGTTTGTAGGGATTTTGTTGGTTACAGGATTTCATCATGAGCTGACATTATTTAGAGAACCATTGGAAAACCTGGGAGTACTGGACGGCTGTTTCGTCCTAGTCTGGGACTCTGCAACATTAAGCACCCACCGGGGTTCTAACTCAGGAACTTCTGGTTACTTGGTTCCTAGTTTTAGCGCTTTTATTTCCTGTTATCGGATAATGAATTGTTGAGAAAAATGTGTCATTCCACTAGTATGATTTTCTACAGATGAACTCAGGCTTACACCATGCTGTGACTGCTTGATCTAAGAGTGAGTGCAGGATATATTTTTTCGTCTTGTTTGATTCTTACAGACGGACTTTTGTTTGCATTATGCTGGGAATATCCTTCTTGATTTTTCAGGTATTTTACAATAAATTCATGGATAATCCCCCTCCAGGTATACAAAATAACACATATATATTTGCCGTTGTACAGCTAAGAAAATGAATTCGGCGAAAAGAGACTCTTCATTGATCTACGTGTTTTGTTTTACAATTAAATTTGGTTAACCGATTTAATTATATATTACTTTGTAAGTGGAAAACCTCTTATATGTAAAGCTACCGGACAACGACATTGAGATAATGTTTTATTTTTGATAGAAGTTATTATTGTTCAATTGTATTACGCATTCTAATATGTTAAATGGTGTCTTGATATAATTCGAGTATGAATCTTGACTGTATCTAACTCGCGGAAGTTTCTCAAGCATTACTTACTTTCTTCAGTTCTTACCAAAATACTTAGGTTTCAGTCATTACACAGTTAGCAATACATAAGTATTAAACTCTCTGTCATCCTTCAACGAAGCCTGTAATTAAAGCTTTGGAAAACCTAAGACTTTGCTTTTCTCCTTATCAGTCATCACATTCAAGTGGGGCTAAATATCAGCTGAAACACAACTCAAACATCAAAACGCTTCATAAGAAGTCTTCAGTGGTCCTTGCTTTATATCAAATGAATTTCACCCTAATAAATAGCGATGTTAAGTGTTCATAATTGAGTTAAATAAGCATAAATGAAAGGATTTTTATACAATTGTATCTGAAATGTAAACATACATTTATTCATTTTATAGAAGAATAGTCGTATTCTCCTCAAATACTTACAACTAAGGAGTTTTCAAGTACTCTTTTAAAAACGGATAGAGAGTAAATAGTAAAGACATCAATAAATCAATATATATCATTGATTTTGATTGTTTCTTTTCTTGGAAGAAAAAACACCCAAACTGTATTTCTGCTGAAACATAATTAGAATGTGAAAAATATCTTATGCTTGTTATTTGTAAAAATAAAAACAACATAATTTCATTAAGTGAAATAATTAAAGGTTTACAAACATTCACACTAACATATATTCATGTAAGCTTTATTCCTTATTACTTCTGTTCTCCTTCTTAACATAATTTTCCTTGATGACGTGACTACACTATTTGGTTATCGTGATACTGGTTTAATTGTATTTCAATTTATTGATGTTTTGTGAACAAGAGTGAGATTAATTCAGTATGTAAACTGTTAAAATCTAATTCTGACCAGTAATTGAATACAGGAGAAAGTTATCTGCAGTTCTATTGAGAAGTCGTGACCAGTAGAGTCAATCGAGTTGGATGTGACAACACATATTCTCTGATGAGATTGGCTGGCTGCTGAACTATAAATAACACGCTGACAGAAAGAAGAATTTGATTCCCTGCAAACAAACACTTGAAAACGGTTAAAAATCGTACCGGTGTAATATTACGACAAACTTTAAATATTCCTAGTCATTAGAGATTTCAATGGATTGTGATAACATCCTAATAAATGAATCCTCTTTTAAAAAACTGTTTATCTCAATCAGATACTGACAGTTTTTTCACACTAGCTATATGAGATAATTCAAGTTTGATCATGGATTGAAACCAGTTAGAGAACCATTGGAGACTGGGGAGGACTGGACAGTTGTTGCGTCCTAGTTTCGGATGAAATCCCTGGGTTTCTAACCCAGGACCTCTTTGTTACAAGTCATCTAAGAGACCATTCAGTCACTGGGACCCCACACTTAATAACCCATGAACTTGCCTTATAACTAGAAGGTATTGGGTTTGAAACCAAGTGGGTGAGTACTGTAAGGAGTTTCAATTCCTGAGCAAACTTGAAACAAATTAAGTCTCTACAAACAAAATCTTGAAAATACATGACATGAATTATTTAAATTTTTAAAGCAATGCAAACCACTGCTTCATGATTGATGAATTTGATGTTGTTGATACTGTTGTGTTCTCAGGGCCTGGTAATTAGAATCCAAATCTTCTCACATCTTTTGGTGCTAATTTTACAATAAAAAGAACCTGAAAATTCCTCCATGTATGGCACAACTAGTTATCCTGAGATTTTTTTGTCTTTATGTTCACATTTTATATGATATGGTTCTTCATTTTCTGAGCCGATGATTTGTTTCTTGGTGACTGATGAATTTGATTAATCTCAAAATGTCTCTTAGCTGAAGACTGACTATAGTATCAAGGTTCTGAAAATATTTAGCATTTCTCCATTTTAAACCAGCCGTCAGTAGTTATCTGTATACATTTATAAGAATTATTACTTATCACAACTTCAGTTTATCCTTTTGATTTGAAGATTTTTGGCGGGAAAATCGTTCTCCATAGATGATGAAGATGATTTAGCCTTCATGTGTTATGAAGTGTATTAGTCTATACATTATGAAATGGAGAAACTGTATTAATTTATGTTGACACCTGTTCGTAAACATTTCAGTTGCTTTGTTCCATATAAAATTCCAAAACCCCATTTAACTGTGAATTTAGCGCTGAGAATTTTATCGTACAGAATTCTGAAGGCTACTGAATTCAACTCATAACTCCGGAAAACACAAAAAAAATAATTTACAAATCTTTCTCACCATTTTGTAAAATAGGTTTCTTCTTGAAAGATTTGGTGTTCACTTGAAAATGATACTTAGAAAATACCACTGAACCATTAGATAAGACCCTAGTGGCTTAATGGTCTATAAGCTCACCTTGTGACTGGAATGTCCTGGGTGGGTGAATGCTGTCGAAGAGTCCTAGACTAGAATGAAACAACTGTTCAGTACTCCCAGGTTTTTCAGTGACTCTCTAACCGATATCTATTCATAATGAAATCAATAAAACTCTTTGTTCCAATTATTAAGTGAGTATCAAATGAATATCAGATCAAAAAGGAAGTAAATGTCTGAATATTGCGGTTCGACAAAAGAATTCCTGAGCAGTAAATTATGTCAGCAATTCACACGGATATTTCGTGATGTGAATATCTTACCTAATGAAACAAACTACTTATAAAGAGTAGAAAATAAACTAGAAAAATACATCTCTTGTAAAATACGTACAAAATGGTTTGAGAAAGAATAAGAATAAATTTTTAAATCAAAGAAATGTGAAAAGACAAATGGACTTTAGTTGTTGGTGGCTCGAGAAAATAACTTATGTCTTTGTAGCTCTCGGTAAAAGTGAAACCCTCAATAAAATTTAATCAACAAGTTGTGTTTATATTTACATTTTTTTTATATTTTTGATTACAGCTTGATTCCACACTGTATTTTCGGTACAAGTATGGAATTTTCCGCATGGATATCGGTAGCCCAAATTTTGCAGGCCAACCATAGATATCAGGTGTGCGTCGGTGCGGGCTCGAACCCCAGACCATGTGCATGATCGGCGAGAGTCCTAACCACTGTGCCACTACACTGAATACTCCAAACGTTACTAACTGTGCACTGGAATCGGCACTTGAATGTTCATAGTTAAACCGTCCTGCTCAGAATGCACAATAATACCGAAAAAAACCTTCTGAGCAATAGACGCTATCCACAAATGGAACCTCTTATTATACTATTACTACTACTAAACCGTAAATCAATAATTTGCCCAGCATATAAACAGCTTTACTTTATGTTGCGAAAAAATGGTTTTTTTCTTAAATTAGTGAAGCAATAAAATTACTGTGTAATGAAATGTAAAATGAAAACTTTTTGAATCAACATTTCAGATGTCTAATTTCTTTTTGTAGAAAACACATTGTTATTCCATTCTTATAGTTACGTTTCCTGGTAATAACCACTTTCAATTTTAGTGCACTCTACTAAATTGCACAGTGCTCAAAACAATCGTTTAAAAAACTGCATAATGATTTACGAGAAGGTATCTTTGTTCATTTATGTCACTTAGATGCGTACTAGTCTTTTCTCATCTGTTTGCAAAATATCCTTCAAAACTCTTTTGATTCGGAAAAATCAATAAATGACCGACTGTTTTCTGTATCTAAATGATTAGTCGTTGCCCACTTATAAAAGTGCTTTCAAACAAGTATTACAGGTGTGAAGAGTGAACATTTATGATTCTTTTTGTGGATAAACGCAGCATCTTCAAGTTTCTTTAAAGAGGTATTAAAATCCAATTGTAATCCACCGACACAAAGATCAACACCTTAATCTGATTTTGTTTTACCTCACGAAGATACTTTGATTCAAAGTTACTTTTTTATTTTCTTTCGGATAAGTTGATTTCTTATAATGATATAGACATATTGTCTTGTGTGTATACTTGTATACGCATGTCAGATATAAAGTACATAGTGGGAGAAATTTGAGAGCAAACCTACAAGTTATGAATAAAAAAAATATTCATCTTTTTTGTGGCATCATAAATCAGTACTTTCTCGTCTGACAAAGGAACCATAAAATTAGAGACATTAGGTGGCATTTAAATGTTGATACAGAAGTGTTTGAAAGTTGTGGTAGCTCTACACACAGTTGTGATAATATGCTTGCAATTATATAGTCTGTTACAATTTTTGGTATACTTCATTGGAGACGTTGGAATAAAGAATTTGTTAGATGTTTTTACACACTGATTTATAAGTTTATGGATAAGGCAGTTTGTCGGTAACAGAGATTTTAATGATAAACAAGTCAAAACCATAAGTACATCGGTTAAGGGTCAGCTGTTAAACATATTTTAGGGATCCATTTGTGATAATGGAGAGTGTGTCACTGGTTTTCCATCAATAATGGTTTTAAGAGTGTCGTTAAATTACAGTTAAAACATAAATATTCAGTCCTCTTACCGAAGATTTTAGTGGTCTGACTTACCTATACAGTCAAGTACTGTCAAGGACAATCCGTACGACACTTAAATCCAGGAAATGATAATTCACAGACTTCTAAAACAACTTTAGCCTATCTACTTCCAAATCAGTCAGTGTGAAGCATTTATTAATGCTAACCTAATCGTCGGTGGCATAGCAGTTAGGACGCTCGCCGACCATGCACATGGTCCGGGGTTCGATTCCCGGCCGACGCACACCTTTACCCCAGACAAAAATAATGCTGGTAGAGAGAAAAGTTTGAGCATGAGGCTAGCAACCTCATCCTGTAAAATTAAATACTTCTACAGAACCTTCAAGCCACTAGCTTGAAGCTCTATGTTCCACTGGGGAACGTGAAGGAGGAAAAAAATCCCCCCATCCTTGATTACTTGATACAAAAGACAAGGGAAGATCTCTATCATCCTAATGAATTACTGAATAATTTGTGATATAAATATTTGGTTGCATGGAGGATTTCATCATGAGCTGATATCAGCAATCAAACAAAATCCCTACAAAACCAATACTTGAAAATATAAATATTTCATATAATTATATATTATTCTATGAATTAACTTAAGTTCACAAAAGCATGTCCCACATCCTGTACGTCGGTGACACAGAGGGAGAATGCTTGCCGTCCAAGCAGGTGGTCAGGGGTTCTATCACCGGCTGACACACTCCTTTACCTCGATAAGCCAGGAATAAGATGCGTTAAGATGGAAGGTTGAGCATGAAGCTAGCAACCCCATACCGTAAAAAGAAAAACTAATGTTTCCGAAACTTCAAGCTTTTAGTTTGAAGCCCTATGTTTCATTGGGAACGTACAGGGATTTAAAATATGTCCTACATCACGAGTAAACTTCACAGACTTTATTATTATAGTATATAATTTTATTATGAAAAGGTTTGCAGCACTTTAGATGAACTGCATGCAGAGTTAAATGTCTACTGGGTAACGTTAAATGAAGAAGTAACTTCAACTAACTATTCTGGAAACATTAGTTAATTGTTGGGTTTTACTATTTTAGATATCTGTGCATTCATAGTGGTCTGTACGTTACGTTCACTTTTTTTCATTATCTCGTAATCAGTATATGATTTATCTATTTAGGAGAAGCTAGAAATTGATCTAACTCATTTAAGGTCATTAAATTTTATCGAAATTCCATACTCATATATATGAAGGTGAACAATGGGAAACGAAATCATAAGAAATAGATATGAAAGTATAAACGGAAATAAATTCATTCATGAAATTACTTTTCCCTAATGCAATGAATAAAATAGAACTAAACGTCAGTGGCTGATAAAGAAAAGCATGTGAGAAATACTGAAGAAAAACAGGTCTTTAATCTCAGAATAAAGACTATTGATAACAGAAAATATGGCTCAAAAATCACATTTCCCGAATCTTTATAATTTGTTGTTTTCCTACATGAATTTACATGAGTTATTAAAATCTAAAACTACTGAAGATAAAATTAACAATTGCTGATATATATTTATATATATAAGCAAGGATCGGGAAAGCAAGGCAAGTCTGTGTGGAGGTCAACAGCACTCAGAATGAAAAATAAGATGCAATTTTTCAATTCCAATACGAAGTCAGTGCTACTAAACTGATCAGAGACTCAGTGAGTCAGGAAGAGCACTTGTAACAAGCTAAAACTTTCATCAACAGCTGTCTTTGCTCAATACTCAAGATCAGATGGCCAGAAAATATCAGCAACAGGGATTTCAGGGAGCAAACCAACCTAGCAGGAACCAATTGTACAACAAACACACAGGAATCAATGTAGGTGGATTAGCCATACTTTGAGAAACCCATCTAATGACATCACACGCCGGATTGTGGAGTGGAACACGAATGAGAAGTGGCGAGTTGATCGTCAGTGCGAGGATGATATGGAGGAGGCCATGTAAAGAGGAGATGAAAGCATGAGAGCAGACGTGGAGCCCGGTGAAAACATTGGCAGAGAACCGGACGCAATGGATACGTTCCTTTATGAACTAAAGGAGACAGTAATAATAACGCACACTAAGGAATCAGTCAAATTTCATCCATCCCGCCTATAAGCTCAAATTTTCATAGACAGAATAGGATTTGACCGTTTTACTAAATTCTTTATATGTGTAATGCATATAATAACTGTTCACAGACTTACTCTGTTTTTCTAATTTTTCAAAGTGTGCCTAGGCATATACTTGAGGAATATCTATTTATATGAATATTCCTGTGACACTAGGTTTCGTTCCGATTCCAGTCTGTAAGTAGTCAAACTAAGACCAGCCTGTCAAAGCGAACAAGTAGTAGACGGCCTCTTCAAAGAATGAAAGTATTCTTAAATTTAGCGGAATGGGTGTGACTTGGCTTTACCAATTATTCTCACTTCATTTTCTCTCAACTAATAGAAATAAGCCTATAGTTTGACTTTGTTTTAGATATATAAATCATTAAAAAGAAAGTTGGATAGATAGAAGCTGGAATCCACTAGCCATCGCATTGCAGTTCAATTGGAAGAATTGTCAAAGATCCTAACCTCGTAATCCGAAGGCCCTAGGTTTGATTCCGGACATGCTTTTGGCTGCTTGCTGATGGTTAATCTCCAACTGGGGCAAAACAGCTGTCCAGTACTTACCGGTTTTCAGTGGTTCTCTAACTCACATCAGTCCATGATCGAACCTGAAACAAGGCTGAAAATAAGTACTTTGCAACAAAATTTTGAATGGATACTGTTAAGGTCTGTTAGATTAGTCACAGAGAGAAAACTGCTTCAGTTTTGAGTATTAATTACCTTCATAGTTTACATTAGGCTGTTCACAATATTTTCCTAGATGATGAAAAAAATTCTAGCGATTTTGTATTGTATGACAATCAGTAAATTATAAACACGTCTATTACATAACTAATGAAGTATACATAAGCTATTACAGGGTTATTTCGTTTGCTTTTCACGACATTTTCGCAAGACAAGCACATTTTATTATGAAATATACAGAGTATAATTTCTATGGTTGTTAGTATTGTGCACCGTTTGACTGTAAACAGGTAACTGTACTGAAACGAAGTAATTATGATTGCATAGACCTAAACATAATTACTTTACACTGGCCAATATAAAAATTAAATTATGACATTGCATATCTGACGTTATATTTAGACGAAATGGTAGAAATTAACTTAAAATGTTTTTAGAAATATATTCCATAAATTCATATTACATGTTTTTTAAAATCTAATTAATGAATATTTAAGGACATTTAATAAATGATTGTCTATAAGAAAAAGTACATCTTGGCGTTGGAGTCACTTAGTTTACTTGATATCATGCATTTGTATAATCGTCCCATTTGAAAGGAAAAAAGACTAGATGACTAAGCATGAAACAGGTGGCGTATAATGGCACGGTATTCATATTCAATGTTTTACCCCTCTAACCTCTGAACAAGCGAATTTCTAGATCAGTCTATGTCTTATAGACAAAGGATGTTATAATGTGCCTTGTTGACTGAATTAGCAGTAAACGCTTTTTATAATTAAACCAGTTTAATTTTATTTTTTCAATTAAGATGAGGTCTTCCTTAAAATAAGTTGGTGTGTGGTTATCCTTAATTTTTACGAAAACAAGCAGTTGAAAAAGATTTACAAACTACGGTTGTATATACTAAGAAGTTTTTACTTACTTTGCGGGATTTACAAACTCCGAGCAGTGGAAGTATTTCATGTTTTGAATGTGTTTCAAATGTTTGTGAATTATCCGCACTGATACATTCATTGCACACTGGTATATGACAGTTAACACAATAAAGATTTGGTATTAAATTTAAATGTGACATGCATGGTGTAGGTTGATTACGCTGTTTTTGTCTGATTATTTCCACACCTTGTGTCGCTGAATGTAATGCATGACGATTCAGTGGTCCACGTGGTGGATGACACTTTTCACGACATCGTGTACAATAGAAAATTTCACATTGTTCACACCAAAATGTGGCTAGACAATTTTGTTCACTTGCCTCTAATTTATTGCCATCTGAGGCTGTTTGGTTTTCTGATGGGATACTAGGTTCTTCACAGAGTTGGCAAAGTGGTCCACCTGGTCGACTGATTGGATCTGAATTGGAATTTAACAGAAAAGGTTCTAAATCTGCATTGGACTTATGAGACTGCTGCAATTGACTCGGATTGACAAATTTTGATATAATTCGTTCTAGTGCACGATTTCTTGGAAGATGACTTAATCCTTTATCATCAAATAGACCAACTACGTGATTACATACTGGACATATCAAACCACTTGACACCTGACTTATTGAAGACGAAGAAACACTATAGCTCTGACTAGGATTCAAACCTGAGGTTAATGAACATATTACAACTGGTAATCTTGCTACATAACTACCTGGTCGACTGCTAACAATAACTCCAGAATCTGTTTCACTTAGAACACTAACTTGATCAGAATCTGAATGAATCAATGAAGTACAACCCAAACTTTGTGTGTTACCTTGAGAATTTGATGTACTCGGGCAACCAATGCTGCTTCCAGTTGTAGATGAAGATGAAGATGACGACTGGGGAGGACCACTACTAGAACTAAAGTTTTCATTAGTCGTTAGGTGTAATGCAGCCGTAATGGAAGCTGCAATACTCGGTTCATTAGCAGGTAGCAATGCCCCAGCTGCACACTGATTACAAAGAGAATGTCCGCAAGGTAACAGTAAAGGACACTGAAAAAATCGTCTGCATGATGGACACCGTAATTCAGATTCCATTTTGTGCACTGCTGTGAGCGTAGCTGATATTGTTGGTTGACTAGATGAAGCATTTGCGCTACCAGTACTTCCACCGCTGGATGCACTTATAAGACTTGTGGCTGACAAGCCTAACACAGGCTTCAAAGAGGTTTGCATTGAAATTTTTATTAGCTTGTGACAATATAATTAGAATTTTTTTAATAAATGAATTCACGCGAAGCTGCTAATAAACGCCATTTCCATGTGTTGTCTGAGAATAGTAGAATGTGTTACTTCTAATTTGTTTACTCATAAAATAGCAATATCCTTTAGGTTGTGTCGGTCTGATGAAAATTTCGACGACTTTTATTTAGAAATAATAACATTATAGTCCATGCAAGGCTTTCGAGCACATTTGATTATCTGTTGTCTTTATATCTATAAATCTATCTTGTAATATATGTAAGGATATATATATATTCTCTAAAACTTGCTTATTTGGCAAAGCACTTCATATTGCAAAATAATTAAAAATGTAGACATGTAAGAGAAACTAGAGGGAAAAAGAAATCAAAATGAATTATTCTGATTGGCTGAAGGGAGTGAGTGATGACTTTTCACTATTTTCATTTCTATTCTTACTTACTGACCTGATTGAAGAATGTACAGGTTAGTGAGTTTTTAGGTGAATTTATATTTTAATATAAGTAATAACAAATTTAAAAAAATATCTTGGCTATTCAGAAAAAGAAAAGTTCGGTATACAATAAATCAATCAGGTGATCTAAAAGAAGTCAACTAGTCGGTGAACACGACGACTTTATTATGGTTATATGCATTTCGCTAACTTGCTTTATGGCTTAATGTTTCGGTAGACAGAAGCAGTTCATAATAAAGTACTTCTGCTTTCTTGATTGATATATATCTTTAGCAATTTGATTAAACATGTTTTATATACAAGACACTTAGGGGATACATTTATCTGCCTATATTTTGTAATCACCATATAAGCGCGAAAACAGAAATGCGTGGGACAGATAAGAAGACACTATGGAATCTGGACTTTGTGGATGATTTATGTCTCATGTTACACAAACTCGAAGGTCAGCAGGCGGAAATTTACAAGCTTACATAGGAAGTAGATTGCAAGGACAGAATTTCAGGTGTCCATAGAGAAGACAGATTCAGATTTTCAACATTAATGTTAACTAAGTGTTTCTGTATGGTTCAGAGATTTCGCTCCACCGTCATCAAAAGCATTTCCAACGGACTGCAGACTTTTATCAACAGCTCAATTCTCTCCAGAATGAAGATCGGACGGCAATTTAGGATAAACATGAAGAAACTGTAGCACTTAGGAAAAACCAACCAAGAACTTGCTGTTCAACAAATACGTTGGAGAAAATGGAGGAGACTAATTATCAACATTGCGCTCTAGGCCTTCGAGTGGAACTCAAATGGAAACGATGAGTTGTGCTTGGGTCCAAGGGTAATGTGCAGACGGTCCTGTGTGTGTGAGGAGAGTTCTGGGCAATCATGAAACAGCTAAAGGGTACTGTAGAGGGTAGTATGAAATAGAGATGTATTGTTGAACATATCAGAAACTTGGCGGGTGAGTCACAAAGAATATTTCCAACAGCCGATTGCAGACCTTTATTAACAACTGTCTTCGCTCTTTAGTGAGGATCAGATGGCCGGGCCGGAAACAATCACCAACAAGAAACTATGGCTGGAAACAAACAAAACAAGAACCAATAGCCCAACAAATATGTAGGAGAAAGTGGAGATGGATCGGATACTCGCTGAGGAAACCGCTGGGTGACTTCGCGCACGCGTCAGGCCATTGCTCAAGTGGAGTCAGGCCGAAAGGGAAGCGGCGAGTAAGACGTCGGTGCTAGGGTGACATGGAGGAGATCGTGCGAAGTGGAGTTGAAACAGGATGAATTAACATGGATGCAGGCGAAAAGCATAGCAGAAGACAGAAGCAAGTGGAGACGTGCAGCTGAAGCCGTATATTCCACTGGGGACCCAAGGGAACAATAATAATCATTGTTGAACCCTTACGTTACACTTGAAACCCTAAGAAGTAATAATACTAGAATAATAGAATTACTCTGAAGTGTGTTTACAAATATAAAAACAGTTTCATCATCAATACATTAAACATGCTGAATGACACGCTTTTGTAAGTTTTTTGAGCATAATACAAAATATTTGTAACTAAAGAGAAGTAAGTATTTCAAGAGCTTAATTTCTGCACATTTCATAAAAATGAGGCATTTCACTGGCACACCCGAATCCTTCAAAATTTTTAAATGGACAGAAGACTACGAAGTGCAGAGGCGATTGTAATAAAACGCTTTCCTCTTTCCATATGCAACCAGAAAGATATTGTGAAAAAACTCACATTTCTTTTGTAAAAAGACTGATTTTGGTTCACTGAAAAGATTTAAAATTCACAAATTGTAATTTTTCTCAGGCTGTCATTTAACTTTATTAGCTAGTAATGATTATCACGTGTTTATCACGTCTTATAAAAATATCGAAATAATATCAACTTCCTCGCTGAGGTATCACCATCAGTAAAGATTTTTCATAATTTAAGGAAGTTCTATTGAACAGTTTAGATGAATTACATGTTACGACAGGATGATAAGTTATTCCTAATAAATTGTCGCGGGAAAGGGTCCTTTCAGTACAAATACTCAACCAAATAACTAAGTTAGTTGCTGGAAAACAGTCGGCAGTAAGACACTGGGTGAATTAATTGCAAAACATCACTAAGATCAGGTAATTCTAAAACTGCTGACTCTCAAAATGCTACTTTGTTAAAAGGATTACCTCGAGATTAGTAGTAAGAAGAAACCATTTCACAAATGCTAAACCCCACTGTAGAACTCTACGATGCTAAAACAAGTCGGAGAATTTTCAAGGCATCAGTTACACTATAACTGTTACTGAATATTTAAGCTAAAGGTAAATCATTTGCAAAGGAAGAATTTGGCTCCCTTTTGTGGTTGTAGTAATTTCGTTTTAGTATTTTCTTAAACTGACTATATAGATGTAATCTACTCTGGTACTAACTAGAGATTTATCACAGGACGAAGTTGCCTGCAGTTCTGATTTGGAGTTATGACCAATGAACTCCACCAGGTCAGATGTGGGGACCAATTCTCCACGATGATATTGACTGTTGGTGGCGCTATAAGTCGTAAACTGACAGAGGTTAGAATTTACGGGAAATCGGATTCCGTCCTGGTGACTGAGTGGTCAACGAGCTCATCTCGTAATCTGAAAGTTCTGGATTTGATCCCTGATGAAATCATAGGTGCTTACCTTTGAAGAGTCCCACAATATGACAAAACAGCTGTCCAGTACATCCTAATTCTCAGTGGCTCTCTAACTAATGATAATTCAGAATGTAGCTCAAAACAAATGAAATCTCTGCAAACTATTACTTGAAAATCTAATCTACTCTAATCCGCTTATTGTTTTCCCTATACAAACCATTCTCTTAACTTTTTGTCTAAATTAATGTCTATTTCTTCTCAGAACAATAGTTCCACGTAATCGCTGATTATCATTTTTATTTCTGCAAAACAATTATTTTTATTTTAAAGTAATTATCTCATTTACCATACAAGTGAGTAAAAAAAACTACCTTCGTTGTTTAACCATTTTTATCAGTCACGCTACGTTACTTTAATCTCTATGAGTGGCAATTTTCTTTTTCACTCATAGAGATAAATATACAGACACTTCACTACTCAGATTGTTGGTCCTAAAAACCGGACTAGTTGGATTATTTTCCACATGGATAAAATTCTTCTAGCCTATTGACCATATCGTATTTATGAATCATGAGTTTCAATCAGCATTTATGACAATCGCTGTAATTGTATCATGTAAATATAATGAAGCAGCCCAGTGTTTCAGACAGGGTGTGAAGAGTGAAACAAGCATATTAGCTTCATTTAAATTGTAGAGGATCCTTGACACAGCATAGAAACAGTCATAATTTAAATTCGTTGTCCCCCATAGATGAACACATAGGTTCCAATACTTTTGATGGACATCATAGTAAAACAAAAGTACTTATACAGCATATTTTGCGCTTCACTACTCACTGAAGCAAAGCATAATATCGACAAAAACTAATCAAGTACTTGTTATTTTATTTTACAGCAAAATGCAATATGATTTCAACCTGCTTAATTCCTATTTTAAGTGCAACCTTTATAATACGCTTAAAAACAGATAAGCCAACAATGAGATCTGTTTCGTTGCTTCTCTTTAAAGCCAGGCAGTCTCTTGGGTGATTATATATACAGTGTGTGTTGACAACAAAGATGAGGGGTTCCTGTCAGTTGGTAACAAAAGCAGTCAAAGTGTATTAGAAAGAGTGAATAACCTTACGCATTTGAGAGAGTTAAGATCTAGTTAGTTAAGTGACTAATTTTTTTTCCTTCACGTTCCCCAGTGGAATATAGGGCCTCAAGCTAGTGGCTTGAAATTTCTGTAGCAGTGTTTATTTTACAGTACGGGGTTGCTAGCGTCGTGCTCAACCTTTCCTCTTTACCAGCATTATTTCTTGTTTAGCGAAGTAAAGGAGTTCGTCGGCCGTGGATCGAACCACGAACCATGTACATGGTCGGCGAGCGTCCTAACCGCTATGCCACCGACGCACTAAGTGATGAATAGTCATTTAATAATAACTGACAGGAAACAAGAGAATAAAGATTTCAAGTATTGGTTTGTAGGGATTTGATTGACTGGTTCTCTAACCATAGTCAGCTCATGATTCAGTCTTGTAACCATGAGATTAAAGAGTTGAAATGGGTTACAAAACAGATGAAAAATTAAAGGATTGCAGTGTTTATTTTGCAAAAAGCCATGAAAATGAAATTGAGACTAGGGTTAGAGTGATAAAGAAGGCTTGGTAAAACTTTTCTGAAGACAAAGTCCCGTTTTTCTGCATAGATTGCCAGAGATTCAGCAGCATGAAGAAAATGCAAGCGAAATCCTTTTTTGAATGGCTTGATATTATTTTATATATGACTGTACACGAAGTTTCTGTTGACGCTGTGTTGAGAAGTAATAATGTCCACCGGAACTGATCTACTAAATGTTATAAATTTAAAGTAATTAGAATTTCTCACAACAAAATATTGTAGTGTCTTTAAAAATGCTTATATACTTCTGTAGGACTGGAGTAAATTTATAAAAAAAATATAGAATTTATAATGATAAGAATATTTCAATCCATAGACATGGCTATTTATGCGATTTTAGTTTATCTCAGTCGAAAGTGCATCTGTTAGATAGTAGGCTTCGCATTTTAAGGCACATCATGGTTAAACAACTCATTTATCTGTTTCCCTTAAGAAATGAAAATAAAAGAGACCCTAAAATAGGACAAAGAAGCTTTCCAGTTCCCTCTGATTCTCAACAGTTCTCTACCTTATGCCAATCCGTGATTCAACTTGAAATACATCAAATTCCTTCTAACCAACACTTGAATGTTGAAAGAATGTAATCTTTCCCTCTTCTTCTTATTCGACAGTTTTTTGATCAGCTATCATTAGATACACGATTAACTTCATTCTTCCTAATGATATTTCATTGAAAAAAGATAAAAGATATCTGAATATTATAATTATACCTTTATCAGGTCAGTGTGGAAGCTAAAGCTCAGCATGCATTTCATAGGGTTTATCTGGTCCCACGTTTGAAGATTTCACCACTATGAACAACATTTTGTGATCTCTAGTCTATAAGATAATGTGAAGAAAATGCTATTACCACTAAAAATTGAATTTTAAACTAAAATTTTGCAATCTACTGGCATTTAGAAATCCATCTAGCCACCTCCACGCCTGAGCGCAAGCTTCATTTCCACGCAAAATGATCTCCTTCAATACAATCTCGAACGCACTCCTAACTCGTACTTTCTCATTCGTGTCCCACCCAAGTTACTGACATGTGATGTCAGTCATCGGTCTCCTCAGTGTCTATCGAATCTATCTCATTTTTCTTCTGCATATTTCTAAGGCAATAGATTCCTGATCGTTCCCGCACCAGCCGGAGTCCTTTGTTGCCTATACTCTCTGGCTGGTCGTCTGACCTCCACTATCTAGCGAAGACAACTGTTAATGAATGTCTGCAGCCTTTTCGAAATGATTTTAGTGACGTGTGCAGCAAGTCTTTAAACCATTCAGAAACACTGACTTAACGTTAATACTGAAAATCCGAATATTGTTCTTCATACTTAACTCAGTAGATTTCCACACTGGCTGGCTTCGGCACCCTCATTTGTGTTGGCCGCAGTCTGGACAATACTGCCCTGGTTAGCTAGACGAAGCGAACGACTTACTTTAGCGTTCTACCTTTGACAGTTATTGCTACTCTTGCAGTTGTTCATGTATCTTCACCATATGTGTCTTCTCTATGTTCACTTTAAGTCCAGTCTTCACAACCTCTTCTGCAAACTTATCGGCTTTTGCATGAAAGTCCTTGACTTTGAGAGCAGGAGAACATGAATCAGTCGTGAAGTCCAGAACTTCTACGGTATTCTGTCAGCCTAACATCTGACCATCTTCCTGCTCCGCAGAGTTTGTGGCATGATTCACTCCATCACAGTCAGAGGTGGTAGTAGGAAATGTTTTCTTACTCCTGTCTTCATTTCACAGTCATCAGGTTGGTTTCCACAGCGAATCACTTGACATGTAACACAATCATGCAACTACTGAATGAGATTTATATATGCTTGCAGCACTGGACTCCGTAGTGTTGAAGTAATTGCAAAATTACTTCACGATCGACGACATCGAATATTTTTCCAAATTCAAAGACATTGAAGTTCAAATTCGCTCTGTTCAATATTGATGCGTAACGTTGCAGACTATCCCACATTTCGTGAATCCAGCTTATTCGGGGCGAATATTTGCATCAAGATAATACCTTAGTTACCCCAGGAGGATAAGACAATATTTTGCTTGAGAAGGACTCGAGCATGCTTCTACGCCAATTCTTGCAATACCATAAGTCGCCTAAGTTGCCTTCCAAACCTCCCATAACAGTAGCGTTGGCATACCCAGCCAAGGTTTCCGAACCTATTTTCAGGTTTTCTAGAAGAACTCCGTCTGGTCGTGCAGTGACAGTGATTTTTTCCACCAGCGGTTTTTAGTTTCAGTTGCCAGTAGTATTGTCTTTCCTAGCACTCTTAGTCACTCCATTCTTCATCGCTTTGTAGGTTGTAGTTAGCTTCTCTTTTCCATGTTTACACTTACACTGGTTCATCTGTCTCATTACCACTCTTAGCACTATTAGACGGAAGGTATGCATAGAGAGCTATATATATCTTGCCTATTCTTCGTGCCTAAGATGCATAAACAGGTTTCCTTCAACATTGATTTTAGGGGGTTCCAGTTTTCTTCCATACACTCTCTTCAGTCATGCTGCTTGGCGATAACTCGGTGCCAGTAACGAGAGAAACTTCTTGAAAGAAATTCTGTAAGAAGAGCTTGATTACTGGCTGCTTTACATACTAGTTGTTTAAATCTCTTTTATTGATGTGAATTTTCGCCTTGTTTGAAGAACCATTGACGAGTTGCAAAATCTCAGATCAAGTGTACCAAAGAGTTAATCTAAGAGTCGACAACAGAAAGCAGTGCCTTTGTAAAGATGATTTGAAAATGAAACCTCATATACAGAATCAACTTTATCAACTTTATGCATAACGTTCATTCTAAAATGAGTACAATGTTTCTGAAAAATTAATTGTTATTTAGTATTCCTGAAAATCCAGAATATTTTTCTCAAATCCTATTTAAACTACATCTAAATAAACCTGAATAATAGGCATTTTCATTTGCCTTTCAATTCCATATTCCGAGACACTATGATAAAAAGAATTCAGATACCCAGTTAGAGAACCTATGTATTCAACTAACCGAGATAAATCGAATAATGGTGTACTTTCATTACGAAACTTCTATCAGCTAACTATGGGTATGAAGGAAACAGATAAGGTAAACTTGAGGGATAACTTGGAAATAATATTCATACTTTTACCCTAAAAGTAACCAGAATAGATTAAAACATTTCAACAACAAACTTCTCAAATTTCACAAACAATTAGAGTAACAACATAATAACAGGTAAACAAAATATTAAGGTAAAGAAAACATTAATTTAATAATAAACAAGAAATTTTTTCAACAACAATTTGTTCTTATCTATTCAATGAATGTTTAAATTCATGAAAACGTTACAGTAATTTTGAAGTATAACTCGAAATAAGTGTTGTTTTTAGTGTTTCTCTTAGATGCATAAACAACACAGCCATTATTTATAAACTTAGAAATAATGTAGGCATTCATGATTTCATTCGAAACGGATAATTCAGTAATTGTTTAGCTAAGAATAGCTTGCAATCCTTTGTTGCTGATAATAATGGAATTCAGTCTTTCCTTTTTATGCCATTATATATAATGGTATATAAATGTGGATTTAAGCACAGAATATATATAAATATATATGCATTCTTGCTTGATTATTCCCAGTGAAGTTGTATTTTAGTTTTGCTTTAATCAAAGCTGTTGATGATTGAATATAGTTATAGAAGGTTAGTAAGATAAATAGAGATTTCTTAATTACTTCAGGCGTATAACTTGGGCAACTGAAAGTCGATTGCTGATTTAGTGAGTGTAATATATGATTAGCTTGAAAATCCCCATTGAATCATATGAAAAAGAGAAGACGTTCAGCGAAGAGACTCTTTTCGGCGAATTCATTCACATAGCTGAACAATCGCATTTATATATAATTATTTGTGTGTATATATGTGTATACATGAGGTTTGTCAAGTTTAGATTATTGATCAGGTAATACGAGAATGATCTAATATAGAAACAAGGTTAATCAGACAGCAACTGAAGTAAGATTGAGTTAGTAAGTTAGATGACGCAATATAGTTGACTAAAATGTTTCAACTTAGATCAGGGCAGCAACAGAGGTAATTACAGGTAGAGACTAAGTAGAAGTGGGGTAGATAATAATGCCATTTCAATTAGAACTGAAATTGAGCAAATAAGTTAGATGGCGTAACATAAATGACTAGAAATTGAGCGTTGGTCAAGTCAGTAACAGTGGTAGTGAGGTGTAGAAATTAAATCGAATGGGGGTAGAGAACAAGAAGGTTGAAAATGTAAAATAATACAATTGAGAAGACAAAATAATACTAATGAAGAGAGAGAAAAATCTACATGTAGAACATGTTGCGACTACTTTGACACAAGTTGAAACATTTTAGTCAACTTTATTGCGTCATCTAACTTACTAACTCAATCTTACTTCAGTTGCTGTCTGATTAACCTTGTTTCTATATTAGATCATTCTCGTATTACCTGATCAATAATCTAAACTTGATGAACCTCATGTACACACACACAAATAATTATATATAAATGCGATTGTTCAGCTATGTGAATGAATTCACCGAAAAGAGTCTCTTTGCTGAATGTCTCCTGTTCTTTTAATATATGATTATTTGGCTAAGTTACCTAGGTGACCCCACTAGATTTTAAAGATGAATGCCAGATACCTAAAGAATTCTACTTTTTGCTCATTTAGCAGTTTTACTTTTTAAAAATGCATATTATCAAGTATTGGTTTTCTAGGGATTTTTGTTTGATTGGCTGGAGTATTTCATCATGAGCTGACGTCAGATGCATAGTATTTAGTTTGCCAAGTTCTATTAAACTTTGTTGTACTACCGTGTAGTTTTTAAGTTATTTTACATTAACAGATTTCAATGCTTATATCTACTTTTTCAAGACAATAAAGGGATGGATTTCTCTGTTTTCTTTGCCGCTTTGTTATAATGCTTAGTACTATCGACAATCTATGCAAAAGCTATTGTTGTAAAAAACGTTGAAGTAATATCTTCGAGTCAGTAATTACGTTGATGCAGTTTGTTTTGTGCAAGCAAGATTAGTTAAAACTTAACTACAAAAAATCGTAATTCTAATTCTGCCTCACAATGCACACACTTTCCAAACGCATTTCTGAACAATATCCGGGATGTCATCCAGAAAACAATGCAAGATAATTATTTATTCAGTTCTAGAGCATCTGGTGAACTCAAGCCAAGCAGCTCTACTGAAATTCTGTTCTAGAATCATACAAAAGGTCAGGGCGATTTGACACGTGGATATGGTGAAAGTGTTAGTTATTAGTCAGTATAATCTTGAAGTCTGCGCGCAGAAAGAGTTTTTTCAGTCTCTTACTCAACCATAGTCTTAAACTCTTCCCTATGTGTTTGCTCCTGTTTACTAATTTACTATTATCACTTTGACGTTTTCATTTAGTGAGCTTTTTTCACTCTTTTACTTTCCGAGAGAAACATAAAGCTTCGTGAATTGAGTTTGAAACTTTTATGGAGTGCATTTGCTTGTCCATCTCTGAACCTAATCCCTTTTCCAAGCACACTACGTGACAATCAATTAGGCGTGTTATTATGAATACATCAGCTGAGAACAGGGCCTTGGCTTCCGTTCTGACTTGTGACCATTCTCTCATTAAATCACCAACTCACTTTGGTCACTTTACTATGTATTTTCTTCTCACCCACCTAACACTTGTCAGGTGGACACTCAACTCTCTGGAATCATTATATCAAATTTCAAAACCGTTAATTTACTGTGTCGTTAACCATTACGCAATTCGTTTTTGACTTCTGATGCCACTTCTAAGTAATTCCAACAATCGTGCACACACCCCTATGAGTCAGTGATAGACTATTATACGCTTTTTGTTAAATGTAAATACAACTGTACAGCCTTTGAAGATGACTTCACAGGGGTGTAAAATTTTCTTCTTCGAAATGTTTCCACGTTTTAGTTTTGTGAGGAACTTTGTTTGATTGGTTGCAGGACTTCATCATGAGCTGATATCAGTTAGAGAACCATTGAAAAATCCGGTAGTACTGGACAGCTGTTTCGTCAGTCTACTTCGGGACTCTTCAGTAGTGCTGTGGTTCGAGCCCAGGACCTTCTGGTTACAAGGCGAGCTCGTAGACCGCTAAGCCAACGGGACCCGTTTCAATGGTCCATGAATGCAAATTCTTCCGATTCACGACATAGAGCGACCACTAGCCAGCGTCCTCAGTGAGTACCTGTCTCCACACCCTACCTGCTGTACCCTAATGGTCATTCAAACCTCAGGTAACTATCTACCTGAAAAGGGGCCGAAGAAATTGGCTAGTGGTCACGATATGTCATGAAGAGGCAGAAGTTAGAGTTCGTGGGTCACTGAACAGAGTCCCAGTAACTTAATGGTCTACAAGCTCGCCTTGTGACCAGAAGGCCCTGGGTCCAAACACTAGTGGGGGCGTACGACTGAAGAGTCTCAAACTAGGCTGGCAAAACAGTTGTGAAGTACTCCCAGGTTTTCCAATGGTTCTCCAACCGATGCCAGCTAATGGTGAAATCGTCCAATCAATTCTCAAAACGTATCTTATTTTCCACTGACACTTATCAGGCGCTTTAATTTCCTTTAAAGTCTAATTTCACGGTACGGTGAAAATATGAGCACGTCTTAATAATACATGTAATCTATAGAATTTTAATGACATCTTTACTCGAGTTCATTATCCAGGAAATAAGAATCATAATGTAGCAGATTGCTTTCAATAAAAAAAGTAAGTCGGGTTAGTAATTTAGTAAAGATACTATGCATATTTAAAACAGAAATAGAAGTATAAAGCTGCATTTGACGGTATTCATCCAAATCATCCACTTGAGTTACAAATCTTTTCTATTATGACGGTATTCAGTCTATTAAACCGTAAAAGGTAGATATTTGTTTCAATCTGGAAGGTGGTTTCATTCATGAGTTGTGCGAAATTTCTTTCTCACTTATTTAAAACGGCCAGGAGACCTGCATTATCATAAAAGGCGTTATTAAATTTTAACTTATTATAATTATGATGAATCATGCCTTTGATTTATTTCTCTCCCTAAGATTCAAATTTCGATCAGAATATGATATTCTTAAGTTTCTTTCTATTTCTTGTGATTTTTAAATACACCATATAACGTGATTAAACGCAAACATAATGCCAACACTTTACTGTACCAACTTAGAGACAGTATGATAAATATATAATAATATGATTACACTTCCAGGAATACTTAGTTATGGGAAAATTTTTGACATTGAATAATATGACTGGAATTTTCGTACAGATGCCTGTTTAAGTGTGCAAAGAAACATAACTATATACAATGGAGTTGTAGTAATTATCACCGATGGCATATAAAATTCGTAATTTTACGATTTAATCAGTACCTGTTTGACTAAAGAAACTATATAGTGATGTGTCCAAATCACTGATTATCGTTAAACCTTTTTTATATTTAATACTTAATGGTGCTTCCCTACACATAGGGGTTACAAGTGATAATGTGCACGTGGAATACTCGAAGTGCACTTAATCCTATTTGCTAATTGTCGGCTAGATTTAACTGCAATCCCGAGCGAGTGAAAGTGTTCTCATCGAGACTGGAACTTTAAAATCCATCGTTTCAAACGCCAAAGTGATATCCAATATATCACCTGGACCACGACGACCACCAGTTATATTACAGGCATCAGTTATCATTCGTTTAAGTCAATTTTGTTTAATTGGATAGAAATTTCCAGTCTCTTTTAATTGAATTTTTGATTTTCCCATTGATTGATTGGATCGAGGTGCTCAGTCTCAGGGTGACATGTCAGCTTTTTGTGCAGATGCTTCGACGATGTCTGGGCATTTAGTATTTAATTGATGGATTTTGACTACCAGTGTGAGTGATGATGTTCCCACCGAGGCTCGAACCCAGTGCCCGTAGTTTCAAACGCCAAAGCGTTATCCACTAGACCACTTGGACCACGAGAGCCACCTCTTGTGTAACCGGTCATATTAATTTAACTGAAGTTTTGATTTTCCCGTCGATTGATTGGACCGAAGTGCTCGGTCTCAGGTTGACATGTCAACTAATACTACAGGAGTAAATGTGAAGTCAGTGGATTTATCAAACATGTGCCATGAGTTACTTAACCATACAATTAAGCGAACTGAAGTATGGTAGATAAAGTACGATTAAGAATGAAACCTCTCCCTTTCACCTCACTTTGTTCCTACCGTAAACATCATATACGAAAGAATTCACAAAAACCATGAAGAGATGTTCTTCTAAATGATTCAGATCACAGTTGATTGGGTTAACATTGTTTCGAAAGTCTTTCTTCAACATAAAACTTAATAAAGTTTACATCCATTATTTATTTGGATGAGTAAAACAAACAACTTGTTAACCAGTAGATGCGTTAATAATTTAATATATACATGTTTTAACCACCTGTGAAGAGGATATCACAAATTTTGTAAATGCAGTGATATGATTATGACGAATGTAGATTGTCCTTAATTATTACTCGACTAGTTTATAGTTTATCAGATTATTTGGCTTTATCGGTAGGTTTAAATACATTCATTGTATGCATCAAATTATAACAAATCGATAAAAGAAAACTCTTGAACGAAGATTTCATAGGCTGATTTATGGTTAGGCCGCTTGATGTCACCGACATTACATACATTGAAAAAAGGTTGTCAGTTTGGGGTATTGGTGATATATTTCTCTTACTTTTATGGATTTTGTGATCGGTTACTGGCGTAATAGGTAAACAAAACCAATTTGTGGTGTTATGCACTGCTTGATTTTTCAGGCATATTTAACATTCCATAATCACATTAAGACATCTGCATAACCTTCGCATTTTCTTATTAAATCAAAATGAAAAGGTAGTTTAAGTTAACTGAAAAGTATAGGGTTGGAAGATATCTGATCATGGCAGTATAAATATAAACAATAAAGTGTGCGGGGAAATGTCACCCAGTACATAATAAAAATATTCCTTTTGCATATCTAATACAGAGTTATGTTTTATCACTTTTTTCTGGATTTTCTTTATCTTTGTGCTTTTTACAAAACCATTAAATAAAGCTGATGCTCAATATTGACTAACTACAGGACGAAGTTGCACACAAAATTGCCACAACTTGACGCCTTTTGAACCATTTGGCCTCACCTTCTAGATAATCTTTAAAGATGACTCTGGTGGAGTTACGTGGCTTGAGTTCACCAAGTGCTCGAGAATTGAACTAGTAATTGTCTTGCATTGTCCTTTGACTAGCCATACCGGATAGTGTTCAGTGGTGTGTTTGAAAAGTGTGCTCTTTGTGAGACCAATATAACCAGCTTCATACAAATACCACGAACCACTAATTACCACAAATTCCTCATATCACGCTACTGCTAAATGTCTTGCAGACATACTTCCACCTGTCAGAAATAATCTCTGTCAGTGAAGTGTTCAAGATTCATTTGAATTCGTCAGTTCAGTAAGTGGTGCTTATGTTTCTTGGAAGAAAATGATATCCATTGATGTTACGT
Source organism: Trichobilharzia regenti (assembly GCA_944472135.2). Classification (NCBI taxonomy): domain Eukaryota; kingdom Metazoa; phylum Platyhelminthes; class Trematoda; order Strigeidida; family Schistosomatidae; genus Trichobilharzia; species Trichobilharzia regenti. The sequence goes on along the minus strand of OX235262.1, from coordinate 98,956,894 downwards.
TCCTTTTCACTAGTATCTCTATCACTGAAACTATTTGCTTTTTATGCAAATTCATTGAGGATAATAATGTCAACGCGGCTGTTTCGATCCACTGCTTAAAGGAACTAAAATTGTGATTCACTTTTAAATTCAAAGACTCGCCTTATAGACAAAGAGATGGAGTGGCAATCGGGTCGCGATTGGGTCGTTTTACATGCAGACTGCTTCTTGGCAAGTGTAAAGAACAAATATCGTCAGTTTCCATATGTACCAAAGATACATGGATGGTACTTTCATCATATGTGATCAGAATGCCAACATCGGAATGATAACTAAGGCGTTCAACAGCTGACATTATTCCATTCAGTTCGTCAAAATCACAGATGAACTCGGAGTTCTATTTTTCGGACATTTTTCTAAAAAGGAGATATGATAGTTCTCTGCAAAGATCAATCCACGGGAAACCAATATGGGAATGGTCAATACACGAATTTTTATAGGTGGGTCCCTTTGAGAAGGAAGAGAAAACTGATCCTTATCCTCAAGAATCAGAAGGATACGTACCAGTGATATAATCGACGGGGAACTGGAGGGACTCAGACAAGTCCTCATAGGAAATGGATATCCTCTAAGATTCATCTACAAAAATATGAAGTTAAAGCAGAAGCCTGAAAGAAACCAGATGCTTCCGAAGAAACTCCTATTTATGGACGTTGGATTTGAAGGTGAAACCGCAGCTAAGATCCTGAAGAATCGTTTTTGCAGATCACTGAGAAATGCCCTCTTTGCGGCTGAGCTACGGATCAATTTCTACAGCCAACAAATGATCAACGGATGTATGAAGGATAAAGTGCCACTTTGGACTGCTTCAATGTGTGTTTATAAATTCTACTGCTCCTGCAAAGCTGCTTATATTGGTCTTAAAAAGAGCACACTTTCCAAACACACCACTGAACACTATCCGGTATGGCTAGTCAAAGGACAATGCAAGACAATTACTAGTTCAATTCTCGAGCACTTGGTGAACTCAAGCCACGTAACTCCACCAGAGTCATCTTTAAAGATTATCTAGAAGGTGAGGCCAAATGGTTCAAAAGGCGTCAGGTTGCGACATTTTTGTATGGCAGAAGCGTTGGTGATTCGTCAATACAACCCTGAACTCTGCGTGCAGAGATAGTTTGTTTAGTCTCTTATTCCACCATGGTCTTAACATCTTCACTAGTCGTTCCCTGTAAAAAGATTTTTCACTCTTTAATTTTTCAATTTTACTTTTAGTTTTCTTTTACTTCAATAATTAATTCAGTTTTACCATTCTCATATGTTTCTTTTGTACATTTACACACTCTTCACACTTTTTAAATTGACACTCAACTACCTTTATTCTCACTCAACAAAAATGTCAACTTGTCAAATTTAAAACCCTTTCTTCCCATGTACCGTTGAGTACAACGTAATTTACAACTTTTATTTTTGCTTTTAAAGCCACTTTTGAGTAATTATATCAATTTTTTCACCCCCTATGACTCATTAAAAGACTACTATAAATTTTTGGTAACTATAAATACAACTGTACAGGCTCTGAAGATGATTTCGTCGATAAAGAAAATTTTCTTTGCTGAATTGTCTTTTACTTTCTTCATTACTCAGTGGGTATTTCAGGTGATCTAAGATCATGTTACTGTGCAATTTACTATCCCAGTCGAAGCAACCTGTAAAGAATCAAACGGATGCATAAGAGCCAACCTTTGAGTTGGTTGAATTAGTAACCACCTTGTCTAGGTAAGTTTATATATTAGATTACTGAAGCAGCTTTCAGACTCAATGCTTAGCGCACTAAAGATTATTTTTTTAATTTATAAATAAATATTTTAATTAGTTTTATATTAGTAAAAGCATCTACTGCCGAATGTTAAGGAGTAAATAAGTTAATATTTGTATCATCTTTAAGTGTAAGTAATTTTATTTCTGTATCCCATATGCAAAAGCTGGATCAGATATAAATCTCATTTTGATTCTACTCAGTGTTGGAAAATATTTCTTTTCAAACTGCAGCATAGAACAAAACGTTTTCTTTGTTGGAAAGATCTCAGCTATTAAACAATACACATATACAATGATGCTTATCATAATAAGATCAGGTATCAGCTATGATACATATGACTAGTGGAAAAGTTTTTACTGAATGGAACAATATTTTCACAATAAAAATAAATATCACCTTCAAAAATAAGGAAACCTGCAAAATACGTGGCATTAGCATTGTTGTAATCCTGGATACTTTGACAATCGATACTTATGAGGGAAACAGACGTGAGGTGACTTTTGCAATAGATTTCCAGACTTTATCGATAATCAATTATAATTTACACTGCAAACGTTATGCTACGTGGGCTGTAAGAATTCATGTCATATTTCTGCAGTAAGAAATAACGTCGAAATTGTGTTCACGAGTCTAAAACAAATCAATATATTAATATCGAAAACTAATCCGAAACCCAAAGTACACTTACTTCAAACACCTCCTGAATGTTGTTTGGGCTGAATGGCTTAGGAATGATGAGTTCTGAATAACGTGAAATAGTTGTGCCAGTAAATGGCAAAGAATTTTCCTATTCACCGCTTAGTTAACTAAGTTTAGGTATGTTTTATATTTCATATTCTTAATATTCAAAATGTTTTTACAAATTCACTTCCCTATTTCTTCAATATTCAAAAAAAGATCAAAGATTCAGAATTTAAACACAAATTTATTCAAACCAAAACACCAATGATACATTAATATTATACATATATATATATATATATATTATTTATTCAGATGAACGCTTATCATTTAGGGTTACGTTTGGCCTAAACAAAACTTATTAACTTACATTTTGTAACGTAATGCTGAAAATAGAAATATGGTCTCTAATTCCCCCGTGACTTGTAGTTAGCATGGCGTTAGTTTTTATACATTTTATGATTTCAACGTTTTAGGTCTAACTTCGTTTTTCTGAAGAAACGGACAGAATGAAATATCATCTGACAGCGTCTGAAAGAAAATTTAACCTCTTTCACCTCGATTCACATTAAGGGATAAGATCTTAGCAATCAACTTATTTTAACCTTCATATATGTAATAATAATACTAATAGCTGTATTCTGAACAGTATTTGTGTAATCTATAGAATTTTCATAGGAATTTACCGTATGATATTTCCTCTATGTCCAATAAATAAAGATTAATTGACAGTAAATTGTGACAGAGTTCTATTTGACGTGAAGCGCAAACCAATACATTATGATGTCTCTTCCTTTCCTCCTTCGAAAAATTCGCATTTTGTTGAATGCTAATTATACGATGTTCAGGGGTGCATTTTGTGAAACAAAGACACCACTCAGGAACGGTCATTTCATGTACTTGGATAAGCTGCCATTGAGAATAATATCTTTTCTCATGTTTAGTAGAACTTGTGAAACAGTAGATTTTAAATGTTTTAAATACTCGCTAGAAAAAACAGCACTATTTTTACTTATATCAGCACGATTGACATTTTTTAGTATATAAACTGTTATACCCAAGTTAACGATGACTTTCATGATGGCATGAAAGTAACCATAGTAACTGCTTGTGTATCAAAACAATACTTATTTGAGAAAAACAAAATTATCACTTTTCTTTAATAATCTTTACTGTTTATCATTTATAAGAAATCTAATCACAAAACAAAAAAGTAAGAATCAGTAACAATGGAAAATAATTATAACAGAATTAGAGCACTAGATAAACATCAAACGCCAGCTAACTTTACTAAGTAACTGATGGGCTTTGACAAGCTTCCATCGGTAGTTGTGTAGATTATATGGCAGCATTATGTCGTTTTCACGTATACCAAATATTCTTTTAACTTAACAGCTATTTCGCACTGTGCAAAGAACACAAACTCTGGATTAGTTAGGAGTATCATAGGATAAGAAGTAATGCCTTATTTTTCAGTATCCATATACATAGTTGACGATATATATATATATATATAACATTTATGAAATATAACCAAAAGAAAAAGACGCTAACAGCGAAGGAATTCGACGCATTCTTGCGTTTTCCTGTCAGGCTTGCTGAAGCGATGCATCGATAAGCATGAGTATTCAAAACAGTATTGGAAGAATCTCCTCCGGAATCACATTCAAAGATATTAAAACGTCATACATTAAATCAAAGCATCCGCTCTCGTCTACCCAAACTTGAAAGAAACATATCACAAAAGCCAATGCTTTGTATGAACCATCTCATGATGAACAACAAACATCTCAGAATTATGTATCCAGTGTTGTGAGATACTACATCCTGACTAACAAAAAGCCAGAAACCATCTGAAACTGTCTCATCGTTTCCACAGAATCTTGAAAACATTTCTTTAACCTTTTGAATTTTCCTCATACTCCCATCCAAATCCAAGTACTATCACTTGGTCCAAAATTTCTCTATGTATCGAATAAAGTCGACGAATTGCAAACTATGGTCCATTTCCAGGATTTAATCTCACAGACATTTGACTTTTTGTCTATTTCTGAAAAAAATCTCGAACAATTCAAAGATTTAATTCTCTAAAGCTGCTACAGCTACATTCGTACACGACCGAGCCTTCGTTATCCGCTGACCAAGGAACACAGGAAACAACTTAAACAACTTCAAGAAAATACAAACATTATCCTCATCTGTCCTGATAAGTGCAATGGCATTATGGTAATGAATAGACACTATCAGACAACACCAAATTTTTCAGATTACCCAACCAGAAAGACACAACGGAAAGAACAGAAAACCTCATCACAAAATTGTTGAAGAGAATGAAAGAAGATTCAGCCATGACATTGGAAGTACATGAACGAATAAAGCCATGCAGATCAATTATTTCAAGACTGTATGGATTGCTTAAAGTGCATAAGAAGAGTGTTCCACTTCAACCCATCATAGACATGGTAAACTCACCATATCATCATATCATGAAGTGGCTAACTGATATCACTGAATCAGTGAGAAGACATATAACAAAGTATATTCTTAACGATACAATCGACTTCATCGACTCAGTAAAAGATATCAACTTGACTAAAAGACAAATTCTGTCACTGGATGTCACCTCCCTGTTCACAAGCATTCCTCTGACCGAAACAGTATGCTTCATTTGTGATTAAATCAAAACTAACAACCTGGAAGTTCCTTTTCCCATCAACTACCTGAAGCAACAACTTCTCATATGTACGTTTAATATCCAAAACAAATCCAATGAACGCTTCTATGTGCAGAAAGATGATGTAGCTATGGGGTCCCCTCTCGGTCCACTGTAAGCTGACTGCTTCATGGCGAGTCTCGAAAACAATATCCTAGATCCTCTGATCAGTCAACACTTATACAGAAGATACGTATACGAAAGGTTCATAATTTGTGATGAGAAAGTTGATTTAGAGTATTTCCTCAAAACCTTCAATGCAGAACACCTATCCACGAAATTCATCTTAGAACTTGAATCGAACATAGCATTTCCATTCCTGAATGTACTAATTACCCGAAGACTAGACTGCATGATCCAAAAATCAATATATCGCAAGGCATCATGGACGGGACAGTTTGTCAATTTATAGAACTTCGTCCCACTGGTCCAAAAGCAAAATTTAGTACATTCATCATGCTCAAGGATTCGAAAAATCTATTCCGAAGACACGACAGAGAATGAGTTAAATTCATTACATGAAACCTTACTAGATAAAGGGTTTCCACGAAGATTCATAGACGAAAATATGAAAGAGAAGCCTTCATCGCCAAAAATTACAAATGATCTTAAGAAAACTTTCTTCATGAACCTGGAATTCAGAGGTTATATCGAAGCAGAAATTCTTACAAACCGCCTTTCTAAATGTCTGAAGAAGGCATTTCAAGCAGCCGCCTTACGCATCACGTTCTCCAGCAGACAGTTTATCCAGTCTAACTCTAAAGACAAGATACCGCTTTTTGCCATTTCAATGTGTATTTATTAGTTTACTTGCTTGTATGAAACAAAGTATATTTGCTGTACACAGCGTCAAGTCCACAAAAGTATTCTGGAACATTGTCCAGGTTGGTTAGCCAGAGGGGAATGTAAGAAAATTAGCAGCTCCATCGCCAAACACCTTGTCAACGTTGCATAGCGAGCACCCCCGCATGAATGCTTCACAGTATTACCCAGAGTCCTTCAATATCGTACAAAAAACTTCGAGTACTCCATCTGTACATAGCTGCATCACTGGCTATTCGGCATCTGAAATCGGACCTCTGCATTCAAAAGCACCACATGTATTCCCTCACCCTACCGTGTCCAGAGTCTCGTTCCCTCCATAATTTTGTCTCCTTTTATTATGTGAGTGTAATATTATTTTTCTCTTTATCCTTATTTTTTATCACTCTACTAATGTTTATTATTAACATTGCATTTCCATACAGACTTTATATAAAAACACTTTATCGTCTTTCCACTGGTTTCTGTCCACTCTACACAATCAATTGATTATTAGCTTTCTCGCAGTTTTTCCATCGCGCCAGCTAATGCCTTTTTTCTAACTTCCACTAAGTCACCCCTTCTAGGCTACACCTTACATTACGTAATATGTTTTTCGAGGACAAATTTTACCAGGATCTGATTGGTCTTTTGATTTCTTTCTTAAATATAATTACGATTATACAGCTAGCTTGTGAAAATGAATAGGCGAAAAGAAACGTTTCTTCGCTGTTTATGTCCTTCTTTTATTGCATATGCTCGTAAAACAGAAAAAGAACAGGATCACAACGTTCAGAAATATAATCTGATTAGTACATTTAATATATCAGACAGATATTTGCATATTTAATAAAGTATAAAAAGAACTGATTGGAATACAGCCATTAATATTATTATTAGAAGCAATACAGTAAATTTACTAAACAGTTTATATTTGGTTCAACGATTTCACTCAGATGATCTCATTTGATTGACTTCGTTTTTCTTTATCACTTGAAGTTATAATGATGTTTAAAAATGCTTTGCTGTGTCAGTCAAATAAAGTCTAACCTTCGATTTACTGTACACCAAGTTAATTACAATGCATTCCTAAGCAAGTACTTAAATTTTTGGTACCATTTGTCAGACTCAGGTAACCATGATTCAGCAGTGTAACTCAAATAATGATTGATTCTCAACGGAAAACTTCTTGAAGCTTTTGAAAGTGAGACAGATGTAACACCTGGTTGCTTATTACCACAGACAATTTTGTGGTGTAGTGGATCAAGAGACTGGCCTGACAAAGTGAGAGGACAGGAATAGTTTGAATTGACAGAAGATCGGAATCTCACTGTCTTACAACTCAGAAACTCGAAGACATATGAGCGAAAACCAACAACCTGGTGGGAAAGGTATCAAATGTTATATTTCAAGTGAGCATAGAGAAGACACTCCTATATGTTTCACAGACTTGATTAGCCACGGAAAGCATTTTCAACAACCTGCTGAAATACGTTATCAGCAGTCACCTTTGCTCCATAGTGAAGACCAGAAGACCAGTCAGAAAGGATAAGCTACAAGGAATCTATCACCAAAACCAAAATGCCAAGGGAAATGCAGGTTTATGGGATATATACTAAGGAGACCGTTGTCATCACTAGCACCAGACCCTCAAGTGGTTCCCAAATAGGGATTCAATGGCCAGTGGGGCATAAGTCTGAAGGTGATATGGAGGAGAATAGGTGAAGAGGAGATGATAACTTATGAAAGATAATATAGCCAGTTAAGAAGGATTGCAGGTAACAGGATTAAATGACAGTGTGATGCTGAAGCTCTATGTTCCATTTAAAACCCAAGGAAATAGTATTAAAATATATAAGGAAGACACAGGTGATGACGATACCCAATCAACTTCGACAAATACCAGTTGCTGACCAAGGTAGCATCCTTTCGAGTACACATCGAGAATTGATATAAGAATAAAACTTGTGCACTGTGGTAGAGTGTAATTCCATTACGGGTAAACTTTGTTTTGATAAAGTCTCACGCAAACTAACTATCCAGCTCAGAGAACAAAACCACATCAAAAGTCTCACAGTGTTATACAGTAATGTTTACTGATGACGTTTCGAGCACAATTTATTGCTCATAATCATATCAAGGTAATCACACGACTTCCTAAATTCATTTATATAGTTCCATTGTTTTTCTCTTGATTTTCACTTGATTTGATTGGTAATAGTATTTTCCATATTTCAGGTATGAGTGACGAGTCATTCCTATTGCATGTGTTGGGTGTAGACTCGATGAACAAGGATTCAGTAATCAACCTCTCTCTCCACCTACCTAGATTACTTTTTAGAATTTTAACCCTCTCCCACCCTATTGTGTGGTTGTGTGTTAGCGCATGCATTGCAATTGCTGAGCTTTTTTCTAAATTACTTATCTTCTCGGGGTCAACCATTCTTACCTTAGCTAAATTTTATGCTCTGACAATCTGACTACCCCTGACCTACTAGTTTGACCTATGTAGTTGACCTCACAGTCATTGCATGGTATTTTGTAAATAATATTATTTTGTCTAATTGGGTCAACTGGGTCCTTTAACCTACAGAGCTTGTCCCTGAGTGAGTTTGTAGGTTTAAATGCCACCCTAATTCCTATTTTATTCAGAATCCTACGTAGTGTCTCAGATGTCCCCTCTTTATATGGTATAACTGTGGATGACTTATATTCTTTCTTATTTATGTTATTATTACTAGTTTCACAATTATTTTTATTTTGTTTTTGGCCTTTAATGATCTTCCTAATGAATTTTATAGGATAGTTATTCAACACCAACGCTTCTTCTATCTGTTTTAATTCATCATTTAGATCTTTTTTGTGCTACTTAGTGCCACTGCTCGGTTTGTTAAACATTTAACTAAGCCTGCCTTAACAGTTAAAGGATGAGACGAATTAAAGTCTAAATATCTATTAGAATGCGTTGGTTTTCTATAAACACTAGTGTGTAGTTTGCCTTCTTCTATTCTTTTTATCTTACAATCTAACATAGCTAATTCTCCTTGTTCATTTTCTGATTCAAATGTGAATTTTATTCCCTCAACTTGTGAGTTTATATGTGTCAAGAAGCTAGAGATGTGTTCTGTTTTTAACACTGTGAAAGTGTCATCCACATATCTCCACCATATTTTCGGAGTAGGGTTAAATGTATTGAGGGCACTATTTTCCCAGCTGTCCATAAATATGTCTGCTACGATAGGGGATATTGGTGATCCCATTGCTACACCTTCTGTTTGTCTATATATTTTGCCTTGGAACTTAAAGATAGTAGATGTGAGGCATAACTGAATCCCTAAAATAATTTCTTCAATGGACAGCTTTGTCCTATGACTGAGTTCCGGATCCGCAGTTAATTCTTTTTTAACTGCTTCTAAGGCCATATTAACTGGTATATTAGTATAAAGACTAGTTATATCAAAACTAACCATTGTTTCATCATTCGCTAGTTGAATGTCATTTATTTTATTTTTCATCTCATATGAATTAGTTAATCTAGAGTTTGAACGATTTCTAATGGGGCATAGTATTAGAGCTAAGTGTTTTGATAATTCATACGTGGGGGTATTTCTAAAATCTACTATTGGTCTTATGGGGTAACCTGGCTTATGTATTTTTATAGTACCATATATTCTACTAGCATTATTAGTTTTAGGCATTAAATTAAACCATTTAGACTCACCCAGTGATGGCTTCATTCTGCGTATTAGTTCCGCTGTAGATTTCTTAACCTTATTCATTATTGTATCTACAGGCTTCTTAATTTCCTCATATGGACCCGTTTGAATATGTTCAGTAACTTTTTTGATGTAGTCAGATTTATCCAAAACTACGGTGGCGTTTCCTTTGTCAGCTTTTGCGATGACAATGTTTTTATCCTGTTTAAGACTAATTAAAGCTTCCCTTTCCGATTTTGTTAAGTTTGATTTTGTTTTCTTTTGATTTTTTAGGGTTAATGCACATTGTGCTCGAACCTCTTCTGCTGTAGTCTTATCTATTGAGTTTAGTGCTGCTTCTATGTTAGGAATGACGTCCTCTGGTTTTAATTTATTAACTGTTACGTTGAAATTTAGTCCTTTTTCAAGTACTTTTATCTCATTAGAGTTTAGTTCCCTTGATGAGAGGTTGATCACCCACTTTGTTCTGTCGATAGAGGATGAAGCATCCAAAATTCCAGAGCCAATGAATGCATTCCCACAACTGCTGTTAGCCCATGTATCTGGAAATTCATTTGAATGACATACGTTGTTCTCATTAGACTCTTCATTCGAATTATTAACTGTTAAATGTTTAAGTAAATCATTCCTAAAGTATGTTCGACTAATCCCAGTGTTCCGTAATAATTCGAGACCACTAGAACGTTTCCGTAGTGGGATAATATCCCGATGCCCTATGCCAGAGGTATAAGCTCCATCACATTGAACATAGTCTTGTTCATCTAATTTACTGTCTACTGAAATTGATTTTTGCGCAGCTGATTCGACCAATTCTTTCCACAGTGTATATAAATTATCATCCAATTTTGGTGATCCTAACAAATTTATTTCAGACTGATCAATTTCATTTGCTGAATACTCTCCTTCAAACCCAATAGGATCACTTAATTCGTTTACATCCCAATTTTCTGGACCTGACATTTGTTGCCTGATATGAGTCGATAAGGTCTCTAAAGTATCCACAGTGAACATAACATCTGATTTGCTTTGAAGAATGTTGTCATATTTTTCAGCTTCTTCGCTATATAACTGCACTGAATTTGAATCATTATAATTAATAGTATAATTATAACTTGATAACTCAAATTTATCTGTTGTTTCGTTAATTTCGGGTGAAAAATTAATTATAGATGATGGAAGTAATGAATCTAACTCAGTATCTGAAACATCTTCGCACTTTAGTTCATCTAGGAATTCACAAAGAGCCTGTACCTTCTGTTCATTATCATTAGAAATAGAAAGATCAGGAGGTGACACTGACAAAGGATGAGTGGACTCTGTATGGATTGATGGAGTATTTGTAGGTTTTGGATTTGTGCTTTCCGGATCTAAAACTTCATCCGCACCTCCTGTTGCATCCCGCATTTGAGCTGAAGAAATATGCACATCTGACTGATATCTGGCTACAGGCGCCAGCGAGTAAATGAATTTAGGAAGTCGTGTGATTACCTTGATATGATTATGAGCAATAAATTGTGCTCAAAACGTCATCAGTAAACATTACTGTATAACACTGTGAGACTTTATCAAAACAAAATTTACCCATAATGGAAATACACATCGAGAATGTTAGAGTCACTTGCTAGCGGCTAGGAGAAAGAAGACAGGCGTTTATGAGCATAAGGATAAAGATATGTATCTCTAACTCTGATCTCAAGTCAGTACTTCTGTATGGTTCAAAGACTTGACTCACATCATAAAACAATTTCTAATAGCTTCATTTAAACTTCCATCAACAGAGTCATTTACTGCCTTGATACTAGAAGCCATACTGCCGAGCAGTTGGAAAGTATAAAAAGCAAATAGCTAACCAGATAACAAACGATTGTTTGCCCAACAAATATGTGGGAGAATGTGGAAGTGAATTGGATATACACTGAGGTGGAAGTCGAGTGACATTACACACCAGATAAGCTGTTAAGTGGAACCCTAATGAAAAGGGACCAGTCGGTTGTGAGTTCCCGTGTGAAAAGAGGAAGATCATGCGAAGGTGTATAGACAATCGTACAGCCAGTTAAGACGGGCGATAGAGACGAATATACAACTATATGCTGCTGAAGCCTCATGTTCCACTCAGAACCCAAAGGATTAGTAATAATAACGACTGAGTCTAATATAGTGCTGTTTAAGATACATGCCTGGCCAATAATTTGAATCCGTTTACATTTCACCATAACTTTAGTTTTAAACCCAATTGTCATCCCACTTCATTATTAATATGAACACGGGTAATTTATTCAAAACGAATTGCCTGGAAATATTTTTACTGATCAGTTTAACACCAGTAAAATGTAAGGATCTGTGTATATGCTGGTGAAAACATAGTATTTATCATTCATAAGGTCATTTAACAAATTCTTTAAGAGGGTGTAAATTTTTTGTGTGGTAGCACATTGTAAGAGAAATGTAAAAAGAGATGATCTAACTGCTACAATGTATTGGATTTTTCTATCACAAATATAATTCCATTCAAGATGTTATAGGAAACAGTTCAACTCACTGTTTGTGGTTTTCTTTACTTTCATCCTTAATATCAGATGTATTTTAGCGATCTAGGTGACTACCAGACTTTGTAAAGAGATAGAGGATTGTCACTTTGTAAGATTCTTAGAGAACGCTTACTTTCCACCGGAATCACTATTGTGTCTCAGACAAGTAGTTTGTCGGTAGAGTATTTTGGACTTCATATCTAATTTGAGAGAATAATAATTTTTTCTAATATGTTATACTATTGAAATGGTGAGCTTTATATTGTTTTTTTCCACGTTATTAAAAACAATTATCAACAGAAATAATCAGTTGAGAGAGTAGTGCTGAATTTGTTAGTTTATTGAGAACATACACAATATTGTGACATACCACAACTTGAATGATTATATCTGCGTTTGTTTACTTGTATGTGTTTTGTCCGTATATTTCATGTCATTCATCGACTGCGCTATACTCAGTTACTGTAAGAATTGACGAAATACTACCAATACTACATAGCCTGTATTAACACTGCCACGCAAACGACTGTATTTCTCCATTTTTAACTCGTTGGGTTTTGTTTTGATACACGTAATAGCTACATTTTATGTATCCAGAGGTATATTAGGTATATGTGGGCATTCGAATGGTTAATTATTTGATTTGTTAAAATTTCGGTTATGATATTTCTTTTTCATTTTTCGACCTAACCTCCAAGGTTCCATAGGTTTGATGGACTGATCATTTTTATACACATGTTAAACTAATTCTAAGAGTATTTTAAACTAAGAATTTTATGGATAAGTGTCTTTTGTATTTTTTCTGTATAGTTTTGAATTTAAAGTACAAACTTCAGACATTTTAGACTGATCTCTATTAATTAACGACTAGTCTTTCTTATACCCTTTGAAAACAGTTTTCTCTAATGAAATATTTCCTCATCATTTGTCTAAATTTCCCTGGAGAATAAAATACCGCATGAATAGTAGTGTGAATGTGAGTTCATTTCATATGCATTTGCGCAAAAGTCAATCTATGAACCCAACAGTCTAGTCGTTACTCTCCTTGTTCGTTATGTTAATTAATCTCATGCATAAAATAATTGTGAATTTTTCTTGTTAATATTTAGCTGATCGACGTAGAAAAGCAAAGAATGAACCGCTGTGTTTATTTAAATCATCAGTCACATTTTCGAAATTAATTTTCTGAGAAAATTCCTGTCATATGCCTCTGATAGTAAATAAGTGCCGTAGACAGAGAGATATTTCATTCCAGGGGATGAAGACACAGAAAAATCTGACTGGTCCACACACTCTTCCAACACTGTTTCTAGATGTTTTCACGTTTTAATACAAATAAGTTAATTACTAACTGAAGAAATAATCTCAGCATTCCCTGCTCCGTTTATCTTGCATTTCTGTTTTTAAATGACTTATGTTAGTGTTTTGCAGTGAAATGGTTATCACTGACAAGGTTTTACAAAGCTTTCTCTAATGTATCTCAGAAACTACTGATAGAAACTATTCAACAAACGAAAAAAACTACCGTTTTTCTACAAATATCTATATTTTGGAACTGTTATTATTTCAAAAATGTTTGATCTCACGTTCATGCTTATACCAGTCTGCTTATCTTTTCGAGTTCTCCTGGGGAGGTCCTCACATTGCAACTTTTGTTCTTTTTTTCTCTAGACAGCATCTTCATGACTAACTTTAAAACAGCTTCAGAACGCATTTACAAGCAGCACACTACTTTATCTAATCAATAGATTTACTTTTGAAAGGCAAGATAGATGGCAACTTTTTTAAATTCATTGCTCTAGTTGTAACCACTACTTTAATGTCTACTCAGATTACTTTGTGTCGTCTAGCATCTTGATAAGAAGAAGCAAGATTAGTCCCCAGAATAAATTGAAAGAAAACGCAAACCAAGATGATTTATATATTCTGATGTCATCTGACAATTCCACTACTACTTATTCGTTTCTACTCTTTCACAGTACAAAACTATGCATAAACTAATGTTAATAAAGACTATTAGTCAGCTCATGATGAAATCCTGTAGCCAATCAACCGAATCCCTACAAATCAATACTTAAATACCAATGAAATGCTCACTTGCGACTGGCCCTATTCAGGTAGGTAGTTAACTGGGGTTCCAGTGGGAAGTCGTGACCAGTAGGATGCAGCAGGTCGGGTGTGAGGACAAATACTCGCCAAAGACATTGGCTAGCGGTCGCGCTATGTCGTGAATTGGCAGAAGTTAGAATTCATGGGCCATTGGAATGGGTCCCAGTGGCTTGATGGTATACGAGTTCGCCTTGTAGTCAGAAGGTCCTGGTTTCGAACCGTGGTGGTAGGTGCGTACTGATGAAGAGTCCCAGACTAGGACGAAACAGCTGTCGAGTACTTCTTGGTGGTTTTCCAATGATTCTCTAACTGATGTCAGCTCATGATGAAATCTTGTAACCAAAGACTATTATTTATGTAGCCATGAGTAACTTTGGTCGTAGCCATTTCACATTTAAACTGATGAAAACTTATTTTGCTTAGGTGAAAAAATTGCGTATCCTGAAACTTTCGTCACCTCATCAGCCTATATAACTTACAATATGGAGTGTAGAAATATATACCAGTCAGTATAAATTAACCACGTGTATTACACTATGCCAGATTAAAATATGTTACGTCTTACATAGAAATTATTAACTCGACCACAAACTATCGAATAAACTTGGTAATGTCTGAAATTTTGAAATTTTAATTTAACTGGAATTGAGTCAGACAGTCGCCTCACTGAATTTTAACAGAATAATGAAACACAGCATCCTGTTAGGCTCAATTAACCAACTAACACTATTACAAATAAAAATTCGAACAGTTTTCTTATTTTAACTGACGCCTAAAGCAAACATACACTGTTTAAGGAAAAAATGTTTTTTTCAACTAGGAAACTAGTTAATTTCTTCACATACAGAAATGCAGTGGGAACCATTTAACGCGTGTAATTAGGCAAAAGGTTTAACCATGACAAATGCCATTCAAGTTACTACATACATTCAAAATGTAAATTATCACAAACAACCAAACTTCTGGATGGTAATTATAAGACCAAAAAATGGTTTGGCCTACGGTAGGAAACACCATTAGTCAAATAGTCTGTATTCCAAAAAAGATTTTTATCAGTTACCCGCTTGACTGCATTGAAGCACCAAGTTTCACTGTTACTTATCATTTACATAGAGTATTATTATCATATATATATAGTTTCAAGTGTGTAAGGGGGTGGGTGGTTATGTAATCCGAATGAATTCAAATGATTCTAATCTGCTTTTATTTTCACTTTCTATGTAAATATTGAAACGATAGAGATATTTTTACGAGTTGATTAAGGATTGATATCAGTTAGAGAACCACCGAAAATCAGGGAGTACTGGACAGCTGCCGTTTCATCCTAGTTTGGGAATCATCGGCAGTACGCACCCACCGCCAAGATTCGAACCCAGGACCTTCCGGTTACAAGGCAAGCTCGTATACCATTCAGTCACTGAGACCCGATTCAACGGCTCATGAATTCTAACTTCTACCAATTCATGATTTAGCGTGACCCCAACCATTGTCGTTGGTGGGACATCCATCCACACATGTGACATCTGGATGGACCTCACTGAGTAATCTCAAATTTTTAATGGTATTTAAAAAAAGAAAATAAGAAATATTTGCTTCTAGTAATATTAAAATAAATTACCTTACATTTGTGAATAGACAGTTTCACAAACCAGTACATTTTATGAGCTATCTGTAATTATTTTGATGCCACTGACAAAAGTTAGTAATGCTTAGATCATTAGCTCGAAGTTCAGAAGTGATGAATGAGATTTTTAGCGGAAGTGATTATGTTTGAGCTGGCTAGTTTAATGACAAAAGAATCACTGTCCTTCTAGACAAAAACTTTAGTTTTAAACTCCAAAATGTAGTCAGATTTTGGTGTAATGCAAAAGCCTCTTCTGAAAACCTTGTGATGTAGATCGCAAGAATGACAGAACTCCGTGGGTGATTGATAAGGTCGGGGTAACTAGTCGCATTGGTTAACAGACAGTGACTAATTTTCATACAGCGTTTAGTCAAACAGAGAATCGGTGAACGTACATTATACGTATATCGAAGAGGGTAAACGACAGAGAAGAAATTAACAATTATTTTTAGTACTCATATTTCTGTTGTATTAAAAATTTTCTTCTAACTCAATTTAAAGCTAATGGATTATATTGAGAAAGTAAGTTTATCAATAGGCTCTACCACTCTACATCATATTACCGCTATATCAAGAATACAAATCTTTTTATACTGAATAACAAGATAGACGCAGAATTGATTTATATCTGTCACTTAATGAATAAATATTCTACTAAACTAATTCATTAAAAATTAAAAACATTTACCAGTCTAAATAATGCAAAGAAAGATTAACAGAAAGCAATCAGAAATAGAGAAGGGTTTATAAGCATTAGTCAGGGAAATGAAACCAATGACAAGTATGACCCAAAATATAGATACATAAACAATAGAATGACACATAGAAACATAAATAGTTCATAATGAGGTCAGTATGAACTTTTTTTAATTCACCTCTGTTGTTGACTTCCTTTTCCTTTTGAGATACCGAAATTTTTCTGTAATTGAAATAATTATTATGACACCCCGGCAAAAATTCAGAACAATAATTTCAAAGTAGAATATTGGACATTTAAACGCATTTTACAGAACTGAGGTTCACACTGTTTAGTATGGGATTTTCAGCATATGAAATCGATAGCCTAAATTCAACAGGCCCACCATTGATATCAGATGTGCGTCGGACGGGAATCGAACCCCGGATCATGTGCATGGTCGGCAAGCATCCTGAACGCCGTGCCACCGACACGCAATTAGCTAAAGATGAGGTTGAGATGATTATTGAAATTTGTAGAATACACGCCAACCGAGCATTTGGCACAAACTTCATTCCCCGACCGGCTCACTCCTTAACAACGCCTAGCAGGTATTAAGCCCGATATAGAGTGCAGGTCGGGTTGAGATCAGCGACTCCACTCCTTAAAAAAGAAACACCACTGCAACCAAAGCTCTTAAGCTCAAACTTGAAGCCCTATTGTTCACCTGAGAACGCAAAAGAATAAAATGATTATCAAAAAATTTCCCCACAGCTTGCTCCTCATCATGTCATTTGTTATTCAAATATTCAGGCTCATTTTATGCATGTAAATGAGTGTAGTAATTGTCAGAAAGCATAGAAAATACATACTGTTAGTAGTAACTTGCTTATTTTTTATTATTCAATAATGGTTACCGCATAGCGCTTTTACAAATCATAAAGGATTTTCTAATCAGCTCAGCCTACTTAATTATATTAGTCAATATACAGTCTCTTTAATAAAATTCACAATATTTCGTTTTTAGTGACACAAAAACAAACACTCGTTTTGTTACATATTTCGGATAGCGAAAGAATCACACAACTATGTCATCTTCATGAACATCACAGGAATGAATTTTTTACCGCAAGTAATAAATACAGTGATGTTGTGATAGGAGATAAGAAGACGAAATTACATTAGACGGAGTTGTTATTATTATTATTAAAACACGTCATTTCAAGAAAGGGAACAAATATGAATTTGTCTTGTACTGTTTACAAACTTAATGCACTACAATGATTTCTAAACACAGACAGATAGTTGTCTTATTTACTGGGACAAATCAAATACAAATATTATGAAAGGTATAATTTCTGTCTTCTGTTGGAAAGTTAAAATTATGTCCAAATGCAAACGTGCATGTATTTGTTTATTCTATTCTTTGATTAAGTTAAGTTAAAAAATTGACTTTTTTCAGATATCCATTTTATTTGAATATCTAATCGTTACTATTTAAATATGCGCCAATCAGTGAATAATGTTTATTAAGAGTCTGGGAGTGATCAAGCCGAAACCTGGCATCAGTTCATAAAGAGGTTCACTGATGGTTTGAGCCACGAAGGGAGGCTTATATTACTTAATTAGAGTCCTCGAGATGCTAAAAACCAGTGGCTATAGATGGTTGGTAATTTGATTCAAAACCTTGCAGATTCATTCACAATTTATATTCACTCAAATCCATTGAATCTTCTTGTATTATCTCCATGTTATTTTTCTTTCTTTTGTATATTTTTGCTCATTGCAGTTCTTTTGAATTTCTTTTTTGCTTTTCTCTACCTTTGTAGGCTGATTGCAATGTGAGAGCTTGAATTACTGAACTTCTTTACAAAGTTCTATGTTGAATATCAGTTATTCCTGAGTGCAGCAGCTGTCATCAGACAGACAAGTTGATAATCTCATTAGAGCTACATCCCCTGATGGTTGTATTCCAAGAATGTGTTTATCTACTGGCAGATGTAAGGTTATAATACTTTCCAACTAACTGAATAAATTGTAATCTGCTTACAACAAAAGACTTACTTGTTATTTCGTTGTGAATCCCTTAAAGGTTTTAAACACTTTTGACAAAATTTTTTTCGTTCATGTTTCCCAGTGGAACATAGGGTTTCAAGCTAGTGGCTTGAAGTTTCTGTAGCAGTGTTTATTTTTACAGGATGAGAAAGTTAGCCTCATGCCTAACCTTTCCTCTTTGCTAGGATTATTTCTGGCTTAGCGAGGTTCAGAAGTCCGTCGATGGCCGGGGATCGAACCCCGGACCGCATGCATGGTCGGCGAGCGTCCTAACCGCTATGCCACCGACGCACAAATAATAAGCTTTACAAAGTATCACTTCAATACAAAGCAGTTTTCACTGAACATTGATTTACAACGAAAATATGTCCATTGAATAGCCTAGAAATTTTGACTTCATTCCATTGTAATTAAATTTTATCTTACATTCTACATTTTGTGTAGCAATAGTTATTCAACCAAATCTATGTGGTAAAAAAACAGTAAATGGAATTAATTCATCGTATATACGTGACCTAGGAAAACTTCATAAACTGACTTTCAGATTTTATCAAAGGTTAAAAATTAAAGGAAACATTAGTAAAATATATTTTTTTCTTCGATTTTGCTTCATTTTTGGGTTATTATCAATGAATGTATTATTAGTGCCTCAAATTGATTTTTTCACTAGATTATTTACTCTTCGCATAAAATAATATTCAGTTGAGAGATGATTGTAAACAAAACTAATGTATATATGAATGGAAAATGCCAGTGATTTTCTTTTCTCATCGGACTACAGACATTTAAACAAGTTCTGCAATAGTCATTCATCATGTCCTTGAAAAACATCATCCCTAGTGAGGAAGGGAATTTTCGCTTCTTCACCTGACGAAAAATGAGCTAAAATTTTTGGTTCGTACAAATTCTAATTAATTTCAGTGTAGATTTCTTCACTGTTTGATTTCCGTTAGGGAATCATTGAAAACTATGGCGTATTGTGTAGCTGTTTCCTTCTAATTTGCAACTCTTTAGAAGCACTCACAGGCATCTGCACATATACTGAACCCAATAACTTCAGGCCTCAAGGTGAAACGACTGGCCGAACAACCTCAGGACTAGGATCTAATTACCGTGGAATTCTAACTCTTGGGTGCATTGCGTAGTGAGTTCTTCAGCAAATACTACTAATAAGTATCAAACAGGGAAAAACCAGTGTTTCCCAGTTTTCAATGATCCTCTAACTAATGTCCGTTAGTGAGGACATTTACACTGAATATCAGTAGTTTTCTTAAATTGTTAGTGTTAGTTTATTAATACCTGAGAAAACTAGATCACGTTACATACTTATAGTTAAGCAGTTTGTAAAAAGAAACAATTTTCATTTCAATGAGCTCACATAATAGAATTTTCTCATCCGAGGGATTTAAAACGATAATTCACCTGGTACGTCTAAATATTAGGCACTTTCTCACTTTCAAAAGCATTATAAATACTGACTTAAAGATAGTACAGTTAAAACCTTTTTTGAGCTATAGGGCGTGGTAACAGTTTACACAACCTTGACACCTAAATTTACTAAAGAAACTAAGGTGTTACCGTGTCTTTTGTTTTCCTGAAACTGAGTCTTAAAATCTTGCTTAGAATTTTTTTAGGCCTTAAAGATTAGAATCTGCATTGTACACCCTGTATTTTTTATACTATCAGTTAACTAAATACAGTTTTAAACTAACTTTGCGTTCATACTCAGTTTGTTTACCCTGTGTATAAATTGAATGTGTAATAATCTACTAATAAGGGAATTGTTTTCAAAATGCAGATGTCTTACTTCTTTGTTCGTCGACCTATATTTTCTATCAAATATGACTACCAGGTAAATGCATAAACTTTAGTTTTATTTTATTAAACGGTAGGAATAAATTCTCTTCTGACTGTAGTAGCTATGCAACTCACACTTAAAAATGTGAACTCTGCTTATGTGGTCAGAGCTGTCTGCAAGGCAAAAGTGTAGACAACAATTTACGTCAACGCTTACGTCCCGAATCAGTGTCACGAGAAAATAGCAATAACAAAGCTTAACCTTCAAGAACTCACCAACTAATCACAGCAGGCTTAACGTGTACAAAGACGAGTCGCATATATATGGCTTAGTTTCTAAGAAATGGTCACATGCAGTAGAGGGTAGCTTTCAGCAAGAAAACAACCAATCAAAAGACGTTGCTTCTCCGCTGACAATAATGTATATAAAAATTTATAAATATGTCTTAATTTTTCCAATAAACCATCTCTTGCCTGGCCCTTGTCTTATGTCGTTACATTTAGAGTAGAATTTTTCAATCACTGGATTCTCAGCGAATGTAGTCAATCAATTTTCGAAATATTGAATATGATTTGATTACAGTTTTTTATGATAACCTTTTTTCTCATTAAGTCCTCTCTATGTTACAATTTTAACTGATAATCTTCAGACACAGTCCTCTTACTATATTACATAATGCAGCATAGTGGTTCATTCCCACCTTTTTTTCACAAGCCTTTATATGAGTATTAAAGTTATGTTGCATATTGACTTCCAAGTGTTATATACATTAGTCAAAGCTGAATTCTGTTAAGAAATATTTGAAAATCTTTTTGCCTTTATTTTTAAATTAATTTTTAGTTAGTATATAAATATATATATGGCCTGAGAATTTAGTCATTGAACAGAATCACTTCACTGAACGTCTGTTGAAAACTTTTGGTGGACCTAATTATAAACTGAGTAATGAACCGTAATATCAAACTGGACCTAAGTAATAAGAGAAACTCAAACAAAACACCACAGTAATTGAGAAAAATAAAACAGAAGTAAAATTCAATGCACTGGCTACAAATTTAGAAATACAAATAACAGATCCACTTGTCGTGTATTTCGATGATTCTGCCCTAAATTAATTTTTGTAAATTTCGTCATTGATTCTTCTTTGGAACAAGGATGTGAATTTCCAGAAGATGCGACCAGATGCGATAGCCAGTCAGCTACATGGGAAGAGAAAATGATGTGCGAGTGAACACGTGTTTATTTTACGTCTCCTGGATAAAACTGTGTTTTCAGAGACTTGTACTTTTGAAATAAAGAAAGAGATAAACACAATGTTCTAATAGGAAAGGAAAGTCATTTCTGGCAAAACTTATACAAAACCATCTTAGTACTCCTTACATACTAAACAGTTGAAATATCGAAACTACTAAACTAGATATGCTGATGAAATTACTATTTCTCAACTCAAAATTAACAAATAGCCAATAGATAATAAGATCCATTTGATTTAGCAAACAGTAGGCATGGGTCACTGTAAGTCTGTTTTAACAGACGTTCTACTTAGTGGTGCGTAAAACCCCGCCGATGCCAAAATTCATTGTTACAGCTTACTAAAGTACTTTGAAATTGCCATTATTCAAATGAGAGTATAGATTGGTCTTAAAATAGATTCTATTCTGCTCTTACATCAACTATGTAATCAGTGAAGTGTAAAAATTCTATTTTAACTTCATTTCGGAAGTGTGCATTAATCAACCCATCTCTATTTAATGCAGATCCTGACTATCAATAGTTATATACCAGATCAATAATGTTATCCATGCGTATCTACTATTAATTTACTGGGTATCCTGAGACAGAAAAGGAAGCTATAAAATATGTAAACAAAAACCATATAATCTTTAGATCCTAACCATTAGTTATATATATATATATACATTCTAATGTGATATGTAGTCGTTTTGCATTTTATGGATAAACGTTAAGTAACACCAAGCTCGTAAATTTCCTGTAATACACTGTTCAATAAGTTATAAACCACAAGGGGATATTTACTAACTCCATTTTAGTTCACTATATCACTACTGGATAACTGATGGAAATCTGATTCAAATAAAGGAACAGACAAAGAGTCGAAGAGGTAGTTTTACATATTATGTTTTTTCCTTTTAAACGAAATCAGATACAGAATCCCTCCAAAGCGGGAAATAATAATTGTTATTTGAATTCACAGTACTGCTACTTTAAGACAATTCATGAGATTGTGTCATTCGTTGTCATCAGATTCGATGACAGCTAAAAATACAAATAATATTGGATTCAGTAGTTCTGTTTTATGAATATACATACGCAAAAGTTATTCATGCCCCATTTTATAGACCAATGCAGAGTTGCCTGCTTTACTCATCTCAGCTTGCGAGGATGATGAAGACTCATTCTAAAATACCATCTATGGTGGAAAAATGAACTCCTGACAGGTTTAAATTTAAATCTGCTTTTTACTGGAGCTCCTGTTTTATCAGTACCTGTCAGCTTCTATTTTAATTAAGCTATTGATTAACTCTACTCTTATAGATGGACTGAAAGGGAATGAACGGAAAAGCGCAAATTTCGCATCTTATTTTATAAGTCAAAGTTGAAAGCATCTTATTCATTGAAAATGTAATGATTATACCGAGTAAATAAGTAAACTGAATGCAGTTAGATCAAATTCGCAACTTTTAAATTAATTCGTGATCACATATTGTGATCAGAATAAGTTCGGTTTTCAAAGGGAACTGTGACTGACTTTTACCTCGAAATATTTAATTTAAAAATTGGGAATTTGATTTAATGTATTACTAGTTTGCCCAAGTAGCTAGCCAGTATTCGAGTGATTTCAAGTAATGATTTTGTTCAGTCAGCCCCAAACGTGGCACACGGCCATTCGGTGTTTAGACCACTTCTTAGTGACTAACAAGCACTACTAGTTGATGTGAGTGGTATCCATTTCCTCATGTTAATCAGTTAGTATTTTATGTAGAGTCAAAATAGATTAAGCATCTTATTTTAAGCATTCAATTGTATACCTTTCAAGAGTACAACCAAAACAAAGTAAATTCTTAAGACTTCCTATGCATATTTTCTAATTTGAGATTAAAAAGAGTGTATAATGAAGAAATAATTGCAAAGCAAAACTTTATGAGTAAAATAACCTACTGCATGGAAATCAGAATTCATCACAGTGAAATTTCAGTTGTTTCAGTTGATTCTTATTTGATTAGTCAGATTTTCTGAGGACTTAAGGTTATTACTGATGATGTTAACGTTGTTTAAAGTCGCAGCTTATGTTAAAACAGATATATATTAATTTTTTATCACAGCTTGATTCCGTTACTGGTATGGAATTCTCAGCATGCGATATCGGTAGCCCAAATTTTGCAGGCCAACCATTGATATCAGGTGTGCGTCGGCAAGGGGTCGAACCCCGAACCATGTGAATGGCCGGTGAGAGTCTTAACTACTGTGCCACCGACGCAATACCTACTCAATGGGTATACATACATATTCAGTTTCGAGTTAATTATACTTTAGTAGATATTCAGGATGGGGTAACAGTTCGAATAATCGACTAATTGTCAACTTGACATGAACCTTTTAAGGCTTATGAAACAATGATTTTAAATACGATGTTATGTGTCAGCCTAACATCTTTCCCTGTCGTCACAATACCCTACACAATGAGTATTACTATATACCCTTAGGTTCCCAGTGGAACATTGGGTTTCAACAGAACGTCTACATTTCATCCTGTGTCTTTTCAGTCATCTTTAACTGGCTGCATGACTGTCAATAAGCTCTGATATCTTACTCACACGGTCTTCTACATTTCACCCTTAGACCCATGCCAGTAGAGCAAAGCGTTACTAACATTTTAGTGCTTATCACTTAATGAAAAATCGCTGCATTCATGAAATAAACTACATTAATCAATATAATACTATTTTAATTAAAAATTATTAACGTCTGTAGGACGAAATGATAAGTAAAGAAGAAGTGTTTCGCGACTATGCAAATTACGTTACAATCAATAAATCTGTAATAACCACCAACCATTTCTCGTTAAATTATTCTCTTTTAATATTTGATCAAAAAACCACTTCTATATATATGTTATACATTTAACCCTTCCTCTGATTAACAGTCTACACTACAAAAGATATCAGAGCGAAATCCAAAAATATTAAACACATCAAACTCTAATAAATTAGTAAAATATTTATAGCTTGAGAGTAATTGCGTTACTAAACATACGCTGCTCATTTTGAGTTGTGTTCAAAGTGATATAAAAAACAGCCACTCCACTCATCTTCTTCTCTCACGATGCTATAAGACTTTTTTCCTAAAATCACTTCTCTAAGTCATTTATTTTGTCTACATTAGAAAGAAGGACTATCGTTGACTCTGTTTCTTTTGACTAAAGTTCCTACTTGTAGTTAAAGGTAATAACGTAAAGTAGAATTAGGCGAACAAACCCTCAGTATCTTTCTCTGCCTCCTCATAAATAAAATCATTTGTGCATATAAATGTATGCCAATGAAGCTTGTAAACTATTCACTCGATGAACGAAATGTAATTACTAAAAATTAGTTTACTTATATCCGTTTAGAAAAAGCATATTACATAATTGCTCACTGATGCTAAAATAAGCAAGAAAAAATTGAGTTAGAAATGATGAAGTCCTACATAAAATTGAGTGAATTCACTGTGTTTCATTTTAGACGAAATAATCATTCAAACTGAGGCGTGTGTACTGAAAATAATAAACAAAGTGAGAGTCTCCTTACAATGCTTTCAGGGCAGAGGGAAATCTCATATCGCCTACAACTTCGTCTAGAGATATGTGGATGACACTTTCACAGTGTTAAAAATAAAAATACCTATAATTTCTTCACACCTATAAATTCACTAGTAAAGGGGATAAAATTCACATTTGAATCAGGAAATGAACAAGGAGAATTAGCTATGTTAGGCTGTAAAATGGAACAAACAGAAGAAGGTAGACTACACACTAGCGTTTATAAAAAGTCAGCACATTCCAACAGATATTTAGACTTCAATTCACCTCATTCATTATGTGTAAAAGCAGAATTAGTTAAGTGTCTGACAAGACGATCAAAAAGTTGGCAGAAAACCTAACGCAATGAAGACGCGCAGCTGAAGCCCTATGTTCCTCTAGGAATTAAAGGATATAATAATAATAATACTAAGTATTACAATAAAAAACCGAAATGATGAAGTGAAACAGATAGAAGAAGTGTTGATCTTAAATAACTAATTACCCAATAAATTCATCAAGATGATCAGAAAATGGCAAAAGCAAAATAAAAATAATGGTAAAACTAATAATGATAACATAAATAAGAATTGTATTTTCGTTTGACAAATTTAATGTATACACACACACACACACAAAATAACCATATATATTTGCGATTGTACAGCTATGAAAATGAATTCGCCGAAAAGAGACTCTTCGCTGAACTACTTGTCTTCTGTCTACTAATGTTCGAATGGGAATTATTCATGAAATAAATAAGAATGAAAATAAGGAATCTACAGTTTTAACATATAAGGAGGAGATATCTAAGGACCTACGTAGGATTCTCAATAAAGCAGAAATTAGGGTGGTATTAAAACCCTCAAACTCATTCAGAGACAAGCTCTGTACGCTAAAAGACCCGATGGCCCCAATAAAACAAAATAATATAATTAACAAAACACCTTACAATGACTAACAGTAAGGTCAACTACACAAGTCAAACTAGTAGATCGGAGAGGGGTATTCAGATTGTCAGAACGTAAGAATTTAGAGAGGGTTAGAATGGTTGACCCCATGAAGGTAAGTGATTCAGAAGAAAACCCAGCAATCTCACTACATGCATTAACACACAACCACACACTAGGGTGGGAGAGGGTTAAAATTCTAAGAAGGTAAGGGGAGAGATATTGATTACTGGATCTTGGTTAATCGAGTCTACACCTAACACGTGCAACAGGAATGACTCAAATACGCAAATACGCAGATATGGAAGATATTATTACCAGTTAAATCAGATGATAATCAATAAGGTTAAAGTGTATTCACTTCACGTTATAACATTCCAACAAGTTATTTATTTTACTATAAATCATTTTATTTCCCATCTTATTAACTAAAACCTCTTGTCTTATTTCCCACTCTATCGTATTTTATTGATAACTCTGATAGTGGCTCCGAATATACTTTAACTTACTTTCTGTTTCACTCAAGTCTTATAATAATTTTATTCAAATGTCTAATCAATTTTTACTCATGTATTTAAATGGAGCAAGAAAGTTGTGTAAGTACTTTGATATGATTTTGAGGAATAGTTTGTGCTCGAAACGTCATCAATAAATATTACAGTACAACACTGTGTAGTTTTATCAAAATAAAATTTTACCCATAATGGAACACATCAAATCATTTGAAAACTTACTAGCGAAACAAAACTAAATTAAATACCGTCGTATCCGTAGGGTTTTAACCATACAATTTGCTACTTATATAACACAATTCAACACTACTCACTTTCAGTTAGAAAGTAATGATGTCACTAACAATAGCGTCTAAATGATAATATCAAGAATAATAACTATATTAGAAATGTCATATTATTTATGACGAGTTTCTTTAATTTATATTCAGGATATAATATGTACAAGTACTGTGATTTTTGAAATGAAGCTGACATAGTTCGACTGACCAGTACACAAACCAAATTACATTGATCTCGGATTGATATCATTTAAGGAGCTATTAAAAACCATTAAATACTAGACAGCCGTTTCGTCTCAGTTTGAAACTCTTTAGCAATACTCACCCACGGCCTTAGAGGGGATCAAATCCAGGACTTTCAGGTTACGAAATAAGCTCGCTGAACTCTCATCCTCTTGGTCAGAATCTGATTACCCATGAATTCTAACTTTTATCAATCAGTGATTTCGACGTGACAGACAGCCAATATCATCTTGGAGTATATGTCCTCACATACAATCCGGTATACCCAATTGGTCACAACTTTTCACTAAGACTCCGACTAGCTTCATCCTGTAGTGAGGCACTAGTAAGCATCAGATTAATTTTCAAGAGCAAGTTTTTAGGGGTGGATCTGTTTTAAGTTCGATCAGGGATTGATATCAGCAGATATTTGCTAGCTCAGTTTTATTTTCCAAATAATTTCCACGGGTGGTAAACTTCATTTTAATTCAAGGCACAATGGAGCATCATTTATTCAAAAATTATTTCTAAGTATCACCTAACGCTTTGGATTCTACTTCTGCGAACAGTCTTGACTCGTGAATCATAAACAGTAAAACAAAATAAATGAGATCTAAAAAATTAAATGTAGTGTGCACGACTTATAAATAAGTATAAGTAATATTCCGAGTAAAGTCTTATGAGAACCAGTGATAATTTGTGCGCTATTGGAAATGGCAGTGCATTAGTGGTTCAGTGGTAGAACACTGACCAGCCCGCCAAGTGGTTCGAGGTTCGACTCCCAGCTAGCTTAGTCATCTACCTCCCTTTGCTGGTAGTAAACTAGGCAAAGACGGAAGGTTGGGTGTAAGACTAGGAACCCTACCCCGTAAAAACACCACTACTACTTAAACTCTAAAACTCAAGCATGAAGCCCAATTTTTCAATGGAAACGCAAAGGGACAGAATAAAATAACAAAAATATTGAGAATGACACTGTTGATGAAACACGAAAAGAATAGTACAACTTTGAATAGAACCTAATAAGCTACGTGAAGAGAATTCCCAACACAGATTGCATTGGATTGCTTGAGGACTGAGAATTCCCTGTGAGGATCATGATTTTTTTAATGTCCATTGCATTCTGTCATAATTAACATTAGTTCTCACCTTACTAGTCTTGTCCTCTTCAAAAATCTTATTCAAATGTAAGATAAGAAGAAAACTAATTTAAGCAAAAGCTTTCAATCACTGAAATAAAACACCTGAATTTACCCTAATACTATGTATGTGAGTGCCTTGATATGATCATGAGGAATAATTTGTGCTCAAAACCTCATCAATTAAAGCGAAAACTAAAAAGTGAAGGTAAGAGCAGCAAAGATAAAACTTAAAGTGAACATACAGAAGATGTAGGTAATGAAGATAACGATCCAGAAAACAAAACCACAAAGCAGTCTCAGCGGAAGAAATTTGAAAGACATAACTCCCTTCACTTATCTAGGAATTATCGCTTCAACTACAGGCAACAGCACGGATAAGTACATCAAGACCAGAGTCGGAAAAGCAGGTCAAACCTTCATCACTCTGAAGTCAGTATGGAAAACTGCTGCACTCAGCATTAAGAGCTAAATTTGGATTTTCAACGCCAATGTTAAGTCAGTTCTTCTACACGGGTGCATCGTCAAAACCATCTTCAGTAGCCCACTAAAGACTCTTATTACTCGCTGCCATCGATCCATACTGAACACCGGATGGCTAACCGGAAAGAATACGCAACAGAGGACTCTGGCAACCAGCGAAGCAACCAAGAACCTTTTTCCCAACAAATGTGCCGAAGGTGATAGAGATGGATCGGACAAATCCTGAGGAGACCAGTGAGTAGCATCATGCGCTAGGTCCTTTATTGTAACGAGAACGGAATGTTAATGACGATTTGGGTGTGGATTTGAAGGTGACATGGAGGAGATTGAATGAGGAAGAGATGTGAAGCTTTTGTCGATAGTGGAGACGGATAAACATGACAGCAATGAGTAGAGTGAAATGAAGATGGACTATTGAAGCTGTATGTTCCACTCAAATTCCAAAGAAATAATAAATTCAGAGCTCTACATCCCGAAAAGTCAGGATTACTTGATCTCTTTAACATAAAGTGGTTGCTGGATTAATCTCCCTCTATCGATTCTGATCAATAACAATGAAGGAAGGAAGGAAAAAAACTGATATGATTATGCACAATAAATTGTGTTCGAAACGTCATCCAGTATATAATACTGTTTCACTTTGTGATACAACTAATAAACAAACTAATATGGAAGGAAGTTCCGATGAAAAATCTCACTATTATAGTATAAAAGGATTTAAGAGACCATAGTTATTCAAGTTTTGGTTTGTAGGGATTTGATTGGTCACAGAATTTCATCATGAGCTGACATCAGTTAGAAAACCACTGGAAAACCTGGGAGTACTGGACAGCTGTTTCGTCCTAGTTTGGGACTCTTAAGCAGTACGCACCCTCCGGGATTCGAAGCCAGCACCTTCTGGTTACAAGGCGAACTCGAACCCCGGTGGGTGTGTACTGACGAAGAGTCCCAAACTAGGAAAAAACAGCTATCCAGTACTCCCGGGTTATCCAATGGTTCTCTAACCAATGTCAGCTAATGATGAAATCCTGAGACCATAGTTATCTGAATGTTTAGCTTATGCTGCTCATTGGTGTTTAAAAAAGACTAAGCCCAGGCTAATCATTCTTCGTAACAATCTTTATTGAAAAAACAGGATTATAAATGTGTGGCTGCTGTACAGAACAGCTCCATAAGCGTACTGATATATACTTCTTTTTGACACAATATGCAATGGATTTAGCAGAAACTATTGCTGTGATTATTTTGTATTGAAAGTAAAGATACAAAACAAACAAAACGTGAAATTTGTTACTCGTTTGGTTTCAGTTCAGTGGCTGAAATGCAGTACGTAATCTCAAATAAGGCCATGACTGCTTTTTACCAAATGGTCGCCAACTGTGGCAAAACTATACTGTCTAGTGCTGTCCAGTTTCCAGTGGCTGTGAAACTGATATTGGTTTGTTATGAAATCTACTCGTACAAGAAAGATGCAGTTACATTTTCCCTGATTCGATGGTATCTGCACATACGACATTGAAAAACTTCACTGTTACAACCATTTTTCAATAGAATGTGTTCATAACAGATTCTGAAAGAGTACACTATAACTGATTTCAACAATTTACTGACATTTTAATGCAAAATCTTTATGCTAAATTAAGGTTTAGTAACATATAACCAAATTGCATCAAATTGTTATTATCTGTTTTAGTAGTATTTTACATTTTCACACTTTCTTTTCGTAAACTATGCGTAAACCGGCCGTGTTCATTACAAAAGACGATAAATATTAAGTTATGTGAATCAAGGTAGCTGTTAAAAGTCTTTTGGTGAGAAAATGAAGAGTATTTGGTCGTGTGATCAATTTAAAAAACTAACACAATGTTATTCGAGTTGATTTACATAAAGATAAAAGGAAATATGTAGTCAGATTACATAATAATATGAATTCAAGACCGAAGCTTAAAAAAGTAACAAAATCTCGCAAATAACGACTAGTGAGCACAACTGTAACACACACAAACCACAGCCACAACTGACGAAGGAAGAAGACAAAGAAGGCGAGGAAGAGACGTTTATTCAAACCAAGCCAGGCTTGAATTAACCGGGGTACAAGCTAATTATCATCATTTATAACAAGTCTAGATAAACGGTCTTCCTCTTGTTCCAGTAAGGCCACGTCAGCGTTTCATTCTGAAAAAGAAACTTATTTAGTGGCATTATGGTGGTTTCTATTCCATTACATAACTAATTTGTAATGCTCACTTTCAAAGCATAATACTGAATGTGTCCAAATAATGATAACATTATGAACAACAAATCGTTCTCAAAACTTCGTCCAGTTATTCAAATTGTATCACCGCATGTTATATCAAATAAACTTATAAGAACATATGTTCTGTCAGAGTGACTAAATCTCCAATATAGTCTCAAGTATCACTATAAGAAAGTCCAACAGCCTAGTTAGAATCATCGTGATCTAACTCCATTTCTTAATCTCAATACTCATAGCAAGTCCACCCTACTTTGCTTAAAATGTCTAGGTGAGATCAACCTACACTGACCACCCTTTTAGTTCGGCCAATTTAACGGGAATTCACACGACTGCAAACTGAAATGTTACTCAGTGTGGTTGTATAACTTGAAATTTTCATAGATAGTGTGCGCTATTAAACACCCTCCAGTGTCTGTCTTTAACCTACGTTAGTAACAGGTTCATTAAATCTGTCTACTGATATTCAGAACTAGCGAAATGGTGAACCCATTCATTCGCTTGATATGCTGTCATTAAACTAGTGAAAACCATACGAAAAATATCATTTCAAGATTTGAAAGTCTGTTGTAATACATCTAAGGTTAGAAAGCATATTAACTGACAGCTCTCATCCAGGTGTAAAACTTAACAAGTTATCAGACAACTATCAAGTATTGGTTTTGCAGGGAATTTTGTTCCATTGGTTGGAGGATTTCATCATAGGCTGACAGGAGTTACAGAAACATTGGAAAACCTGCAGGGAGTATTGGACAGCTGTTTCGTTAGCCCAGTCTGGAACTCTTCAGCAGTACACACCTACTGGAGTCTGAACCCAGGCCCCTCTGGTCACAAAGCGAGCTCGTAAACCGACCATTAAGCCAATGGAACTCTATCCATTGTCCCATGGCTTAGTGTTCGGTCTACGAGCTCGCCTTGTGACCAGAAGGCTCTGGGTGTGTACTGATGAAGAGTATCAAACTAGGCTAACGAAACAGCTGTCCAGTACTCCCTGCAGGTTTTCTAATGGTTCTGTAACTCATGTCAGCTTATGAGGAAATCCTTCAGCTTATCAGACAACCGCTTTTACTCGTCAAATATTTTGTCAACCAACATCCTAATTATGCTCACTTTTTGATTAGGCCTAAATAACTTTCAAGTACCTACTATTCATTGTTAGTGCCTTTCGTCAACTGTTTAGTGTCTTCTCTTAATCAGTCAGCCTCCTTAACTTTTCATTAAGTACTTTATTCAGCCTATCTTTTATCTATTTTCACTATCTTCCCCATCCCGATTAAAGGAGGAGAGTAGAGTTTGCTGTTTTTGAATAACGTTTGTATTGAACACACGTATTGTACACTTGAATACTTATTTACTAGCTGTTCTTCTTCTTTTCTTCATTTCTTGTCTAGTTAAGCATAAAATGAGTAATAATAAGAATAATAAAAGGAATGATAATTACCTGAGAAATAAGTTGGCTGAATGATTCTCTTCTTAACCTAGTAGAGGCATGTAACTATCAAAATAAAGAATAAAACATAAAAGATATGCTTAGTTATCTTAAATTATGGTGGAGTATTCCAGGCCCCTGAATGTAGCCTCAATGGGAAATGACATGTTGGGCAGGGTTTTGAGGGTGACGTGATAGAAATTGAGCGAGAAGATATGAGCGTGAAGACGGCTATATAGGACTCTACAAGATATAGATTTGCTGCCGGAGCTTTCCATTCGGAATCTGAGGAAACATCACTTTTTAATACCAATGGTTTTATTGCAGCATATGCAAAAGGCAGCGGTACTGTTAAGTAAACAGTTAAACAAATTGCATTCAAAATATAAGATGATAGAAACTTGTTTCAATAGATCACTTCGGTCACAACACAACAAGAAACATGTATATATATGTTTTTTTACACTATTGTTGTCTCTATCATTTATTCATAATATCATTTCAATACTACTCCAGTGTCATTTTGGTGTATTGAAGTTGGTTAACTACCATATAGTTCACGCATAACGACTTACTAGCATTCACATATTTTCATCACTAGTGAATTAATCTCGAAATAAATGACATCTACTTTGGGTCACCTTGGTGTCTGCTTTCAATCTACCCTTTAGTTTAAACAAAAGACAGCATGTTTATCACAGTACCATCCATTAATAGATATATCTTGCAGTGTCTAAATCAGAGGTAAACACTTTGTAATTCGCTTGCATGTTCGTTCCATTGATAGAAACCAGTATAAGTGAAATGGCCATCCCTTACACACTACAGGTAGTAACTATAGTTCGGGTTTCCTCCAAACCGAACAGAACTTCTTGTTGTATGGCTTAATTCTTAGTTTTTGTGCAGAAGAAAGTTTTTTGTCAAATTAATAATTAAAAAAACATATTCAATCCAACTATCTAATGTAATAAAACTTCAAAAACTTAAAATGATACAACTTAATTTTCATGTAAAGAAAATTAATTTTTAAAAACTCCCGTGTCTTAATATTATTTTTTTTTATGAGTTTTACTACTATATTATGTATGATTGCTCAGCTTTCTTTCATTAAACCAGATCGATATTTCTGTTCATTCATTTTCTTTTTCTCTGTGTATGTAATGAAATTTTAACTTGTTTGCCAAATAAAATAAAGGGGAAGATTATCTTTTCCCAAAATATTTGTTTTTTCTCTTCAGTCCAAAAGATAGTAGTAATAATTTTACATTTTGTTGCGGAATAAAATTAAATTTGTTTTATCATTTCCATGGTGTTTTTTTTTATTTGTTTAATTTGGTAAGAAAAATTAAAAAAAAGAACACATGTTTTAAATTTTTTATTTTCTGCTTTCAGTTTTCATGCCAGTTTTATTGTTGAGTAGTATTTCTCGTAAAATACATAATCTTTATTTAACTTTTCAAGAACTGCCTTCTGTATAGATGGTAGGAGTTAAAATATTTTTATGAGTTAATCTAGATCCAGCTTCTTTCTCCAAACAGACGTTGCGCCTTTTTCATCGTGTTGTAACTACCAAATATGGTGCAATGGTGAAACTTGTCGTGAACCGTTGTCTTTTGATTGTAGGTAATTATTTTGAGTAGTTGTAGTAGAGCTGAGGAGCCATTTATTATGCTCACTAATAGTTCGTTACAAGCTGTCTTGTTGAATTAGCCTGCCAAAAATCTAATCCTAATTATCTGCTAACAAGAAACTCCTGCTGACATGAGATTACATAACGAAACGGGAACCAATAATTTGTGCCTATATTTATACTTGTCAGTCGTTGGCATAGCGGTTAGGACGCTCGCCGACCATGCATGCGGTCCGGGGTTCGATCCCCGGCCAGCGACGCACTCCTGAACCTCGCTAAGCCAGAAATAATGCTGGTAAAGAGGTAACGTTGGGCATGAGGCTAGCAACCTCATCCTGTAAAAATAAACACTGCTACAGAAACTTGAAGCCACTAGCTTAAAGCCCTATGTTCCACTGGGGAACTTGAAGGAAAAAAAGTATTTATACTTAATTCGCCTTTTCCTAAGTTTTATGAGATGAATAGTTCCTTATGGTGGGAAAACTGAAACAAATGACTTGAGATAGCCTTCAGTGTACCCTACATCCCACTGATTGAAGTAGTCATTCGGAATGTATAGTACAGGTCACATAAATTCTCATCAAAAACAGGCAATTTCATTCCAGGAAAATAAAATCATTGAGAATGTATACATGAAGACATAAAATGACTGTGATTTGCCGAGTTAACATTTTTAAATAATGAGTGATCAGTTTTGTTATTCTGTGTATATGTGAGTGAAAAAACTGTCTTTGAACGTATTGCTATTAACTGTTCTCGAAGAAGCTCCATAAAGATATTATCGTTATTATTTCCTTTTAGATGATACTGCTTCCTGAAGTTAAAATATAATATCTAAAATATTTTAAAGTAAAAAAGAATCATTTGTTTTTCTTGAAATATTTATAATTTCGCTATACACGATATCATCCAATCTTTTAATTTATTTTCATATGTCAATTATACAACCAGACTTAACTGAGTTGGTAGAAGCCTAAATAGCAAAATAAATGGAGCAAACTTTTTCAGTTTATTGTTGTACGGTACTGTAAACGAAGATAGATACTTTTTGTTAACATAGCTGGAAATATGATTCACTTTAAATTTGCTTCACATGAAATTTCTCTTTTTAGAAGTTATGAATGCAATAGAAAACAATCTCATGGTATAGTAAACAATCTTGATTACTGCGGTTCTCTCAGACGGTGAAGTAAGTCTTCTCCTACTTATGTCATCGTTATTATTATTCTCTTAGGTCCCAAGAGGAATGTAGAGCTTTAACATTATGTCTCCATTTCATCCTGTTCTCTGTAGTCATCTTTATCGGGCTCCATAATGGCCCATAGGCTCTCATTTCTATTTTCCTCTGCATATTTGTTGAGTAACAGGTTCTTAGTTGACTTGTTGGATCAATCTCTTGTCATCAGTCCCTTTCTGCTAGTCAGTTCATATTCAGTATGGAACGAAGGCACTTGTTGATAAAGGTCCGCAGCAGGTTGTAGGAAGTGCTTTATGTGGTATGTCGACTCTCTGAAGTACACGGAAGAACTAACTTAATAGTTAGACTGAAATTTAAAAACGAGCAGTTGTTTGTTGATTTTAAGGCCTTAAATTCATTGTATTATCATGATTATTATTGTTTCTTTTAGTTCCTAGAGGAACATAGGGATTCAGCTACACGTCTCCATTGCGTTCGGTTCTCTACCAACATTTTCACCTGGCTCCACGTCTGCCTACATGCTTTCATCTCCTCTTCACACGACCTTCTCCAAGTCACGCTCACACTGACGACCAGCTAGCCGCTTTTCCTTCCGGTTCCACTCGACGATCTGGCGCGTGATATCACTTGATGGTTTTCTCAGAGTATGGCCAGCCAATCCATCTCCATTTCTCCTTGCATATTTGTTGTACAATCGGTTCCTGCTGCGTTGATTCGCTCCCAGAGATCCCTTCCTGTTGCTGATCTCTTCTGGCCGGTCATCTGATCTTGAATGAAGTATTGAGTGAAAATAGTTGTTGATGCAGGTTAGTAAGTTGTTTGAGCTGCTCTTTATGACGCGCTGGCCAAGTCCATGATCCGTACAGCAAGTAGCACTGACTTCACATTGGAGTTGAAAATCCGGATCTTATTTTCGATGCTGAGTGCTGCTGACCTCCACACAGATTTGAGAGTAATGAAAGCTTGCCTTGCTTTCCCGGTCGTCACCTTGATATCCTCGTCAGTTCCGTTCGCCTGTAGGTGGAGCGATGCCTCCCACGTAGGTAGGTAAAGGAGGTTGTTTCGCTCAAGTTTCTCCAATTTATGCTGGCTGATTGTTGTCTGTTGTTGTTGCTGTTGGTGTTAGACAGGAATCTTCATCACCTCTATTTTATCTTTGTTCACCTGAAGTCCTATCTTTAGTGATTCTTCTGCCAACTTGCTGCTTTTCAGTTGCAAATCTTCCAGTTTGTGAGAAATCAGACATGTACCGTCGGTGAAGTCCATATCCTTCCAGTTTTTTGTGTGGGTCCATTTGATTTTGATTACAGCTTGATTCCACACCGTATTTTTCGTACAAGTATGGAATTTTCAGCTTGTGATATCGAGAGCCTAAACTTTGCAGGCCAACCATAGATATCGGGTGTACGTCGGCACGGGATCGAATCCCGAATCATGTGCATGGTCGGCGAGAGTCCTAACCACTGTGCCACCGACATGCCTGTTTCCTCGCTACCCGCTGTTTGTCGCATTATCCACTCTACCGCAATCAGGAAAATCATTGGAGATAGCAGTCAATCAGCATTGTCTTACTCCCGTCTTCACTTCGAAGGATTCCATGAATTTCCCATTGTGGATTACTTGGCATGCAGCATTGTCGTACAACTGTTGGATGAGGTGAAAAATTTTTGGCTGCATCCCGAAGTAGCGAAATGGTTTCGAAACCACCTCTCAATCGACACCGTCTGCCGAAGACCTTTTCAAAGTCGATGAAGTTGAGATAGAGAGCTGACTGCCATTCCAAGCTTTGTTCAGTGATGATCCGTATTGTGGCAATTCGACCAATATATGACTTGTTTCTCCTGATTCCAGCCTGTTCCGATCGAAGTTTTCATCCAGGGCTTGTTTGATTCTCTCCAGGATGATGCGGCTTATTATTTTGCTTGGGATGGAGAGGGGCATAATTCCGCGCCAGTTCTTGCATTGATTTAAGTCTCCTTTCTTTGAAAGTTTGGATAAGTAGCCTTTCTTCCAGCAGTGGTGTCATCAAGTCCGCTGATGTCTCTGGGTCCATTTTCAATGCCTCTGCTGGGATTCCATCTGGTCCTGCTGCTTTTCCAGTTTTCAGCATCTTGCCTTAAGAATTTCTGTTCTCGTTGGAGGGTAGATATCCACTGGTAGTTTTACTTCAGCTGCTGGTATTACTGAACGCGTTGTATACTGTGTTCAATTTAGAAGTCTTTTGAAGCGTTCAGTCCAGTGTTTCTTTTGCTCCTTCTCTTTGGTGATTGGCTTTCCATTGTCATCGTTCACTGGCTTAATTTGTGTTGAACTTTTCCTCGATAGGAACCTAGCTGTTTGGTAGAGTGTTGCGAGGTCTTCTTTGCCTGCAGCTTGTTCTGCTTCACTTGTCATAGCTTCATAATATTTTGTTTTACCTTCCCTGACACTGTTCTTTACTCTTTTGTTCAATATATTACAGCTTCCATTTAACTCCTGTTTTTGTCGCTCGTCGATGCTCTGGATAATCTTTCATCTCAACATTCTTCTCTCTTCTTCTAGTCTCAGTGTGTCTGAAGTGAGCCACTGTTTATTCTGTCTCTTCTATCTGCCTGGAACTTCCATGCAGGTTTAACTCCCAACCGCTTTTAGGCTGCTCCAGTGCTTC
This sequence comes from Trichobilharzia regenti, assembly GCA_944472135.2. Lineage (NCBI taxonomy): Eukaryota > Metazoa > Platyhelminthes > Trematoda > Strigeidida > Schistosomatidae > Trichobilharzia > Trichobilharzia regenti. The sequence goes on along the minus strand of OX235262.1, from coordinate 98,918,849 downwards.
TCAACGCTGGTTTGTTCGCTAGTGCTGATTTGTGTCTCCGTCGTTTTCCTTATGATTGCAGTGAAGATATACTTTGTATCCTGATCCTTCAGTTCTTGAGTAGTGAATATGGCTTGTGGTCTGTCTGCAGCTCCTGTTTCTTCGAAAGCTATTAATTTGATTCGGAATGTTCCTTATACGAGATAGTGGTCTGAGCCAACGTCTGCTCCTCTTCCTACTTTTGTGTCCGGTAAGATGCGCCTCCACTTCCTTGAGATTGAGATGAAGTCAATTTGGTTTTCGGTTCGTCCGTCTGGTGACACCCATGCAGCCTTGTGGATACCCTTGTGTTTGTATACGCTGCTGCCAATCACAATTAACTGAAGGCGCAGAAGTCAGCGAAGAGTTCTCCGTTTTCATTCATTTCTCCGAGAACTCTACCCATCATGAGTTCTCCTCCTGTGTTTTCTGGTCCCAGTTTGGCATTCAAGTCTCCCATTAGTATTTTAATGTCACCAACTGGAGTATTGTCCACCATTGCCTGTAGTTGTCTGTAAAACTTTCTCTGCGAGGTCTGCGTTGTTTGTGGGTGCATAGCACTGTATAACTGTCACTTTCCTTCCTTTGGAGTTGAATTTGGTGGTCAGTATCCCAGGCGAAATCGCCTCCCATTGCATCAGGGCCTTCGTTGCCGTTGGTGACACCATGATAGCCACACCCTCGGTTCGCACGTTGTTGTGTCACACCGTATTAATGTATCTTTTATGTACAAGGAATGGTTTATTACTATCTTCATTTATAAAGCCTTCTTCGGAATGAAACTCCTATGCATTATTTTGCCTGTCAGAGAAATTGCCGATACGTATACGTATACGTCATAAAATACTAAGATAATCTGAATTTAATATGAATTACAAGTGGCTTAGAAACGCAGGGATGGAACGAATTACAGGTGTGACCAAAAATGAGCATGGAAACAAATTGAAATCAAAATTTTCAACTTGAAATATTAGTTAGGAGGTGTGAATATCGATTACAAGAGGCACAGAAACAAAAGATCACACAGGATTAGAATATAATTGTAAAATTTTTATTCTAAACGGATTACAAGGGTGATCAGGAGGAGCATGGAAACAAACTTAAAATAACTAGTTTTATAACTGAAAAAAATCAGGTGAATTTAATGAAGACTGAGGGAATAAGGATGAGACATTTATAATTCGTTTAAAATAACTATTTTTACAATTATATCCTAATCCTGTGCAATCTTGTGTTTCCAAGGCTCTTGTAATTTATATTCACACCTCCTAACTTTCATTTCAAGCTCAAATTATTATTTCAAATTTTCAGTTATAAAACTAGTTATTTTAAGTTTGTTTCCATGCTCCTCCTGATCACCCTTGTAATCCGTTTAGAATAAAAATTTTACAATTATATTCTAATCCTGTGTGATCTTTTGTTTCTGTGCCTCTTGTAATCGATATTCACACCTCCTAACTAATATTTCAAGTTGAAAATTTTGATTTCAATTTGTTTCCATGCTCATTTTTGGTCACACCTGTAATTCGTTCCATCCCTGCGTTTCTAAGCCACTTGTAATTCATATCAAGTTGAAAACAATTATCACCTTCTATTTGAATTTGAATTTAAGCAAATCCTTACACGAGATAAAAATAGAATATGTTTGTGATGGCAGAGATTGAATTAGTGTTCTTGAAAGTACCAGTCTCCAACGCTTCCAATTGAAATGAGGCATTCAGCTACTGACTGAGGGTTTTGTGCAGCTGTAATATATACACTGCTATCTGTTCATTGCTGTTATCACCACAGTGGCTGTCCAACAAGGCTTGAATGTCTCCTATTTAGTCAGACAGAAAAAGATATGATGAACGAAGGATTCACTCTTGGGAGAGCCGCCTAATGGACGTGATATAAGGGAATGTTGACGTAGATCTACGAGAACTTACTGAAACACTAAAGAATAAAAGTTAATTGGTTGATTTTAATTATTTATAAGAGGTGGGCACATATATCCTTAGTAAATTTATTCTTGAAATTAGCTTACATTTTGAACACTGATCAAAACCTTCATATACTTATTATTATTCCTAATGTTTCCTCAGCAACTAGCTGAAAATGTTGAGAAACATTTTCATTTTGATGGATTGCGCATACTTTATTCAACCATTTCATGACTCAAGAAAATTGCTGCCTAGTGAATAGATAGAAGATAAATTAAAACAAATTTTGTAATACACAAAGTGTTTAAAAACAGAATAAGAGGGTTAAAGACATCAGCCAACCTATATGTTAATTTATTTATCCCACGAAGGTAATGGATATCTTTCTAATATCTAAAAGAACGGAAAATAAGATCCTTTTGGAAAAATCAGTAATGTCACAACATTACAACAGTTGTTCTTTCTAAAATGTTCAGTTTTCATTACTAGTCCTTCTGGGTTGGATAACGAAGTATATCTATCCGTTAGTAAATATATCATTACATTATTATCTAATATTTTGGTATTTGCCTATCAAATCACTGATATAAGTTTAGTGGATCAAAGCTATTGAGTAGAAATAGCTAAGTGCAGACTGAGTTAAACTTTGGCCATGTTGTCCTATGAATTGATGAAGACAAAACAGTTGAAACACTGAATATTGGATCAATGATTTGATGATAATATGATAGCCAGATACAATTAATTTATATTTAGTTAAACTTGACGTCTTGGTTTCCGACTTCTGAAGAATACTATACTAGAACTCCTAGTACCCAGTGTTTTGTCTTATGGATTAAATACTGACTGAATTTATGTTGATTAATCGTGAAGGAATTCTTAAATTCAGCTGTCATTCACCGAAAGTGAGTATTAGCCAAACAGATAGGCCTGGTGAATTGAAAGGATTTATCAAAGATCATAGAGTCTGCCTGGTGGTTCATTCCAGTACGATTTATGAGTGTTATTCATTGTCTTAGTTAGAGCTACACTCTGACCAGCCATTAGTAATAATTTAAAGTTTCCGTATTTGCAATCACAGCTTTACTAATGCTGTAAAGTAGTTCACATTTTGTCATGTGAATATCTTTGATTTACAACAGAAACTGTAATAAGATTTCGATGTCAATCCCAAAGTTTATATTTTTATATAATGATTCTTCAAGTGATTTCACATAGCTGGCCCTCCTGTGGAACTCCAGTGAATTTCAGTGTCTAGAAATGACATAGAAAAGATGATGTCAGAAGGAAATGAAAGCTTGTGATCAGTTATGAAGTCAGTTAAAAGTGATAACAGTTAACCAAGTGCACTGAAGATTTGCCATTGTAGCCCTTTCGGAATGTAGGGAATAGATAACAATAGATAACACTAGTAATAATTATTTTATCTATAAGTTAAACAATAGTGATGATCAAAACAAAACTTTAATCACTCTGTAAACTATCAAGGAGAAGAAGAAGGAAATAAATTACCTGCATCTAATGAAATTAATCAAATATGCAATTAACATTTCTGCGTGAAAATTCCTGCACGCACATGAACGTTTTATGAATTCAAGAGATTAATTATAGGCGATCCTTCCTTTTTCATAGAAGGCTATACATATACACATATATAAGCCAGAATCTAGACTACTAATAATTTTATATCAACAGTTCGATAACTTTATTACACAGACATTGTTCAAGCCTATCTGTTCTCCCTATTATTATTATTATCCAAAAAGATTTCAACCATATGACCAGGTGCATATGGACTCTAATTATCCCCTTTCCTTCATAATTTATTGAATATAACCTTGGCTGTCAATCAATAGAATGATGACTAATCATTTATCCTTGAATGATATTACCCAAAATATAAAATTGTTACAGGTAAATAAAACTAACAAAATTGATAATTATTGTTTACTGTTAGTTAGTTAACAAAACAAATAGATAAAAGTTAAAGGAGGGGAAAAAAAGCTAACAAACAAGCGAACAAAAGTCGACGACGACAAGGAATAAAGGGAGGATAGTCAGGAATCATGATATTAGGTCACACAGAAAATAAAGACCAAAAAGAGAAAAATATAGAATAAAACAGCCCCACAACACATCCTACTGTGTAGTCAATAATCCCCATAGGAAATCAAAAAAAGGAAAATAAGAATTCTGAATGAAGCCTTATGGCTTTTACTTGTTCACATAAGATTATCATTCTTATTAGAAAAATAATTTAGACATTCTTCTTTGTTAGTGAGTATGAATAATAATGATAATAGTTATTTAATGAAATCTTTTATGATTGTGTAAATTAATTTTTCAATCTATTTTTAAGAAAATACTTTTTTCAGTCGATTACGGGAAGAAAATCCTTCGGATTTACCAAAAAAAATAGTACGACAGTTACTATTATTTTATTTATGCTGCTGTTTAAGGTGTAGTTATTTATTAGGAGACCTTTCGGTTGTAATTAACACTGTTGACTGTACAGGAACATTTTCTTGTAATATATGAGCGTCAGCGGTATAGCGGTTAAGACGCTCGCCGACCATGCATGCGGTCCGGGGTTCGATCCCCCGCCAGCGAAGCACTCCTGAACCTCGCTAAATCAGAAATAATTCTGGTGAAGAGGAAAGGTAGGGCATGAGGCTAGCAACCCCATCCTGTAAAAACAAACACTGCTACAGAAACTTCAAGCTACTAGCTTGAAGCCCTATGTTCCACTGGAGAACGTGAAGGAAGAAATACATATATATATATATATATATATATATGAGCTACTTGATTTTCTGGTAAAATCTCAAGTCTCTAATTTTACACCATGGATTCAGTTAGCAATAAACAGTTATCCTTTGATTTACCGTCCTTTTTAGTGAATATTTCGTTGTTTTTATGCTTAGTACTACGATCAATGCAACTTCTGTGTGTTATGAAAATATCCGTCATTCAAAAATGCAGTTAAATAACAAAGGAGTAATTTATCCTTAAAGAAATTTTTTAAATTTTTAATTCAATAACCTATAATTGTAAAGAAACAAATCATTCACTTTGATACTAAATGTTTAATTTGAACACTATTGTCGTTTACTGGTGTGTTATAGTAAATAAAGCCCTTTGGGCATCGGGACAGATACTAGCCGAAGACATTGGCTAGCGGTTGCACTATATCATGGATCGGTACAAGATGGAATTCATGGACAATTGAATCGGGTCCCAGTGGCTTAGTGATCTAACAGCTTTATTTGTAAACTAAAAAATTCTGGGTTTGAGCCCCGGTGGATGTGTACTGCGAAGAGTCCCAAACTAGGACGAAACAACTGTCCAGTACTTCCAGGTTTTCCAATGGTTCTCTAACCAATGTCAGCATATGATGAAATCCTGTAGCCAGTCAAAACCCTGCAAACTAACATTTGAAAATAAATCTTCATTAGGGTTTTCCAATTTAAATTCCAATAATTAAGTGTTGAAAAGAGTTTGCCATTTAAAACTAGACGACAAACTAACATACATTTGAAAAATCACTAAAAACAAAAAAAACATTGGAGAGCTATTTTGTTCCAGATTGGAACTCTTGTGTGTTCCGCACTTATTCAACAGTGGATCAATAATTAGATGATAAATAACTATTAAGTCACATAGCAATGTGGTGAGTTCAACACAACTCATAGAAACAAAAGACAAGCTAGTTAACATTACAGAAGGAGGAGAAGAGGTGAAAGTGAAAGATTACATAATCGGGTAGGAGGGAGAGCAAAGAAACCGAGTTATCAGAGGAAGGAAAGAATGATGAACTCTTCAATGACGCACATGAAAATGCTGACTTCTCTATGGAATATGAAGTTGATAGGTAGTTTTATTTTCCTGACATCATTCAACTCTTACATGAAGGTAGACCTCAGAGATCCATTCATTGAAAGCCTGCATGTAATGTACAATAACTAAATTTCAGTATATTTTATCAATTAACTATAAACGACTATTTGTCAAAAATCTGTTCGATACAGTCAAAGGGATATGCTGTTCTCAGAAATTGGAAGAAAGATTTCTGAATTCTTGAGGTAGTGAAAAAAACCCTAAGAAATTTATTATCGATTGTAGAAGATAAAGAGATTCAAACGCAAAACAAACCAGTGAACGAGAAGGAATAGTCAACTGAAAACTGACCACTTTACTAGTTAGAACATATCCTGCAGCTGAGTAGGTTACCGTTTATTGAACAACCTACTTCTTGGTGCAGTTAAACGTCAACGATACCCTTCTCATGTTAGTTCTAGTTGTGAACAATAACATACATGCTTGAATTGCTCTGAGAGAAAAGAAAGAAGGGCACACCAATTCTCTAAATGTGTATTAAAATCCTACTCTTTTGATAGGTCTGTTGCCAAGCATTTCGTTCATACGTATCATTAATTAGACGACATGAAATCCTTTGAAATGACCGTTAAATAATATATTTCATTTCTTCTCAAGTTTATGAGAGTAACTGACCTAAACCCAAAATATGTATTCACAAAAGAAGCAGTTATCATTCTTTCCTTCCCTGAAAACTCAGTTTCTTTGCTCTCTCTCCTACTCGGTTGTGTAATCTTTCGCTTTAACCTCTTCTCCTTTTTCTGCAATGTTAAATAGCTTGCCTTTTGTTTCTAAGAGTTGTTTTGAACTCACTACATTACTGTGTGACCTAATAGTTACTTATCATCTAATTATCCACCTCTTTATTAGGCGAATATTTTTCTTCTGATTTGTCAAAGGAACTAACTGTACGGAAATCCTCTTCGAGTATATTTAATTATTCACTGTCTTTTGGTTTCGTTTTGCTTAAGCTTCAACCTTCCATGTATAAGTTATGTAAATTTAATTCCTCGGCATTTTTCATTAATTCTGAAGTCTCCCTATCAACTCACATTGTTTCACTTTTGCAAAGATGTTAAAATTTTTCTGTATATAAACATAATTAATTTTTAGATTGTACGTAGCTGATGAGAAGCTGACAAAAATAAAAACGATGGTATCATCATATTCTGCACAAGCTGTTGTTCCAACTTCACTCAGATGGCTGCATACTTGAAATTCTGATAGAAATGGCATAGTTTCACAGCTTACAAACATTATTTAAGGTTTTAGGGTTTTCAGGAATTTCCACTGCATTTCGTCACAAACTTAAATTAGTCGAAGAATCATTTAAAACAAAGAGGTATGGAACAGACATCGAAATTAAGATTTTCAGTTTACAGTGTGGATCCACTGACTATTTAGCCATTGGGTTGGAATTCAGTAACGATTATCATCTGACCGGTCAACAATCTTACCACTAGGAACAATACGATATACAGGATTTCATCATGAAGTGAAATCAGTTATAGAACCTGTGGAAAATCTAGGAGTACTGGACAGCTGTTTCGCCCTAATTTGGGACCCTTCATTAGTACGCACCCACCTCCAGGGCTCGAATCTAAGGCCTTTCAGTTATAAGGGGAGCTTTTAGATTATTAAGCCACTGGGACCCGATCTGGTCAGCCAAACCCTTACGGACCAATACTTGAAAAATATATGCATTATATATTTTATTATAAAAATCTTAAGCAAACGTATTCCATAACAGCAGGATAAATTCTTTTCAATATTATTCAAAAAGCCTATTCAAAAGTAATACTTCAGCTTTAATCCAAACTAATTATCAATGAGTCATATTTTGATAGCCGATAATTATTATTCTAAGTACTTTCTATCTTACTGTACGTATCCTCAGGTATAATCTCTCTGCTAAGACATTTAGACGTCGATTTGACTAACCATCTAGTTTTCAGTATAGTTAACCCGTAGGAAAAGACTATTATAATTTTCCATAAATAATATAGTGGTCATCATGCATAATTTCTATTTCAACAGTAAATATTTCTTCCCTATACCTGTTATGAACATTTCTGTCTATAGAACAATCCTAGATGTTATTGTCATTATCGTTATTATTATCATTATTATTGGAATTGGAATTAGAATTAATCTAATCTGATTTTACGAGGGAAAAAGCCATATGACTCATCACTCAACCGATGAAAAAAATTGTTTATTTACACACATCTAATATAAATTGAGTTATATATTCGATTGATTATCCAAAAACTAAGATATACGCACATACGCACAATAATATGTGTGCATATACTTATGAACACATCCCATCATCGTTAATATTAACAAACAATAATGAGAAATAGGCTGAAACTGATTGGTACACAAAAATGCTCTTCTTTGCGCATATGTCATAATTTTTATATGAATTGATAATCTTACGTGACAGTCTTTGAGCAAGTTATTATGATTATGATTATAGCTGTTGTGTTTCTTTTTTCAGCATTTCCTTTATTGTATCAAATCTTCCATATTTAAATGTTAGCTATCTAGATGAGATGTTGTGTGCTGAATTAATTTATTTCTGATAAAAAAGAAATGAAATATTCACTTAAAGAATTCCATTTAAACAAATGATGGAGAATAGAGGAAAACTGATTTTGATTTTTATATTGACAATGTGATATCATAGTGATATGCTTAAATTCCATTGGACATTGGACCATTTTGATTGATCACTGAGTGATATAGTGGGCCTGTAGAAGTCTTCTTTATGAGCGAATTTTAACTCACTTTTAATCTAAATTGCTTAAGTAGTAGTTACCAGATTGGTTGGCGAACATTTAAAATAATTTGAATGAAAACTAATCCTAAATTTTCAAGATAATATAGAATTATAGTTTGAATACTGTTTTTGGTTCTTATATATGTCCAAACCAAGTTCACTTTTTACGGTTTGAAAAAATTTGGGCATTGGGTATATGATATTCATTATAATAAAGGTTTTTGTATTTCCCAATGAATAAAAACAAAACGATATTGTTTTTACTGACGTTTCGCTATTTAATGCTAATAGCTTTATCAAAATATTATTAAACCGAAATTTACGAAATCTCAGTATGTAACAAAAGGTTAAGGGGTGAGAAAATAGAATTAGGTCAAGTTAAAGGGACGTAAAGAAACTCCGAATAGAAATGAAGATCACTAAACCAAATAACAAAGGTTATAGTACATCTGTTATGATATCAAAATAAGGTTTACTAACTTGATCATCGTTCGTTAGTCTGGGGTCGTTTTTCGTTAAGTTGGTCATTTGGTAAAGATAACAAAATCAAGTGTAGATTGTTGGATTTGATCAATGTGTAAAATTATAAAAGCAGTGTGTGTTTACATAGTGAACTTGCTTATCACATTTGTGTTGATTTTGTCACTTCATGGGGGAGGGAGGTGTTGTAAGCAGGTCAGATTCTGTTGTAGTCCATCATTCCTATTCAAGCAATTCGGATTCCACTTGATATGAAGTGCTTCTGATATTAGACGTTCTTTGTGATTTCTGAAATTTTTCTGGATTATTTCAATGTTGTCAAAATCAATTTTGTGACCTGATTCTATAGCCGATGATTTTTGAAGTTTTTCTAGTTCAACTGGATTTCTCAGTGGCCGAAGAGATGCTCTACGGTGTTCATTTCCACTGATTTTGATTTCTCGAAATGTTTGTTTGATGTAGATCGCATCACATTCCAAGCATTTTATTTTATAGACACAATAAGATAGAGAATCTTTTAGGATTCAGTCTTTTATAAGGACAAGGTTGCTTTGAAGTGTGCCTGATGATTTTAAGAAAACTCTAATGTCGAGCTGATTGAGCACCCTTCTGATATTGTATGACGTCTCTGCTCTATGTGGAATGACGACTGTTAATGTCCATGTTTTCGGAATGCGTTTTCAGTCATACTTAATGTCTGTGTTGATTCTGTTGATGAAGTTCCTTGAGTAGTTATTTTGTTTGAGAGTTTCAGTAATGTTTGATATTTCTTCTTCTTTGTCTTTCTCATCCGTTATCAGAGAGTGTGCTCGTCTAAGAAGACTTGAAACAGCTGGAATCTTTGCGCTGATGGGGTGTGATGATTTGAAGTCTAAATATTTATTAGAGTGGGTTTTCTTCCTAAATATGGATATACTAAAATGTCCGTTTTCCCTTCTCTTAACTAGGCAGTCTAGAAATGGTAGTTCACCGATGTCTGATTCTGCTTCCGAAGTAAACTGGATTCTGGGAGACACGCAGTTCATTTTCTCCAGGAATGAATTGTGTAGATCTCGTTTTAGTACTACGAAAGTATCATCCACATATCTTAACCATATTTTAGGAGTGAGTATGTTTGAAAAGATGTTATTTTCGAATTTATTCATGAAAATGTCGGCGACTATTGGGGAGATTGGTGAACCCATAGCAACACCATTTGTCTGTCTATATAAACTCCCTTTAAATGCGAAATAATTATTTTCTAGACAGAATTTTAAGCTCTTAATTATTTCACTGGTGTCCAGTGGACATCTTTGTGATAGTGTTGTATCTGTTTCTATTAGACTGGAAATGATATCAAGACTTTCGGTAATAGGGATACTAGTATATAATGAGTTAATATCATAGCTTACCACAATGTCTTCTCTATCACTTTCTCAGTGTTCTATTTGGGATTTTAAATCATTTGAATTTGTTACAATATTTTGAGTGTACTTTTGTAGAGGTTGTAGTACTGAGAGTAAGTATTTAGAGAGGTTGTGTGTCGGTGAAATCTATTACTGGTCTTAATGGAATTGTGGGTTTACGTATCTTTGGTTGACCGTAGAATCTTGAAGGTATATAAGATTTTGGTTTTAGTTTAAACCAGAGAGAATTTCCAATTTTGGGTTTCATTTCTTGAAGGAATCTGTTTGTATTTAGTTTCATTTTGTAGAATTCGGCGGATTTCTTCTTCGCCTCAATGAGTAAGTATGGTCCTTCAGATAGGTGTTCAACTGCCTTCTTTTCATAATCCGTTCTGTTCATTATCACAGTGACGTTTCCCTTGTCGGCTTTCGTTATGACGATGCTTTCGTCTTTCTTCAAATTTCTTAGGTCTTCATATTCCTGTTTGGTGAAATTACATGATATGTTTCGTTGTGTCATTAATATGTGTGATACCTTTTGAAGAATCGATTGTGATTCTTCATTTGTGAATTGTTGTAGAGCAGGTTCAATCATAGGTGCTATTTCCTGGACCGATAATGGCTTTCTAGTGATATTGAAATTCAGACGTTTCTGTAGGAATGAGATTTCATTTTCGATTAGTATCTTGTCTGACTCTAATATTCTTCATATCATTTGCTGGGGTTCTCTTTGGTTGTTTCTTTTCTCTGAGTTTCAAAAATTTTTGTATTTGTTTTCTTTTAGTGACATTACGAAAATGCAATTCTCGCTCATTAAACAATTTATGAAAGGATTCATAGATATGGCTTGTAACAAGTAATGTTAAACAGTCGTCTATATTTTTGATTCTCGTCCGATAAGATTCAAGTTTGATGTTGCATTTATGTATTCTTTTTCGTAAAAATACTTTGGAGGTAGGATTTGCAGCAAATATGGATTTGTGGGAATATTCAAGAGGTTTAACTCGTAGTGACTTAGGAATAATTCCACTTTGTAGACAGCGTACGTTGAAAATACGGTGATTATAAAAGTTACATTTAAGCTTCGATAGAGTAATCTGGTTTTTAATTAAGTTATATATGTCCAAACCAAGTTCACTTTTAACGGTTTGAAAACGGTTACATTTCCTTCACGTTCCCCAGTGGAACATAGGGCTTCAAGCTAATGGCTTGAAGTTTCTGTGGCAGTGTTTATTTTACAGTACGGGGTTGCTAGCCTCATGCCCAACCTGTCCTCTTTACCAGCATTATTACTGGAACCGTTTGCATGGTCGGCGAGCGTCCTAACAGCTATGCCACCGACGCACTCGCATACTGTGGTAGAATATAATTCTATAAAATAAAATTTCAATCGATAAATCATACAGTAATAAAATATTAACAACTGGATGACATTGCGAGCACAAATTATTGTTCATATAATTAGAAAATTTAAGAAGTCATGTGGATATATTGATATGATTATGAACACTAATTTTTTTTATTTCTCAAAACATTTTCCATTTATAAACATTTTGTTACTGTCTATTAGAACAAATGAGCTAGTTTAAAATAGAATTTCTGGCAAATGTCCCAAAAATAACTAGTAATCTAAAGGGGACTATCTTTTAACTACCGAAATTAAGTAAGCAATTTAAAGGACAGTAACTGATTTACTTTACTGAGATGAAACAGTTAGTACACAATATAAAGTTAAAAGATTAAGAATCAATGACATTTCATTTCATAATTAATCCAGAATAAAGCCAATGTCGGTAAGCAGCCGAAATTTTTAAATCATGTGTTCATTACTGATTTTTTGTTAACTTTACTTAGTGGTTAACATTATTCTAGTACAACTGTGGTGTGTGCTACTGATAAGATTTATCAGTAGTATATAAAGAGATATTCATCGGCATAAAGACATCATACAGCAGGGAGATAGATTTAACGTTAGAGAAAGTAAGTGATACAGCGACGAGGATATCAAAGCCAGAATCCGAAAAGCAAGACAAGCTTTCATTACTCTCAAGTCTGTGTGGAGGTCAACAGCACTCACCATCAAAAACAACATCCGGATTTTCAACTCCAATGTGAAGTCAGTACTACTTACCATACGGATCAGAGACTTGACGCGTCAAAAAGAGCATTTCAAACAAACCTCAGACCTTCAGTAGCAGTTGTCTTCGCTCAATACTCAAGATCAGATGGCTGTCCATAAGATATCAGCAATAGGGATCTCTGGCAATGAGCGAACCAACCCAGCAGGAACCGATTGTGAAACAAATAGGCAGGAAGAGATGAAGATGGATTGGCCGTACTCTGAGGAAACCATCAAGTGACATCACTAGACAAGCCATCACTCGAATGGAACCCGACAGGGAAGCGGGCGGCAAGTTGGTCGTCAGTGCGAGGGTGACTTGGAGGAGGTCATGTGAACAGGAGATGAAAGGATGTGGGCAGACTTGAAGGGGGATGAATAAGTTGGCAGAAAACAGAAGGCAATGGAGACGCGCAGCTGAAGCCCTATGTTCCTCTAGAAATTAAAAGATATAATAATAATAATAACAGCGTTGTGGAGATCTCCGGGAGATGTGAAGGAACACAAAGAAACACAATATGAAAGTCAGAAGATGTGCATAAATGGTGCGTTGAAGATAGAATGCACATAATTTGGCTATATAGAGATAAATTCCAAATTAACATTCCTTTAACAAGTCTCTCATCTTCTACCGTTGCACAGTTATTGACATATTTTGGTAGCTGTACTTAGATTTCTGTTTAATTAAAAAAATAAGTTTCACTGATTTTATGAGGATAAGTGATATTACTGATTGAGCAACTTCGTTGTGTAAAACTGGATTCAGACGAATAACACAATACTGCTAAGAACTATGTCACAATTTTAACATGTGAATACTCAGAGATGATACAGACCAGAAAAAGAAGTACCTAAAATCTTGAGAGTAAAGTTACACAAAGAAGATAATTAGTTTCTAGGTAAAAGAAAGAGTTCAGTTTTGATTACGAGCTGACTTAACTTAAAGAACTACTGAAAACCAGGAAGCACCGGACAACTGTTTCATCCTAGCATGGGACTCCTCAATGGCATGCACGCACCACCCAAAAAGTGATCGAGCCCACAACCTTCAGGTCATAATGTGAACCCCAAAACCATTAAGTCACTGGAACGTAATCCAACGGCCCATCAATCCTAAATTCTAACATTTCGTGACATAGCGCGATCACCAGCCAATATCGTCAGTGAGTATCTGTCCTCACGCCTTACTGATCACGACTTCTCACTAGAACTTCAAGCATCTTCATCCTGTAGTGAGTCGCTAGCAAACGGTAGATTAGTTTCGAAGCATTGGTTTAAGGGGATTCGTCTGATTTCAATTTTGACCAAGAAGTGTTCTCAGTTAGAGAACCACTGTAAGCCAGTAGATGAATGGCATATGAGTTCATCTTCTAACCTGAAGGTATTGTGTTCGATTCTCGATGAGGTCATGGGTATTTGCCATTGAGGAACGCCATACATCCACGAAACAGATGTCCAGTACTCCCTGGTTTTAATGGTTCCCTAAGTGAAGTCATTTCATGATCAAAATCGAAATCATTCAAATCCTGAAAGAGTTGTCTGTCACCTGAGAAAGTCAGACTTCATCTTTTACAAAACCATTTATTTACTTCTCTTAGATTGATACTTTACTGAATGCATACTTCAATTCATTTCGAAGAGTCTGCCAAATCTATAAACAATCACCACATATCATTAATTAGGAAGGTATTAACATTTATCCAATATGTTTGAGTAAAGCTGAAATTATTTAAAAAAGAAATAGCTTTAATAAACTAGAAGTCCTGAGAAATATTCTAACATGAATGATACATTAACAATGTTGCGTGAGTAATCCCTATGTACTAGATTCTGGTGTTCTCTTTTACACTTAAGATAATCTAACTGATCACTTTATTTTTTTGTTTATTTATTCCTTTACGACCGTAATGGGACATAGGGCCTCAAACTAGAGCTGTGAAATTTCAGTAGCAATGGTTCTTTTATTTTTTTGTTTTAATGGGCTGGTGTTGCTAGCCTCACGCCCACCTCTCCCTCTTTACTGACCCTACTGTCGGTTTAGAGAGGTTTAGGTGTGTGTCAGCCGAGGTTCAAACCTCGGACCACATGCGTGGTTGTCGTGCATTCTACCACTGTGCCACCCAGGGCACAATCATTTTGTAGGTTACTATAACGACCCGTTATAAAATTTCACCTTGCTTAGAAAATCGGAAGATTTTTTTGTGTGAACCACAGCACTTTCAGTAAAATGACGCAAATTTCATTAAACATCCGAAAACATAATCAAATAGTTAATTACTAAACGAAATGTTCAAATAAACCTATTCATTTTCTGAATACGACTATGTTATTTCAAGCGATTATATAATGAATGACTCAAACAGACTGGTTGTTCAGTTTATTCGCGATATCTTCTGTCTAGATATTTATACTTTAAATTCTGTATATTTTCTTAATCAGTTAAGATTACAGAAGAAAACAACGTTAATGTATATGTCAAATACTTTAATATATCCATAGTGATTTTTTGGTTACATCTCAATCTAGTGTATTACAACTAATCAGTGATCACCTGTTTTCAATAGAGTCAAACACTATCGGCTTGAATAGACACTGAAATCACTTAAAAGTTAATTGGAAATCAATGAACGATATTTTCATTCTTCACTATGTAAAACTTTTAACAAAGATAATGACATTATAGTTGCTTGTTGTTGCACAATCTCAATATTCTTCACAATGCAAAATATCTTTATTTCAAAAGCTGTATAGGCTGAATAACTCAATCGTGGTTTGTTACAACACCAAAGTTAGTTGACTAACAACACAGAAAGGTTCTCTTCGTTGAATGGCTTTTCAATCATTTTAAAAGAACCATTAAATGTAATGAGTTTTGTTAATTTTCCAATGACGTAAGCACCTTTTTTCTCATTGGAAATGGAAGTATACGTTGCATAACTTACCTGTATAACTTTGATAAGAATTGCTTATCACATTCTGCGCATAATGAATAGGTAATAGATAAAAATTTGCATGTAGATATTCCGTTCTCCGGTAGTGAATAAAAACCACTGAGATATTTATCACCCTCTTAGCATAAATTATATATATATATATATATATATATATATATATATATATATATATATATATATATATATATTTGAAATGAGCACCTTTATTCGACTTAAAACAACAAACAGAATTTTAAAAATTATCGTTTTTATTCTTTTATATTTTATCAGATAATACTTATCATTCTAGAGAAGAGAGATTCTTTAAAAAAGGAAATTCTACCTGATAGTTAGGCAAAATTTCGACTGCTTAAAGTTAATTAATAATTACATTGTCATAGATTGCTTGACAAAACACCAAACTGACAAACAATCTACAAGCAGTTAGTTTAAATTCTGACTGAAATTCAACATTTAATTCATCTCCGATCATTGTCACGACTATAAAAAAGAAATGTTTAAATTAGAATTATGATTAATATCAACCTTTTCTGTCAGTTTTGTACAAGCAGTAGTTTCAGACTGAACAATTATTACAGGTTGGATCACGAGTTGACATCAATTAGAGGATTACTGGATAACCTAGCAGTGTTTCATCTTGATTTAAGACTCTTCAGCAGTGCGCACCAGGACGGGACAACCACCCAGTATTCCCAGGTTCTTCGGTGGTTCTGTTATTTTTTTATTGATTTACGTTCCTAGTGGAACATAGGGCTTCAAGCTAGAGGCATGAGGTTTCGGTATCAGTGGCACTCGTTTTTTTACGAGATAGGGTTGCTGGTCTCATGCCCAACCTTTCCTCTTTATCAGTCTTGTTACTGGCTTAGCGAGTAACCGGGAAAGGAACCCCAGACCATGTGCATGGTCGGCGAGCGTCCTAATCGCTGTACCACCGGTGATTCTCTAACTGATTTCAACTCGTGTTCAGTCCTGTAACTAGTTAACTCCCTGTAAACTAACACTTAATGGTTAAAAAGTTATTAGTCAACGAAACTAATGATTATATTAATAATTTGAATTGAAGGAAGCCACTCAGTGCTTAACATATATGACTATGAACTCCTAAAACAACCTAGTAACCAGCTGCATCTCGTGAAGGATCCAGAGAAACCACTGTACGAAATATTCACATAGTGAATCATAAGAAGAAGATGTAAACAATCTAGAAAATTTTTTTTCGACGTTTCATTTTCACAAGCTGTGCAATCGTAGTTATATTCAGCTAAGAATTCATAAGACCGATCAGACACTGGTAAAATATTTCCTCAAAAAGCGTATTCCGTAATGTAAGGTGTAGTCTCGATTTTTTATTAATTGTTTTATTCCTCTACGTTCCTAGCCGGACACTGGACTTCAAGCTGGAGCTTTTAAGTTTCAGTAGCAGTGATTTTTAACTTTTTTGTTCTTATGAGGTGGACTTGCTAGCCTCACGCCCAACTTTTTGTCTTTACCGGCTTTACTATCGGCTAAGCGAGGTTTAGGAGTGCGTCGGCTGAGGCTGGAACCTCAAGCCACATGCGTGGTTGGTGAGCATTATGCCGCTGAACCACCGACGCATGTGTAGTCCAGAAAGGGTGACTAATTGGATGTTATAAAAGGGGGTGAAAGTTGGCATGACGTAATAATTGCGAGAAAATGACTAATCAATAAGATCGTGTAAAATGGACAGGAACTAGTGAATATATATATCAGTTAACTGAAGAGAATCACTATCCAGTTTTTTCATTCCTAATATTACAGACAAAAGTACAAACTGAAAGTCTTCGATATGTCTGTTTAGTGTAATTTATAAACATTTCTACATTTAGTTATGTTTGTATAGTTTATGCTTTAAACTCTAAATGAACATCAGAAATCGCCAAATATAGCTACACTATCGTAATTTCATACTAGAAATGAAAGCGAAAAAAAATGTATAAAATTGATAATAAATTTCTCAAAACGAATTGACTGCTTAAAAATGTTGAAGGCGATAGAAAAAAAATATTGATAGCAGAAAGTGAATGTCTAGTAGCTGGGAAAAATATAAAAAGCAATTTTTCTTTTTATATTTTTTAGTGATAATTGCAACATAACTAGGCATTTCTTCAATTTTATAGCTTTAAAAGTTACATACTTCTGTTAGATTAAGAAGAGAATCATTCAGCCAACTTATTTCTCAGGTAATTATCATTCCTTTTATTATTCTTATTATTACTCATTTTATGCTTAACTAGACAAGAAATGAAGAAAAGAAGAAGAACAGCTAGTAAATAAGTATTCAAGTGTACAATACGTGTGTTCAATACAAACGCTATTCAAAGACATCAGACTCTACTCTCCTCCTTTAATCAGGATGGGGAAGATAGTGAAAATAGATAAAAGATAGGCTGAATAAAGTACTTAATGAAAAGTTAAGGAGGCTGACTGATTAAGAGAAGACACGAAATAGTTGACGAAAGGCACTAACAATGAATAGTAGGTACTTGAAAGTTATTTAGGCCTAATCAAAAAGTGAGCTTAATTAAGATGTTGACTGACAAAATATTTGACGAGTAAAAGCAATTGTCTGATAAGCTGAAGGATTTCCTCATAAGCTGACATGAGTTACAGAACCATTAGAAAACCTGCAGGGAGTACTGGACAGCTGTTTCGTTAGCCTAGTTTGATACTCTTCATCAGTACACACCCAGAGCCTTCTGGTCACAAGGCGAGCTCGTAGACCGAACACTAAGCCATGGGACAATGGATAGAGTTCCATTGGCTTGATGGTCGGTTTACGAGCTCGCTTTGTGACCAGAGGGGCCTGGGTTCAGACTCCAGTAGGTGTGTACTGCTGAAGAGTTCCAGACTGGGCTAACGAAACAGCTGTCCAATACTCCCTGCAGGTTTTCTAATGTTTCTGTAACTCCTGTCAGCCTATGATGAAATCCTCCAACCAATGGAACAAAATCCCCTGCAAAACCAATACTTGAAAGTTGTCTGATAACTTGTTAAGTTTTACATTTAGTTGGAAGCTGTCAGTTAATATGCTTTCTAACCTTAGATATATTACAACAGACTTTCAAATCTTGAAATGATATTTTTCGTATGGTTTTCACTAGTTTAATGACAGCATATCAAGCGAATGAATGGGTTCACCACTTCGCTAGTTCTGAATATCAGTAGACAGATTCAATGAACCTGTTACTAACGTAGGTTAAATACAGACACTGGAGAGTGTTCAATAGCGCACACTATCTTTACAGATTTCAAGGTATCCAACCACATTCTAATGGATGACTGCGGGGGGTAATATTTGGGTTTGTAATCTTGTGAATTGTCGTTGAATTAGGTGGCGAACTGAATGTGTTTTCAAAATAGGTATAATGGTAATCTCATCGATAAATCGTAGACTAAGTAGGATGAATTCATATGAACTATGATCAAGATTTGATCAAATAGCTGCAAAACAATTGAGCGCCGAGTCAGAAGTAGACATTTGTAAAAAAATATATTTGTTAAATCTCAGCGAAATTGAAATGATTAATTCCAACGTAGGATGAATTTGTGAAGTGTTGACATCAACAAATGGAATTAGATCACTATGATTCTAACTTGAATATTAGGCTTTCTGACAGTGGTCAATGAGATAGCGTATGGTATTAAAGTATAGCGTAGTCATAACAATAATAATATAATCTCATATTTGATAAGTTTATTTGATGTATAGCCTTGACAACTGGATTAAGTTTCGATGACAATTGATTGCTCATAATCATATCCATATTTAGACGTTATCAGTAACATGATATTACTGTACTCACTATTGATTATATCAAGGAGTTCTGTGCTTGAGGAAGCCTCAATCTTATGTTAACAGTACTATGTAATGTAACTACTCATTGTTCTTCTTTTTGTTCTTATACATACCAACTCTAATTACCTTATGTAAGTGCTTTAAATTAACCACATGACTGAATCCCATCCTTTTCTTACTTATTACTACTTCGTGTTTCTTCACAAACTACAGGACTTACTTATTTCTTGTCTTCTATATTGAACCTGTACCACAACTTTATAGACTTTGAGAAGGCCTTCGACAGCGCTGACCGTGAAGTAATTTGGAAATTACTCGAGTACTTCGGCGTACCCCAAATATTCATCAACCTTATTCAACAGCTGTACGACAACGGAACATGTCAAGTGATCCACAACGGAAAAATCAGCGAGGCGTTTGGAGTAAACCTAGGAGTCAGACAAGGGTGCTTATTATCACCCACGATGATATTCCTAATTGTGGTGGACTGGATTATGCGTAAGACAGTGAGTGGGAAACGAGAAGACAGGGATATCCTGGACCGACCGAAGTGAAGAACCTAGAAGACGTGGATTTCGCGCGTGGATGATTTATGTTTGACGTCACACACAATCGAAGACTTACAAGCGAAAATCGACGAACTGGTCGGAGAAGCAGCCAGCGAAGACAGGACTCCATGTGAACATATGCAAGACGGAGGTTATGAAAATAACCAACCGACAATAACAGCAGCAACATCCAGCGTCAGTCATCATCAACGAGAGGGATTTGAAGGAGGTCACTTCATTCACTTATCTAGGGAGCACTGTTTCAACTACAGGCAGTCGGAACGGATGAGGATGTCAAATCGAGCGAGAATCGGGAAGGCGAGAAACACATTCTCCACCAATCTGGAAATCTTCATCACTCAGCATCAACAACAAAATTCGCTCGGATTTTCATTACAAACGTCAAGTCAGTCAGTTCTTCTATACGGATCAGAAAATTGGCGGGCGGATCACAAAGAATATTTCCAACAGCCTGTTGCAGACATTTATCAACCAACAACTGTCTTCGCTGGATCAATACTGAAGATCAGATGGCCGGGCCGGAAAGAATCACCAACAAGAAACTATGGGCACAAACAAAGCAAGAACCAGTCGCTAACCAACAAATATGCAGGAGAAAGTGGAGATGGATCGGACACTCGCTGAGGAGACCGCTGGGTGACATCGCGCTTCAGGTCATTGCTCGAGTGGAACCTGAAAGGGAAGCGGCGACTGGGACGTCGGCGCAAGGCTGACGTGGAGGAGATGGTGTGAAGCGGAGTTGAAAGAGTATGGACTAACATGAATACAGGTGAAAAGTACCAATTAAATTCTAAATCAGATAATGTTGACTTTTAGTAAGGTATAACTTCGCCTTTTTTCGGACAGGAATTTCTGAAATATCCAACCAAGTAAAAATAAACATCATAAACAATAACTTCCAGTATATGTGCTAGCACTTGATATGTATCCTTAGTTATTTTGTCAAAACCAAATGCATAGTAAAACGATTATCTACAAGTTCTGGGTTGCACTGTATTTCGCCACACTTTTGCGACTGTGAAATGGGAAGTTATGCAATACAGAATAATGTTCACATTCAGTGTACTTTATATAAGTCAATATTTCTAAAATATTCTTATGGCAGATTTGCTTATCTACACTTAATCTCTTACTGATTGACGTTTTTCAAATGATAACTGTATATATATGAATAGCCATTAATTACCTGATAACCATAAATGACTTTTTGTACAAAAAAAATTACTAAACTCATTCATTTATATGAGAAGTTTATCATATGATAACATGTTAAGTACGAATCAAAAATGTCTCCACTGATTTCATTATGTGGCTGTTAATTTCCCAAATACTAATTAGTGAGGGAAAATGAACGTTTAGCATGTGATCATTATATAACATTTAGATATCATCTGTAACTTGTAACTAAGTTATGAAATATAATAAAGGATCTGTTAACTACCAACAGAGATAAAGAGATTGCTTACCTCCCTTAAAAATGATACCAGATAATATAAACTGTCTAACAACACACAAATTAGAATTATGTCTAGAATTCCAAGGATTCATGTGTTAGAAAATGTTCATTACCTTGATAAGTTCGATAAGTAGCTCAGTCTGCTCACAATCAATGTGAACTTGGGGTTGTTATGAAACGTACCATATATGAATGATGCTACTATTCAGAGTCTCAAACGTGGCAAAAACAATGAAAACATCACTCTTAATGCGATTGACTCAAAAGTGTATGTGCGTCGGTGGCACAGTGGTTAGGACTTTCGCCGACCATGCACATGGTCCGAGGTTCGATCCCCTGCCGACGCACACCTGATATCTATGGTCGGCCTGCAAAATTTGGGCTACCGATACCTATGCTGAAAATTCCATACATGTACCAAAAATACGGTTTGGCATCAAGCTGTAATAAATAAAAGGCTACAGCTCTTGTTCTTCAAAATTTACAAAATTTCATTCGCTCAACGAATACTGGTTAGGCGAATAGCTGAAGATACCAGAGAGTGATGACATCCAAATAGAAAAATTAGATACTGTAGGAGAATTTTCGTTCAAAAGCAGTTATACAACCAGTACCCATAGGACAATTATCTGAAGTTTTGAAAGAACTGATAAAACTTGTAGATCAAGTGTGTTTTTGTATTCATTGAGCTTGATGATTTAATTGCTCGGAAAACACAACCACACAAAAATCTTGGCTAACACTACTCACCTGTGTTTAAAATATCAAGTAACTATTGTTCCTCTTATCGTTAAGATAAAGACCGTTTAAATTCAAGGTATTAAATATCAAGTAAATAACATTTATCCACCATTTATGACTGATATGAGGCGAAAATATTTGTGAGATAATGCAACTACTTATACAAACAAATAGTAGGCATGGTGATTAAATAAAAATAGTGCGACACACCTCATTTTGACTCACGCATTATATATATATAATTCAAGTGGAATGTCGAAACCAGTAAGCTGAGATACGTTTCCTACCACTCTCCAGAACAGATATACATATATACGAACTTCTAGTAAAATACTGGAAGTATTCAAGTAACTAGGCTATGCTCAATACTCCATAACTGTTTAGATAAAGTACGCCAACAATTGTACTGAAAAAGGCCATCTGAAACTACACAGAATAAAAATCAATACAAACCTCTGGAACCAATTATCTCAATCCCAATGTATGATACTTATAATTACATCATCAGGTAATAAAGTCGTTATGATCTGCTCTGTTGTGACGCTTTGAATCGTCATATTCATCAGAAATTAAGGTGAATGTCGAAAAATACAACATTCTGTTGAAAAACCTAACAGTTACCTGCATTTCATTCGCTATTAAAACAGAAAGTAACTTCAGAACAAATGACTTTCGATTCTTGTGCAGACGCTAGTTAGCATCATACTAAGTGGAAGACAACATAAGGCATAATATAAATAAGTTACATTTGAAGCTGAAACAAAATTATGTTGGGAATATTACCCTGGTCATGTTAGGATAATCTAATGCAGTTTTAAGGGATACAGTAACCAGGTTTTAAAGGTAGAAATGGAATTTATTCATCCATACTCAACAGCATCTAGTAGCAATCTCTATCCATGACAGAAATCTTAAGCAGGTCACTTCTCTCATATGATTCATATCTGGATGGCTTTGCTTCAACTGCAGGCTGCATGAATGAGGATAGCAGAGTGGACCAGAATCAGAAAAGGAAGACAGATCTTCAGGAACCTAAAATCACTGTGGAAATCTGCTGCAATGAGCATAAGGAACGTGACTCAGATTCTCGCAACTAATGTTAAGTCAATGTTTCTACATAGTTTAGAGACTAGGCGCGAGCCTCTGCAAAATCATTTAGAATAGGCTTCACATATTCATCTACAGCTACCTACACTCCATACTGTAGGAACTCTGGCAGATAACGAACTAATCAAGAACCTTTTGCTTAAGGAAGGTACCGAAGAAAAAGGTGATGGATCGGACACACTCTAGGGGACCACTGGGTGACACCATGCGCCAAGCCCTCGAGTGTTACGCGAACGGGAAGTGAGTAATGAGTTGATCGTGAATCCAAGGGTGACGTGGAGAATATCGTATCAGGAAGAGATAGAAGCTTATGAGCAATTATAGAACAGAATAAAGGTGACTACAGAAAATAAAGTGAAACTGAGATGTGTTGTTGAAGCTATAAGCTCTACTCAGAATATTAAGAATAATAATGTATTCAAAGTCCTCTAGGGCGATATTCAGTGAAACTCGGTTTCTCACAGTGGAGCAATAGTGTGAAGATGCCTGGTACCCAGGATTAATAAAGTGATCGAAAAAACAGTCATTGACATTCTCTCCACCGGCTAGCCCTTTGAGTACAAATACAACTTTTGCAAAAGCTTCGTCAGAAAAGGAAAAATTTTCTTCTCTCTTAT
Source organism: Trichobilharzia regenti (assembly GCA_944472135.2). Lineage (NCBI taxonomy): Eukaryota > Metazoa > Platyhelminthes > Trematoda > Strigeidida > Schistosomatidae > Trichobilharzia > Trichobilharzia regenti. The sequence continues at coordinate 98,895,003 of OX235262.1, read as the reverse complement.
GTCTTCTTCCAATAATTATCCAGGAAAATTTACCTTCAATCACAACTAATCTGAGACTATTCTAGATAGCTTCAGTGTAGATAACAAACATCATTTAGTGTGATGGCTTGACTGATTTATTCCAACCTCAATGTTAAACGATTACAAATGTGATTCAGTGAAATATATATGGCTTAAAAGATGAAAAACTGTTAATCAACAATTTTTTTAAAGATTCTCTTCCAACAGGACATGCATTTCTAATCAAAAAATATAAGAGAAAGTTTTTGAAATGAAGAAAAAACTTAAGACCTATAAAGTCAGTTGAAAAAAAAGTAATTAAGAGAGTGATAATAACTGCCGTCACATAAAAGGATCTCTCTCTCTCTCTACATGTACATGCACACAGATACTAATACACACCAAACTTATGTGTTCAATGAGAAGATAATTATACAACTTAACATGAACAAAAGAAGGAAAGAAAAGTTATAGTGAAAGCTCAGTCATAATGTCCTATCACAGAATAATTTATCCCATTTTTTTGATGTGTAACAAACAATTAAGTGTGACACTAATGGAATTATAACTGATAAATTTCAAAGAATCATAAGAATAGGACTTTGAAGTAAAAACGAACAAATAATAATTATTACAGGGTGTTTTTCTTTCTCAATGAAAATTATTTTCACAGAAAAAATGAAATAAATAAATCACACTAGTAGTTGATTCATTTACATGGATAATCGACTGAATTGTTCATAAGTGATGAAGAATACAATAGTCCATGGGCCTAAACGAAGCCAGTTTGGAATAAAACCCTTCCATAAAGCTAATATGCCTTCGTTTTTTACTGTCTGGAAAACCAAAAACACAATTTAATACAAACAATACTTGCTTAATTCAACAATTAGCATAAAATTCATTTTATTCAGAATAAATAATCTGTAGGCTGTCATAATCTAGATTATAGGTAGCCAACCTTGTTCAAGGGGAACTCTTTAGTAAGTTCTATCCACCATACTTAGTGTAATTCCATAAACGTGAATTTCATGTGGGTGCGTCTTTGGTGTCCTAACAGAATACCAGCGAGTCACACAGGACTCCAGAATTCTACTCATGTCCAACTTACTTGTTTGCCTCACCTAGTTTATTAGCTATTGATAAGTCTGGATAGGAGATTTGAAAGTGGGACTGGTAAATTCACCCTGTGAAGACAACACCTGTGTTACTGAAGATCATAAAATTCTACGCTTCATATGGAAATTAAAGGATAAAAAATGAGAATAATAACCACAATAATAATAATGGTAATATTAACAGTGAGTTTGTTTCAAACAGTATAGTTGATACAGTATGGAAATTTCAGCATGTTATAGAGTATTGAATCTAATGTTCTCTTGATATAGAATGGTGAGGGCCTAAATGGTGTTTATACACTTATGAAAATAAATGAGAGGACTATAAGTACAATAGGAATAGTAACAGTGAAGTTTGATGGTATAAGGGTGAAGAAAATTGTTGATTTACTAGTAGTAAGATGGTTAGTTAGTTCGTGTCTGACACACAAAATACGTACCAAATATAGTATTGTGGAATTCTTACACTCAGACGTTTGGGCATAAAGTCTTTTGAAATGAATTCTCGTCTCACCTAAGGGGATACAAGTTGAAAGCTGCTGGTAAAGTGGATGCTCACAGTTTGACAAAATCCCTTTAGCAAATCTGTTGCATAAAATCAAGTGCCTATCAATGACTATATTGACGATATGGCCCGATGGGATACCACTCACCCTTTTGAAAGTCTTCAGAGTTCTATGAAGTATGACACAGGCTTTCTTAAGTAACGCAGGGAAGAATAAGGATGAACAATGAAGAAGAATAGGTAAGATGCAAGAGTTGACAAACTGTAAGAGGAAGGGCTGGGTTATGTCCGAGTGCCTTAACTTCTAAATGTAAAAGGTCAGATGGAATACTTTTTAGAAATTGCTAAGAAACGGGAAGATCAGGATAGATCAAAAGAGAGAATTAGTCCAAGATGCTTAACGTAAGACTTGATTTCTAATTCAGTACCATCGATTTTGCAACGGTCATGGGAGTCAGCAACTTCATTTGACTTTCTTTTACATCGGAAACTGAAATTAACCGTCTGACATTTGGAATGATTTACCTTAAGAGTATTAGGTTTTAAAGTATTTCAGTATCAACAGATCACGTTTCAGAAGTGACTGACTGATACAGTCACATACACTGACGAATAGAAGAGATCATACATTTCAGTTAATATTCCACATTTAAAAGTATACCTTTGTGACTTTTAGTGCTGCTCTGCTGAAAACAATGACTTTAATGTCACTAGAACCTCCAATGAGGGCAGAGTTTTGTAAGTTACACTATCTGAAGTAGATTTACAAGTGATGGTTAACTGAGGTAGGAAATGACGTTTAAGTGCATATGATGAAATATCTTGCAACTTTTGTTAAACAATACCTGTTATGCAAGATAGGACTCAAAATGTAACTTTTGAACTGAATGAATGGTTATCATGTAAAAAAAGCGAATACGACTTGATGCTGCTTTCCCTACCGTATAGTTTAATCAGTCTGATTGTGTATAATAAATTTTTTTTAATTGTTTCATTGCTGAGGTGTTCTCAACTAGCATGTTTTTTTCGTTGGCAATCCCTTATCGATTACAAACATTAAACAAAACTTGTAAATACAAAGGAGCTTTTTGAAAAACCTAAGTATCTTGAAATAAGTAGCTAAACACCTTACCTTGTATACCGAATATTTCGAAATACTAACAATAATAACTGCAATCTTATTTAAGTCCTAAACATTTCATCTTAAAGAAAGGGTATTCAGCGAAGGGTTGCTTTTTTCAGCTATATCATTCTCAATCTGTATATAGAAGTTTGTTCAGTCACTTTACGTACAAGCTGGTGTTCCTCAAGGTGCTGTCCTTTCTCCTTTCTTGCATGACTTGCCTCACTGTGATGAAATAAACTTTGTGAAGTACGCTGATGATTTAACAGTTTCAATGGCTGTTAACTCCCAGCTAGATTGTACCAAAATAAATAGCTTTCTGTCGGGAGTCAGTAAATGGTCTGAGTCTAACGATCTTAAAACTGAATCCTTCTAAATGTCAAACTGTTAATTTCAGCTTAATATGTAAAAGACAGTTAAAATAAGTCATCGATTCTCATGACAGTTGTAAGACTGACGACAATGATATAGGAATCAAATCAGAAATTAAGTATCTTGGACTTATTCTCTCTTCTGATCTTCCCATGTCTTAGCGATCTCCAGTAAAATATTCCGCCTGACATTCTACATTAAGAAGTTAAGACACTCGAGTATAACTTAACCCCTCCTCTTACAGTTCATAAACTCTTGCATCCTACCTATTCTTCTTTATTGTTCACCCTCGCTTATTCTTTCCTGGTGTGCTTAAAAAGGACTATGTCACAATTCGTAGAATGCTGAAGACGGTCAGTATGGTGAATGGTGACCCAGTGGACCACATGTTGTTATCGATAGGCACTTGACTTCGTGCAATAAATTTGCTAAAGGGATTTTGTCTGACTTGGAGCATCCGCTTTACCCTCAGCTTTCACCTTGCATCTCCTCAGGTAGAACAAGGAGTAACTTCAGAAAACTGTATGCTCGCACGTCTAAGTGTAGAAATTCTATGATACCGTACTTGGCACGTATTTTATGTGATGAAAATAGTGTCAGACAAGAATTAACTAACCTTTTTTCATCTAGTAAATAAACATTTTCCTCCATCCATCCTTATATACCTTCAAGTTTTACTTTTATTTCTTCTATTATATTCATGGTCCTGTTGCTTCTTTGTTTTACTCTCATAATTGCAAGCACCATCTTGTCTCTATAACTGCGGTAATCTTTGTTTTTCCCCTCGCCATATCATATAAAGAGAACAATATATTCAATATTTTTAAACATGCTAGGATTTCTATACCACATTGCCAATACTGTGTGTAACAGGCCCACGGCAATTTTTCACTTGTATTATTATTATTACCTTAGCTGTTATTATTATTATTTCCATTTTATATGTTGCATGTTTCTGACGTTACTCCTATTGTAAATGTGGAAGATTTTCTGTGTGGTTAATTTTATCTATAATTTGAGGATATTAGATGCAAGGTGTTGTAATTAATGCTGAAAATTCCATTCCGTATCACAAATACTGTTCTTGGAATAAAGTAAATCATTATTATTATTGTTATTATTATTACAATAGACCTATTTGTCTTAACAGTGGACGCTTAATTTTTTTTTTAATTTTAAAATTTAGTTTCTTAATTATGTTACTTTTATCCCCTTGCCGCACACTATTACACTTCCATTCCTTGTGACTCTCATCTTGACTCTCTATCGACTTTAGTTGACTTTACGAAGCCCCGTGAATACATTACGCCGTGAGATTTACTTATTCTATTTTGGTTTCGACTCAATTAACGCCTTCTGTATAGCGTAACTGTTGTCCAAGACTTACAGTTCTAATGACACTTCTTTGGAAGCATTTGTTTTGTTGCTATAATAATTTACTATAAATACTCGATTGTACAACTAGAGAATGATGTAGCCGAAAAAAAATCTTCACTGAATGCTTTTTTGTTTATATTTTAGTTTTTTTAACATTATTATATTGCCATCACATTGCATTTTATGTTAAAAATTACAGTTGTGTTACTCTTATATCAGTGAAAACCATGGAACACTGAACAGCTTCTTTATTCTAGCTAGGGCTTCTTCAGCAGTTCTCATTACTACCTCAACAGGGAGGTTTAAATTTCAATCACCCATAAAACTATATCAACAGCTGACAGAAGTATCAATTCACATATCTAAATCAACATATTTTATAACTTTAAGAGTTATCAGCCATTCAAAAAAGAGCCTAGTCTACCTTAAATCATATTATTTTGAAAGCACTTGAAATAATCCATTGAGGCTCAAAAGAAAATATAAAAGACAATCATTTTTAAATGGCTTACTTCAATTAGACAACCAGTAGCACTAGTATAAGTTCCCTGTGTAGGTTTACTGCCATGTAGTGCTGTTTCATCATAACGTTGATTCATATATCTTGTCTATAAGTAAATAAATGTAAAACAATTTTTTATTAATGACTACCAATAGCGCCAGATATTTGTATACTCAGTTTTTAAAAGTCTCAATAGGAAATGAATTTTTGACCGCTTACATGGTGCTTTAGTACAAGAAAGTAAATATTTTGCAATTTTATTCAACAATAATAAATGAACTAACTGTTAGAAGTGAGTCAAAGCACAGAGTCTACTATTTACTCTACTTCTTTTAATACTGTTCAATATTGACTAATTTAAATTTCTTGAAAATTAGAAAATGCAAAGATGTAAAATAAAATCTAGTTTAATAACAAAACAAAAGTATACACAGAATAATGAAGTAATAGTAAATTTATTGCAAACAGTACATTCGATACATTGTGGAATTCTGTGCATGTAGTACAATATTCCAAATGATTTTCTCTTTACATTACATAGTGAGAGGGAAAATAATTAACACATCATTCACATTAATACTGGTGTTGATAACGCTTTTGTTAACTAGCAAACGTTTTTAACATTAAACAGAAGCCTTCAGCATTAATAATGATAATAATATCACAGAAAGTTAAGTAACTGAATTCTAAAGGGGGGGCATAAGAACTCACGGTACTGCCCCATCTTTTGTATCTAAAGTAACTGATCTAAATCTCTTTAATTGGTGGATCGTGACTAGCAGTGGAATCCAGGATGCACATTTCGTCCCATTTGGGACTCGTCAGCTAGATGTACCTGCATTTCTCAGTGAGTGATGACGTTCCCACCGAAGCTCGAACCCAGTACCCATAGTTTCAAACGCCATAGCGTTATCCACTAAACCACTTGGGCCACGAGAGCCGACATGTCAACATGAGACCGAGCACTTCAGTCCAGTCAGTCGATGGGAAAATCTTAAATTAAATTTAATTAATATGACCTGTTGCACAAGAGGTGGCTGTCGTGGCCCAAGTGGTCTAGTGGATAACGCTTTGGCGTTTGAAACTGTGGATACTGGGTTGGAGCCTCGGTGGAAATATCATCACTCACTGAGAAATGCAGGTACATCCAGTTGACGAGTCCCAAATAGGACGAAATGCGCATCCTGGATTCCACTGCTAGTCATCATCCATCAACTAAATACTAACTAAATACCCAGATATCGTCGAAGCATCTTCACAAGAAGCCGACATGTCAGCATGAGACCGAGCACTTTGATCTACATCTCTACCTAGATACTTGACAAGTACACTGGGATTCCAAATCAAAAATTACTGTTGTAAATGTTTGAGATATTGACAACCTAATATTGAAACCGAATTTCTGGTAAAAACTAAGCGATTAGAATCCACTGACTTACTCTTATAACATCAACAGGGTTTGCAGCAATCGCTGTGAAAAATCCAGCTGTGAAACTGGAACTAGATAAACAAAAAGTAAACAATGAATTTTGTTGAAAGACGTCATTTATCAAGATATTGAACAACTGAAACTATGTGTAACTTTTTTACTTTGTTCTTGAAACAAAACAATCACGAGCAAAAAAACTACTTCAGAGAAAACAATCAGCTCGGAAACTGATAATATAACTATCACAAATGATAGTCAAATATGAACTCATAAATGTGGCTATCTAGTGTGTCATTGGATTAGCTTCCTAATAAGTGAGACATAGATAAATTTCAGTACAGAATCTACCTTGACACTTTTACTGACTACCACTCTCCCCCAACACCGTACAGGCCCTGGTGAAATTGTAATATTCACTGTTTTTTATGACATTTGTAGGATATAACAATAAATCTTATACATTATGATTCAACGTAAAAGACTCGTTAAAACGTCATAACACATGATTAACTTATTCACGTGCAAGTAAACGGAACAAATTTATTCTAATAAAGAAATTCCATGTTCCTGTAAGCTGAGTTTTTAAATCACTTGTAATCCTTAGAAGAATATATCATCATATTTAGAGCGATGGCGTATAGGTTTCAGTCTCACTGATGAAATAATTACTTATTCTGAAGCGCGCATTCAACTAACAAGTTCCACTGAAGATCACTATCAGAGTAGAATATTAAAATAGAAATAGTAATATACCAGTTGACCTACATCAGAAAATAAGCCATTCAACTCAAGTCAATGGAATAAAATTAGTGGAACCTGCAATATCCAATAAAATTGATGACCATAATAACTCTGCACTCTTCTTTATTTATATTATTTATGTTTAAGAACATGGTTTGCCTAGTAGCTGTGAAATTTTCTTTTAATCAATAATGACCAGCACTGAAAATCAAGAATATGACAATTAAAGTGGTACATTCAACAAATTAACAGTTAAAATATCCCATATGGAGCAGGTATCAAGTGCAAAAATCTGGAGGAACTAGAAAGGGAAGTTATTGTCGTGGAAATCTTGATATATATATATATATATATATATATATATTTATTTATTTTTTTTATTTTTGATTACAGCTTGATTCCACACTGTATTTTTGGTACATGTATGGAATTTTCAGCGTGGATATTGGTAGCCCAAATTTCGCAGGCCGACCATAGATATCAGGTGTGTGTCGGCGTGGGCTCGAACCCCGGACCATATGCATGGTCGATGAGAGTCCTAACCACTGTGCCACCGACGCACATGTATATATATATATATATATATATATATATATATGTGCAAAAATATTCTAAAAATCAATTTCTTAAAAACTACTTAAATAGATTAGCTTCAGAGTCCACCATCTGAATACGATACCTCGGTCGCTGTTAATTTTACGATATATCACGAAGTAATGAGGAGTTCATGTCCATGGACTGTCGAATTCTAACCCCATGACTGAATGGGAAAACACATCCACCAAGGTTGAATTATAGGCACACTTTGATGAGAGGCAAAAACTAAAGCAGTTCAATACTTATACGAGTTTGTAATGAGAGTCGCAAAACCCTGTTCACCATCGCAGGATATTTTTCAATACACTAGGGAGAATCTTCCAAACTGGTTACATTTTACAACTTCACGATTAAACTCTAAATTTTATTTGAAATTATTCCCAACTGACTATATTTTCATGCCTTATCTTAATTAAAACTTACACAAAATGACATCCTTTTGTATCCTGCATTAAGCCTGAGGAAATGAGATGACTTTTAACAAAATAATATGAAGGTATCTCGACACCACATACAACGGCTGCACGAATGCATGTTTGATAAACACCCTAATAAAAGAAACAATAATCACTTTATGTTAACAGAAATTATTTCATCTGTAAGGAAAAACGATTTTTAGATAGAAGTGTACACATCATATACAATGAGAAATATCATTAATATCTGCTTATTTCACATGATACTTCTTGAAAGTTAAGTTTATAATTGTAGCATCGGCAAAGCTCAAATATTTATATTTTCCCTATCGTTTTCAAATCATGTATTATTTAACATAGACCACCACTCTATTCATGACACTGAATAATATGATGAATACATTTTAAGTGGTATGAAACAACATAAAAGATGGGATCTGTTGACACGGACAAAGGTAACATAGAAGAAGAATGAATGAATGGAATCATATAAAAATATGCATTTAGAATTACTAAAATGGTGAGTAGCAGACACCTATGTACTTGATGTATTTAACTTGAAGATAATGTCTCTGTCTGTCTGTTTTCGACATAGAACTTTGCACCGATGTGCGGCAGTTCAAGTCGTCCCACTCCATGTAGAACACAAAGCAAGAGAAGAAATGCATAACAGAGACAGTAAACACAGGAGTGAGACAAAGGAATAGTAATGACGAAGAACAATATAGTTTCATTGGAAATCATAAGTCACAAGGAGTGGATGCATCTGGACCAGCCATTGAGAACGATTTTGAGCCATATCACTAATTGTTTCAAACCACTGATTTAAAGATACACTAAGAAGACCGTTAATCCTCTGGTTTTAACTACTTTAACTGACTTAATTGCTTTAGATCTGATATGGTACATTCAGCCTTCGCAACCTCCTCAGCTGACTAGCCCTTTTAGTCTAGTAATTAACATATTTTTTGAAATTACTCCAAATTTCTTGTTGATTGAGTTAACTGAAGCGGAATGTTTAATCTCTCTGGCATTTAACATAACATAACATAAGCTTTATTCCAAATCAGTACTTGTGATACAGAATGGAATTCTCAGCATTTTACTACAATATTGCATCCAGTTTTTTACATTAACAATAAATAAAGTTCTACATAGTTTAAAGTTATCTCAACAACATATTAGTACGTCAGTAGCAAAGCCAAAATTAAAGTGTTTGAAGGTGTTAGAAAAGTAGATACTACTAGCATATTTACTGGCGTAAGCGATAGCAAAATGTTCGAGATGTACAGAGCGTGAAAGAACGAACAAGAATGTTTTAAGTAGAGTTTCGGTTCCTAGTACAAAGGCTTCGATTATAATTTATATATAACAATCTATAAATTGGCCGGTTATAACTACTGGTGGAATCCACAACTTGAGTCCCCAACAGAAGGAAATGCATGTCTTTAATCCTTCTGATAAGCTCTGAATGTTGACTGTGAATTTATGATCACTATAGTGTGTTCACACGGTGTCTTTTGCTTTTCATGATTTAAATCCAGTCTGCATCAAATCTCAGTATTAATTCGCATGTGTCAAAAAGTGATGTTACATTTCCTCCTGGAGTATTTCTCGACTGAGAATGAACAGTTGCTTAACTTTTGAAGAGATAATTTACTGCGTTTTCTGATTCTAAAGAAAGCCTTTATACGTAAATAACACAAAATAATGAATGATTAGGTATAAGCAATTATAATATATTAATCATTCTACGAAGAATAAACTCTGAGTATTTGGATTATAAGATTTATAAGCCACACCAGAAGGAAAACACTTCATTAGTCATATTAGTATGGCACCAATTCACAGTTTCCACCTAAAATTTAAAAATTAATAACATATATACAACAAAGAGGCTACATGAACTGTGTTGCCAAAGATAATGCATTATTAAGACTGTGAATTATACGACCAAATTCTCCTATGTATTAAAAATTCAAAATAACAATAGCACCCTGTGCTATAAACTATCATGCATTCTAAAATACCTAACCTATGCGAATATCAAGAACTTTCTGACAAATTCTATCGATTGACTACAATTTCACTGATTTTAACTACGTCACTTACTTTATACAACCCTAAAAATCCTTCTTCATTTATAGTTTTGCGCAGGATGCCTAGTAGAGACGGTTTACCAGAATCCAACAACACATGAGCTTGTAAACGAACCTGTAAAATTCAATAAAGAAGGCAATGTTTTTGGTTTTTTCAAAAGGTATATGTAATTTGATAACTATGGTAGCTGGACATTAAGATGTCTTCAAAAGTACTATTTTACCAGAGATAACAGACTGTACGTAGGTTTAAAGCAAAATCCATCTGTTATAAAGCACAGCCTTTTTATACTCCATTTTCCGTCAGTTTATTATTTTGATATTTAACCACTAAACTCCATTTAGGACTCAGTCACCTGGAATATATTTATCACGTATCTCAATGTGCCAGACTTATTGTGTAGAAACTTATAATATTCTTCCGTTGCACTGGTCGAACAAAACGAAGCAGAAGTCAAATCTGGAGTCTGCTAGTTAAACGCCAAGTAGTCAATGAATGAAACTTGAATTCAACACCTCGAAGTTCCTTGCATGTTAACTCTGCGAGTCAAAAAACGTCGAAATGAAGCACTAAATAAAAATATGCAAACTCTTATGATGTTTGCACACAATTAATTCAGAATCTGTAACTCGACAATGATAGAGAAAGAAATGAAAGCTTCTTTATTGCATACACCTCAGTAGTATAATCCCAGTTCTATAAACTTACCATATACTTCTGCAAATCACAAGAAAAACTCAGTATAAGGAGTGCATAGAGCAGACACGTTGTTTAATCGAAATTCTTGAACGGATCCAAGTTTTTTACCTAAGAACTTATATATAACTTCAACATTTCTTATTCTTTAGTCTGATCCCACATCAAAAACCAGTTATTTTGTGTTACATACTTCTAGTAGCCATTCTTTACTGTTGTGAATTAGAAACCAAAATGCTGCACACTATGTGCATCCTGTAGTGGGCAGCCATATGCTCCTTCAAGAGCAAAGGAAACGCAAAGTGAAGAGCATCAAACCAGCTTTACATGGACACACTGAGATTTCACCACAAATCAGTCCATGAAGACTGCTAAGAATTCTCAAATAATTAAGTTGATGAGGACCAGCCCTGTTAAACTGCCTTATATTTTATAGGGGCACTATATATACTACATAATCTCACCTAAAGTCAGCGTTTTCATCCGAAAGAATTGCAGGAAATTTCTACTGTGAAATACTAAGCTTCTTTCCTACCAAATGTCAAATTCAGAGTTGCCTGAATCAGTTAAATTTATATGCATTAGTAAATCCACAAAAAGTTAGATCCCAGATATGGTATTGACAATCTCTGAGACATGTGACCGCTTTCATCAATTTTCTGATAACTCGTACACAGTTGCTTAAGATCGGACAAAGTGACCTGAATAGTTGACGTACTCTCTCATCAATGCCTTCACAGACAGGTATCGATAAAACACCTTTCATTCACCGGATGAAATGACGCTTTCGTGTCTATAAAATTCCATATGTCAGATGCTGGTAATTTGCATCTCAAAACCCTTTATGAGATGGAGGTAGGTCGCCTGCACTTTATTCCATGGCCTCAACTCTTGTGGTTGATTACGGCTGGTTTTATAGAGCCCCACCTTCTCTTTGCACAACTATGAATTCGTGGATATTAGGCATCAAATCAAGGTTTGTCTAACGTTTCCAATCAGTGGTCAATTTAAAATGTCTATTTGTACTATGCAAAATTGTTTACACCTTGTGTAACCTTATTACTGAGAGTTGTTCCCAGCCCTTAGTTTTTGCTTCTTTGATACTGTTATCGATACATCCTAAGGCGATGTGCAGTTTTGTAATGATTGCGAGCTTTATTTACCTGTTTATGCCTGACTTTTAAAGAGTTGTGTATCCACAGTGATAATATTAGTCTCTTAGTACAAATAACTGTCGATATCTTAAGTACTATATCTGCATCAAGATCTAATCAACCACTTCAATATCTGACAAATTATCGTAGTAGTTTTGAATGGGGTTTTAGCCAAAACTGCGGTTTAGGTATCTGCATTTGCATTCAAAGTTATTTCCTCTTAACACGCACTAAAATCTGACTTGACTTTGCTTAGCCTTTATGATGAATAATCCTTCGGGAATTCGGAAAAGTTTGGAGTGTTAAATTTTGCAGAAAACAGTATACACTGAGAAATGTAACATCATTTTGACTGTCAGTCCATTGCCTATGACGGAGCAACCATTCATTTAAATGAATGGGTATTTGCACATTCACTTCCGGAAACGATTTTCAGATGATTACTTAGATAAGTAAAAGCTCAGACATAAATGTTAGACATGTGAATAATCCTAAATATTTAAGGAGTCTTAACCGGAACTCAAGAAATATTCCAGAATGATACACAGCTATTTCTATAATGCCTAGTTGAACTCCAGAAGGAGGTAATATATTAACAGTTGTTGTGAGTTGATAAAAATAATCAGCACGAAATGTAAACTGAATCCTTTTCGTTTTACCTTCATCAGATCGGTTGGACTAGCAATCGCGTTTGAAATGACACCTGCAGATGCAGCACAGAAAACATCCATTGCTGGAGTCCCACCTTATAAATTCTATCCTAACATACATAAGAAACACTGAAGTACCCATTGGATATGAAGACAGACTTCTTTTTAAGTGATTATACAAACCCATTTTCAGAGATCCATAAGATATTTGGCGAAGTAGTGCAGCACTTAACCTGTGAGAAACTCAAAATAACTATCGTCCAATACCCTCTGTATATAGAGGTAACTCCCTCATATTTTATCACGGTGTAAAAGCAGTGAAGAAACCCTCGATACGGTCCTCCGCGAAAAGTTACTGAACTCCCAGAGATGACTTCCCCTTGTAATTGTAATCGAGTCTTTATTGCATCCATCGGGAACGTGGCTTATCAGTTAAGTATTAAACCTTAAAGCCCACCTATTTCTGCTACAACAGATGCAGACCCTCCGCAGAGAAAAGGTCTCAAACCACGGTTATTTGAATCCATAATGAGCAGCGCGGTAATTTGCGCATCTCTACAACCTGATACAGAGAAACAAAATATCTTAGTTGCCACATAGAATCCTTTGAGAAACTTTACTCCGTAGCTTTAATTAACTAACGAATAGCTATCAAAACAGTAGAATATTTTGCAGAATATGGGGTCGTCAAACTTCACCGATTTCTCGCATATGATCAAATATCCAGTATCTTTTTTACGAACTGGTGAAAATATGCACCGAAAATTGATCTGATAGTGGAATTCTAAACTTTCTAGTTTTTTGTACCCATCGTTCTTGAAGCGTCAGGGAAGTTACTACTGAGTTCGCATCTTAGTTGTCAAATAAAGGTTCTAGGGGCTGGGAAATGCGTAAATGGATTATTCCATTCGGAAAAGACCAAGTATGGGTGTTCGAGTTCCAGATTTGAAGCGGTTCTAGAGGATTATAATGCTGACATTCTTTCTTCTCCGGCTCACCGGTATGCACAATGTTTCAATGTACATTTGCTGACTGGACTCTGTGTACCACCTATATGATCTATTCCACGAGAATAAGTAACCTGGTAATTAAATACTGAAGTGGTCTGAAGCATCGAGTCCACAGACGTATTTCGTAACACTATCTAGCCTGATTAGTCAGTAAGGAAAGAACACCAGCAATTCCATCTGCGAACACCTCGTAAACTGTAGTAAGTGCGCACCTCTGAATGGTTGCCCAACGGCACTACACAGAGTTTCCTCTTAGCACAAGATAAACTCCGAACATGCAGTTTATACACAGCTGAATAACTAGAATTTCGAGAGCTGAAACCTGACCTCTGTGTTCAGAAACATTACAGACGAACAGGTCAGAAACCTGTCAGAATCCCTATTTCGCTCCGCACGAATGCTGTCAAATATGAATAGCCTCGCCATGGGTAGTTCCCTAATTATGAAGGAAGCCAGCAACTAAAACTGTCTGGACTAATAGTGATAGAGAAGATCACGGTAACGGTAAGAATTCATACAGTATTCCGAAGAGCAATTTACCCGGGAAAATTATGTTGAAGGAAATATACTGCGGTCACCACATTGTTTGCTGGCTTTGACGAAACAGTCACACCAAAAGACCAAATTCTCCCATGGTGAGTTGGATAAAAGTCCAAAGCTTTGAGAAGGCTTCGAAATTTTTCTCCGACACTATGGTTACCCATCGCTGAAACACAAAGAGCATGATGACTGAACAAAATCACTCGTGGTTAACAAGGGCTACCTTGACAAACTCCCATCTAATGGTGACTGAACTGGGGTGGAATCATTCTATACCAATTTGTTCATTGCCTATATCATAGGCTGAATGACTCTTCAGATCGCAGTATTGCCTACACCACACTGGACCTACCATAAACTCTTAGGTCATTCATAAGGGGGTTAGTGACTGGGGAATTATCCAGATACGTGATTGTGAGCTTCTTTTCTGTATCAAACTGAATCGAATGATAAATTTCCTGCGGTATGCTTAACTCGCTATAACTGTTGATCAGTGTGCTTATGAAATACACATTCGACACTAGCTGCTATCTTTCCACACCCACTGTCAATTGTCTGCTTCATAGTTACATTGATACGAGTGTTGGTAACTAAAAGCTAATGAGTTGTTGTTTTTCACCGAAGTTTGCACCTGAAAATGTTAATGCCCCTTAAACTATTCCTATGACATATGAATAATATCAACTGTGTGCCAGCATCATTATGCCTACAATCTTGGAGTTCAGCCAATTTCACTGATTCAGGGTTTCTAAAAATTGGGTTGATGAATGTATGGTGTCAAAATATCCTGACCGGCAAAGTCGTGGCCTAGATTAAATGAATTCTTAGCCTGACTTACCCTAAATTTGTAAACAAACTGCTTTTAACATTATTCAAGTAGTGAAGGAGTATCGTGGGACCTCGGTAACACTACTATCTCCGACAGGTGGTCAATGATCAAGGAAGACATGAGGGCAAAACAAGCAGCTAAGTAGGAACTATATCTTCTCTGTGACTTGTAAGGTCCTTTTCCTCTTTTGAGCGATGAGTGACTTTCTATGTGATTAAGTAGAATTCCCCCACTTCCGTTGCCGACCATCGGCGCACCGACAAGAATATATGCTGAAAATCAACTGCTGTCTACCACCACATTCGATATTGGTCGGTAATTTTGCGTTCATCTTAATATTATAGCAAGTTGCTATAGTATCACACCAGAGAATTCTCTGATGCCATTCTATCTAAGGTAATGCTGAGAGGATATAGGAATACATCAACCCCACACGCCCTTGTTCATTCAAATCTCTACCATTTGTGACACCTTTTTGAATGCAGGCAGTAAAAGTAAACTAATTGAACGAAGATGGTGAAAGATTCAAAGCCTCAAAAACTTCGTAAATTTTTATAGCACTCTACGAAAAATAATGATCTGAATATTAAAACAAAGTAGAATTTTCACTAGTGTCGTTTGACAAAATTTTCACTCTGAATATAAAACCCAACATAACTACAAACATTGAAGCAAATAAAAGTTTCATTGTAGGAAATAACAATGTACAAGTGACAGAAACAAGTTTTCGCTTATTTAACAATTATAAACTGGGTGTCACATGAGACAAATTACTACTGTGGGCGACCGAACTAATTAGCGAGTTCAACTGAACCTTAGCCATTCCGATAACAATTTGTTTGTTTATTTGTGTTGATTGAAGCATTGCGGACGATCAAACTTTTAAAAGACAACGTCGCGGTTAGTGCGATGTGGTGCGAGCCCGCGTCTCTATATTATCTACATACTTTGGTTAACAAATGCATCCTTGAACAGTAGTAAGTAGTGTACCCTCCCTTCACTAGTTTCGACCGTGCTAGGAGCAGTCCAAGCACCAAGTTAGGTGGGCCAGACTAAGAAGCCAGCAAGCAGTGTGACAAAACCTCAGATATAGCAAGACAGACAGTCACACTGCAATCAAGAACGTTATTTCTAGTTGGAATCAACCAGAAGCCAACTCAAAGTCGTCCATATGGTGTGACTAATTCGCCTTCTTGAAGATTGTATACTCATATCGTGCCCTATCTACTGTTTCTCTCCTATGCGTACACTAGATAACCTTGTTATTCATCTCAGATTTGGCGAACAATTTGATTCAGTCATTACCCTCTTTGCGTTTGAACTTTGGGTAACCACTTATAAACAGACTTCTCCATCAAAATAACCATCCCAATTACCTACCGGCAGCTCGCAGCAACGTAGAAGACCAATGGTGTTTATAAACCCTTATTTTGGAAAACCCGGGGGAAGACAGGTGAAGCGGGAAATAACCTAGTCAAAAAATGGAAGTGTTCATCACTCAACAGATTCAGGAAACCTTACAAATAATAAAAAGATTCACTTTTTACTGGGTTGCTAGCTCTATCCTTCTGAGTTTCTCACCCACTTACTACACAGAAGTGGCCATCTCATACCATGTTATGGAGGCCCTACAAGCATAATATTGAAGAACAATTCCGTAGTTTCCCCAAAGCTTCGGATTCTTATTTGACTCGGTATACGACGATTCAGTGTCATGGTGTGGCTATTCCACTGAAACATGCAAACCCAATGTCTATTACAAGCTATCCGTGTGCTGTATACAGCAGGTTTTTTATTTTTATTCTGACATCCCTTTCATTCCCTCAGATCAACGTTGAAGGAACTTTTCAGTATTTGTATTCATCCATGCTAATATAATAACTTCTGGTTCTTCTTAGGGAGAAACACATAAGAAGTCGTTGATTCAGAGGGTGTTTCAATCTGATAAGTACACGCTTACATCAACATAAACGTTTATCGGTAAAGATGTCCATCGAATGGGCATAAGACAGAGACACATCACTGACCTTCATTACGTCCTTAATTGTTCTAGTTAATATGGTGAGTGCACAGACAAGAATGAACGAAAGCAATCAATAAGAATGTGTGAGCGGATGAACTGACGACCTAGAAACTGGTTTATTTCTAGACCGCGCCGGCTAAAACGAAAGGTATTTGAAAGTCAGCAAGCCATGAGACAACAAAGATAGATGAAGAGAAAAACTGACGCTGGGGTAGGTTTTGCTTGATCGGCTTTTGTAATGGTGTTTTCGGTGTTGCCAGATTCATGGGACTGAAGCAGTCAACGGAAATTTCGCCTAAGTTATCAAGTGGTATTAAAGGTAGTCACATCCAACGCTTCATCCACAAATACTTCACACAGCCTTTCACCTCCTTGATTACCAAAAATGCAGGAAATGTACTAAAGAAGAACAGATTTATTCAAATATCAGTAGGCAACAAGAAAATTCACCGTGGAAAATGGCTATAAAACATAAGATTTCAAGGAGGTTGACTGTTTTTTTGCAGTAGAACAAGTACTTCTTCCATTGAGAGGTTTACGCATAATAAATGGATGCTTCATGGAAGACTGGTACAATTAATTCTGCAGAGCGCCTTGAACTTAGTAGTCTCGCAATATCATATTCTGCTGAGTCTTGTCTAAAGTTTGACAATTACAAGTGCTGATGGATTTGTATCGTTGACAGCAACCTTGACCCAACTCGTAAAGTAAATGAGCAAAAACTAGTCAAGCTCAACTCAGTCATAGATCGCGATATGACGTACTCTGGTAATTTAACGTTCTCCGAACAAACTAACTGTAACAGAAGTTAAACACGCAGGATCCTGGGGCGCATAACTTGTAGCTTTTTTATCATGAAACAAGGGTTCTGTTACATGGGGTATGTGTTCAGCCTACTTCAGAATACTACCTGTTTATTCTTAGTGGGGTGGGACAGAATGGCAAGCTTAAATTAGAGAAAGTTCAACGGCAGTTAACCTCAAGAACTCTTGTTTTAGAATGTAGTCTCGAAAACAATGAGCCTTGCGGCACACTGCAAATAGAACCACTCTAGAAGAGATGTCTTAAGCTAAACCTAATTTTCTACTACAAGCCTACCAATCTTCTCTTGCGCTCCTCCAGGCCAATAACTAAATCCACCAT
Source organism: Trichobilharzia regenti (assembly GCA_944472135.2). NCBI lineage: Eukaryota > Metazoa > Platyhelminthes > Trematoda > Strigeidida > Schistosomatidae > Trichobilharzia > Trichobilharzia regenti. The sequence continues at coordinate 98,876,678 of OX235262.1, read as the reverse complement.
CATGCTGACCAACAGATTTGGAAGTGGTCACAAATGTGAATCGCTCCAATCTGTGGGACAGCAACAAGGACATTTTCGACAACTCGAGAATTAAAAATGAGTTTAGATCCTCAGTTTAAAAAAATTAACTTCAAGAAAATTTAAAAAACAACTGAAACAATAAGGATCGCACAGATCTAAATTATAAAATGAATTATTAAAAAAATACTGCTTTTGCTCCTAACATCTCGCACCAACATGCCACAACTTGTTCTCACCTCAACCGTCCTCACCAACTCATCACCACTACAGAGTAGCCTTTCTATCACTCCTAGAGGCCATCTACCTGTGGTATATTTATCTGCTACTAAGACTATATCACCAACTTTTAAGTTTCTACACAACTTTTTCCACTTGTCTCTAGTTTGCGGTCCTAGAACATACTCCTTTAACCATCTTTTCGAAGATATATCTTTCATGTGCCCGGCTTGTTTCCATGTCTTAATCGTAGGTATTCGTTTCCCCTCGAGTCCTCTATGCCAGGGTCGCCTCTCAATAACAGTAATTAATTTGGGGTTAACACATCAAAATCCTTGGCGCCGACCCTCACAAGTGATGGAGGCCGGTCACTTAGTATTCGTTCAGCCTCACAAAAAATGTCTCCAACCTTTTGCTATTCAAACTCTGGTTTTTAATTGTGGAACTTAAAGTACGCTTGATAATTCCCGTAAGTCTTTCCCATAGCCCACCTCTATGGCTAGCATATGGTGGGTTGAAGTGTCTTTCGATGTTTCTTTTCAGTAACTCTTCACGAACCATCGTTTAAGGACCTCCGAAGTACTCTTTAAGCTCGGCGTGACAGCCAACAAAATTAGTCCCTCTGTCACTGAACATCATCTTCGGTGCACCTCGACGATTTATAAATCTGCGTAATGCTAGCACGAATGAATCAGTAGTTAACGTATGAGACATCTCAATATGCACAGCTCTCATTTTCAAACAGGTGAATAAACAGCCATATTTTTTACATAGGGTTCTGCCTCTCTTTACTACAAAAGGTCCGAAAAAATCCACTCCAACGTACTCGAATGGATAATTCCCTTCAGAAGCTTGCCACGCTGGGAGTGGTGCCATCATCTTCTGTGCTGAGCGAGCATTCCGGAGTTTACATTCCATGCACTTATCAATTATTTTACGGACAGCAGTACCTCCCTTCACTATCCAGAACTTACATCGAATACTTGATAGTACTTGCGAAGTACCCAAATGACCTTCAAGAACATGGTAGTGTCTTATAATGAGATCAGTGACTGGATGGTAGCAAGGTAATAAAGCCGGATGACGGGTCTCATATGACGATTCTAACATTTGTAGACGTCCACCAACTCTAGCGATCCCTTCGGAAACTATCGGAGATAATCTATCTAACCGCACCTTGAAATCTGCGAAATCAGGACTATCCTCCTTGGCAATCTCACCCCACGCTTCCCACTGAGCAGCCCTCAAAATCGCTAACTCTGCATTTCTAATATCTTCGACTCTCAAAGGCCCCACATTCATATTTTCGTATCCCGCAAGATGCATGACCTTTAAATACGTAACATATCGTGTCAACCACGCAACAGCTTTCAGTAGTTTGTACCAAGAAGAATAATATTTAAAAAGTGGATGTAAACCTGAATGTCTTTCTTGAGTAGATGTTAAACTGACACTTGTCTTCAACTCCAAGGCACACTCGTTTATCGGTGGTTCATCTTCTCTACGAGGCCACATACTATCAGCCCTTAGCAAGAACTCTGGACCTTTCCACCACTTATTTTTAACCACATTCATATCAATAACTCCTCGCGAGGCTAGATCAGCTGGATTTTTTCCAGACGGTACGTACCTCCACTGCTCAACAGTTGTTAGTTCACGAATTTGAGATACTCTGTTAGCTACAAAACATGCATATCTTGCTGACTCGTTGCGTATATAATATATCACAGACATCGAATCAGTCCAAAACGTTACGGGATGCTTGGGGTAATCCAACTCTTTACACACCGTTGTGAATAACTGCGCAGCTAGTAAGGCTGCAGTAAGTTCTAATCTCGGAATCGAAACCGTCTCTAGATTTACCCATCACCAGGCTAACATCTATATCACCCCTTAAGGTGGTTCTGATGTATACGGCTGCACCAAATCCAACCTCAGAGGCATCAGAAAAAACATGATTTCTCGATGGCTTAAGTGGATATGAGACGGAATGTAGATTCAGCATTCTTAAACTGTTAACCCACCCTTTCCACTCTTCTCTGTGCCTCTCACTTAATGGTTCATCCCACTGTAACCCTTTCCTGCATGTCTCTTGAAATAACCTCCTAGCCGGAAGTAGATAAGGTGCTACTAATCCAAGTGGGTCAAACACGGAGAGCGTACCTCTCCGAGTAACTGGCTTATCAATATCACCAACACTAAATCCAAAGGTATCAGAGTTCACATCCCATCGCATACCTAATGTGCGTTCAACTGGTAGAGTATCAACAGGCAAATCTCGTACAGTAGGTGCTCATCTTCTGGAACTATATGCTTCAAAACGTCTAGGCTGTTCGAGACCCACTTAGTTAGACGAAAGCCGGCCTTAGCTAACACTTCAGTAATGCTTGTTGCAAATCTAACTGCAGACTTATCATCATCGAAGGAGGCTAAACAATCACCCACGTAGAAGCAACAATCGATGACGTCCAGCAGATCATTAGAACCAAATGTGGACACTGCCTTTCGTAGAGCAAAATTAGCACAAAACGGGGAGGACGTGGCACCAAATGGATGGACTGTCATCCTATATTCTGACACCTTACCACAAGGACCGTCATCAAACCACAAGAACCTTAAGTGATCTCTGTCACTCTCTGGCACCTTCACTTGTAGGAACATTTCCTCAATATCCGCCGCGACAGCAACTGTAAACTTTCTGAATCTTGACAGCAGTCCCACTAATGAGCTCACGCAATCTGGGCCACTATACAGATTATCATTTAAAGAGACTCCTTCATGTTTCGCAGAACAATCAAACACCACACGGAGTTTACCTGGCTTCCTCGGGTTAAAGACGGGATGATGGGGCAAATACCACTTCCCTGGCTCACTCTGATCAACTAGTCTTTCAACGTAACCCTTCATTACACGTTTGTCGACGACACCCTTATATTTGGTCCATAGGTCTGCATCCGTCAGAAACTTCTTTTTTAAACCCATTAGTCTCTTGAGAGCAACTTCTCTTTTACAAACCAACTGTCTATCTTTAAATCTCCATGGTAGGCCAACGCTGAAACGCCAATTTTCGCATTTACAGCACCCTTCAACTATTTTAACTGCTTTAGGTCTTCTACAGAACAACCCTTCTTCGGGACACCGCAGTCACAAAACTCCTTGTCATACATATTTTTAATCATAGTTTCTAGTTTGTCCCCATCGTTTGTAACTAATGATGATATGTGGACCATGGGTATATGTCCTCTCACTGTCCATCCCAGCGGTGTTTTCGTCGCGAACAGATCATCTCTACCTCCGAATCCCTCTTCTAATACCTTGTGAGCTTCTGGCACACTACATCCAATCAGTGTTCTCACTCTACCATCTTGCAGTGTTGGAAACGGTATGTCACACAGGGGGCGTTGATAAGGCATATCCCCTATTTGAAGTGGCGCCTCTGGCTTAACCTTGACGGCATTTGCGCGGTTTCGTTGATTCGAGTTGGAGCTAGTCGTCCAGCACACGCAGTAGACGCGATTTCGGTGCTTATTTTGCCCTTGTCAGATGAATTTATATGAAAATTATTGTTCGATATTGTTCTTGAACATTTACTGATTGCTTGTGTGACAGGACGCTTAAATACATGGGTCATGCAGTGATTTTTGGCATGCCGAGTAAGGTTCGCGTACATTTCGACGATTGTCATTCGATAAATTTCTTTGCAGATTGGCGGAAACTTGTACTCGGTCTCAAATTTCTCTATCAGCATTTATGCAGTACCTATTACTGCTGCAGAAACCGAATATGGTTGATATCAAATTTTGCATCCTTCCGCACTTTTGTGTGGTGTTTTGATAGCTGAAAGTCAATGGAATGCAAAAATACAAGCGAAAATTAGTGTTCACAAATGGGAAGAAACTGTAATATGTTTTACGGTCACTTACAACATTCAGTGTTTTCTGCCAAAATTCTTAAATGAGTTAAATGCATACTGCAACATTTTAGTAACTTGGTGGATTTCAATACCATCCTCGTGATCAGGCACGTAAAGACATCTGACGTGCGTGTCATTTTGTCCTATTAGTGGGTTTGGTTTCATAAACTTCCGACTTTTGTTATTGTCCTGACGCCACATTATTCGCGCTTGTTCGAAGTTAATTCACAAAATTATTTTAAAACCACGTAGAAGCAGTGTCCGACATCTCTTAAAGCTGTGGACGTAAGGTTTAGAAGTAATTGCTGTATCCATTTAGGAAAGGCTCATCGGTTTCTGCAAGTAAGGGCTACGCATCATATTCCTAAATGCGTGGCAACTCGAACTGCTGCACTTCGGTGCCAAGTTCTATGTTGAATCCAGACAGACAGAAATGGTACACCACTTGCCCTACTGAGAACCTTAATACCTTGCACAATACGACATAGTCGTTTTTGAGTAATTCAGGAAAGAATATGGGGGAGCAGTAAAGACCAAATCAATTGTTAACAAATTGTAAAAGAGGGGTTGAATGATTCCTGACTGTCTTGAATACATAACATGGTAAGCTAGACTGAAGGTTTTCTTAGAAATCGACAAGATATAGAATGATCAAGAAAGACCAGAGAATAGATTTACCCCAGGGTATTTTCTGTTAGACTTAGTTTCTGTTTCGGTGCCCTCTTTGATACAAACATCTTGTGAACGACACAGTTCTTGCAGTTCACGCTTATGAGTGAGGGGAAAGTTAACTGCCTGACTTTTAGAGGGATTTAACGCAAGACCACGTACCTTAGACTACAGACAGGAACCAGTTACGTTTGCTGCAGTCACATTGTAACATGACAGGAAGTGAGACGGTCAGATCACCAGCGTATTTGACGAAGTTTTTCTCATTAGAAAGAGAAAAGTCATTTAAGACGAAAAAAAGAAAGATGAGAGATAATAATACCCTGAGGAACATCAGCCTCAGCAAGCAAGGCGGAGGATTTACCCTAATATACAGTATGCTGCATTCCATTTGAGAAATGATAATGCAACCAATCAACAGCCCAGGACCCAAGTTTGCACGATCGAAACCTTATTCAACTAAAGTCATCTAGGCGCTGAGTCAACAATAACGGTGAATGCTGAATGACCGAAAGCTAAGCACAAAAGTGACAAAGCACAAATCCAGTTGCAAAGTAGGAGACAAGTCCCGGGTGGAAGAAGAGATTACTGAAAGGTATCTATTTTTCATTTGGCAAAGAACAAGATTAAGAACTACACTTATCATTTGTTGAAATTTTGGATATCATTTATCAATGTTTCGCATTTATTTATGCCCAGACCGTGTCATTCTGACTAGCTTTCAGTATGAGTTTGAAGAGAAGTCCACCTGTTTAATTCACCACATTTCATGTAGCACACAAAGGTAGAGGCATAGAACTAAATGGAAGTTTAACGAGCGAAAATGTGAGGGAGAATAAATAGTGACAAGGAAAAACATGAGTTGAACAGATACGTGAGATTACACAGAGTGAATGCACCTGTACCAGTACCAAAGATTTGCAGTCACATCTCCGGTAGTTCTTCCAGCTGACCGTCAACGATTTTATGAACCAATACCAGTTTTCCATTTGATTGACCCAAACACATTTTAAACCTTAACATGTGCTGGCCAGCATTGTCCCTGGAGGAAGGCGATGGCTCGATATGCCAGCACGTGTTCTAGCCATCTCAACCTATTCAGCTTCCCTACCTTGAAGACTAACTTACCCTCCCCACCTAAACATTTATGCGTAACCTCAACAGCACTCGCCATATTATACTGCTTTACTCATGAGATAGAACGCGGACACCTATAATCAAATACCGGTATTATTTTCATATTTTACAGCATCAGAGGTTACTTCTCATAATCTAGGTGGACAATATCATCAGTAAACTGTGAGTTGATGAGACTATTCCCTGATAAGTCTCTAAAGTCAATTACTGATTATTCTAGTAATATATGTGTGATTGAATTGAGCTGATATAAGGATGACAGTTTAAGAATTCAGCCTTGTATTACATCCCACTCGGAAATGTGTTTTGTCGGATAATTCGCAAGCAGTATTCAGTGAATAGAAAACATTCTGTAGGCTTAATGAAACTCGTAAACTGACGCACTACTTGTGCAGGCACTATAGTATTTCCTCAATAAAGTGAGAATTGAATATTTCGGCTGCATAAAACGAGTAAGTAGTATCCTGGGAATACCAATGACTACAACAAGTCTAGGAGTTATGCACCACAACTTTTACTTTACTGAATACACCAGCAGACTTTACATAAACACTTGACGGATCAAATTTATACAGGAAGTCAGTAAGTTTTAGTAAACTAAAAGTGCTTTCGGTTTCCACGGGAGTTCTTCGTGCCGGATTTATTCCTTCAAGGGCCTACAGAGATTAATTCTTCAATTAAATAACACTGACGTGGAAGAAATTCCATTCTTCATTACTACACTTAATGAAAAGAATCATGTTTTTTATTTTAAAAACAGGAGAATTCGTAATGTTTTACTTTATGTAAATGCAGTTGCATACAGTTGCACTAAGAACTCAACGCAACTCGATACACAATAGTATATATACAAATAAACTGAAAAATAATGTCCTCCTTACCTTCTGAACAACTTGTCCTTATTCCACGATTATAATTTTTTCACCTATGAGCCTGAGTTATGACTACGAAATCGCAATATTACATCAGTTAAATCTTCCCCCAAAACCAAGGCCACTTGAAACCAATAGCAACATAGCAACAAGCGTCATTGAGGGGATATGCAATAAAGTCGCTCTCACACAGGTATGGCTTAACGACAACTGTTTCACGACTAGGTACTATAGCTTCGCCGAGTTTCAAACTGGGGGTAGTGTAAGCAGTATCTACTTCAACCGTTTCTTCAGTAGTCAGGGATTCAACTGAAATGACACTCGTTCACATACTACCGTTTTCGAATAATTGAAAGTATTTACAATCAAGGATTGCTTTGGGCCTTTAATACCCAAGCAACCAGCCAACTTAGCAACCATCAACGTAACGTCTGAACCATTACCCAACAATGCATAATTCTCTACTGAAGATTTCGGTCCTTTCACCTTAACTGGTAATACCCCTAAATAAATTTGTGGGTTGTCAAGGGGTCCAAAGATACTATTACAATTAACCAAATTCCCCGGTTCGCTTACTGTCCTCAGAAGCGGGTGCATATCAGTTACTTTATGACGGCGTTATCAGTCTCAGGGATTAAATCACACTGATTAGACTCGACGAGTAACGGCTTCAATGTTCGTATTAAATACACTGTATATTTTTAACCTTATTCAACATTATATCTACAGGCTTCTTAATTTCCTCATATGGACCCGTTTCAATGTGTTCAGTGCCTCTCCTGATATAGTTAGATTTATCTGAAACTAATGAACAGCTTGCCTTACCAGCTTTTGTGGTGACAATGTTTTTACCATTTCTAAGATTGGTTGGAGCCAACCTTTCCAAGTTTGTTGAGGTTGACTGTCCTTTCTTACGCTTCCCAAGAGTTAAAGAACACAGAGTTGCAACATCCCACGAAGATAAGTAATTTAGTAGAAAACTCAGCGATGGCACTGCACGCATTAACACACAATCACACAATAGGGTAGGACGGAGTCGAAATTCTAAATTGTAATATGGGTAGGTGGAGAGAGAAATTGATCACCGAATCCTGGTTCATCCAGCCTACACCCAACATATGCGATAGAAATGACTCAACGCAAATACCAGAGATATGGAAGATATTATTACCAGTCAAATCAGAGGAAGATAATAAATAATCTCAAAACCCTATTTCAACTCATGCACATCAAAGCATCCTATCAAGTTATTTATTTTGACTATAAAACATCGTATTTCTCAACTGATTGTATTTGATTGATAACACTAATATTATTTATGAATGTGCATTATCTTATATTGATTTTTATTCAAATATCTAATCAGTTTCACTCATGTGTATAAACTAAGTTTGGAGGCTGACGATATAGACGCTCGCGCACAGTACTCGCTATATTAACGCAAGCTCTTATACCAACAATCTTTAACGTATTTGTACCTCGCGTACCAAAGGCAAAGCAAAAGCCAATAATTGATCGTCCAAACTTCGTAATATATTTTGGAACCAAAATAAGCCGTTAGACGAACGCTTAGCTAGCTAGTGGTCGTGAACATGACACGACGGAGGTACCAAATCGCGGGGTTGCTTGACCGAAAGCCTTCAGCTAAACAAGTCGACTTAAACAGTGATGGTCAGCATCCAATGATTGATTGCTGTGGTCAATAATTTTGGGGAATTATTTACCGCTACTGCTCACTCCCACTCTAGAGGGGTGGTGAGAACTCTAAAACAGAACCAGCCGGAAGTAAAAAACTCGATGGTTCCCTTTCGAGTGAAAAAATCTTCGGAGCGGCTTGGTGGCGTCCCTACTGGTTTGTCTGCCTATGCTAATAGGTTGTTTGTACATAGCTTCCTTGATGTTGTTCGTTAGATCCCGTGCTCCTTTTGTTTCTTGTCCAGTGACCGTCTCACCTGGAAAAGAAAACAAGAACGCTAAGAATGATGTGGAGGAAAATGTACCAAATCAGCGTTTTTCCTTAAAAAAATGATGTGCATTTACCATGCAGTAAAATAATGCTAAGTTTTGAGCATCGAAAAGAATACATCTAATTTTTTAGTCCATGTAACATATACTGTTAAAGAAAGAAATTTACTTGTGTTTAGTGATGGTCTGTATAAAAAATTTGATGCGTCTGAAAAGAAATAAATAATTAGTAGTACAAACGGAGGAGTTGGGTGAATCACACAACTTCGTTATGTTATATACGTGTGCAGATATTCTGGAAACTTTACTGCGCTTCCAGAACGGGTTTTCTTAGGGGGCTCGACAGAAGGTTCGGTAGCTGTCGCCGTGCTAGTGACTTCATCGACGACTAAACGATCTTCGGTTACTCGTGGATTATGGGGTACGTTGAGCTCTACACTAATAGGATTTCCCTCCATGTAAGCCGGTTTTAGACGGTCAATGCTGACGGTGTCCTCGCGGCTTTTTTTTGTCCAAGACAAACAATTTATCCGAACGTTTAATTACTTTATAAGGTCCGTCGTATGAGGGTTCCAGAGGTCTACGCACAGAGTCACGACGAACAAATACATGTGAAGAAGTTTTTAAACACGGGTGAACAAAAACATCAATGGACTGTGGACGAAGGGGAGCAGGTTTAACTGAACGCATTGTGTTTGTAAGCCTGCTGACATATGAAGCGTGATCTACCACTGGTGGGAAACTCAAGGGAGAAGCGAATTCACCAGGCAGTCGTAGTGTCGTGTCATATACTAGCTCGGCGCTAGTACAACCAGCATCAGTTTTTGGGGCGTTTCGTATCCCTAGGAGAACTAACGGAAGGGATTCAGTCCAATGGGCGTTGTTTGCAGCTGACAGACCAGCACTCAGCTCTCTTTGCAGATGTCCTACCATACCATTAGCTTGAGGATGGTAGGCTGTTGTTCGAAATCGCATGCAACCTAATATTTTAGTCAGGGCGAAGAATAAGCCACTTTCGAATTGCCGCCCGCGATCAGTTGTTATGGAAGATGGGCATCCAAAGTTAGCGATCCATCTTTCTACGAAGACGCGTGCGACTGTTTCAGCAGATACATCCTTGATGGGTACTGCTTCCGGCCATCGTGTGAAGCGGTCGATGCAAGTTAAAATATAAGTATATCCATGTGATTCAGGAAGGGGTCCAACCAAATCTATATGGACGTGTTCGAAACGAGCGTCAGAACGGAAAAAAGGTGCCAAGTGGGCTTTTGGTGTGTCTTGTTTTCGAAAACTCATTTTGAAGCGCAGTATCTTATTTTTAAAGACGAGCCAGTTTTACAAGGTCTATGCCAACTATTTGGGTGAGGGAACAAACGTGCGACAAGGCATCTGCCACAGTGTTGTTTACTCTGGACACATGGCGAATATCTGATATAAACTGTGAAACGTAGTCAAGTTGTCGTGATTCCCTGGGTGAATACTTATCTGAAGGTGAGTTCAAAGAGTACGTCAGAGGTTTGTGGTCAGTGAAAATTATAAATTCACGACCCCACTGAATGTCGAAAATGACGTATAGCGCAGTACATAGCAAGAGGTTGTTCGCCGAATGTGCTGTACTTCGTTTCAGCTAATTGAAGGCGCCTGGATAAAAAGGCGAGTGGTTGCCACTCTTTATTAACTAGCTGTTGTAGAACTGCACCGATTGCAGTGTTTGATGCATCAACCGATGTACTTAACGGTGCCGTGGGATCCTGATACATCAGAAGTGTGGCATTCGCAATAGCTTTTTTAACCCGGGTAAAAGCATTTCGAGCAGACGCGTCTAGTTCGATAGACTTGTTATTCCCTCGACAGAAGGTCTGTCAATGGCTGAATCAGAGAGGCGCGGTTGGGAATAAAGCGTCGATAATAACTTATCAAGCCGTTAAAGGTGCGGAGACTTTTCACCATCTGTGGCTCTGGAAAGTTCAATATAGCCCCGACCTTAGTAGCCAGTGGGCGAATGCCCTTGCAGTCAATAGTGTGGCCCAGAAAGTCGAGTGAGTCAACGCCTATTTCACACTTTTGGATAATAATGGTAACCCCATGTTGGCGTAGCCTTTCAAATGCTGAGTCCTAGTGCCTAAGGTGAGTTTCCTTGTCTGGACTGGCAATGAGGCAGTCGTCTAAGTATGCGTATGCAAAGTCGAGACCGCGAAATACTTCATCGATGAAGCGTTGGAATGTTTGGGCTATATTCTGGAGACCGAATGGCATATGTAGAAATGCAAAAAGTTCGAAAGGTGTAATGATAGCCGTTTTCAGGATATCTTCTGTTTCCATCGGGATTTGATTATACGCTTTAACCAAGTCGATTTTAGAGAACATAGCAGCACCAGATAAGGTTGTCGTTAGGTCTTGTATGTGAGGCAACGGGTAGCAATCAGGGGTTGTTTTGGCATTTACTCTCCGGTAATCACCGGTGGGTCGCCAATCGTTGCTATCTTTTTTCGGCACCATATGAAGTGGGGATGCCCATGGGCTATTCGAAGGTCGTCGTGCTTTAGATGTCACAGGTTGTCCTGTGGTAATGGTGTGGTGCATAACATTGCTGGTTGTTCACGGTAGGTCGTTCGACGGGCAGTTAAGTTCTGGATACTTGTCAACCATAGGTTGAAAAGTTGGATCAAGAATTGCCTTTATCTTAACGGCTGACAAACTAGGGCCTATGTAGCTGATGCCTTTGATAAACAGACTAGTAGTATTGTCAATCAGTCGTTTTCGGCGGACGTCTACGAGTAAATCATGATGATTAAGTAAGTCCGTGCCAATGATGGGCATTGTTACGTCAGTGAGAAAGAAAATCCATCGAATAGGTTTGCGTAAACCTACGTTTAGATAGACGTATTTTCTACCAAAGGTTGCGATGGGTTTTCCATTTGCAGCCTGTAAGTTGAAGGTAGGTTCCCTCTGTCGATCTGCTGCTGTAGCAGGAAGGACGCTGACTTCGGTGTCTGTGTCGACTAAGTATCGAGTCTGACTTATCACCCACCGACTTTGAGACATTTCCAAAGTTACAAGGCTTACGGCAACACTTCGCTTCTTGGCCATAGCTGATGTGGTACCAGCACCGGTCAGGATTTTTCAGCGAACGTGGCAGGACTAAGATCGACCACATGAGTTTTGGCATTGAAGAGATTTAGGACAACGGTCGGAGTTAGAAGGCATGTTTGACCTAAACATCTGCTGGATGGAGTTACATAACTCTATCGCTGAAGTATCCTTACTCAAAGTCTGCTTAGTCATCGAGCATATTTCGGGAACTGACCGTTTAGTTATTTCTAGAATCCTATCTGCAGAAATAGCTAAGTCATCTATTACAACACCCTGAAGTGTCACAAGTACAGTCTGTACAGACTGTGGCAGCTTAGTTAAGAAGAGTTCTTCAAAAAGTCCTTCATCGAACTGACTTTGGCCAAAAACCTCTCTTATTCTTGTCAGCATGCTCACGCCTGACTGATCCCCTAACTCAATTTTACGAAATAATTCATCCAGACGTTGTCGGTCCGTGAGGACGTTTCTCCTGAGGAGGGATGCTTTGAGCAACTCGTACGAGTTGCTTATTTCGGGACTTGACATTTGCAAAGTTACGTACCTGCTGAATTCCCGCGGTAGGGCGTGAATAACTGCAAGGAACTGTGGAAGTTGATCGGTTATCCCATGCTCACAAAAATCTGCTTCAGCAAGCAGAAACCAAGTTTCAGCATTATCTGGCCAGTATGGTACAAGCTGAATGGTTTTAGGAGTTGAGCGGATACGAATGACCTTGGGACTAGGATCACTCATGACGAAAAGTATGTCGTGTAAAATATGGTGCAAGAACAAATGCAAAAAGGAACGAACTCACCGGGGTTATCTACGTATTTATCGTGGATGAAGTCAATAATTTTGGGGAATTATTTACCGCTACAGAAGCAAACAGTTGTGTGAGTGACTCGACATGATTATCAGCAATAGTTTGTGCTTTAAATATCATCATTTAATATTACTGTATAACACTGTGATTTATCAAAATAAAATCTTATCTACAATATGTTCATTTTTGTTTAACATAGACACTCTCACATGATTTCTTTCTGTTTTACTGAAAACTATTCCAAAATGAAAAAAGTAGCCTACGGAAGTTAGACAAATATACCATTTGAGAATGTCAAATATAGCCTTGTTTGGGCTTACACAGTTTCTTTGAAAGTAAAGTTCTCCATGATAACGTGATTGTTAATCCCTCAGTATCAACAGCTCGAGAGATGGCAAGCAACTTTTTCCTAGATAAGTCTTTGAAATGACGTGCATGTTAAGGGATTTTGGTGAAGCGAGAATATCAAACTTCACACTGTGAAATGACATCATATTAAGCGCAAAATTTCAGTCTACTTTGGTGAGTTGTACCATATGTGAAAAGCTATTTTTGTGGAATTATGGGTCGCACATGAGTGCCCAGCCCACCAAGAAGGAACCACACCCAACGTTCATGCACTTTATAAAAGCAGTGTATGCCACTGCTTCTTGGTAAGTGTTTGTTTATCAAAGCGAGGAGAATGAAAAACAAAAACGAATACAGCCACTTAGGATGGTTAAAAATCCTTTCAAAGATCAGTCAGTGTATGGGTAAAAACATTAAGCTCACTCCCGAGGCAAATCATAATTTCATCGAAAACGACAAATGATTTTAGGTTGTACATGATTACAGTCATTGGAACATAACACCTAATGACTTGTTGAGCACTGAAATGCTCGGAAGACACAGATGAGCTGCAGGCGAACCTTAAACTTCCGGAAGACTGGGAGATCATCAGTAGTGTGACTTCCAACCTGAAAAAGTGAGAATTACTGCAGCTGCACAACTGTGTGCTGCATAATGTAAGTTACAATCTGCGAAACGAAAACGTGTCTTGACCAACGTGGGGGCGCGACTAAGGTCTAGTTCTACCAGAAGAAAATGGACACAAGCGCGAATTACGCGTACGATGTGGTGGGAGCTTATGCAAGCACTTTGCACATAAACAGTTAGGTACGCTCACTCCTGTGCTCCTTATAAGGTTGCGCAAAATATGCGTAAGACCATACCTTGAAGTTCACATTATCCTCGCTCCCGCGTTGCTTAGAAGAGACACCGACCGTTTGGAAAGCGTCCAAATATGGGCGACAAAAGGGTTGATAGGTTCCTGGAATAAGCCATCTGATGAATGGCTGAGGATATTAGGTCTTTCCACACTTAGCTACCATCGGCTTAGTGGGGCTTTAACTACTGAATAAAAGACTAATCCAAACAGTGGTACGTATAGGCTTCCTCGTGGGAATCTATCAAGGATAGCTCACTAAGGAGAAAAGATTCGAGTGAGCTCCCATTTCTTCTCATTTTGAGTTTGCCGCCACAAGTATTCTCTACTGGCAGGTGTGGCTACTGCACCGTCCGTGCACATTTTTAGGCGGAGGCTGAACGGTCGTGCAGTGGCACAGAGTCCGAATCTGAACGGCCCATCTCTGTAAAACTTATACACTATTAATGGTTGTGCTCCTAAACTTATCATTTTACTTTTTCACACTCCCCTTGTCTTACTCTCCCGACTACTTTAACTATTACGCCCCTTACACTGTCGTTATCGATACATAGGTTTACTCATTCCTTTTTCTTCACGTTCCCAGTGGAACATAAGGCTTCAAGCTAGTGGCTTGAAGTTTCTGTGGCAGTGTTTATTTTACAGGATGAGGTTACTAGCTTCATGCCCAACGTTTCCTCTTTACCAGGATTATTTCTGGCTTAGAGAAGTTTGGGAGTGCGTCGGCCAGGGATCGAAACCCGGACCATGTTCATGGTCGGCGAACGTCTTAACCGCTATACCATCGACGTACGTGCACACACATACCATGTATATATATTCCAATTTCAAATTATATTAGTTATCTGTTTTTGCGTTTCATTTCTTTCATTTTCAAGTCCACATAATACACAAGAATTATATCTGTTATTGTTATCTCTCTTTTCGATCACACCGGAAGACAAACGGGTGAAAGGATCAACTCCAGTAGCAGCACGGACTTAACACACCGCATACCACAAACTACGTTTAATCAATTCCAATACCTCTCCCTTTGGAGTCATCTTAAGTTAAGATATTCAGGTGGCAGGATGAACTACGCAGAAGTTTACTGGAAACCATGAAATTTACCTAACAGCCTGGAAGTAAGCACACAGAGATTAAATTAACTTACACTAACCCGTAAAAGCGATATTGGATGTTGGACCGCTCTTTTTAGCCTGTGCGCTACTAAAAGCCAATGATTATATATTCTTTTATGCAGTTTTCCTCTCAGTGTATTTCCAAACTGTTTGACTGTCATGAAAGAGTTTATCCTGTTGTTCATCGGTGGGTCATTCTCGTATGGTTTTAAATGTTTTAGATTATTTCTTATTTTATTTTGAATTAGAATTTGTTATGCTTCCCACTAGCAGGACTGCAATCTTATATGAGTGCACAAACATATTAGAGTACAGGATTAGCCATTTCGCTTCAGTACAACATGACCTCAAATTTTAACTTTTTTGACTGACAAAATACCCATGGTGAATTTTTTTGGGACCTGGGATATGTGGGTAAAAACGTAGGCACTTTCCCCTTTAAATTTGGGCAAATTGGAAAAGGTGGGCTGTTTTCTGTTGTAACGTGGGCAAAGTTGGAAAAAGTGGCTGATATGGGTAAAGCGGGTTAATTATGTAGCAATATCGATCGATATTGCTACATAATTGCTACATAAAGAATCGATTCTTTATTGTAAGGTATAGGTTCCTGATCTTCGCTAAACTTCTGCGTAGCTCGACTGTCGTAGCTTTGGTTGACTCCAAAGGGATTAGTGCTGGACTTAATTATATGTGGTTTGTAGTATGAGGTGTGTTAAGACTGTTACTACTGTGATTGGAGTTGACCCTTTCGACAGTTAGTCCTGCGGTATCGTCGACAAGAGAAAAGAGGTGGTAATAATAATAGACATAATTAGTGAAGTTATTCAGACTAACAAACAGAAAAGGAAATAGGGAAACGTAACAACAATCAGCTGATTAAATTTGAAGAATACTATATATATATATATATATATATATCGGTAATAATAATAATAAGTGCAGTTAAAGTTGTCAGGAGAGTAAGACGGTAGAGAATGTAAAGAAGTAAAACGACGAGTTTAATTGTCTACCCCTGAATGGTGTATGCGATTTTAAGGGGATAGGCCATTTGGATGCAGACCTTGTGTCGCTGCATGGTTGTCCAGCCTTCGCTTAAAGGCGTGCAAAGACGGTGCCATAGCTACATCTGCTGGTAAGGAATACCAGGGACGACAGACCCGCAGTGAAAAGAAGTGGGAGCGCACCCGGGTCCTTGCCCCTTTTTTCGCACGGCTTCGCTGATCAAATTTACCCATTTAGCCTACGATTTGCCCACATTACCCAGGTGCATTCTCTCGAAAAGACTACAGTCTTCTCAAGAGTGTGAACTAGTCAGGATTTGGAAAAGTTGGCTTAATTTATGTTTTGAAATTGGCTTGCGTGTGTTGCATGAGGCCGTAGTTTTGTTGTATTATATTCAATCCTGGTCTTATTGCGGGAAGGGGACTATAAGCTGTATATTGCTAGCTTTCATTTACATGTTTCTTCCAGAAGACCAGCCTTTTGGACTTTCGACTAAGTTTTGCCGTTTGACAAAGTTTAGGGGTTGTCATAGTTTAGTTTGGAGAGACATAGTCATATTTGTTTCTCAGCCATTCATTGCGAAAGGCAAGTTTACAACAAGAACTAGGTAACTTTGCTGTTTTTGCTACTGCACCATCAGAGGAAGTTATACGTACGATATTTTGATTGATAAAATTTACGTGGAATGCACGCACCTTTTACTTTTTAACCATTCGCCTCTTTCTCGTCACTTGTGCAGATCTGACGTCAAGTTATAGCTCATATGTGAATATTAAGCCTGCTTGTAAATAGCAACTACTTTAACCTTGTAAATATTATTATTATTCCCTAGAGTTCCGAGTAGAACATAGGGCTTCACCAACACATTTCCACTTTGTCCTATCTTCTACCGTCCTCTTCAGCTAGGACCATGACTGCCCACGATCTCTCATCTCCTCACACGATCTCCTGCATGTCACCGGACGACCCACTCGCTGCTTCCCATTGGGATTCCACTCGAGGGCCTGGCCCGCAATTTCATTTGACAGTGTCCTTAACATATATCCATTCCATCTCCGATTTCTCCTACATATTTGTTGAGAGATCTGTTCTTGGTTGGTTTTTTCATTTTCTGAATTCCTTGTTGCTAATTCATTCTGGTCGGCCATTTGGTTTTTAGTACGAAGCCAGTGAATGTGGCAGCTGTTGATGAAAGTCTACAAGAGACTGTTGGAAATCCTTTTCGTAACATGCCAAGTTTGTAACCCGTATGGAAGAGCTAACCGACTTGACATTGGTATTGAAAATGCGAATCTTATTCCTTATGCTGAGTGCGGAAGATTTCCAAACTGGTTTCAGGTTGATGAAGGAGTATCTTGCCTTTCCGATTCTGACTGGCTTTGACATCTTCATCCGTTCCGACTGCCTGTGGTTGAAACGATGCTTCTTAGACAAGTGAAGGAAGTAACCTCTGTTGAATCTCTCCCACTGATGCTGATTGCCGCTGGTTGCTGTTGTTGTGGTGGTTCGTTGGTTATCTTCATCACCTCCGTCTTCTCTATCTTCACTTGGAGACTCGTCTTGTCTACCTCTTCAACCAGTGTGTTGGTTTTGGCCTGTAAGTCTTCGAGTTTGTGTGACACTATATATATATATATGTATCATCTGCAAAATCCAGAGTCTTCTTATCGGTGGTTTAGTGTACTCCTCTCTCCTTGCTCCCAAAGCACAGTCTTACGTGGTATCCAGTTCACCACAATTAAGAATATGATCGGTGGTAATATACAGCCCTGTCTTACTCTTGTATTCACTTCGAGCGCCTCTCTGAGTTTCCCGTTGTGGATCACCTGACACGTGGCATTGTCATATAGCTAGCTGTTGAATGCTGCACTCCATAGTGTTGAATTAGTTTCCAAGTTACTTCTCGGTCAATGCTGTCGAAGGTCTTTTGAAGTCGATGAAGTTGCGGTAGAGGTTTGACTGTCATTCTGTGCTTTGTTCGATGACGACGACTCTTTGAGATGCAATTTGAACAGCGCACTCTTCGTCTTCCATGAATCCAGCTTGTTTCGGGTTGGCGGAGTTCTGTATCCATTTCATCTTCTAGTCTCTCCAGGATGATGCGACTTAGTATTTTACTTGGCGTGAACAACAGCACGATTCCACGCCAGTTCTTGCACAGGCCTAAGTCGTCCTTCTTTGGCAGCTTGACAAAGTAGCCTTTCCTCCAGTCTGTAGGTACCTTTCCTTCCTTCCAAAAGTCTTGTAATAATGGCATGAGAACATCTGTCTCAGTCTCTGAGTCCATCCATCTAGTCCTGCTGCCTTCCTGGCTGGTGTTCAGGTGCTTGATCGCTTTCGGAATTTCTGCTTTCGTTGGAGGATTGGTGTCCACTGGTAGTTCTGTGAGTGCTGTTGGCTGTGGCAGTATTTTTGGGCGAGTTGCAGGTGATGGTCGATTCAAGAGTCCATCAAAGTGATCAGCCCCTTGTTTTATTTGTTTCTCCTTGGTGATCAGGTTCCCCTGAGCATCTTTTCTTGGTTTCATTATCTGGGTTTATCTCTACCCGGATAGATACTTGGTTATCTGATATAATGTATTGAGATCTCTTTTGCCTGGGGCTTGTTCTGCTTCAGTTACCAGTGTGTCGTAGAATTGTCGTTTGTCTTTTCTAGCACTCTTCTTCACTTCTTTATTCAGTGCAGTTTACATTGAACTCAGCTTCTCCTTTTGTTGTCTATCTTTGCATTGAGTCATCTCTTTCAACATCTTCTCCTCGATTAGCTTCCAGGTAGGTGTCTGTTGAGAGCCATTCCTTGTCTTGTCTTGCCTCTTCTTTTTCCCTAGAACATCTGTACACGTTCCTTTGAACGTTACCTTCAGAGAGTTCCATTGTTCTTCCACACAGGTTTCCTCCGTGATGCCACGTAGTATTTCTGACTTTGATCTGATATGTAGCGAAGGCATCCCTTGTAGTTTTGTCCTTCAGTTTCTGAATGTTGAACTTGGATTGTGGTCTGTCTCCATTTGTTTTCAAAGGTTTCAGCTTCATCTTGAAGGTCGCTTGAACTGGATGATGGTCTGAGCCCACATCTGCTCCCTTTCTCGGTTTTGTGTCTAGCAGACTAGCTGCGTCTCCACTTCTTTGAGATTGAGATGAAATCTATCTGGCTTGTGGTGTCTGTCAGGTGCAACTCATGTTACTTTGTGTATAACCTTGTGCTTGTAAACGCTTCCTCCAATCACCAAATCATTGACTGCGCAGAAGTCTGTGAATAAATTTGTGTTCTCACTCATTTCCCCGAGAGCTTCTCGACGCATAATGAGTCCTCTTCCTGTATTATCAGGTCCTATAGTAAAATTCAAAATAATTCTAGTTGATCGTTATTTACAGACTATATTTAAAGTCGCAGTATCGTTTCAAAGTTAGACAAATATTAGCAAGTTTCCAGCATAAAGTCATGCGGATTCATTTCTTTAAATTTGAACAGGTTGCTTCGTGTATTTACATTAATAGCACAAAAGACGTTTTAAGTACACCTTTTTGTTTTTCAACAATCTTACATTCTTTTGAAACCACGTCTATTATATCATTGCTTTTTCTGTGAATTACGTATTGTGAGTCTGTCTGTCTGTCTGGATTAAACATAGAACTTGGCACCGAAGTGCACCAGTTCGAGTTGCCACGTTCCAAATAGCACACAGAGGTAGACAAGAAGATGAGTGAAGAGAATTAATAGAGTTTGACAAATATAAGAGTGAAACAGAATGGGTAATGGTAGAAAGGAATATGAAAGATTACAGAGACTGAATACATCTTCGCCATTGACAACGATTTTGTGAGTATTGTAGGCTTACAAAATTGTGCTGGGTCATACTGTACGCTCTACGTGTAACTTCGTTATTACCAACCGTATTGCACCACCCAACATGAGAGATTGAATAAAGATACCTATTTCCGCTATCGGCTAATCTGGTTTTACCTTGTAATTTTAGCAGCCCTGTCTGTTAGTCGGATAACAGGATAGATCAAACCGCTGCATTTTGTCAGTTTTGATACAATATTATCTGCGTATTCAAGATCGAGGGGACTTTTCCCTAGGTACATGTCAATCTGTGAAACGTGGAAGTCTGCCGTGGTCACTTTTTCTAGTACGTCTACAGTTAAATTAAACCAAACTGATGGCTTTAAGCCTTACTGATGGACGTCACTAGTCCCCACCACTTCAGATGTCAACACTGCATAAGCTCTGACATAGGTACATTAGTTTGAGTAGACTACATATATTATAACGATACATTTTCATGGTACTTTCTTCATAGCGTGTCACTATCTCAGAATCTTATTTACTTAATTCTTTTAAAAACATTGTGATTTTGATATGCTAATCCATTGAGTTATAATGGCAAATTTTTCATTTCAGCATCCAGCAAATCCTTCATAAGCGTAACATTGTAAATTATCACAGTTGCAACGTAAACACCACTGTGAACCATGGAGCGACCTTGGGACCTAACCAATCGGGAACAAATATATCCAACAGGATCTAACAATTTGTTAAGACTTGCTGGTTCTTCATGGATTGAACCGCTGAAAACTAGTGAATGCACGAACCGCATTATAAATGTGACGTCTTTTGAAAGTAAGTGGAAATTTCCAAGTGTAAATTATTTTATTTATCAGTTGAATTCAAATGTACTTCGATTCTGTCGATCATTAGATAGTTTGTGGGACCTCGGCTTGTCAGCAAAACTTGTCTTCAAGCTCTGGAAATAGATGTCTCTTTTGGGATTCGAACGTATGTCATCCAGTACTGCCGTCTTAGACGTCACCACTGAAGTGTTCGTCTCTGAATACATTACTGAATGGTTATTATCGAAATACTGAAGGAGAATAGTATAACAGCAGTGACAACTAAAAGCAGTTATCAGGATAACTCGTGTAAATTTGATCTGAAGTGTGTAGAAAACTCAAAGATTGGACATTTGGTGTAGTGTATTTAAAGAAAACACACTGGCAGACTTGAAAACGTTAATTTTAATCTCGTTGAGTAATGGAGACGCTTCAGTGTGTCGAAATTTTGGCTTTGAATGCTTTTTCACTAGTTCTACGTATCATGATTTATGATGAGTAGCTTTATGAATATACAATTTCTTAAAGTTGTGTATAATTTCCCCCTTTGATTCTTTCTTATTAGCGGAATGTCAGACTAGTCCGTCTTTTCCAGAAGACAATACAGACAGTATAATTGGACTTTCAAAAAGTGAGGTTAGTGAAATTACATATCTAAACAGTTGCATTTATCTGGTGATTGACTGACTAAGTTTCAACATAGAACTTCTCACAGAAGTGCAGCAGTTCAAGTCGCCATACGCCATACACTATGTAACACACAAAGTAAGAGAAGACAGAATTTGTGCGGTAATGCAGTGAGATATTTACTGTGTAGATACTGGTTGTTTGATGATTAATGCGTTATTTTGAAAGTGTGAACGAAATTCATTTGATCAGTGGTACAATTCTTCAACTCTCCAACTCAATTGATAGCATGTATTCATAGAGCAGTCAGTGCACTTTTATCATTGAATTTAGGAATTTATATCTCTCCGTTATAACTGCCTTAAATTTTTGAAGATGTTTTATAGTTTCTTCCTTGATTTTACTGGTATTTTGTTTAGTTTATTCCACACTTTATTCACACTACTGTATGTTTTGCCTGACAGTTTTCTATCGTAGTTTTCTCTGACTTTTTACAATTTCTCTTTAAGAATCTCGCATCTTTACAAGATGATAATTGGGCTGTGGTTGGTGATGATCTACTATTAACAATTATGGAAGAGGTAAAGTATTTTTGTAAGGTTTTCATTCTAATAATTAGCAGTTAGTATTGTTCCAAAATTTACCAGATTCAATGTAGGATGTGTTTGGCTGTTCTTATGAATATCTGTGTTTTGGACATTAGCTCATTCTTGAATAAAGATCAGCTATAGTAGTGCTCGTTATAAAAAGCGGACATTAGACTAATTTTTTTGACAGTGTCAACACACTAGAAGGAGGTTTTCATTCGCATAAACAAAGACTGACCCCCTTAACTCCTACATAATTTAACTAGATGTAATGGAGATTATAGGATTTATCGAGATTTTGAATTAATTTCAATTGTTAGATTTTTTGTCACGAACTAATATCATTTAGAGAGATTATTGAATACCAAGAAGCGCAATACAGCTGTTTTGTCCTATTTTTGGACTCTTCATTGGATTCCAGCCCAACTGACTGAAAGGTAATTTAGCTTCGTCTCGTAACCTAAAGGTCCTGTGATCAATCCATGGCAGCGTCGTGAGTACGCGTTGCTGAAGAGTCCAGTGTTTCCTGGTTTTTATTGATTTCTCTGACCTATGTTAGTTCGTGATGAAATTCCAACTATTGAAAAATACATAGAATGCGATAAAGAGGAGAGACTTTAATTAGGTAAAACATAAAGGCAATTCGTTAGTTTTCCAGTTAGTGAACAACCACCATAGTGATCACTTATGTATTAATATGTTCTGTATACAGTAAACAACATACACATATACAAACATACATGTGTTGTAATAATTTAACAATGACAGGTTGACAATATAAATATAAATATGTGATGACTAATCACATTTATTTAGACGTAATAATTATAGATCGACGAGTGACGTTTAGGCGATTTCACATCATTTTATATACTATTTGACTACATATTTCGATGTTGAATGAAACCCATGTAGTTGTGCTGAAGAAGCTGTGGTCTACAGTAAAACGTTTAGAAAAATCCTGTTTTGATTTTCTAAACATACTAGAATTATTTTAACTAATATTATATATTGAATCCATCTGACGTGGAGCTCAAATTATTCCAGACCGTTTGCAACATCTGTGGCTTGGGTATTTATAACATGAGGAATTGAACTAGAACACTGTATTCACTGAATTTACATGTTTGATATTTGTAGCATATTCTAAGATTAGAAGTAACAAATGGTGATTAATGGGTAAGAGTGTTTTTATTTGTGTGTCCCATAATTCTGTCATTTTGTTGGTTAAACAGCTGTTGATCAGACTAGTAATTTTCTACAGCATTCTTTTAGATTATTCACCGACTAAGAGAGTTCTTTTGGTTTCGATTAATTGAGTGTTGCTGCGTACTGAGTAGGTTAAACGACCTACGAAAGGTTATGCAGGAAAAATATAAGGTTCAGTAACTCAAGCGTAATAGGAAGAATATAAGAAAACAAAACAGGAAGCGTTTTTTCAGAAATTTTATACATTTATTCCGCTAATGAATCTGAACAAAGCAAGAACTACAGTTTTGCAAAACTGTAGTTCTTGCTTTGTTCAAAAACGGGCAGCATTGCTCACTATAAACCTTTCTCATTCTTAGTTCATGTGCATAAACTGATGTTTTCAAAAATAGGTCTACTGCAATAGTTTATTCATCAGTTCTGCTCTCAGAGTATCCAAATTAGCCAAGTATAATATTTGCCACGGCATAAATGGAACTAAATATATTGAAAACAGTTACTTTTAGTCGGTACATCTGCCTTAGTCTGTAACCATAGTTTAGCTGCTAGGTAACTTGTTTACCAGAACGGTTTAGTCACTGTCTACTGTCTTAGGTATCCAAATTCTAGATAACAATCCTGCGTTTGAAAGGCTTTCCACATTTTGCTATCTGTGGATTCATTTAGTCCTATAAAACCTTGCCTATTCTAATTTCAAAGTCCCCACCCAGTATTTATATGTGGGAGGCTGTCAAGCTATATTATATATGCATTACAACTACAATTCAGACCAGATTTTGAGATGCTTATTCTTTCCGGCAATGATATCGATGAAATATTGATTCTTACTTGGTGATAATATCAAGTTATAATTCTTCACTGGATTGGTAATTTCCACTCCACTTTGCCATGTAGAATTAAAAATGTAACAACAACTGACAAAATAGTGAAAAGATAATGAACAGTTAATTCACTGCAACACTGATTTATACATAAGGGATGTTTGGCAAAAGACATGGGTCTCCAATCTATCTGATGGGTAAATAATTATTCATTAGTAAATTGAGTTGCTTTTGTGAAAAATGTGGAGTCCATCTGTGAATATTAACTTCTTTTCCTGCTAATTTATTTAGTTCGAGTACTTTGTATATATATTTATCACTGAAAAATTACTTGCTTGAAGAAGATAGGGAAATCAAAATTGTTCTTTTTTTGATGGGTTCATAAATCAAGACTTTGTTTATTCAAAGGTAGAGGTGTTAAGAGCCCCTAATTGGCTTTTCAGATTGACTTATTTTCCCAGATATTATGAATATGGATCACTAGGAAAATCACTTGATAGTCATTGGATGTCTGAAGCTTCCTGCTGATTGCCTCCAACCATCTAATACTAACAATTTACAGTGAACCGTGATGGGGAGCCACCTAGCATGGTGGTCACATTGCAAACTTAACTAATAGAGTTCAGTCTGCACCAAAGATAGAACTAGACGCACACACACACACACATTACACTAGTTACTGACTAGCATCCAATCAAAAATATCCGATAGAGTCCTATAGAAGGTCAATCGCGAGCCTGAATAGCTCAATGGTAAAGTATCTGACTGCAACACTGGGTGATGCGGGTTCGAATTACAGAAGGGACATGAGTTCCTTCGAGGTTGCAGGTATGTCTTGCTGATGATTGCCAACTAGTACGAAACCTAGGTCCAAGGCTTCCTACCGATTGTTTTCAACTTTCTAATACCAACAATAATTTCCAAAGTGCAATACAATGATTGAGTACCATACCACACTTCGAATCGTTACAACCTGCAGCTGATGTTTATATTGTTAGTATAAAACAGTACGTCAATATTCTTCCTTCTAGTGTAGTTCACAGCTTGCTTTTGTTTTATTATCAGTGTTGAAAGCAGAAGCATGATAACGCAAAAGTATTTCATTAGATAATAGCACAACCGGGGTTGGATAGACTTGGGCCTTCTTCTCAAAATACTCATACGGCTACACGTTCGTGACCTCTGCCGGTTAAGTCCTATTCACTGCTTTCACACAGCGGAAGTGTCCCTCACTAAGTGAAAGGGTGAATTCGAACGTCTGGCGTTTACATCCAGATCCTTGGACATGCTGGTCTACCTAGGAGAGCTGGAGAATCCTAAATTCAAACCTATGGCCTAAATGGACTCCAGATTCCTAAGGGATCAAATGGTTTATGAACCTGTTTTGCCCGCTGGAAACCATGGAAACACTGCTCCGTTGCCTTGTGGATCAGACTTCAAGTCAAAGTCTCAGGAGAGTAGGAAGATGGCTTCCTGTCTCGGTCTAGGTGTCCAGGCAGTACCTTAGCCCTTTCATAAACTGTATGATTCTGTGTGGTGCTTCTTTTGGTACCTATAATATACCATAATGCTTTAGCAATAATAATAATAATCACTAGGTAAAAGTCTATTTTAAATACAGTTAAATTTTAATCTACTTTTATCATTCTACTTGGAATTTCAAATGCCAGTGTGTTTTGTTCTCTAATTACCGTCTGCATTCTATGATTGCAATAATGTCTTGAGATCTCACTTACCACAATTATAACTGTGCTTTGAAGCTTTGATAGCGATTGGATTCATTTTCCGGGGTAGAGTCGCTAGCCCCACACCCAACTTTCTCCGGACGTAGGGCAGATTAGTAAATTAGGCGGGGTTACAGTTATAGTATTTCCTGTTCCACTAAAACACGATTATGAAATAAATGTAGCCGTAATTTAAGTAGTTTAATGGTTAGTAAACATTCCATCGACTGAAATATATGAAAAAATAGTTGTTCATTGTTTTATGTCAAGGCATATGGTACATGTAGTTTTGTGAACATTGATTATCTATGTAATAAAAGTGATTATTCAGAGAGTTTTATGACTATTACTAGTAAAATAAAATTTATGCATAAATGTTAGTAGTTTTGCTGTTTCGTTTTGTTTTGGCCTATATAATTAGGCTTCGTTTAGTGCATTCACATGCTATTTACTACCGTGCACATTTCGTAGAGTATTTGTTTAGCTGCTAGTGTGTAAATGTGTTAGATGTATGTTTAGCCATTCGAAGTCCGTGTAGTCTTAAACGTATCGGGACACTTTTTGTGTAGCCATACATGGAAGCAGTTGGAAGGAGGCCTTACTTTTCATTTTTTTTCTTTCATTGAATGAAAAGCCTGTGCGAAACCAGACAAATCACTTCTGTTGATGAGATTGTAATATTCACTTATGTACTTTTGAAATCCCTACTGATCTTCATGCTCCAGCGAGTTATACTGGTACCTATTTCTCCGAGTATCAACCAAGATTTTACCGTCAGTTGTTGCATGGTGATACTTTGTGTCATCGAACTTATCAGTACATCACGGGACACATTGATACCTCAAGACCAGAAATGTTTGCTGAGTATTAAGAATGAAGATGTATAATATCCTAAATCCTTGTGAGAGGTATTACAGTCAGTGTGAAAATGAGTTACTCATTTGCTAAGTGCTTATTTACATGTAGACTTGTATTCAGCTGCCAAGGTGAAAAGCTATTGCTTTCATGGCGTTTTTCTGCTGTTTCTTGATTATGATTAATCTCTTGGTCCCTCAAGTGTGTTAAGGAAACAGTTTTATCGGTAACTTTGTCTTAGTCTTCTCGGTGACTATGATTTTGTCGTTTTTGAGATTCATCAGAGCCAGTCTTTCCGATTTCTTTAAGTTTGTCTGTGCTTTCTTTAGTTGCTTCACTTTTAATACACACTAAGCTCGAATCTTTTTTGCTTTTCTCTTATCGACTGAACCTTGTGTCACCTCTGCTAGAAACAACTCCCTGTGATATCAATCTACCAACTGTCACGATGAAGTTGAATCCTCTCTCCAGCACTTTTATCTCATTAGACCTCAGTTCTCTTGTGTTTAATAAGCTTGTGGAAAAAACTAAGTGTCCTTCTTTTTCAAGCACTCACTTATCACATCACTAATGCATAAGTTGGGACTTTTTCATTACTTATCCGGTTTTTACATTAGGTAAATCACATAGTTAATTTTCAAACAATTTTAACTAATACGCTACTAGAGGGTGATATAACCAACTAAATTGGACTGGTGTTCAACTTTTTTTTACTCAGGAGTCGTTGAACTGATATTTCACATCTGAAAATTGTCTAGGTTATCACAGTGAAATTTTCTAGGTGTTTTGATTAATCTGTAAGGCATAGTCAATTTCATCAGTATACAAACTGAAAAAAATTGTTGGAAACAGTTCAAGAGGTGTGTAGCAGACTTTCGTCTCATCAACTTATCCAAAAAATCAAATAATAACTTGACGTCTTATCTTTGTTGCTGTATATGCAGTCAGGTTAACTAAGTTTTAAAATGACTTTTGTTTGAATTTACTCCTAGTGGTCAAAAGTGAAAGTGTTTGTGATGTATATTAAAGAATCAAACTGATTCAAGGCAGAGTTTTGGACACTTATCTTTAAGGTTAGACCTTGGATTGATATCATTTAGAGAACCATTGATGGTGGCTACTGTCTGGCTACAGGACGAAGTTGCCTGAAGTTCTAGTAAGAAGTCGTGACCAGTAAGGTTCATGTAGTCAGGAGTGAGTATGGAGTTCCCGCCAATGATATCGGTTGGCGACGGCGCTAAAATCACGAATTGGTAGAAGTTAGAATTCATAGGCCATTGGATTGAGTCTCAGTAAGTGAATAATATACGTGCTTGTCTTGCAACCGGAGGGTCCTGGGTTCGAAACCCAATAGGTGCGTACTACCGACGAATCCCAAACTAGGATGAAACAGCAGCTATCCAGTACTCCCTAGTCTCAAATAGTCCGTTGTCTGAATTGAAACAAATACAATCCCTACAAACTAATTCTTGAAAACCTATCCTTAAACATTGTTAGAGTGGGAGGGATTTGTTTCCTATTATTCCACTTTTTATGAATTGTTCAGTCGATATTTAATTCCTATAATAAATCATCTTAATTGCAGTAACATCCAGTCACTTATATTCTTCACCTCTTCTTTATGTATCTGGTAATCATAGCCGCCAATAAACTTTTGATGTGCAATAACTTTGTTCTATGTTACCTGTCAGTGTTAGTTTTATTACTTCAGTTGTTATCCTCGTTGAATTAGACCGAGTACATCAGATCATTCAGTGTATATATATAGCTGTTTACATGGTTTTTTCCAGCGAATTTTCTCTCCCTTATTCATTTTCTTGTTTTTAAATATTGTGCTATTTTTCTATTCTTCAATCTATTTAACATAGTTTAAGGAAGACCAAGTGAGCTAATAATAACAGCAATAATGATAAATATATTAATAATGATGACCAACAATATATTATAAAGAATATATATATATATATATATATATATATCAAAATGTCATTAATTCGTAGACGATTCCTTCCGAAATGGATTCTCCATTTCGTGGATGTTGAAAGTCAATAAAAAAAGATGTGATAAATCAATACTTGACGCTGTTGTCAAATTCTTGAAAAGAGTGTTGTTCATTCAAGTACTGTTTTACAAAAGACACTTTTGTATATGTGGGGTGTATTTTTTGAAAATATTTTAAAAAAGTAACAATCATTGGTTTATTTCACATGATGGCAAAATATCTATTCAAGATATTTTAGGCTCTCAGTGTCTGTTTTTGTTGATATTGTCATCTTATTATAAAAACTGTGTGAATCACTCGTGTGTACAATATTTACAGCTGTCTTATTACCGAATAGTTGTGTGTGTGTGTGTGGTGAATTTGACTTATAACTGTAGTTAGATATGTTTAACTTATTGATAGCATTGATATTTCAAATGTTGTATATAGGTGCAGTAGTGTTAACTATTTTTGTTTTTAGCTATCCCTGATGTTAATGCAATGTGTGTCGTGTAATAGACTAGACAAATTATTTCATTCCAAATATGCATTTCCGTAGTTAGATTGTTATATATATATCAAACTACGAGTTTCAGTATAGTAATAATAATAGTGAATTAACAATGATATCTCTTTCTTTGTGAATGTTAGTTGCTTATCCTATTCACCATCTAACCTATTTTTATCGTTAAATGGCAATTGTCATTCAATAAATAAGCGTTTTTAACCTTTTTCTTTTTTATTGTTTTGTCAATTGAAACATTTAGGATGTTGAACGATTAGTTGAGTTATTCCCTGGAGCATGTAAATTTGATTATGAGAATGGAGAGAACAGTGTATTCTTTGGGCGTTGTAAACGGTGTTCAGTTCGTCTTAAACCAAGTATGTATGGTAGAAGAATGTGGAAAAAGAGATGCACCGTTTTTGTAATGTTTTCTTCTAGATTAACCTGATTATTTATTCAGTTAAAAGTTTATTTCCGTAATAATGTAACCATTATGTCCTCAATCGTAAATATCACCTAATAGAAGACGATTTTCTTCAGAATGTATGTCAGTAGTGGGAAAAGGGATATTAAATGTGCTTAAATCTAGCTTAGAACTCCTTAAAAAAAAGCTCATCATGAATGCCTTTCGGCGATTTTCCGTGATTTATTAGGTTAAGCACTAGGCTTTCAACCTACTGGTCGCGGGTTCGAGTCCCACCCCACTTATTTGAGTCTGGACAATTGGTTAGGGGCATCAGCCATGACACAATAAGTGTGGCTCACCGCTTGGAATATGAAAAACCTTTCCCAAGAGAATGAATTCAAATAATAAATTTTTATACCACTCCATAAGTTATTAGTGTAACTTTCTATCAATTCATTTAATGAAATGTTTCTTCTAAAACAAATTATGGCGATAATATATTATCTTATCTTACAATCAACCATACAATAAAAGTTATACCTACTCACTTTATTAGCATTCGAACATTCGGTTCTAATGTAGAGAAGCCAGTCGTGCAACTTTAAGTATATGGTTCTCTTTATTTTAGGCTTGCTTTCTCATTATGCAAATGAGTACTAATGTTGTATTTCTAGAATTTAGGCTATCAAAAACTGTCACTTTGCATAAGCTTAATTAGCTTACAGTAACTTCACCATTTTTTTTCATACTCCCGTCTACCTTATTTGTGTAAATTGTGTAATTTGTCACTTTTTTGTAGTATGTAAATGCATAGTATTAGTCACATATGTATAATTACTGACAGCTATGATTAGATATGTTTCTAAAATGGTTAGAATTTGCAATAACTACTGTAGGGACGAAGAATATATCGCCCAGAAAATATGCAAAAGTAAATGAAGATGGATTGGGCATACGCTGAGGAGACCGTTTATTTAGTGATACTTACATGTCAGGTTATCGAGTGCAGTCCGAACAGGAAACGAGGAGTTGGACGTGGGTCCTATAGTAACACAGATGAGATGAAAGCTTGCGTGCAATCATGGAGGCAGCTGCTCAAAAGGATTACGGAGAACAGAGTATAATGGAGATGTTCTGTTGTACCCCTATGTTCCAACTGGAACCCAAGGGAATAATAATTCTATTGTAGGGGTGATATTCCTACGGTATTATAACACTCTATTTGATTAATAGGAACAGTAATTTATTGTCATGACTTATGAACTGGCACACACTGCTTGTTGTTGTTTTTTAAATATTACCGTAAATTTTATGAGGTTCATAAGACTACTTACGAATTTCATCATGAGCTGACATTAGTTAGAAAACCATTGGAAAACCTGGTAGTACTGGACAGCTGTTTTGTCCTAGTTTGGGACTCTTCAGTAGTACACAAACACCAGGGTTCGAACCCAGGTGAGTTCCTATACCATTAAGCCACTGGGATCCGATCCAATGGCCCATGAATTCTAACTTCTGCCAATTCACGGCATGGCGCGACCCTTTGCCAATGTCTTCGGCGAGTATTTGTCCTCACACCCTACTGGTCATGACTGCTTACTAATTGGTAGAAGTTAGAATTCATGGACCATATGATTGGGCCTCAGTGGTTGAGGGGTATACGAGCTCGCCTTGTTACCAGAACGTTCTGAGTTCGAACCCCGGCGGGTTCGTACTGCTGAAGAGTCCCAAACTAAGGCGAAAAAGCTGTCCAGTACTCCCAGGTTTTCCAATGGTTCTCTAACCAATGTCAGCTCATGCTGATATCCTGTAACCAATCAACCAAATTCTTACAAACCAATACCTGAAAATATATTACATTAATTGACTAACTTATAAACCAGCTTTGCACAGAAGCATAGTAGTTCAAGTTGTTACATTCTAAAATCACATAAATACATGTGATTAAAATTGGAATGATACTATAGTGGTTAAGATTCAGTTTGCGTGCGAGAGAGATGATAAGCAGTAAAAATACACTTGTGTCATTCGAAACTGTTATGAACGATGAAATAATAGATTCCTAGCACATGGAGAATACTAATCACATAACAATGATTTTCGTAAGTGCTGCAGACTAACATTCAATGATTTTATGAATTGTTACTGTATTGTGCTCTGACCATCATTGCTAATTTGATTCTACATTAGTCACCATTACTCATTAAGATCCTTAGCTTAACATAAGTAGCACCATAACCCAGAGAGCTTAGTCGATGGAAAAAGATTGTTTCATCGGCGAATCTAATTTCCTCACCTAACTCTGTGCTGAAACCTCTACATTACTTACGATTAAGTCCCATCTCGCAATAGATTTGCAATGAAGACATATCATCAAAAGCCTGTAATTTAGTCTCATATACTTTTAGTGATCGTCTCTCTTAGCCGTGAAGTAGGACAAGGTCACCCGCTTAAAACTACTCAACCTCTTAACATTTGAGTTAAAGTCAGATCCATAAGGCGGTAGGGCAGTGCCTACACGGTTTCTGGTGGTCAAAACAGGTTTATGTGTCATTTGATCCCTTCGGATTCTGTGGCCCATATACACCGTAGGTTTGAAATCAGAATTTTCTAGCTCTCCTAGTTAGACCAGCTTGTCCAACAGTTCAGATGTAAGCGCCAAGCGTTCGAATTAGCCCTTTCACTTTTGTGAGTAACACGTCTGCTGCGTGGAGGGAGTGAATAGAACTTACCCGTCAGAAGCTATAAACGCATGGCCATGTGAGGGCATTTCGAGAGGAGGACTGAAGTCTACCCACCCTCATCCATATCAGGTCGTTTATGGGGGCAAAATTATCATATGATAATTACAACCCCTTTTCAGTATAGCCTAATAGTTCCTTCATTTCAATGGTTGGTGATAAATTAGGCATGAATTTAAAATAAGTCCAATTTCACTTTTGTTAATTAATGAATTTGTATACTGGGCTGATCTTTTATATTTTTTTAATCTTTTCTTTGCTCAATAAAATTTAGATCACGCCTTCCTAGATTATTATGATGCATGTTTTTATTGTGTGAATTGTCATCAACTACAAGAAGCAGTTATTCCACGTGATATCATAACAAACTGGGATTTCTCACCGAAACCAGGTATTCACCCCTTCCTATCTTGTTATTTTGTTATTCTCAATAGAGTGTTTATATTTAAATGCTTATGATGTATACTAATGATAATAGTAACAACGATCGTAATTATAGAGAGCTCAATGAATAGATATGGGTTAGTGAAATTGAGAGTGTGAAGTAAAGCAGAGCGGGACTGAAACCTATCTAACGTTTGAGTGCTAACAGTAAATCAAAGACTTGTTAATATATATGTGTGATTTGTGAAAGAGATAGTGACATGCCGAAGGACAAGGGTGAATTTAATAAATCCCTTTTCGTTACTTTCCAAAAGTAGTTATATTAATTACACTAAACATAATTCCATCTCCCCTTAAGTACACTGATCGACTGGAATTAAGACTATCTGCACAGCTTAGCTAATTAGTAAAGTCTAATTAAGCTTGAGCGTTTTCATGTTATTCGGCCAGAAAGTTTGCAATACTGACTGATTGGTCTCAACGTAGAACTTTACACATATATTCAGCAGTTCGAATTGCCACATTCCATGCACCACACAAAACAAGAGAAGGGAGATGCAAAAGACAGATAACAAACAGAAGTGCGAGGCAAAAAATAGTTATATGGAAGAACGGTAGAATTTTATTGGATCTAAATCACAAAGACTGAATGCATCTGCGCCATCACTAAGAACGATTGTGAACCATATCACCGATTGTCTCCAGTTATTGCTTTCTACCATCCTGAGGACCTCAAAGAGGAAGTCTACACCACCCTACGTGGCTCAAAATAACTGCTATAGATTTAATGGGCTGATTTCATGTTTTGGTGTAACCACCACTAGCCAACTCTTTTCCAACCTGATCCTATATCAGCTAACATTGCCCACTGAGGAGGCTAGGCTGGGCATGCATAACCATCTCAGTCGGTGTACCTTTACAACCTCATTGATTGATTTCCCCTCCTTATCTAGCATTCAACCAAAGCCTAACATAAATATTGCTCACCCTGTTATTACCACTACATCACACGGGAGATAGAATACGGGCATCTATGATCAAAGACAGCTAACCAGCCTTTTCATGTCTTCCACCTTCAGTGAACATGTCTCACTCACAGCCATAAAGGAGGACAGAGAAAACTGTGGCTGAGAAGTACACAGGTCGTTTGATCGACAGCCAACCGGATACCAAGTCTACTAAGCCAGAGATGACGTAATTTGGCAGGCGTATGCCAAAAGAGCCTTCTGTATCCGTGCTGTCTGACTGTGAAGGGATTGCCAAGAAAGTACATTGCACTAATCAAGGCACTCTATTCAAACTCAGGTAGTCGTGTAAGGGCTTATGGGGAATTGTCATCTGAATTGGTAACAACCAGTGGTGTCCGACATGGATGTCCACTTTCCCCATTTCTGTTTAACTTCATCATAGATATCCTGATGGAAGTATCCTTAACTGAACGTAACGACTTAGGAATCGACTTGTTACCAGGGAATAGTCTTATGGACTTAGAATATGCAGATGACATAGTCCTGTTAGGGGAGGATGCTGACAAAATGCAGAGTCTTCTGAACACCTTGAGCAGCAATCTTCGTATGTTTGGCATGCGATTCGCCCCTACAAAATGTAAGATGCTGCTACAGGACTGGACCACGTCAACCCCCAACTTAGTGATAGGGAGTGAAGTGATAGAACATGTTGACCACTTCACCTATTTGGGAAGTTGTATCAGCACCAACGGACTGATTGGCGATGAAATCTCAGCACGGATCCGAAAAGCTCGAGCTGCTTTTGCTGACTTACACCATCTCTGGAGTAGGCGTGACATCCGGCTATCAACCAAGGGACGTGTGTACTGCTCAACAGTTCGCTCCGTCCTTGTCTATGGCTCTGAAACATGGCCAATACGAGTTGAAGACATGAAAAGGTTGACTGCTTTCGATCATAGATGTCTGCGATCTCTGTCTCACGTTAGGTGGTTTCACGAGGTAAGTAATGTTGATGTTAGGCGTAGAGTGTTGGGCAGGCAAAGAGGGAAAATCAATCGACGAGGCTATAAAGTTACATAGACTGAGATGGCTAGGTCACGTGCTGCGCATGCCTGACCATCGCCTCCCCCGACGGGCATTACTAGCTGATATAGGTGGTGCAGGTAGGAAAAGAGTAAGTGGTGGCCAAACAAAAACATGGCCTCATCAATCCATGAAATCCTTGACAGTTAAACTGAGTTAGGTAGGGAGATGCAGACTTCCGGGTTGGGGCCCTCGGGACTCTAGGAATCAATGGCTGGAGACAATAGGTGACATGGCTCAAAATCGTTGTCATTGGCTAGCGCAGATGTATTCAGTCTCTGTAATCTTTCATATTCCTTTCTACCATTACCCATTCTGTTTCACTCTTATACTTGTCAAACTCTATTGATTCTCTTCACTCATCTTCTTGTCTACCTTTGTGTGCTATTTGGAACGTGGCAACTCGAACTGGTGCACTTCGGTGCCAAGTTCTATGTTGAATCCAGACAGACAAAGAGAGTATCCGCGCTGAGATTTCGTCAGTGATCAATCCGCTGGGGATAACTGGTGCAACTTCTCAAATAAGTGATCTGGTCAACATGCTCTACCACTTCACTCTTGCCTATGTTTAAGCTAGGAGTGGGTCGATGTAGTCCAGTTAAGTCCTGTGGTCTTATCATCTTACATTTGATAGTAGGAGCGAATCGCATGCTAATCATTCGATGATTGATGCTCGAGGTGTTCAGAAGACTCTTCTCTGTTATGTCTGCGTCTTCATCCCGATGGGAGGACTATATCATCTGCATATTCTAAGTTAACGAGATTATTCTTTGCTCAAGCAACAAGTCAATCCGTGAGTGGCTGAAGTCAGTTAGGGTTAAGTCCATTATCACATACTTCTATGATGAAATTAAAGAGAAATGTAGACAGTGGGCATTCGTGACGGACACCGCTGGTTGTCACCACTTCAGAAGACAATTCTCCGTAGACTCTTATTTGGCTGCATGAGTTCGAGTAGAGTGTCTTGATCAGTCCGATGCATTTTCTCAGCATTCCCTTCATAGCTAAACATCGCCGTAGTACCTGTCGGTTGGTGGAATCGAATGCCGCCTTCAGGTCAAGAAATATGACGATTGTTGGACGCCCGTAAGTATGTATATGTTCCAGAATCTGTTGAAGGGTGAAGATATGATCTCTACACCTTCTTCCTAGTCTAAAGCCTGCCTGGTTCCCGCATGTTCGCAGCACAGTACTATTAAGCGCTTCTAGGATGTGTGTACATAAAGCATGGATATTTAGAGGATTTTATGCGTATCGTTTTAGTCAAAAACTACATATCAAAAACTAATTGTCATAACTTACTTACTTTACTTCGGCTATCTCCTACGGGAGGATGAGCCGGCTTCATGAACCATGAAGTTTCATGGGAATTGGGTACGAGTGATGTCCCCAGCATCGCTCGGCCTTTGTTTGAGAGTGCAGCTCTAGCCTTTACACAACCAATTGTGACCTACAAGGCAGTAGGAGTGGAGTAGGGAGTCCACTATCCATTGGCAGCCGGTGACCGGAGTCCGGTTCATTCGCCTTTTTGAATGGGGCCAGTCATCCAGGGCATCCAATAAGCCTTTTGTCCATACGTCTGACGGTGAGGTCCGGTGAGCTTCATACGCCAGTCGTTGGAGGTTTGGAATCAGGGTTTAGCCATCTCCCCTAGACTGTCATCCAATGGACAGTCAACCCGGTGAAGAGCGCCGGGCATCCGATTTTGCCCTCTCACTTTGGTGAAAAACACCTCCGCCACGTCATAAGTCAATGACCTTATTTAATGGGTTATATTACACTGAATGCTATTATGAGGTCACTTCATGAATTGTTTTGAGTAGTTGAGTGGCACTATTAAACATATTTCTCATTCTTTTAAACGAACCCATACGAAATTAGACGATTTGAATATAATGAATGTCATATTCAGTAGTGATATACGTAAGACAAGGAATGCATTTTCAAGTGTCAACCACTGCATCAAATACTAAAATTCAGAAAGAATCCTTGAAAGTTACCATAAGTAGGCTCTCTATCATTAGATATCGAAATCCATTTTGATATAAGTAGCTCTTATCATCTACCCGAAGATATATACATTTAATCACGGTGAGCAACTTATTTAGACATTGTTTGAATTCGCCAACTTTGAGTTTTCACCGATATGTCTCTTACGCGTACTTAGTAGTAGTGTGGTTGAAATATTTTTTTAATGGTCTACAATCACATCCTGATTCATAAATCCTTGTTACTGTTTTGAGGGATTATAGAAAGTTTTGTTGTCAACTTTAACATGTTATAGGATTTTCAACATGAGCTGACATTAGTTGGAGAACCATTGGAAAAGCTAAGACTACTGGACAGCTGTTTTGTCCTAGTTTGGGACTCTTCATCAGTACGCACCCACCGGGGTTCGAACCCATGACCTCCTGGTTACAAGCAGAGCTGGTATACCGTTAAGCCACTGGGACCCCTTCGAATGGCCCACGAATCCTAACTTCTTATTCACGACATAGCGCGACCCCAGCCAGTGTCTCCGGCAAGTGTTTGTCCTCACACCCGACCTGCTTCACCCTACTGGTCACGACTTTTCACTAGAACCCCAGGTAACCACCTACCTGAGTAGGGCCAGTCGCTAGTTATAATTAGCCAGCAGGAATTCAGGTGTTTTCTGTAATTCTTCCTGCGCGAAATGAAACCGAGTACACCACTTGAGTTACCAGCAGTAAATGGTGTGATAATTTATGACTTATTTACAAAGTTCTACATTGAAAATCCACTTCACTTCAGTTACTTATGACTTTTATATATTTTACGTTATTGTTTTGAGTATTTCATTCTGCTAAATTTTTATATTTTCATATTACAGTTTCTCAGATTACTCATCAATTCTTAAGTGCACTACATAATAGGCCTGTAATAAATTTGGCTAAATTAAATCCTATTCTGTATGCTGCTATACCTGATTTATATCTAATTAGACAACTTCGACGTACTCTAGTACTGCTGTGGCATCAAATAGTTCAATGTGATGGTAAAACAGTTAGAAAATTACGAGATTGTTTCCATTCTCGAATGTATATGCTGCGTAATATCAGTGATATTGATGTGTATTCAGTAATAGTAAGCTTTTTGTTTTATTGTAAATCTACTAAAAACCCTCCTTGTTCATTAAATATTTTTATTGAGTTGTATTTAATTACAATGTAAAGAATAGTTGTGATTAGTTGACTCTAAGAGAGTCTACCATAGTTGTGTACATCTTTCCCATAGTAAGTAAACTGAAGAATGGAGTTAATACAATGAAATGCTTATACGTTTAGAAATATCCCGTGCTTTATTGTGTAGAACATTCAATCTATACGGTGATTATAAACGAGGAGCGAGCGAGCAACATACCGCCGGTCAATCGACATCTGTCGGTTGCTAGTACTGTCTCAATTCATTCACTACTTACAGGTCTAACAACACCAACTGGAAACACTTCTCTCGAAACTGGGCGAAGACGAGATTGTTAAGAGTCTTTCCTAGTCGTCTACTGTCCGCTTACCTCCATTCTGAACTCTCAACATACACTTGTTCGCCTTCAATTCCTCTTGTCTCACCTTAACTCCCCTGAGAAAAAAAAATCAAACCATATACATTGCAACTCAGGTTCCACTCATCTCACGCTTGACATGACAACAAGCGAAATAGGTGAAAAATCGGCAAACAATGGACATGGTCAATAGTAGGAAAAAGTGGGCGAATTTTTGTTGTGAGGTAATTCTTCCCATTCTCACCATTAAATGATCAATATTTCACCATTTTAATTATTATTTAATCAGCATTCGTCCATTATATTAACATTCCTACCATTTGGCCGAAATCGTGCCCATTCTAACCACAATTTAACCATTGATCAGCAATTTTTGTCCGACAGGGAGGATTCAGCTGATCCACTTATCTCAAAACATCACAGCTCTAGCCGACTTTCATCATCTACTATTGAGTCATTTAATTCAGTGAGACAATCACAATGCGTCACTCAGTCGGATAATGTCGGCCTACAAAAGACATGGGTCTCTGCCTCTCTCCGTCACTCAGTTTACATGAGCATTGCTGAAGACGAAGATGCATAGACAGAATGCGTTCACCAGGACATGCGGGAATTCGTTTCACGTTACTCCATCCGATGTTTGCAAACAGCCAATCAATCCACCTATCGACCGACTGACCAATCGGTCAGCTGTTGTAAATTAACTCACCTACTTGACTATGTGTGGCGAGTTGTAGTGTATGAATGATTGTGTAAAAAAACTGAGTTAGTATTGATTCAGTGATGTACAAAGTTAAGAGTCATTTATGCATCTTTAAAGAAAAACTGACTGTTACATGTAATTTGTGCTAATTAGATGTATTCTATGCTAGATGTCTAGTTTGCTCTAAAATGTTTTTAGTTATTCGCACACATATATACTTCAGTGTATATTCTGTTAAGTTTCAACTTTGAAGCAACTTAGTAATTCATCATTTTTGAATTTAATAGAGTGTTTGTTTAAATGATTTTTACTGAAAGTGTTACATTAAGTGAACCCATAACACCAAGTGTTTGCATAGAGACACTTGTGTATACATAAGATTCTATCCACTTAAATAGAAGAAGCTGTTTTGATCACTTATGTTTCATAAACTAGAAATCTTCATTCAGAACTTTTGGTTGGTTATTCTGTATAAACCTATAAGGAATAAAAGACTGACTTATAAAGTGCTCAGATACACATCTTTAAGCGTAGCTGTAATACTTTTGTCAGATAGAAGAAACACAATTCTTACTACTAATTCAGAGTATTCAGTCTATAAACAGTTGATGCATTTATTCCCCTTGATGAATTTGAATAAAGCAAGAACAACAGTGGTTTGTACAGAATAATATGGTACCATCATTGCTTATTTCGTTGGCTTCTCATCAGCTGCTGCTTACAGCCTAAGTAAATTATGAGGTTTACCTACAAACAAGTTTTAACTTACTTGCAAATTTTACATGTTGTCAGTTGACAGAAAGTTCCACAATTGGTGAGCAGTGCTCAGAAAATTGCGCTTATATAGTTTTTACACAGGTAGTTTAAGTCAAAATAAATGTATGTATACAATGGTAAAGGAGTTACGTAATAAAGACGAGAGGTGAGTAAGATGATGAGTAACTACTAAATTGGGTAGCAGTGTACTGAGTTCAACTTAAATCATAGAAACAAGGGACAAGCAAAATTACAGATTATAAAAGGGGGTGAGGTTAAAGACAAAGATTACGTAATCAGATGAGAGAAAGAAAGACATCCACTTACCAGGTTAAGGAAGGACTAATAACTGCTTCTTTCTGAATACATACATCTAGTTTGAAGCGTTTGATAGAAATTGCTTCGGCAAACCTGAGGAGAATGGAGCTCCTTTGTCTATTGATAATTTTAAAGGATTTCTCGATTTCCACCACATGATCCGTGTCGAGGAGATGCCTGGCGATGCTGTAAACAGTGCCATATTATTCTGCACAAAGCACTGTTGTTCTTGCTTTATTCATATAAACAGCTGCCTTGTATATACATATATATATATATATATCATAGAAAAAACATGACAATTACAATTTAATGAGTGCCATCTTGCGATAAAATTCACACTCGAAATGGAGAACGAGTCTAGCATTCATTTCCTCGATGTGAACTTATCAAGAAGGACCGATGGAACTCTAAAGAGATCGATTTATCGTAAGCTGTTATGGAATGGTCAACTGACAAATTTCTACAGCTGGGTACCCATTGGTCGAAAACGAAACCTGATCCGGTCGCTTGCCACTCGTATTCGACGCATATGTAGCCCTGATACTGTGGAAGATGAGTTATAGACTTTGAGGAAAATCCTAATGGAAAATGGATTTCCACCACGTTTTATAGATAAGAATATACATTCAAAGCCTACAAAACGTGACTTATCAACCGCTCCCAAGAAAATACTTTACATGAGCTTAGAATTCAAAGGGGATTTAGCTCCCGATATCATGAAACGAAGGATATCAGAGTCCCTGGAAAGAACATTCCCTGCTGCCTCTCTGAGAATAGCTTTTACTAGTCGACCATTATTGTTCAATAACCTGAAGGACAAGATCCCACTGTTGACCAACTCTATGTGCGTTTATCAATTCACCTGCTCTTGTGGAGCTAGGTATATCGGTCTTTCGACTCGAGTTTTGTCCAAGAGAGTGCAAGAACACCATCCTGCATGGCTACGAAAAGGTGGAAGTGGAGCAATAAGAAGCGCGATCATAGAACATCTGGTCGATAATGATCACCCTATCTTTATAGCCTCTGCCTTTAAAGTCATCTACAAGGCAAAGAGCAATCTACCCAAATCCCTATGTACCCGGCTCATCTGTATTGCTGAAGCTTTGGCTATCGAAACAGAAAAACCAATTATTCATCACATTAGTTCTTATCCAAACATCCTGTCTATTTTGTTATTTCTACATTTCTAACTCCTAATTGCACAATGTCAATCTTCTTAGCTATCATGATGCTACTTTGTTTGTTTTATCCATCCCGCTGTTTATTATGACATTTTAATTCCTAATTTTAATTTTTACTAATTTGACCCTTGACCGGATATTATTCTGGAACTTTCCTATCCATTTGATATAAATACACGAATGTACAGTCAAGATGATCACTTCGTCGAAAAGAAAATTTTCTTCGCTGCAATTGTCTTCTCAATAACTCCTATGACCCAATGTGTATATTCCGTGATTTGAAGAGAAGCAAGGACCGTTCGACGGTAAAGGAACTGAACAAGTTTCTGCGTTTGTCCGTCAAGCTTGCTGAGGCGAACGCAAAGGTTTTCTTCTTCAAGAATTGTCTCGAGAAACATGAATATCCCAAAGTGTTTTGGAAGCATCTCAGACGAAATCACATATCCCCTAACTCACGTACACTGAAACGACACACTCTGAATCACATCGATGCAGTGAGATCAAGACTACCTGAGCTAGAACAGAATATCTCAAAAAGCTCCCACGTCCTCTATGAGTTATCTGAAGACGAGAGAACATCATTCGAAAACTACTTCAATACGGTTACAAAGAAAAGAACAGATGATGTTTTAATGAAACTAAACCAAAGCCTAAAGTCCGTTACAAAAGAAACCGTCTTTCCAGAAAAATACGTCTACAATTATTCCGATGTTCCACTATCTCCAATTCAAATGCAAATTCTAGCACTTGGACCTAAATTTTGTGATGCAACGTCAAAAGTGAATGAACTGAACACGAAAGTGCAATTTGAGAATTTAATAGACCAGACGAAAGATCTGGCCCCGACCTCATATGAGAATGCAGAACTTTTCAAATCAACCGTTTTAAATTGCTGCCTCGATTACATCAACAAAAAACCCAGCCTTCGTAACGTACTTTCCAAAGAACATCGAAAGCAGCTGAAAGAACTGAAGGACAATGAAAACTTGATCATCACACGACCAGATAAAGATTCCGGAATCGTCTTGATGAACAAATCAGACCACCTAAGCAAACTCTCGGTCATGCTATCTGATGATAAAAAGTTTCAGAAACAGTCTCCACAGAAAGATCCCACCGAACAGACGGAGCTCCAGCTAACAAAGATATTGAAGAAAATGAAAGACGAATCCATTATCAGTCCGAAACTATATGAACAACTGCGCCCATCTGGTTCTACAACACCGCGCATGTATGGCTTACCTAAAGTACACAAACAAAACGTCCCATTCCGCCCAATACTAGATATGATTGATTCCCCATATCATGCAATCGCAAAATGGCTGGTGGAAATTCTCGGGCCGGTGAAAGAAAAGCTATCAAGACAAAACCTCCGTGACACATTCGACTTTGTTGATTCAATTAAGAATGTCAATGTAGCAGAAAAGAATGGTCTCCCTGGATGTCGTGTCTCTCTTCACCAACGTTCCACTGACAGAAACCGTATGTTTCCTTTGTGATTACATTCAATCCAATAGCATTGATGTCGGTATACCGATCCTCCAACTTTCATGGTCTTAATCCCTCTATGCTGAAATATGGTAATCCCGAATCATATTTTAGCTCTACCAATTTTTCATTTTTTCATTTTGTAGTCTCCTCCTTATTACGTCAGTTGTTACTATTACTACTCTCATTTTGAACTGTCCCCGTTACTATTTCACTTGTTCCACTTGTCATTCTAAATCAATTCCTTTTTATGACGTCGAATTCTATGCTATCAAATTTCACACAATATTACGTAACGTTTTTATTTTATTCGATTGGTCTATTAATCCTATAATTGCACACCCTTTTTCAAGTTCTATCCCTCCTATGAATTATTCTATATATGACATTAATCTGCTTAGCCACTTGACATTTAACTACGATTATAATCACAAACATTTTAGTTTTAATTGAACTTCATATGATTATTATTATTATTTTATGCATTCACACCTAAGATTCAATTCCCACACCGGATATAACTTCTTAAAAACCATATATATACGACTGTACAGCTTGATGATAAATTCGTTGAAAAGAGTCTCTTCGCTGAATCACTTGTTTTGATTTTCTAAATGTTACAATGGGAATTTTCCATGAATTACAATTAATACCTGCATTATGTAGGGTTGTTTAACAGACAGCTGAGAAAAAATTATTATATTCAATATGGTTGCATAACTATGCCTAGTTTCTGTAATATATGTCCTAAATTTATTTCTATTACCTGCTGTGTTCACGAAAAATATTAGTACATTCACTGTAATTGATTAATTACTATTTCGTGTACTTTTTACTAGTTTTTATCTGTGGTAATTCATATGACACTTTATGTGTTCGATATATTTTAGGATTTAATACTTGCACATTCTTCAAAATTAAAAGAGTTGTTAAAAAATGCAATTGAAAATATTGCCTTAGCACATGTATATCAATGTCAAGTGTGTAGAAGACGAGCTTTACTTTGTGATTATTGTGATGAACTTAGTAAGCCTATATGGACACATGAGTTCAGCACTTATAAACATGTGAGTCTTCTTTTTTCTCATCAATTTATATTTGATTTTTTTATTTTTCTGGTGATGTGAAATGCTTAATTACCTTTATAAGTCTATTCTCTATTTTTGATCAATCTCTTTTTCTGCTTCTCGTTGTACTATACAGCCAAATGTTTTTGATTTGGTTGTGTTCTCTGAGCTGGATGGTTTATTTGCGAAGCTTTCATTATCCTACTAGGCTACATCTTCAGCGCATACTTCACTTTGAAGCGAACTTTTACATTTCGCCACGAATTTATCAGTTACCTCTTCTGGTGACCTTGGATGCGATCGGTTGTCTTTGTGTTTTCATACCCTTTAGGCTATTTGTATTGGTACTGAATGTTTCCTTGACTTGAAGTTTGACCCTTTGTGTGGGAGATTTCCCTCTTATCGATTGGTAGATTAGTCTACGTCAATGTGTTTATCGATTGGCGATTCACTGGAATACCATGCTTCTAGAAATTCCCCAGCATTCTCGGTGTTTCCTC
This sequence comes from Trichobilharzia regenti, assembly GCA_944472135.2. Lineage (NCBI taxonomy): Eukaryota > Metazoa > Platyhelminthes > Trematoda > Strigeidida > Schistosomatidae > Trichobilharzia > Trichobilharzia regenti. The sequence goes on along the minus strand of OX235262.1, from coordinate 98,832,623 downwards.
TGTGGTTGTCTGTAGGCAGCGATATGAGGGAGTAGATGTCATGTCTTTTGACGGCTAGTTTATCATGGATACAAAGAGAGAGAGGACGTCCACTTTGGCCAATGTAGTGTTTTTCTCAGTTGTGACAATTTATTTTGTAGATGATGTTGGCTTTATCTTCTGTCGTTGTTGAGTCTTTTGGTTAACATAGAGATGAGTGAAGTGATTTTGTTGGTTTGTGTGTGAAATCAATTCCTAAAGTTTTGAAGAGTCTTGCAGGGATTTCTCAGATGTCTTTGATACATGGTAGAGCGATTTTCTTTGTGCTTTCCTTGGGGGCCTTTGATTTGGTAAGTTGGCTTGGGGGTAGATGTCTTTTGATAAAGTTCCGTGAATATCCATTCTTTTGGAAGACGTCCATGAGATATCTTTCTTCTATTTTTCGTAAGGTGGGAGTGCTACAATGAGTCCTGACCCTCTTGAATAGTGTTTTTATACGACTCCTTTTGTGTGTTATTCGTCTGTTGCTTTTGTAATTGAGTATTTCGTCTGTGTGAGTTGATTTTCTGTAAACTTGAGTTTCTAATTTGTTCGCTTGTTGTCGGTTATTCGCTTGACCAAGACGTCCAAGAATGTAATTTTGACCTCGGATTCCTCTTCTCTTGTGAATTCCATATCGTTCAAAACTCTGTTTATAAAGTTGTGAGTTTCGTCCAACTGATTTCTTTTGATTATTACGAATATGTCATCTACGTAAAGTATCCAAATTTTGGGTTTGACCTTTTGAGTAGATTATGTTTTTGAATCTTTGCATTACTGATTCTGCAATCAAACCTGATATTAGCGATCCCATAGGTGTTCTTTTAACTTGTTCATATATTTGACCGTTCAGTGTATTTCTTCAAAATTTAGTTGAAAAAGGGTTAGGTATGGTCAAACCAAAACTTGGCATCAGTTCATGAAATCTTTGACAGTTGGTTTCAGCCAACCACGTGGAGGGAGGTGTAGACTGACTGATTGGAATCTTATTAGTGATATGCCTGAAAACTGTTGTCATTGGCGCAGATGCATTCACCTTTTATAATCTCTCAGATCCGTTTAATTTTCATATTTTGTCATGTTAATGTCTCTTCTGTTGTATATTTCTGCTCGTTATAGTTGTCTTGCGTCATCTTTTTCTGCTTTACTTTTGTGTGCTACATGGATGGTGGCAACTTGTGAACTGTTGAAAACTTCTGTAAAAGTTTCTATGCTGAAACTTAGACTCAGTCAGTTACATTTACGTGAAAAATAATTCTTATAGATTAAAAAAACAACTTAGGTTTGTCATTCTATCAAGTGCGGTTATGGCTCACTTGGGTACCTCTACAGGAACAAGTGGACTAATGCACATATACGCAGCAGTTGCTAGCAGGTAGATCTTGTCTTCAACATTTTGATGAAAAATAGAATGTTTTGAAGAAAGTGAAACATAGAGATGTACTGGTAGCCTTGTGAAATCGCTTAAATTCAGGTTTGTGAATCTTTCTTGGTGCAGTTGTGAAGAATCTTGAGCTTATATATATATATATATATATATATATATATATATATATATATATATATATATGTTAAATATCAACTGTGAATTATAAATCTACTGAGGAACCTCATTTATGCATGTAATATTCTGTCTGTAGAGGAAATAAAAATTTGGTCAAACAGTAACAACCTAAGCATAAAATTTTACATTCTGGCTCAACTTTAGGCATACAGTCAATTGATTGATATGAGTGTCACTGAAGATTTTCAATATTTCATCTAATTTAACATCCCATCAATAATGGTAAAAATACTATCGATTTACTGATCATAAGGCCTAAGCTGATTGATAGCTTAGTATGAGATATTCAATAATAGATAGACAATAAGGTGAATGATTATCGATTGAGACACCACATGAGAATCTTACTGCTGCTTCACCCTTTTATCTACATACATCTACATAAAATAAAAAGTGAATGCTTGATGAGCGTCTTAATATTATATTGGCTCATCAATATAATTAGCAGTTGTTTGTTAACATTTGAATCGTTGAATTTACACAAGAGCCAGATAATTTGAGGATATCTCAATTCACTATTATCTTTCTACCAGGCTGTGAAATTCCTGCTGTCGTGTTACAAAATAGTAGAGTGACACAAATCAGTCAATTGAGTTATTTCTCTTCGAAAATGTGAAAAATTTGACTCAAATAATTTGGTGGATAGTGACTATCAATGGAACTTAGGATGAGCGTTTCGTCCTGTTTGGGAGTCGTCAACTGGATGTGCCTACATCCTCAGTGAGTGATGGTGTTACTAGTGATACTCCAATCCAGTGCCCCTGGTTCTGAGGCTGAAGTGTAATGCATTAGACCACTTGAGCCACTATATCCGCCTCTCACGCAAAGAGTCAGTTTATATTTTTTTTTAGATTAACTTGCATTTCCCCTTAATTCATTATGCCGTACCGAAATATTCGGTTTCTGTCAACATATCGACTGCCAATGGGAACACCACTGCCCACTATGAACGCAGGTGCATCCAGATGACGGGTCCCAGATAAGGCGAAATGCGCATCCTGAATTGCTATGCCAGTCACAATCCACCAAATTACTTCATATTAATCCTCACACATCATCGAAGCGTCCGTACCAGAAACCGATATGTCAATAGACGCCGAATATATCGGTCCAATCAATCAGCGAGAAAATTAGAACTGAATCAAAAACAAATTGATTCAGCTAGTTTAATTCTTTCAGGGATTTCAGGCTTAATTGTGGAATCTGGCTGTATGTTGAGCAGAATTTATGAGTTGTTTTTCTATTAGAGCGGTATTGTTTTTGCTTTCCATTCACTTTTTAAACTTGCTGTTATTATTAAAGATTTTTTCCATTTTATTCTATAAAGTCTGACCTGTTTGGTAATCAAACTGTGCTTCAATCATCTATACATACAATAGCTAAATCCATAATGTCGGTCTCTCAGTGGTGTTTCTCTTTCACATTGCAAACAGCACTTGAGGAGAGTTGATTCGCTACGCCGTAGTTTTTCATCGGGAATATGAACTTAAACTGTTGTCCGACTGACTAAACTGCCAAATTCAGCTTCTTTATAAAATTTAATATCCATAGAGGTGTATTATCATTATTATTGTTCCCCTGGGTTCCTAGTAGAACATAGGGCTTCAGTTGTACGTCTGCACTTGCTTCTGTCTTCTGCTGTGCTTTTCACCTGCATCCATGTTACTTCAAACTGTTTCAACTCCCCTTCAAACGATCTCCTCCATGTCACCCTTGGATGTCCCACTCGCCGTTTCCCTTTCGGGTTCCACTCGAGCAATGGCCTGACGCGCGATGTTACCCAGTGGCCTCCTCAGTGAGTGTCCAATCCATTTCCACTTTATCCTGCATATTTGTTGGGTGATTGGTTCTTGTTTTGTTTGTTCCTATAGTTTCTTGTTGAATAATAATAATAATAATTTGCTTTATTCCCAAACATTACTTGTGGTACAGAATGGAATTCTCAGCATTTTACTACAGTACTGCATTCAGTTAGTACATTAACAAATAAAATTCTACATAGATTAAGGAAATTTCAATTCATTATGACAACAACATATTAGCATGTCGGTAGCAAACCCAAAATTGAACAGAGTGTTTGAAGGTGTTAGAAAATTAGATGCTAGCATATTTACTGGCGTAATCAGAAGAAAGAAACAAAGGAGCACATAGCAGAGAAAATAAGAGGGAGAAAAGGAAAAGAGAGAAAGAAAACGTTGTACCTATAAATGATATGAGTTGGAAAGACGAGATCCAGTGGTTCTACTGACTATTTAATAAGTTATAGGTATCACGCCTAATGCTTTATTTATCGCACAGAACACGAGCTAAGTAGGGTATGGTTGAGTTTTTGTACTTGCTAGTGCGAGCATATAGTATTCTATATAGGCTTCTGGTTCTGCCTGATGAGATAGATGATTCTTTCCGGCCATCTGATCTTCAGTATAGAGAGAAGGCAGTTGTCGATAAAGGTCTGCAACAGGCTGTTGGAAATATTCTTTGTGACCCGCCCGCCAAGTTTCTGACCCGTATAGAAGAACTGACTTTACGTTTGTATTGAAAATCCAACCGAATTTTGTTGTTGATTCTGGCCGAGTGACGAAGATTTCCTTCCAGATTGGTTTCAGGTTGATGAATGTGTTTCTCGTCTGGCTTTCTGATTCTCGCTCGATTTGACATCTTCGTTCGTTCCTGCTGTAGTGGAAACAATGCTCCCTAGATAAGTGAATGAAGTAACCCCTCCCGTTGATGGTGATTGGCACTGGATGTTGCTGCTGTTGTTGTTGTTGATTGGTGTAGTGATAGAATTTATTGTCAAGAAATAATGTCTGAAGTTATTCCGTTGAAAATATAGCATCGTGAAAGTTCCTACAAAACATTAAAGTAGAGATCAACAGGAATAACAGCAGTAGAGACTAAATTATTCATTCAGTATGTTTTCTATCAGTATATCTGATGACATGTTTTCTTTGAACAGAAGTCTTGTAATATATTTCATTTCTCGGCATTAAAGTATTCTGTTGCCAATTTCTAAAGCAAGCGATTTTTTTAGCCGGATTCGACTGTGAACTTATTCAACGCTTTCCTGTGTTTTTTTAAAGCCATTTGCTACATTTATTCCGCTTTTCTTTCTATCATAGTTTTAAGAAAGATTTCACCTAATCTTTATACGTTTATAGCGGTGTAAGAATTCTCCAGGCTTAAAACTATGTATCCCGTACTGTAGGGATAAGTAATGTATTCTGAGAGTAATTGTACAATATGAGGTTAATTATTAGTCATTATTTGCTAAAGTTATCAGACGTATCAGAGTTTCTTGCATGAAATGAGCTTTGATTCTAAATTGATCGTACATTTCCTTAACTGTTTTTTAACTATTTGTGTGAAACTAAGCTTAATATCATTGAAATGAGTATACTGACTAGGGAGTAGCGTCAGGCTGTAGTCTTCTTCTGACGGTAGCTTATTTCCACCAGATGTCTTTTAGTCGTACAGTGTAGTGATCGAAATCTAAGCATTTTAGTCTGAACACAGGAAACTAATCAATGCGTTCTTCTGTATAGCTTACCAAACTTCGCAAGTCACGCATAGTCAAAACTTATATTCTAACAATATCAAAGCATAATTTAACGTGATAGAATTTATGGCACTATTGAACAATATTAACTCATATAAAAAATACAAAACTATACCTCAACAATGAAGCCTGGCAGGTATATTAGTCCAAAAGTTTCTCAGGGTACAAAATTCTTACTTTACAACAACATTTAGAAAGATATTCCCAACAGGAAATAGGATCAAAACGATTTCTGCAAGATTCAAATAGAGCAATAACATGTTTCCTACATGTAGTCCGGGATGAAGGTGTTACTCAACCGTGGAACCTTCAATTCATTCAAAACGAAATCTCACTAGCAAAGAGATACCTTTATGTTGTTTGCCTACTCTCATACAACAGCAAATTGATGCATTAAAAATAAAAATGACACGGAAGTGAAGACAAATAATAAAACAATACACTTAAGCGAACAATATTATTTCCAGTCAGATCTCACCAGGCTTAACTGTAATATACATAACAAATAAAAATTCAAATCTAAGCTGATCACGATGTTTTGTCAATATGATAATGAGATTGTGCATATAAATCGTGCGACTAGTAATAATAATAATAGTAGTAATAATAATAATGGATCTATCAATAACAAGGATGAAAAAGTGAGGCTATCTATGATAATAAGAATAACGAAAAACAGCATGACTAAACAAACAAATGGATGTGGTCGATAAAGGCTGAGAAAACCATGGACCGATTAAGGAATGCTAGATTATAAGGGAAGCAAATAAAAATACACTTTAGTGGAAATATGATAAGATTGAGGGATGATAAGAGAGAGGTTGAAAATATATAAGTAAGGGGTGGTGGAGAAGTCATTAGTTTGTTAGGTTTTAATAAGTCAAGGTAGCGACAATGGCTGTACGAACTGCGTTTGAATGCATAGTTCAGGCCTCATAGTTTGAATGCCTATCGCCTCCACTGTGTGCGGTAGACAAATACGAAGTCCATTGGAAAGATTCGGTGGGATGCGATGAATTACCTTGAAAGCTTTCGTTTTCTACTTAACTGTCATCCTAGGTGCAGTTGAATTTGTAAATACACACAGATGTGGCAAAACTATCTAGCCTATCCTTCGTTTGCGTCGCAATCATTCGTCGGCTAGAGAATGGCAAAAATAAGTTTACTGCGTGAAACATTCTTCATACACTCCTGGAAAGTTTCTGGAATAAAATCTCACTTGACAAGTCACCATTAGATTCTAACTTAATAAATAGGGGTTTTTTACGTGTAGATTTTCTCAGATTTCGCAGATTTTCTCCCCATTGTTTTCATATGTTTCTTTATGAAACTAGTCGGATAACCGATCTTCGTCAAGGAATCATGAATATATTCAAATTCATTTTGTAAGTGGTCACTCGTACATATATCTTTCTTGCTCTGCTCCTAATCCATAATAAAGTTTAAGTCAGAAGAAAATATGGAAATGTTGGGGCGATGTGATACACAGGTCGGGAGAAAAGGGTAACTATGAAATTAGTTGGAATATTCAAATGAATGTCAGTATTATAAATAGGATAGTTCATGTAGTGATTTTCAGACCAATCATTCTGCAAAATATGTTTTATTTAATTATGGAATCCTGATGTTCACTAGATTAATGTTTATCATTAAACTTTGATTGCAAGGAATAGAGATAATGATTATAACGTAGGTGACTGATTTTTCACACCGTGATAAGGAATTTTTGTAGTTTCTATTTACATTATCCGTTTGTTTATATTTGGTATTTTTCTATATTCCTTAACTGAGACATTGTGCACGTGTAACAGTTAAAAAAAAAGGCATGAATATCTAAGTTTCATGTACTACACCTTATAATTAGATAGTAATAATTGTGGGGTAAGAAATAGAGGCGAAGAAGATATTAGCCCTTGAATAATCAGTGTTTGTTTTCACTTAAATAAAAAGTTAGTCACCCGTATTGTCTTTCGATTTTCATGAACTCTGAGGTGGAAATATTATGTGGGTGGGTAGGTGGTTTCACTTGGTCATATAACTTAATGCCCCGGCCGATAACTGCTACCTTGTCATGGTGGTCGGGCTTGAATACCGTAATGACCCAACATTCTAAACTGACTGGGACTCTGTCCCTGCAGATCCTACCATGTCAGAAAAGTTGTTTGGATAGAGGTTAGACTAAAAGCAGTTACCATGGGTACATGGACTCCAGTATCCAATCGGATCAAATGGCGTATGAACCCATATGGGTCACCGTCAACCATGGGAATGCAGCTCCTGACGCTACTCCGCTGCCTTGCGGATTAGACTCAAAGTCAAAGGCTCGGGGGTGGTCTCTTAAGAAAACCACCTGATTCAGTCTGGGCGCCCAGGCGGTTTCTCAGCCCTCACACAATGAATTGAATAAAGCAATAAACAATCAATGAAACTTATCGCGTGCTGTTACACGTGTTGCAATTTCCTTCTTTCTTCCCTTCGCGATGATAGTTAACGAATGCTGTTTGAACTTGTTAAGTATGACTGTTTTCCTTCCAGATGAAGTTCTTGATCCGTTCTCTACTTATATATTTTTTTCTTTTGATCTTTGTTGTTCTGTTATTATTGTGTGGCGCATCCTTCTTGGTGCCATATTGTACCAAGTTTTTCATGCGTTTAAATAAATAAATATAACTTAATGCATATTGTTCAATAACCATTTTCCGTATTCATATAAATTCTGTGTGTTTCGATAGTAACCAACTATTCAGATATAATCTATGAATGTATTGCTACTTTGTAGATATTAAACTCCTGTCTGGCAAATAAGTTTCATCACTCACCATGTTGACTTTAATTCCAGTCAATAAACTAGCTTATTTTAAGGCAAGTTACTATATTATTGATTAATTCCTTGAGTTCTGAGTTAAACACCTCCACTACACTTGATCCTCTGTTATCACTTTCAATAGGCTTCACGACTGTCTGAAGATTTTCATTTTTCTTCAGATTATCTTTTTGTTACTCTCAGACAATCAACTCGTCGCTTCTCATTTGGGTTTCACTCGAGGCCTACCAGGCGCCTTATATCACTCAGCGGTCTTGTCAGCGTGTGTGCAAGCCAATTCCATTTCGTTATGCATATCTGTTGGATAGTAGGTCGTTGACTACCAAACACCCTTTCTGCTTATTCCTTTCGACTGGCAGGATGTCCATTTAATCTTCAGTATCCTCCAGTGAAGGCAGATGTTGATGGAAGTCCACAGTAGGTTATTGAAAGTGCTTCTCGTAATGCTCTCATCAAAACTCTGAACCATATAAAAACAATGACCAACTGGACATTTTGACCTTATTCCTTGTGTTGAATACTGTCGATCTCCACAATGATTTCAGAGTAATCACAATACCTGCCTTATTTTTTCCTATCCGATCGTGGCTGGGTTTGACATCGTCATCCATGCTGCCTGTAGTTGAAACGATCCTGTCCTGGTCAACTGGGTGAAGGAGATGACTTCTTTTGATTTTTTTTTTGAAAGTTACTGGTGTTTGTTGTTGGTTGGTGGAGTGTATGTCCATCACTTCTGTCTTCTTGGTGTTCACTTGTAATTCTGTCTTTGCTGTCTCTTCCTCCACCTGTTGGCTTTTGCGTGTGTACATCTTCGCCTTTGTAAGACAGAAGTCATCTGCCAAGTCCATATCTTTCAGTGTCTTTTTTTCAGTCCAACGTATTGTAATTCTAATAGGATAATGATAGTAACAAATAATAATAATAATAATACTGAAAATATTTTTATCCTTTCTCATTATGAAACAGATACCATTTTAACTATTATAATAACTTTTGTTTTGTTTTATTTTATTTTAGTGTATTAATCCAGGTTGTTCAAAAGTTATGCATATCAGTTGTCTAATAATGTCAGATAAAGAATTAATGTCTAGTATAGGATGTTGTTTTGAGCGTCAGTTTGTGTCAACACCCCCCAAAGATTGTTCTGAGTTAATCTCTTTGGACATACAATGTATATCGTGTAGAGATTATCGTTTATCATTTTCAACAAACAATCAAGTGATTGGGCATTATGCTGATCCTTTTATTATTCCTAAAACATGATCTGAGAAATTATTTCATCATCTTTTTTATTGTTATTTATAAATGATATTCAATATTGAGTTTTGTAAAAAAAATAATACCCTATGTGAATTTGTAAAGTATGAACTTCATAAGAATAAATGTATATTTTTCTATGAACTTGTTTTTAGTCTTTATACTTATTGAGAATTACAATCCTCTTCACGGGATTACCGCTTTTAAGGTACTCTACTCAAACTCATGCAGTAGTTGAGAATTTACAGAGAATTGTCATCTGAAGTGGTGACAACCAGCGGTGTCCATCACGAATGCCCACTGTCTACATTTCTCTTTAATTTCATCATAGAAGTATGTGATAATGGACTTAACCGTAACTGACTTCAGCCACTCACGGATTGACTTGTTGCTTGAGCAAGGGATAATCTCGTTAACTTAGAATATGCAGATGATATAGTCCTCCCATCGGGATGAAGACGCAGACATAATAGAGAAGAGTCTTCTGAACACCTCGAGCATCAATCATCGAATGATTAGCATGCGATTCGCTCCTACTTTCAAATGTAAGATGATAAGACCACAGGACTTAACTGGACTACATTGACCCACTCCTAGCTTAAAGATAGGCAAGAGTGAAGTGGTAGAGCATGTTGATCAATTCACTTATTTGAGAAGTTGCACCAGTTATCCCCAGCGGATTGATCACTGACGAAATCTCAGCACGGATACAGAAGGCTCTTTTCGCATATGTCTGCCAAATTACGTCATCTCTGGCTTAGTAGACTTGGTATCCGGTTGGCTGTCGATCAAACGACCTGTGTACTGCTCAGCCACAGTTTTCTCTGTCTTCCTTTATGGCTGTTAGTGGGGGATGTTCACTGAAGGTGGAAGACATGAAAAAGCCGGATAGCTATCTATGATCAAAGGTGCCTGTGTTCTATTTCCTGTCTGATGTGGTGGTAATAATAGGGTGGACAATATTGAGGTTTGGCTTCGGTTGAGTGCTAGATAAGGAGGGGAAATTAAATGACGTGGTTTCAAGGTACATGGATTAAGATAGGACATGTGTTAAGCATTATTAGGCTAGCAATCGCCATACTCTACCAACGGGCAATGTTTGAGGTTGTAAAAGGGTTGGCTAGTGATGGTCTCATCATGGCTTCATTAGTCAATGAAATCCACAACAGTCAGTTTAAGCCAGCCAGATAACTACGTAGGGAGGTGTAGACTGCTTGACTGACTGGTTGGGGTCCTCGGGATGTTGAGAACCAATGATGGCTGGAGAAAATTGGTGATATATCTCAAATCGTTTGCAATGGTTGGCGCATATACATTCACTCTTGGTGATTTATCATACCCAAGAAAATGTTATTGTTCTCCAATATTACTATTCTTTTTGCCTCGCACTTCTGTTTGTTACCTGTCTTTTGCATCTCCCTTCTCTTGTTTTGTGTGGTACATGGAATGTGGCAATTCGAACTGCTGCATGTATGTGCAAAGTTCTACGTTGAAACCAGTCAGTCAGTATTGCAAACTTTCTGGCCGAATAACATGAAAACGCTCAAGCTTAATTAGACTTTACTAATTAGCTAAGCTGTGCAGATAGTCTTAATTCCAGTCGATCAGTGTACTTAAAGGGAGATGGAATTATGTTTAGTGTAATTAATATAACTACTTTTGGAAAGTAACGAAAAGGGATTTATTAAATTCGCCTTTGTCCTTCGGCATATCAGTATCTCTTTTACAAATTATATATATATATATATATATATATATATATATATATATATATATATATATATATATATGTTAACAAGTCTTTGATTTACTGTTAACACTCAGACGTTAGATAGGTTTCAGTCCCGCTCTGCTTTACTTCACACTGTTTAAAGTAAGATCTTAATTTCACTAACCCATATCTATTCATTGAGCTCTCTCTATAATTACGATCGTTGTTACTATTATCATTAGTATATATCATAAGCATTTAAATATAAACACTCTATTGAGAATAACAAAATAAGAAGATAGGAAGTGGTGAATACCTGGTTTCGGTGAGAAATCCCAGTTTGTTATGATATCACGTGGAATAACTGCTTCTTGTAGTTGATGACAATTCACACAATAAAAACATGCATCATAATAATCTAGGAAGGCGTGATCTAAATTTTATTGAGCAAAGAAAAGATTAAAAAAATATAAAAGATCAGCCCAGTATACAAATTCATTAATTAACAAAAGTGAAATTGGACTTATTTTAAATTCATACCTAATTTATCACCAACCATTGAAATGAAGGAACTATTAGGTTTTACTGAAAAGAGGTGGGTAATTATCACATGACGATTTCGCCCCCATAAACATCTTGATATGGATGAGGGTGAGTAGACTTCAGTCCTCCTCTCGAAATGCCCTCACATGGCCATGCGTTTATAGCTTCTGACGGGTAAGTTCTATTCACTCCCTCCACGCAGCAGACGTGTTACTCACAAAAGTGAAAGGGCTAATTCGAACGCTTGGCGCTTACATCTGAACTGTTGGACAAGCTGGTCTAACTAGGAGAGCTAGAAAATTCTGATTTCAAACCTACGGTGTATATGGGCCACAGAATCCGAAGGGATCAAATGACACATAAACCTGTTTTGACCACCAGAAACCGTGTAGGCACTGCCCTACCGCCTTATGGATCTGACTTTAACTCAAATGTTCAAAGGATTGGTCCCTCAGGACAATCAGCCATTTCAGTCTGAGCGGCCGGACAGCAATCCCAGCCTTAGGAAAGAATTAGCTATGAGATTTTGTGTGGCACATCTCTTGGTGCAGTAATGTACCAAACTTGTGGTTTTATGAATAAATGATACTTGTAAAAGTTGAGTAGTTAGCTGAAGCAATCTCCATGAAACGCAGGAAACCCGATGTATGGGTTTAGAAAGAAGCGATTATAAGCATTTCCTTGACCTGGTTAACTGGATATTTTCATCCTGTCTTTCATTTTATTGTGTAACGCCGAAAATTGCATTTTGTATGATTACTATTGTTTGGGGTAGGGTGATTATTAGTTTTACCATCGACGCACATATGGATTTTTTTGTTTAAATATGAACTCTCCGTTTAAGTATGTTAAAATTGTTTCTATACATAAACTCAATAATATCTTTGAAATGTAAGCAGCTGATGAGAAGCCAAGGAAATGAGTGGTGTTACCGTTTTATTCTGCACAAACTGTTGTTCTTGCTTTATTCAAATTCATAAAGGGGAATAATTGTATGAAATATTGATTTAGTAGGAATGTGTATCATTTTCATGAGAAGAAATTGTTTAGCTTAAGCTAAATAATGGGCAAATGTCGTGACCAACGGGAATTAGTATAACATCCAAGTAATCTAAATCTAGAAAGAGTGCAGTACGAATAAGAGTTGCTTACAGTAACAGACATAATGATCGAATTAGTGAATATTATTCAGTTCGTCACTTATTTTTACTGGAAGAGATTATCGCATGTCAACAATAGGACGTAGGTGTAAGTGAACAAAGAGCGAGCCTAGTTATTGTTGAATTGTAAATGATAAAGGAAGTGATACTTGAATAAAGATGAGCGAAGAGTTTGTAGAAGACCTTTCTTAATGAAAGCACTATCGTTGTCGGTATTTAGAACGTAGTATTTCTTTTTAAATAATTAAATGAAGTTTGTTCATACATGAATTGAGGACATTTGGGGTTAAGTATGATAAATGAATTTAAATCATGGAGGATTTCACCATGAGCTGACATCAGCTAGAGAACCACTGGAAAACCTGGGAGTACTGGACAGCTGTTTCGTCCTAGTTTGAGACTCTTCAGCAGCACGCACCCACCGGAATTCGAAACTAGGACTTTCTGGTTACAAGGCTAGCGAGCTGGTAGACCATTGAGTCACTGGGACCCGATCCAATGGTTCTTGAATTCTAACTTCTGCCAATTCACGATGTAGCGTGACCACTTCGCAATATCTTCTTCAATGAGTTACTGCCTCATCTTCAACCTGCTGTACCCTACTGGTCACGGCTTCCCACCAGAACCCCAGGTTAACTGCCTGAATAGGGCCAGTAACTAGTGAGCATCAGATTAATTTTCAAGTATTGGTTTTGTAGGGATTTTGTTTGATTGCATGGAGGATTTCACCATGGAAAATACGTATCAGGACATTATAGAGAAAAGAACAAGAAGTTCAGCAAAGATGTTTGCCCGGCGATTTCCTCCTCAAAAGCTGTATAGAAGTTCACACAATTACAATTGTTACCTAATTCAACATAATAACGAAGGGAGGTTAAAGAAGACGATTATTTGCAATACAATATGAAGGTGTCAATATGTATCACAAAAGACATAGTTACGAAATTACATAAAATGAGAAAGTAGTTGCATAACATGGTGGATATTTTTTAATGAAAGCAGGTGTGAACAGGATTTGAGTAGAAACAAACTGAAATAATAGTTTTTATAACAATATGGTAGGAATTAAAAGAAAATCACGATTACACTAAGACGCCAAATAGAAGTAGATTCATGGTAAATGTAGAGGTTGGACTATTTTCTTTATGAAAACATCTCTGCATTTTCGACACATATGACTAGGGCTTCTGTAGTACAAAGAGGTTGGAAACAATAATTTTGGTAGATTTTTATTCACTTTGTGAATGACGAGTCAGTTGAGAGATGCTGTGATATGTCCTGATGAGGTTTTCAGTATGCAGCCATACTGGGTAGTGTCCTCTAACACGTTTTTAAAAGACATGCATTGCTTCATAGGGGCAGGTGACTGGAATTAAGGAATGACATCGCGCACTAGTCTCTTGAATGGAACTCAAATTATCCAGTTGGACTTGGAAGTCTGAGGGTGACATCGAGGAGCCAGCTAAAGAGGACGGCGAGAGAACAGGGCAAATCTAGATGTTCTTTTGAAGGCCTGTGTTCCACTTGGAACCCAGCCGAATAATAATATTGTCTTATTGTTGAAATACCTAGTTAAATCAAATTAATATTAAGGACGAATATTTACCAACCTGTTCCCACGACGTACACTTTTCGGCACTTACTCTTACGGCCAAAATAATAACGTAATAATTTATACTACTTATAAGTAACAGGAGTAATAAATGGAAAATATAACCTTGTATGTTCGTTCAGATTTCTTCAGTTTATCACAATACTTGTTAATTTCACACTATAAGTAGGAAATTTATAACAAATGGTGATATACTTCCTATGGCTCAATTTTGCAGTGTATGGTACATTTGTGATTTCTTTTGACAGTTTTTTTCATTTAGACTGCTAGAAGTATTTCACTGAATATTAATTCAGCAATGCTGTAAAATTTGATTACATTCATTTCCAGCTTACTAAGTATTTCTTCCACTATAACTCTTAAAGAAAGTTGTATTTCTATGTCAATGGCATATAATAATTCGAGGTCGACGGTTGTTCTGTTTGTAAATATGACATCTGTCAGGCTGGTTATTCTAAGATTGAAGTCAAAATTTGAATTATTCTTAATTTGCAGTTCATAGTTCTCACAGATGTCTAGTGATTGTTTCTTAGGTAAGACATCACTACTGTTCAAGTTGTTACATATTCATGACTGTATTCAGAGAAAATGTGAGAAGTTATTGTGAATTTCACAATGCGTAAATACCTTTCATGCTGCGTAATTATTAAAAATGTCCGATTTCTGTTGAATTCCACCTGAGCTGTTTGAAATTTGTCAAAGCGAAACGGCTTCCAAATACATAAGGAGAGAAGAGCATGAAACTATGTTTGATCTTTCATCAAATATTGATTGTCTAATTCCCTGAGCAGCATTGCATATTTAGAATTCTTATTAATTAGTGTAAAGAGATTTGCGGACAGTAATTTAGTGAGTGCGAAGAAAATGGATGTGTTAGTGTAACTATTCTAAAGTCTGCAAACGTTTGACCTTGTTGGTGTGATGTAAGATATCTACACAAATGATTACAAAAAGATATTTCTTCAGTGATTAACTGTCATGTAAATTAAGACTCTAAACAAAATTCCACAGCTTCGCTCATCTCAAGTACAAAAGCGATTTAGTAAAGACCCTCAGCCACAGAGTTAGAGCTATGCGCTCAGAAGAAGTAACTGAAGATAAATTAAGCATTGTATATGATATTTTGATCGAAAATGGCTATCCCAACAAATTTATCAAGAAACATATGACAAAGAAAGTTGAAAAGGACTACTTACTATCTGCAAAAAACAAGCCTCTTTATATATGACTACAATTCATGGGCGATACACCAAGTGAGATAATTGCGAAGAAATTAAGAAATTCAGTTCAAAGAACTATTAATGCTGGCGAACTACACGTATTATTCTCTACACGACTGATGGTGATTCCTCGACTGAAAAATGAAGTACCTAGACTATCCACTTCTAATTGTATCTACCAATTCAACTGCGCTTGTGGGGCGAGTTATATTGGCCGTTGCTCTAAGAACTTGACTTTTCGTGCTCGCTCGAGAACATCTCCCAGCATGGCTAAACAAAGGTGTAGTGAAAACCATGAACAGTTCGATATTGGACCATCTGATTCAAACCGGCCACAAATCCAGCGTTGAAGAATCCTTCTTTATCATCTACCGGGTGCCAAATAAAATTCCTTAAACATCGAGGCACCGCATGCTCCAAACAGCAGAGGTTATTGCAATTTGCGTGAAACAACTAGTGCTTTGTGTGCAAAAGAAGTAAGTCAAGCCACTAATACTGCCCTGGTTTTCAGTGGAAACTATAAATTCATGAATTTGTAATATTATCTTTCCTAATTTTTCTGACATTCAGTTTATTTTTATGTTGATGACATTGAAGTGTAATCTATTGATATCATTGATTTGATGTCATTTAAACATTAATTTTGTTCATAACACCAATTCATTCATTCACTTTAGTGTATATATAAATGTAGAGCCTGATGATGAAGTTATCGAAAAGAGTATTCTTTGTTCAGTATCCATTCTTTTGGAAACTTCAGGACTTGTTCATGGCATCTGCAAGTAAATATGTTAAAACTAGAACCATAACTGAATAAAATTCAGAATCAAATGAAAATAGACAAGTTGGTCTGAAGAAATGATAGCAGTCGAGTATATTCTATTTCAAAGAAGAAGTACATAGAAGATATATATGTCAAAGAGGTATTGATTTAGCTGTGTCCTCTGAGCTGGCTGATTCAACTGCTAAGTATCGTTGTCCTTCTGGAAAATATCTTCAGCGGATGCTTTGATATAAAGCGAACTTATTTGAATTCGCTATGAATGATATAACTGTATCTCCTGACAAACATCATTGTGATTGGTTGTCAGTTTACATTGATCATTTTTATTGATTTTCTTGGTGTGATTTATTTTTCATTATTTAGTAAATCTGATCTTTAGTAATGTGTTTGCTAATAGCTGATTGATTTGAATACCAGGCTTTTAGAAATTCTCTGGTATTTTCGGTAGTGCCGCTGTTTAAAGTTTCTACAGTCTTTCAGTTAAAATTGGCGTGATGTGAAGGAAACGATAGCGTGTCTTTTCAGAGCTAATTTATGTAATTGGATTTTGATTCGAAGGCGATGCTCACCGTGACCAATATAGTGTCTGTCGCAGTTTATGCAATTTATTCTGTAAATGATATTGATCTTATTTTCTTTTGCTGTTGGATCTTTTAGTCATAGAAGTGTTTGTGTTGGTTTTTGTGCTATATGTGTTCCGAGTGGTTTCACTATTCTATTTGTTATTTCAGAAACATTCTTTTCATATTGTAGTAAGAATTTTCTTCTAGTTTCTGAGGGCGGTTTCTTGCTGGTAGTTTGATTCGAGTTGAGATATTTCTTGATGAAGTTGTAAGAGTATCGATTTTTCTAAAGATAGTTAATAAATATCTATGAAATGAATATTCCCATAATTTATTCAGAACAAAATATTTAGGGCGAACAATTGTTTTCAATAAATTCTTCTTCAGGCTCTACAATTATAAATCCATTAATTTAACCATACAATAGCCTGTAAAGGCAATTTAGAATCATATGAGAAAGTGTATTATTGAACAAGATGGGATGAAACAATAGTCAGTTAGTTTTTTAGTATGCATGGTCAATGAGAACACGGGACAAAATGAGATGAAGTATATATATATATATATATATATATAATTTTTCCTTCACGTTCCGAGTGGAACATAGGGCTTCAAGCCAGTTGCTTGAAGTTTCTATAGCAGTGTTTATTTTTACAGGATGGGGTTGCTAGCCTCATGCTCAACCTTCCCTCTTTACCAGCATTATTTCTGGCTTAGCGAGGTAAAGGAGTGTGTCAGCCGGGGATCGAACCCCGGACCATGTGCATGGTCGGCGTGCGTCCTAACCGCTGTGCCACCGACGCACTTATATATATATATATATAGTCAACAGAAAATACAGGTTTCGAGAGTGATAGTAATCAGGGTGTGTGAGACAATATGAAAATAAACCAACGTAGACATAAGTGCAAGGTTGAAAATAACGACGATAAGAATGATTGTAAAATAATAACGATGATATGGTGTAAAATTACAAGTACTAGTGGTGAATGACTGTCAAATAATAATAATGAAGTGGAATGAAAAGGATTTTGTAAATACGATAACAAGTTAGGAAAGCACTATTTAAACCTAAGGTAATAAAATCATAAGAAAGGTTATGAAATCATAAAAGTCGAAAATGAACGTTTGTCAATGAAACAGAGGAATAGAAGAAGAAGAAGAAAGGAAAAGAAAATTGTGAAAGCAAATTTAAAGTGTTAATGGAGGATTTGTTGGCTTTATTGTAGGCTAAGGTAAACATAGAGGTAGAACATACTTCTTCTGTATGCGAAGAGTTGGTCTTCTGGTATTAATTGCAACTCCTTCAGCTACTGATAGAAGACGTAGTCGAGCTCCTCTAGATAAATTACTAGGAACGCGGTAAATAACTGAGAACGCTTGGTCAAGTTTTATCGGGTGTCCAGTATTTACCAAGTGGGCTAAGACTGCACTATTTACGCATTTGGTTATCCCTTTACTCAACCACACAGGTACATGTTCACGCGCACGCATGGATAAAGCCCTCTGAGTATGACCAATGTAACTAGCTCCACATGAGCAGCTGAATTCATAGATACATATTGATGAGGCCATCTTTGGTCATTTATCCTTAACTTGCCGTGTGAGTACTGGTTTAGTTGAGAAGTTGAGTGAGTACCACTTTAGCTGTAGGAAATGTTCTCTCTACTGCTGTATTACGTCGGCATCTTAGAATGTCAGCTGCAATTTCCCCTTTGTAACTTACGATACAAAGGTTTCTTGTCTACGGTATCCACCTTTACCCTGTCTCTAGGTACTGACATATACTTTTTTAGGAAGTTCTCTGGATGTCCATTTTCTTGCAGTGTAAGTTTCAGTTTATCCATTTCTTCTTTAATAAATATCTCTTTTTTTCTTCTCAAGACTGGAAAGCTATGATGTGTTTTCGCTCTTACCTTTTCTTAATCTAAATTGATATATACAACTAAAACATGTAAAAGCATAGGAACAAAGCAACCAAATCCATGAATTTCTCTTTGTTTGAACATCAAATTATTCAACCAAAAGTAATAAAATCGTTTTTCCTCCTTTCTTTCATTCTAATCACTGAAATTTTCCACTGTCATTTATAATTTATTACCATTTTTATTTTTGTGACTCATATCTGTTGCCATAATGGCCTTTAGATGGGTATCCATTCAAAGAGAAATGAATAAATGAGTGGTTAACTGATAAATTAAATGAATGGAGAAGAAACAAGATTATTGCGTGCCTCTTCTCCTCCTATTCCTTTTTTGATACCTGGTTTAACAATTACTTTTTTATGCTTCTGTAGGTGAATAACAATAGCTTTAGATAGATAGAAAGATTAACGACGGTTTCTGTTGTCTTAGTTGTGATAATATAAAATTATGAATATCACTAGCACTATGAATATTCGTCATAAAAGATAATGAAGTCGTCAGCTACTTTTTTGTTTGCCTTTTCGTTATTCAATGATCAAAAGTTGGCGCTCGTGTGCGTGTGTGTGCGAATGTGTATAATTCTCTCAAATTCCTGTCGGTGTTCTTTGTCTCACGTTTATGTTACACGAACGTAACATTTCGTGTTTTATAGTTATTATCCCTATTCATCATCAATTTATGAATAATTTAACAAAAGTAAATTTACAATTAGGTAGGTGATTGTTTCAATTGTCTTTGTGGTTTTATTTTTGTGCTAGATTTGAAAAATAGTGAAGGTGACTGCCTTTATGATACTTCTTTCTTTATTATTTTGTTATGATATCTAACAAAATATCTTGCCTTACTTCCTTTAATTGACTATTGTTCACTTGAGAAATTGGTAAAATACGCATACTTTTTTATTTCTCCGATAAATGTAATTAGGAGGTCTTCAATTGTATATATCTGTGTTCAAATGAATGGTATATAGAATAATCAATCCCTTCCATTGAAGAAGAAGATTCATCTAAAGATTGTAGTTATACCGTTATTTGTTTTTAATTAGTTTCCTTCATTTACGGAAATACGACCTGCTTAAACTACTGGGATACCTAAATTTTCATCTGGTATGATACATAAATTGTTCTTCATTTTTGTTACTGTTTGAATCATGTAGTTGTATTTTCAGATCGCTACGTGATGTTGCGCACATTCTTAATTTCTTGTAGCACAGAGTCTTTCTAAGAAAGTCGTTAGCGCGGTTGTTGAGGTGTTGTAGAGTATTGGATACCGATTCAAATTTGAAAAACACTGCTTCATGCCATATACTTCAGAATACCATTTTACTTAAGAATTTTGTACAAACAGTAATTTATATACTCTGAAAATTATATATATATATATATATATATATATATATATATATTGAAGTATTGGTATGTGGGGTCTTGGTTGATTGGTTACAGGATTTCATGATGAGTTGACATTGGTTAGAGAACCATTGGAAAACCACCTGGGAGTACTGGACAGCTGTTTCGTCCTAGTTCGGGAATCATCGGCAGTACGCACCCACTGGGATTCGAACCCAGGACATTCCGGTTACAAGGCGAGCTGGTATGCCATTCAGCCACGGGGACCCGAACCAATGGCCCATGAATTTTAACTTCTGCCAATTCATGATATAGCCCAACCGCTAGCCAATGTTTTCGGCGAGTATTTGCCCTCACACCCTACCTGCTGTACCCTACTGGTCACGACTTCCCACTAGAACCCCAGGTAACTACCTACCTGAATAGGACCAGTCGCCAGTGAGCATCTCCAGTACTTCCAGGTGGTTTTCCAATGGTTCTCTAATCAATATATAATTTGCTTTATTTCAAAACATTACTTATGAAACAACGTGGAGTTCTCAGCATTTGGTACAATACTGTAATTAATTTACTCAGCAACAACGAAAACAAATAAAATATATACATTACACGATATAGGTACCCAGAAATGACAATAACAACTTTTTGACATTAACAGTAAAAATAAACTCAACAATGTACAAAAGTGTAAAATGAAAATAAAGTTTATAACTAAAGTTATAAGATAACTTTTATAGTGTTCAACATGAATTACAGATAGGTGGCGCTAAAAAACAATGTATCTTGCTAGTTACATGGTAAGTTGTAAGTTTCACACTTAGCACTTTCTTTATCACATAGAATTCGAGCCAAACAGGGTACTGTTAAGTTTTGTACTTGGTTGTGCGAACACATAACTTTTTATACTAACTTTTAGTCCTATCTGATGAGATGCCTGTGGAGAGTTGTGAATAGAGAGGATGTTGAGAGTCAGAAAATATGGATTTAGATCTTTTCTCGCATAAGTTCAGGTGTTTGTCGACTACAAAAGTAATGGTTTTGTAGGGGATTTTTTGTTTGATTCCTTTCATGGTCTTAGTCCCTCTATGCTAAAGTATGGTGATCCCTAATCATATTTTAGCTCTACTAATTTTTCTTTTTTCATTTTGTCTATTCAATTTGTATACTCTTCCTTATTACGTCAGTTGTTACTATTACTACTCTCATTTTGAACTGTCCCCGTTACTATTTCACTTGTTCCACTTGTCATTCTAAATCAATTCTTTTTTACAACGTTAAATTCTATGCTATTAAATTTCACACAATATTACGTAACGTTTTTCGTTTTATTCGATTGGTCTATTAATCCTATAATTGCACACCCTTTTTCAAGTTCTATCCCTCCTATGAATTATTCTATATATGACATTAATCTGTTTTGCCACTTGACATTTAACTATGAGTATAATCACAAACATTTTAGTTTTTAATTGCATTTCATACTATTATTACAATTTTATGCATTCACACTTATGATTCAATTCCCACACCTGATATAACTTCTTAAAAACCATATAGATCGGGACGTAACCGGAAAGGAGACAGTCACATCAGCATATTTAATGAAGTTGATTTCTCCGGGAAGAGGAAAGTTATGCAAGAAGAAAGAAAAAAGAAAAGGGGAAAAACAACACCTTGAGGGACCTCAGTCTCAGTAAGAAAGACAGAAGAATACATATATATGATTTTAAAGGAAGACCTACGTAAATTTTTTCTACTAACTGTAGTTTGGTGAGCTTTAAAATTAAAAATGTCTGCTGAAAAATGCCGATAAAAGCAGAAAAATTCACACATGAAGCATTACTGAATACCTTGGTCACCAGCTGTACAACAAAAAGTGTCGGTAAAGGGGAAAATAGAGTAAAGGCTGTTACACACCGAAATGATATTTACATTATGTTCAATAAACCCTGTGTTTCAAAGTTTTCCGTTGAATGAAACAATCATAATTTAAGTCATCAGTATTTATGCGCAGAAATGAAGCCTGTTCTCAGATATGTATAATGTAATCAAGCAATGTACTGCAGCTTATAATAACTGAAAAGATTTATTAGAAGAATGGAGCAAACACTTGACTTGTTCAAATCTTGAAGCATTTAGGAAGAGGTTTAAATCTTCATCAGAAATAGTATTCACCTAAATGATAAATAGTGTCATCGAGTCTTTGGAAACCATAATTCCGTCAATGTTAGATACAAGATTTTTTACAAACACTTGAATAATTCTGAAGTGAAAATAGTGGCTAGACAAAAAGCATAAACACTTCATCTGCAGTTGTAATAATTATGCCATCTTATCAGCAGTTATGGATATTCAAGTGTTGTTTTGCAGGGATTTGACTGGTCGGTTACAGGATTGCATCATGATCTGACATTAACTAGAGAACTATAGGGAAACCACCTGGGAGCACTGGACAGCTATTTCGTCCTAGTTCGGGACCCTTCAATAGTACACAAAACGGGGTTCGAACCCGAAACCTTCCTGTCTAAAGGTAAGCTCGTAGACCATTAAGTCACTGGTACCCTACCCAGTGGCCAGTCCATGAATTCGTGATGATGATAAAGACCAGAACTCTTCATGTATTTCATGCTAAATTTCGTATTACTTATTTGTTTTCAGTAGGCATAACATAATATAAACATTTGCTAACCATTCAAACACTTAATTCAGTTTTGATTTTCCCGTTAATCGAGGGACGGAAATGTTCGGTGTCTGTTGACATGTTTGCTCCTAGCACACAAGGTTCAACGATATCTGAGAATTTACCTGAAGTAATTTTGTTGTTGGTGACTAGCAGTGAAATCCAGGATGTTCATTTCGATTCATTCAGTCAACGGGAAAATCGAAATTAAAAATCAACAAGCTGACGCCCGTTGTACAAGCAGTGTCTATTGTGGCCCAGATGGTCTGGTGGACAACGCTTTGGCGTTTCGAAGGATGGTTACTAGTTCCAAGTCTTAGTGGGGACACCATTATTTATTGGAGAGTGCAGGCACATCCAGTGATGAGTCACGGATAGGATGAAATGCACTCATTAATTCCACTTAGATGCTGTCCTCATGTATCGTTACTGTTAATCTATCTTACAAAGTTTACTTCCTTGAAAGTGTCTTATTTAACCTCATAATGAAGTAACTCGAAAATGTTTTTAAATTTTGTGATACTTAGCTGTTTTTAATTTTATTAAATATGCTGCTTTTATTACTGTTATTATTATCATTTAGCTAGTACTTTATATTCTGGGGAGTGTCGCTTTCAGTAACTGTAACCAAGTCCGATGAAATAGGACCGTCCATATAAGTCATATAACATCGTAGGATAATTTCAATAAATTATAGAAAGAGACTAAACGAATCTCTTAT
Source organism: Trichobilharzia regenti (assembly GCA_944472135.2). Taxonomy (NCBI): domain Eukaryota; kingdom Metazoa; phylum Platyhelminthes; class Trematoda; order Strigeidida; family Schistosomatidae; genus Trichobilharzia; species Trichobilharzia regenti. The sequence continues at coordinate 98,809,136 of OX235262.1, read as the reverse complement.
CATTTATTGGTGTGCTCCAGTAGTATCTGCATGTCAAGTGGAATAATCCTAGTTTCATATCAGGAAAGCTTGAGAAGTATAAAGTTTATATCTGAATACTTGTAATTTATACGTTCAATACGGCCCACAAAACTAGAGATTTATGCAAATGTTTTACTAGTCAAACTCCATTCCTTTGCAACTAATGTGCACATTAAGCGCTGTTCTCAACGGAAACGTTTAAATAAATAAGTAATTTAATGGGCAAATTTATCTATCAAAGTATCTAGTTTATTGAGGAAGTGTTATTTCTTCAAGTGATTTACGTAAATTGGACCTGAAACTTCTTGAAATTCTTCTGTAAAGTATTATTTTTAAAATTTTTAATACAGGACGCATTAGAGGGACAGTAGTTCTCGAAACGAGTTGACCTGTAATTTGCATCGGCAGCAGATTATTTTCTCAGTATACAACCGTTTTAATGCCCCTATTTCTTAAATTGTTAGGAATATGCTACTCAGCCTTTAAAACAGATAATAAGGCGAAATGGACGTTATTCAATAAATGTTTAGTACATTTTATTGGCAATTATTTTAAACATGCTGGATAAACGTATGATCCACTACAGAAAATTACTATTAGTCGGCAAATTTAAACACTGTGATTCATGAATCTTCATTGATAAGGTCGAATACAATGGAAATAGTTTATAATTCCTACTATTCGTGGATTCACAGATGTTCATATTTTTGAAGCTACAGGTTCATTAAGGAAGATGAAGATAAAACTGATTCAACTGCTGTATATCTAGTAACAATTCAAATCTAATATTGAAAAACAATAAGGGAACGTAATTAAGGTGAAATATCCAGTGTATTGGAGCAGTAAGTATTGAGTATAATGATATGCAAAATCAAAGATAGAGAAGAGAAATTAACAAATAAATATTAAAGTAGGATTATACTTTGACTTCTAATGTGTTGATAAAAGATTTTGGAGCGCATCAAATTTATTTCGATGACACGTTCTGTAAGTCTCGACGTTCACTTTTCCGGTCACTCCAGTTAAGTGGCTTAATTTGCTACTGCAGTTGCTTTGTTGTAGCTCAGAAATGCGAAGATGAACTAAGCTATCTGTGTGAATTATTCTTACTATACGTCCCATGGATTATGAGTATAGCAAAGGGCTTCCGCAGTATATTATCTACTTCTCTATTTTTTTTTATAGCTGGCCCCACCATATTTTTGTATAAATTTGTTCATATAATCCGACATGACGGTGTGTAGACGCAAGAGAAGGCTACGAACTAATATAGACTTGATTTTCTTTTAGTCTATGACTTCAGCCATATCAAATTGTTTTGGGGTGATTGCTTTAAGCCTTTTTTGGACAGCCAAACTTTTGGAAGCAGAAGCCTTGTGACTGACGTATCCAGAATACTGCATAAGTTGCAGTAAAAAACTGCTATCAAACAAGATGTAAATAATTTGTTTTGCTTCTTGATGATCTGGCCCTTTAACAAGCCCAGTTTCGTTTATTAATCAAAAAACCATTGGGGTTTCTGATAAATCATATTTCATTATCTTCCTGTAAGAGGCTTTTCAGTGAATTAACTGCGATTAATCCTATGTTGATTAGGTCAATCCCCTCCATCGCACTAAGAAACAATGAGATGGATGTGTATTTCTAGAACTCACTCATACCATACATGCGTCCCATCGAGACACTGCATCTAGGCATAAATTCTGAAGTTTATTTCAACTAAATTTAATTTTTAATTGTTCCCTTGGATTCCTAGTGGAACATATGACTTCATCTGCACGTCTCCATTTGCTTCTGTCTTCTGCTGTACTTCTCACCTGCATTCATGTTAGTCCATACTCCTTCAACTCCTCTTCACATCATCTCCTCCAAGTCACTCTTGGACGTCCCACTCCCCGCGTCCCTTTCGGCCTGGTTCCATACGACCAATGGCCTGACGCTCGCGCGATATCACCCAGCGGCCCGGCCTCCTCAGTGAGTAGTGTTCAATCCATCCCAATCCACTTTCTCCTGCATATTTTCTGGTTGGCGATTGGTTCTTGTTTTGTTTGTTCCCAGCCATAGTTTCTTGTTGGTGATTCTGTCCGGTCCGGCCACCTGATTTTCAGTATAGAGCCAGCGAAGACAGTTAGTTGTCGATAAACGTCTGGTCTGCAACAGGCTGTTGGAAATATTCTTTGTGACCGACCCGCAAAGTTTCTGATCCGTATAGAAGAACTGACTGACTTGACGTCATGTGTATTGAAAATCCGACCGAATTTTGTTGTTGATTCTGGCTGAGTGACGAAGATTTCCAGATTGGTTGTTTCAGGTTGATGAATGTGTTTCTCGCCTTCCCGATTCTCGCTCGATTTGACATCCTCGTCCGTTCCGACTGCCTGTAGTTGAGACAATGCTCCCTAGATAAGTGAGTGAATGAAGTTACCCCTTTCAAATCCCTCCCGTTGATGGTGATTGGCACTGGATTTTGTTGCTGTTGTTGTTGGTTGATTGGTTGGTTACATAACCTCCGTCTTGTGTATGTTCACCTGGAGTCCTGTCTTCGCCGGCTGCTTCTTCGACCAGCAGCAATATTTCATGTCTTATGAAATAATTTTATATAAGTAAATGAAGTTGAATTCATTCATTTTGAAGTTTTTTTGTTAATTAACAATGCTAAAGAATCTGGTAATTTCAAATGTAATGAATGTATTATTTTATAGTATGCAAAACAGCATATGACATTATTGATATATGAGACGGAATTCATTTTGAAATTTATACGATGATTGTCAGCTTACTGGTATAAACTAATAAGGTTATGGAAGGGATGTAATTTTTAAAAATGCTTCAGTTTATTTAAGTCAAGACTTCATTATTCACTGTCTTATTTTAAACTCCACAATTTCTTTCACCTATCAGTCAGTCTGAGAGCTGTAATATTCATATCATACTTAATAAAATGTTATATTTCATCTCTACTCTTTTAGATTATATTATTTTGAAAAGAAAACAAGGCATCTAATCAATAAAAAAGCATGTAAAACTTTCTTCACCTTTCTTATTTTCACTTGAGAAATGTTTAAAGACGAAATTGGTCTTTCTAAATACTTACTGAATATACAAATTGGACTTGTATATTGCGTGACTTATTTCAAATTGCCTCATCTTAGAATGAAATGAATTTTACGAATACAGATACTGCAAAAAAAGTGGCACATCAAAGCCTCTTCTTTTTTGAATATATGTGTAGCATATCATCAACGTTTTACATGGAAAATTGTAAAAGTAAAATTTGGATACTGTAATTCGATATTAAATAAGTTTATTTTAATAAATATCACACAGTGATGCAGTGTTAACAACTGGATGACGTTTCGAGCAGAAATTATTGCCAATCATAATCATATCAATTTGAGTCACACTGTCTCACAATTTGTTTCGTATATGTTTTCTCTCTTTCTGTCCCTTCAACTTCCCTCTATTGTTTGTCGCCACTTTCCATATCCATGGTATAGGCGTTGCGTCATTCCGAATGCATGTGTGCGGTGTTGAATCGATAAACATAGCTCCAGTGAACAACCTCTCTTTCCACCTAACTATATTATTTCTTAATACTCTCACCCTGTCTCGAACTATCACTGTGGGATTACATGCAAATGAATGCAGTGCAATGATTGAGCTGTGTTTTATTTAACTTAGCAGGGTCAGTTATTCTAGCACTGCCGTTTAAAGAAAGCACGTCAGAGGCCTCATGTAGGATTATCAATGAGACTGTAATTATAGTGGTTTTTAAACCAACCAAACCTCGCAAAGATGGACTTTGTCGTCTTAAGGATCCGATAGATCGGATTGAGAAAAGTAATATAATTTACCACATACCATGTAGGTTTGATGTCACACAGTCGAAGGCTTACAAGCGAAAACCGACAGACTGGTCGAAGAAGCAGCCGGCGAAGACAGGACTCCAGGTGAACATACACAAGACGGAGGTTATGTAACCAACCAATCAACCAACAACAACAGCAACAAAATCCAGTGCCAATCACCATCAACGGGAGGGATTTGAAAGGGGTAACTTCATTCACTCACTTATCTAGGGAGCATTGTCTCAACTACAGGCAGTCGGAACGGACGAGGATGTCAAATCGAGCGAGAATCGGGAAGGCGAGAAACACATTCATCAACCTGAAACAACCAATCTGGAAATCTTCGTCACTCAGCCAGAATCAACAACAAAATTCGGTCGGATTTTCAATACACATGACGTCAAGTCAGTCAGTTCTTCTATACGGATCAGAAACTTTGCGGGTCGGTCACAAAGAATATTTCCAACAGCCTGTTGCAGACCAGACGTTTATCGACAACTAACTGTCTTCGCTGGCTCTATACTGAAAATCAGGTGGCCGGACCGGACAGAATCACCAACAAGAAACTATGGCTGGGAACAAACAAAACAAGAACCAATCGCCAACCAGAAAATATGCAGGAGAAAGTGGATTGGGATGGATTGAACACTACTCACTGAGGAGGCCGGGCCGCTGGGTGATATCGCGCGAGCGTCAGGCCATTGGTCGTATGGAACCAGGCCGAAAGGGACGCGGGGAGTGGGACGTCCAAGAGTGACTTGGAGGAGATGATGTGAAGAGGAGTTGAAGGAGTATGGACTAACATGAATGCAGGTGAGAAGTACAGCAGAAGACAGAAGCAAATGGAGACGTGCATATGAAGTCATATGTTCCACTAGGAACCCAAGGGAACAATAATAATAGTAAATACCATGTAATGACTATAAGGTCAACTATATGGATCAAAGTAGTAGATCTGAGTCAACTAAATTATTGGAATAACAAATTGAGCTAGACCTAGAATATTTAACCATGCTTAGTTAAATAAAACACAGCTCAATCATTGCACTGCATTCATTTGCATGTAATCCCACAGTGATAGTTCGAGACAGGGTGAGAGTATTAAGAAATAATATAGTTAGGTGGAAAGAGAGGTTGTTCACTGGAGCTATGTTTATCGATTCAACACCGCACACATGCATTCGGAATGACGCAACGCCTATACCATGGATATGGAAAGTGGCGACAAACAATAGAGGGAAGTTGAAGGGACAGAAAGAGAGAAAACATATACGAAACAAATTGTGAGACAGTGTGACTCAAATTGATATGATTATGATTGGCAATAATTTCTGCTCGAAACGTCATCCAGTTGTTAACACTGCATCACTGTGTGATATTTATTAAAATTAACCTATCTAATATCGAATTACACTCTATCACAGTGCCCGAGTTGTACACTTGCATTGGCATACTGTGACAGAGAATATTTGCGTGTTAGATAAGTTTATCTGGCATAATACACACATATATAATCATAGAGTATTCGTAACTGGATAACTTTCCCAGAACAATCTATTGTTCCTAATCATATCACATATATCCTATGATACTCATGTAATTATAAGCAATAAGTTCTACTCGAGGTGTCATCCAGTTATTAATACTTTGTCACTGTGCATTATAACAAATAAAATTGTCTAACATGCAATTAAAATGGAACAAACATACGTCTGATTTCGCATTAACGAGCGAAGAGCTAAAAATCAATTTGTAATCTCTTGGTTTCTAAGTGTCATAGATTACTACAGTCTTTTTAGGTCAGATTACTTAGCCAATGCTGTCTGTCTTCGTTTACCAAACAAAAATTTTTCCGCCTATTATTTTCTGTTTAAGCCCACATAAGGTTAATCAACAGAATCTTAACAACAATATAACTGTGGTTATGAAACAGCGGTGGTGATCAATGTATTCTACCAAACGTTTTCCTCACAATGTATAGGTTTGACAGTTCACTCACCATGTAAAAATTGATATTTACCATGGCTTTGAAAAGTGTGTAATTTTTATCAGTTTTCTGCTCTTATGCACATGATAAATATTCTTAAGTCCGTTTGTGCTGAAGATTACTGATCGTTCGTTTTCCTTTCAGATTAAGACAATGTTAGGTGGACAAAATGATCCCAGTGTAACTTTCTTTATTAGACAGTCTGTGAAAACTACGGAGAAGTGGACAGATGTTTCACCTCAGTTTCAGAATCTGCAGCAACGCTCACCCATAATCCCATGGGATATAGATCCCAGGACCTATAGGTTACAGATCAAGTATAATAGCCATTCTGAAGCCTAATTTATGATGAATGAAGCAGCTTCAAATTCTGCGGTTTAAGTAGATTATATACATTTATACAAGTAGAACGAATGAATTCTAATAAAATGCTAAGCAGTACTTAGATTTTCGTGCATATTAGAGCAAACAGAAACTTGAAAAGTTTCTTTAAAAAATATACAGTTTTCACCTACAGTTGTGCATTATTTTACCCAGAGTTATGAATACTTGTGTATGATGTGAAATAATCAACATCATTTGACAGCCGATACTTTTAATGAATGTTTAAGTCAGATGTCTAGTTGTTTCATAAGTTACGTCTAATATCGGTATGACAGAAAGGTCAAAAGCAAGTAATAAAATTTGACAGAAATGATTCACTACCAGTTTGACTACCTGACATTGTTGTTCAAATGCGTATTCTGACATTTTTCATGACAGAAATACTAATTCAGTATTTTCGTATGTGTTTTTCTTTTGAAAGGTTGAAAGTGTGTTGAATAATTTTGGCAAATTTATTTCAAATAAGTATTATAATAATGATCTTTGCTATCGTTAACATGATTACGGTCAATAAAGGAAACGACGGTTTAAGTAGTCTGTATTCTGAAAGTAATTTATGACAGTTAGTGCATTAGTTAAATTATTTACTCAGCAAAATGCAACAAAATCAACTTTAGTTATAGTAAGAAGCAGAGTAGCTTTTCACATTACATTTAATTACAGTACAGTTATCAGTGATGTATGACTAAAGTCCAGAAAAAGATATGATTTTGGGATCGAGGTTTGAAAAATTCATGCCATATAATCATACACGAATCAGGAAACATACTGTTTCATATTATGAACTTGGATTTATTCTGCTGTATCGAGGTTTCAGGAAGCCATCTTGGATTTATGTATTTGCAGCACTTCCATTTTGCCAAGTGTTTCTAAATTAGCAGTGACTAAAGCTGTTTGGTATTAAGTCGAACAGTAATTATAGAATAAATAATTCTCGGTTCGTCGGGTTTTTGAAATGACCGCACATCAATTTCGATTACAGAAAACTTAGAAATTGACATGCACTTGTATACTATTTTACATCCGTTTCGGAATCTGTACCGCCATGAACAGTAAACCTCAAAGTGACGTGAATCAGAAGTTCTGTATTTGGTGAGGAAGACTTTATTATACGGTGAAAGGTTTAGAGTTCAATGTCTTATCATTTTCCACTGCTAATAAACAGTAACATTCTACTACATTTCAATGTCTCTGGTACTTGTCTCCCTTAACACTGTAAATGTTTTTTTCTTTCAAATATGATGAGAGACACCTCGCAGCTAGTCAGGAATGATTTGAATGGTTTTGAATTAATTCAGATAACCGTTTTTATTTCATTCTGATAAATAATACCGATTGTTTACTTTCTTGCTTAAAATAAGGCATAAGACAATTTTTATACAGTCAGTCTGTTATGATACTGCAATTTATTGAGAAAACATGTTTATTTGACTTGAATACGTCGTTTCCTTCATGGATATTTTCCTTGCAGAATTTCTTAATGGAAGTGTATTTTATGATAAATTCACAGTAAAGAAAAAAATGACTGACTTACATGTGAGATTAATTCAAACTCTTGGAGACGTAATCCATTAGTCGGGAACACAAGTTAAATAGTGAATTTCAAAGTTCTATAGGATAATTTAAAATATTGACTACTGGGCCCCTACCACGAGACTACGAAAATGATCAAATGCCTACATTTGAATAAAGCGTTGAAAAGACAAATTTCACGAGATTATATTGCCTCGTGGTTTCTCTAGGAGAGATGATGGGACGATTAAGCGATTTATGTTCCATAAGCAGACATGGGGTGGACAATATCTTCATTTCACCAGCTTTGTTGCTATTCAGCATAAACGTTCTCTTGTGAAATGTTTGTTTTCAAGCGCGCAAAAAATATGCACAAGTGACACATTGATGGATGAGCTTCGACAGATTCATTCAGTTTTATTAGCTAATGATTATCCAGAAAAGTTTATCATTTGTCACAGTAATGATAGGTCACATCTTGAAAAAACAGCTGCTGTACCGAAAAAAGCTGTCTTTATTAACCTACCATTCAAACGTGATCAAATTGTGCAGTTGACAGCTCAAAGACTTCGATCAGCTATCAAGCGCATATTCTACGCCGCATCTCTTTCCTTCACATCTCGAATATTTTCAATCCCTATACCTACGATTAAAGGAAGAAATTCTGTGGACTTTACTTCAAACTGTATCTACAAGTTCACCTGCAGATGTGGTGACATCTATATAGGTAGAACCAATAGAATGTTCCATTGTCTTAGAAAGCACCATGTTCCAAAATGGTTAAGAAGAGACAGAAAATCCCACTGCAGTTAATTTGAATAGAAATCCAGCATCATCTATTGCAAAGGACTTAATTATATCAGATCACAAAATCAATATTAATGACTGTTTCACAATTATTTCACATAACTCTAATTCAAGGTTGGTTATTAAAGGTGATGGAAGCACTTCGGATTAATCATATGCATCATAAACTATGTGTACAAACACAATAGACTTCAACGTTCGCCTACCATGGACTACTTGACCTATTTAAACATGACTGGTCATTCTTATGTACTACTGTTTTATATAACTGAGTAATTGTCATGCATTTTTATTGTATTATTGTGAACCATTTCAGTTGTTAAGCGATTATAGAGAAACTAGGAAATGATATCATCTCCTGAAATTTGTCTTCTAAGTGCCTTATTCAAAGGGACTAACTGTTTTAAATGACTGTATATCACCATCACTTGGTATTATGCTTATCATGACTTATTCATAAACTCATTGAATTTATAAAACTGATTTTATGTTGTGAATTATTGTCAAGCGTGAAAACATGATTGTTGAAGCTATGAAGAATAAATACTGTGTACCGACGACAGCATTCTGAAACAAATTACTGCATTCATATTTCACAGTTTACAATGGTCATCATAATGATGTGAATGTATATATTTTGTTTTCAGAAAATTGCACCTTATAGTTTGGTTTGTGAGGGTTAGATATGTTTTCACGAGTTGATCACGGATTGATATCAGTTAGAGAAGCATTGAAAACCAGGGAGTACTGGACAGCTGCTGTTTCATCCTAGTTTGGGAATCATCGGCAGTACGCAGAATTGGTAGAAGTTAAAATTCACGAGCCACTGAATCGGGTCCCAGTGGCTGAATGGTATACGAGCTTGCCTTGTAACCGGAAGGCCCTGGGTTCGAATCTTGGCGGTGGGTGTGTATTGTCGATGATTCCTAAACTAGGATGAAACAGCAGCTGTCCAGTACTCCCTGGTTTCCAATGGTTCTCTAACTGATATCAATCCGTGATCGACTCGTAAGAAAAACTGCATTTTAATCAACTCACGTTTTTATATTTCTCGAGCATTTGGTTGGTTCTTTATGATGTAACTAAGACAGTACATTTATAACAATTCAGTAAACCTGAAATTATATTATAAAGATATTATGTTAAATAAACGTTTCAGTGATTTTTGTGATAACTAAGCATAAAACTTAAGACTTCATCTTCTTATGAGGAAACTAAGAAAGTATTTAGTGAACTTTTGAGTGCGAACATTGTTTTAGGGAATATTTTCAGCCTGACTAGTCGCTCCAGCTGTTTCATTTTTTAGTGAAATTTTCCCCACATATTTGTATGTGTAGCTCAAACTTTCATTTTCTCTGATTAAACAGTCGGTTTCAAAAACATATTCAAAGTTCAGTTCGGATAATGCTATGGACTTCATTTATAATTTTTCCAAAAACCCCCTACTGAATATTCCCCAAACCATCACTGGTAATAACTGAACTCATATTTCCAAACAAATATATATATCAGGAAATCAAGGCTGGATTCGAATAACCACTTAAGGGATTAATACGAATTCTTTATATGTCCGTTTCTGTGTAGTTATAGCAAAGATAATAAGATGTCAGGGGAAATCAACAAGTTTGCCATTGTCTGTTAGCTTCTCACTGAACGCTTCTTATGAAGAGTCTAAAACTTACACCTATTGGTTCAATTTACTGATTTCCTATCTTTGTAAAATGGCGTATCTGCCGACTTATCTTGATGGAATTAGTTTCTAAACATAGATATTATTTTTAAAAACACTGACCTGAAAAGTGTCATTAGTTCGTCTCTAAATTATCAAGTTAATAACTGTTAGAGTTTGTCTTCTAACAAAACAGTTTGTCAGAACTATCCTGATCACTATAATTTCTAAAGATAAAGTCTCGAGTATGTCAACTTTATGATGTCATCAAGACTATCAGGTAACTGTAACATTAAATCAAACTGAATTAATCAAAATTTCATTTTTACGATGATATCTTTTATGATTCTACTACGCAGTACACAGAGTGAATAAGTTTTATGTTTATATATTTTTAGTGCTTTCTGGAATAATACTATTTCGTATTTAAATACATTTTGAAGTAGTATGAGACAATAAATCTCCACAGTCATTAGGCATACTTTGGACTGAATTTTCGGTCTTACTTCATAATCAGAACTTTTTATGAGTTTCGTTTGCATTAACGGAGAGTAATATTCCAAAGAAAAAAGTACAGCTTGGAGGAGAATGTTATAATCAACTTTGCTAGAATAACAGAATTCGTTTTCATTCAGTTGTTTGCAGATAAAATCAGTTATTCTGTGATACAGATGCTTTGTTCTTCATTTTCAATAGCTTGTTAGGTTCTTTTCAGATTTGCACTCCTATATATATATATATATATATATATATATATATATATATATATATATATATATATATATATATATATATATATATATATATAATTATCAATCCTTTTCTGGTCGATATAATACTGCATACTACATATACCTTTTGTGGTGACTGGCGGTCATCTCATTAACTGTTTAATATTTATGATCTTTCTTTGTAATTTCATACGTGATTCCTTTTATCAGTCAACTGCGATGTTGTGGCCTGATGAAGTCACAGAATCGCCTAATTTTTCACCCTTCATGATGTATCTCATTTACTCTATTTTGATGCTGTTTCAATTATCCACTTCGATCTCCGAATCGTAATTTGTACTCATGCCTATTTTGAAATGGAATCCAATCTACCGCTATGGATTTTTGAAAGAAAAAGTAGGAAAGGCAAAGCAGGTCACTAGAGCATGTGTCAAATAAAGCTGTCCCGATAACCCTCTGATTGCTTTAGGCATTATGATAAAAAATGCCAACCAAAACTTCATCACATTGCAAAAATAACTCTGAATACTGAGATGGCTAAAATTTACTACACTTTACAGTCTTCCATACCACGTATTAAGTCAGACAGTCAATGAATGTAAAGGTTTCAGTTTAACAGTAAGTGTTGCAATTTGGGTGGATAGATAACACACGTAACTTTTGAGTAAATATGATGTCTAGAACAAAAGCGTAGCAGATAAAACAAATTTAAATGCTCTTTACCGCCCACTTAGTCTATAATATTTTATTCTCTTAAGAATACAAGGTGTATTGTTGGTAAACAATTGTATTCCTGTGATTTAGCATGAAAAAGTTTCTCCCATATAAAGCAAAATATATTTTCAAGTATTGGCTTTGTAGGGATCTTGTTTGACTGGTTGGAGGATTTCATCATGCGCTGATATCAGTTAGAGAACCGTTCGAAAACCTGGGAGTAGTGGACAGCTACTTCGTCCTAGTTTGGGACTCTTCAGCAATACGCGCCCACCGGGGTTCGAACCGAGGCCCTATTAAGGAGGTTAACTTGGGGTTCTAGTGAGAAGCCGTGACCAGCAGGGCACAGAAGGTTGAAGGTGAGGCAATAACTCACCGAATAAGACATTGCGATGTGGTCGCACTATGTCATGAATTGGCAGAAGTCAAAATACATTAGTTATTTTTCTCAAAATAAATTAGGAGTTTCATCAAATAGTCTTGCATAAGAAATACTCAACAGATATCATTTGATCAATGTATCCAGTAAAATCGTGCAATACCAATGGTAGTTTCTTGGCGCTGTATTTTATGAGCTGAGTGGTGCAACTGAGAACATTTCATTTTCCATAAGACAACATGTTTGGTGAGAAATTTATTTTGAAGGACAATGAAGGCTACAAAACTAAATAATCCAATTCAGAGTACAGAACAACATTATCATCACTCAGAATTAACGGGAAATAAAAAGACTAATTTAACCTATGACAAAAAGAGTAGCTTGTCAATGAAGCATTGAGCGAACACAAAAGAATTCACACTGTCCACTTTTGTTTCCATTCTCTAAATCCAAAAAGCTAACAGAAGTAAACTCCTATATGTATGTAGATAATTGTAGGTGATTATCCAGAATACTATTACGACAAAACAAGGACTTATTTTAGCAAAACATTTTCAAGTTTCTTAAAGCTGGGATAAAAATATTTGGAAAAACCATTTGTTTTTCCTTTTGTTCTTTTCCTAATCTTTTTGCCTTCTTATCATTAGCTTTACGCACACACATATATCCATACATTCTCAAGTTGAACCAGATATTTCACATTCAACATGTAAATCGAATTCAGCCTTCTTTTGAGCACTAATTCCAAGAAACTTCAAAATTATCCTTGTAAGAAAAAAGTAGATAAAAACAAATTGTATGTATGAGTAGTGTTAATGACTTTTTGTAAAATAAAAATATAATCTTTAATGCTTGTACATATGAATTTCTATTACTAATTGGTTATATAAATAATAAATGAATCGTTTTATCTCCAGATTCATTCAATGTCCACCTTTTGCTAAACTAGTTTATGTATTTTTTAATTTTAATTAAAAATCTAAGTAAAACAGAATAATTTATAAAATATGAATAGATTTATACAGATGGTAGAATTATCCACACAGTTTTGCGGTTAGAGCATTAATGATGCATTCTAACCTATATAGTCGAATAAGTATATTATAGAAAAAGATAAGATATGAGTTAGTTATTTCTTAACTTCTCAGGAGAGAAAAAGTTAAACGGCACTTCTTTTTATGAAAATATTCAACTGATCGAATGTAGCATGTTGTTGAACAATATAAGTGCGTAATGGCATAAGAGAACTAGAATTCGGACAAACTTTTCTTAATTTGTTTGAAAAACCATTCAAACAAACACTTACTGTCTACGATATTTTAAGAATTGTATTGAGTATTCTATATAAACTAAGATTTAGTCCACATGATCTAACATTTTTATTTAGTTAATTATACTATAACGATCATCTGATTTTGAACGAGAAAAAACATACCGATAAATTAGGAAAAAGAGAACAGAATATTTGAGAACTTTTTGTAGTGATAAGTGAAGTGCATATACCTATGATATTTGAGTGGAAAGGAATTTAATAAACACCCAATACTGAAGGGTATTATTTGATATCGTATGTAGTCATGGGTCAACCTACACGTTAAAATCAAGAAGTGAGTGGACATCAACTTGGATACCACAGTTTAAGAAATCTGAATTTGCAAACTCGGAAATAAAAGCTCATATAAAAATGAATGCTTGTCATTTTATTCATGATTATTGTCACTTTCTTCAGTGGGCGCTTGAAATAGTGTAACAAACACTGGTTTCCTTGCAACTCAAAGCAAAGTAACAACAGTAAAATTTACCATTCAAAGTCTTATCTTAGCTCATTCACCTGGAAATAATTTAAAGCGATCAGTTTTTGATCCATACTAAGTTCAGTTTCTTAAATCACTCAGAAGCATTTATTTTAGTAATTTAAGCTTGGTACTGAAAATAGGGTTTTAGGAGTAATTATGAAGATATAACTTTAAACAAGGCATTCAGAGGAACGTATTACTTTGAGATATCATTTTGTAGATTATTTCTTAACACATTAGAACTAGCACAATCTTCAATAATAAAATCCCTAACAATATTTTTAATTATGTTGAATAGATTAACAACCTATCACTTTTCTGTCGGTCAGAGATGGATGAAATTAAAAGTTCATTATTTTCATTACACATAATTTGGAAAGCATATACACTTTCATCATAAATGTAATTCTGAATTGTGTGAAATAAATGATAAAGTTTCTGAATGAAAATGAATAAATGAAGCAATGACATTTTGTCTAACTAATGGTTGTTATCAATAATTAGCTTAATATCCACTATAGAGATCATTTATCAGCATTCTGATATGCTCTTAGGCCGTGTTGAAACTCAAACACCCACTGCTAATGTGTACCATGTATGTACAATTTCAGTTTGATAACACTCTTCACCGTTATCCTTCGAAATTATCAATAGGTAAAAGAGTTCAGTTCTCCTTAAGTTCACCTAAGTAATTTCCATGATGGGCCTGAAACCCGATCTATGTGTTGTGAAAGAAAAGATTATCAATCGTTCCTTGACTTGTTAACTGGACGTTTTTGTTCTATCTTTCATCTGATTAAATAAAAGAGTTCTTATTCAGTGAAGAAATATTCTTTTCAACGAATTCATTTTCAAGCTATTTATATCACGGAAAAAAGGACTAAGCGGCACTAGAAATTGCCCAGTCAATAAACATCTGGTAGGAGTAAACATAATTACAATGGTGTATTAAGGAGATAGAGTTGAAGTGGATGAATTACAGAACTTTTACAGACTATTAAATAAGTGAACTGGTATAAAGATTTTAAAGGTCAAATCACAGTGCCAAAGAACGCACTGTTTATGAGTTTAGCGTTCAAAGGTGACACTGTTGCCGAAGTCATTAAAACTCGTTTATCTGAATGTACTGAACGCTCTTTTTATGCAGCTAACTTACATTTAGTATTTACCAGCCGAAGTATGATTCGACAATGCTTTAATGATAAACTACAGATTATGTCCACTTCTGTGTACATTTACTCATTCACATGCTTGTGTGGAGCTGATTACATTGGACGTTGTAAGCGTGTTCTTCATAAACGCACAGCTGAAGACTACCTCGTTTGGTTAATGAAAGGTCAGCATAGGACGACGAAGTTTCCAATTTATGAACACCTTATAGATTCAGGTCATTCGGCCTCACATGATTTATCTTTCAAAGTTATTTACGGGACCAAATTCAACCACTACAAAAGCTTATTTTTTTCACAATCATGCATAGTCAAAGCTGTAGCTATACATGGACAGAAACCTAAAATGTGTCCAAAAACATTTTGTCAATCCCCTTTCTTTACCTTGTTCATAGTAATCTTCTTTAATTTTATTCTATTTTAACACTTGAATTCATCCCACTTCACTTCATCTTCGCCGTCTTTACTGTTATCATCACCGTACTCTTAATCGTTTAGACGACACTTGACTTCCAATTTTAAAATCTTTATACCAGTTTACTTATTCAATAATCTTTAAAAGTTCTGTAATTCATCCACTTCAACTCTATCTCCTTAATACACCATTGTAATTATGTTTACTCCTACCAGATGTTTATTGACTGGGCAATTTCTAGTGCCGCTTAGCCTCTTTTTCCGTGATATAAATACGACTTATAGCTTGAAAATGAATTCGTTGAAAAGAATATTTCTTCGCTGAACATAAACTGTGATTACGTAACGCCGAAAAATCCATTTTGTATGACTACTATTGTTTGGGATATAGTGATTATTACTGTCACTGCATCTATATATTGATTTTCATTTAAAAATAAACTCTCTGCTTAAGTATGTTAAAAATGTTTCTGTACGCAAACTTAATAATGTCTTTAGGCCGTAAGCAGCTGATAATAAATCAACGAAATAAATGATGGCACCTTTTTATTCTGCACAAGCTGTTACCCTTGCTTTATTTATATCCAGGTAGTACTTGTGGAAATAAATTGCTTTCAGCATACCTTCTATTCATATTAGATGGTTGCAGGCGATCGGTGGGAAACCTTGAACTTAGTTTTCGTCCTTGTTGGTAGTCATAATCAAGATGCATCTGCAATCTTAAAGAAACCCATTTCCGCTCCTAGATTCTTACCCTCATCATCCAGTGCTGCAGTCAAGAACGTTACCGCTGAGCTCTCCGGATTCACAACTGATCTCATTTAGGGATATGACGGTTACTTTTCTGATTGGACACTTGACTGATAGAATTTATTCTGCACCACACCAAGAACTAGACGCACGACATTAGTTAATACTTATTGTCCATTTGAAAGGAAACTTCCATTAACGATTTCAACTGGAAATGTCCAATTATAAGGGACTAAAGGCGCCAGTGTTAGAGCGGTTAGGGCAGTTGCCGACCATGCGCATGGTCCGGAGTTCGATCCTAGGCCAACGAACTCCTTTACCTCGCTAAGTAAGGAATAATCCTGGTAAATAGGAAAGGTTGGGCATGAAGCTAGCGACCCCATCCTGTAAAATTAAATAATGCTACAGAAACCTCAAGCCTTCGACTTGAAGCCCTATGCTCCACTGAAGAACGTGAAGAGAAAATTAAGGGACTAAGATAGCCTTCAAGTGCATCACAATGAGTTTATATAGTCTTCGTTTTGGAACTCAAGTGAAATAATTACCGTACATGTTAGGGTTTTTCTCGTGTAAGTGGCTAGTAAAGCCAGTTAATTTTCAGTCGTTATGATAAAATTACTGGCTATTTGGTAAACTAGGATATTAAAGAAGAATAATTCTATAAAACTAGGAAACAAAGTTTTCTTTAATCACCACTTAATAAGGTATTTTGTTAGTTTAGGTAAACTAAATACGGGACGGCGTATTGCAGAGTCTTTAATGAATGCGGAGAAATTCGTGGCCCGTTTGGCAATTTGACAGAAATAAGACGAATTCAACTTACCTAGAATTGATCTTATCAGGTGTCTTGGTTTCTGCATTGTCGGGAGACCATGGAACTGTGGAATTCTACACATAAGAGATTTAAGGTGTTTACAAGTTGTTTCAGTTACAAATCTGTACACAAATCAGATCCTCAGGTATCGATGGCGCTCGCCAACTATGTATGTCGTCTGAGTTCAATGCCTGGTTGACGCATTCCTAAACCCTGCCTATTCTGTAGTAAGTCCAGTAAAGAGAGAAGGTTGAACGTGAGGTACGAAACTGTAGGCCGTAGAAATAAAACCACTGTCACTAAAACTTCAGAGCTGAAGCTTGAACCCCTATTTTTCATTTGGGGCGCAAGAGAACAAAATAATAATAAGTAATAAGATATTCATATGACAAATAATTTGTTTCTCAATAAGGAGAATTTTCAGATATTAAAGTAATAAGCTAAGCTATCAGAATTAGGGGCAAACAACTCAGTCACTGAATAATGATAAAAATATATTCAACAAATTCAGCTCATTGTAAAACGTTGTATTCATTGTTTGCTAGATGGTAACTGTTGTGTATTACAAGAACTTATTTCTAATTGAAATCGGTAATGTAACGGCTACATTAAAATCACATCATCATTCGGTATTGAAAACTATTACATCTTCTGGAGGAGTTTATTTGTATAAGCTTCATGACCATTAATATTTATCAGGAAAAAGTAACTAAGAACTTCTAAAGTGTGAGATAACGTCGGAGAATTCAATTTGCACACCTTAGTTTTGAATCTAGATAAGTTACCACTTTGTTTCTTATTTCGTTACTGATAGTGAATACGACGCTCTCAATTTTCAACCGGCGATTCCTGTGAGATTAACGTATCACTTTCAGTTAGTCTTGGAAGCTCAAGAAAAATTGTCTTAGTGCAAAGACTTAATTTCCGAGATTTTCTTTAGTTTTTTCTAGGAAAAGGTGGAGATGTAAATAACTTATGATAAAGACAGCATTGAGGAAATGGAATGTGATGGATTACATATATAGTTGAAAAGCGAACCGAATATGCAGTAGAAACATTAGTCAGATAGTGTAACCATTTTGAATTCCCTTATACGGGTTTTATCATTGCTGTTATTAGAATCTGCAAACTTAAGTAAGGTTAAGAGATATTTTATTCAAGTCAAAAGTGGCAATTTAATTATCAAGCTATTCATTGTTGTACATACACATTTTCAAGTCACCACATGGAATCTTTATTAACGTGGAAGCTAGTTATATACTCACGCTTAGGAATTTTTGATAAATTTGAAGTAATAAGGAAGTTTGCGACGAATAGACACAGAAATAATCTGTATTTCTGAAGTAATTTTTGAAACATATTCATGCACTCTGAAGTTAGCTGGTTATTTGACCGATGAATGAAGGGCTGTTTTGGACATATTAGATAACTTTAGTTGACTTAGCATACAGTAAAACAGTATGAATAACTGGATGACATTTCATGTCAATGTATGACACACTGATATGATAAATTATGACCGAAAAGTCACCTACTCATCAATACTATTTAACCATATGTTGTATCAAATAAACTTATATAATATGGAATTACATTTTACCATAGCACCCTATTAATACATTTACAATAAAGTTTCAGTCAAATGAAGCTCATGTAAATAAAAATCTCACCATACTGTTAAACGTACGATAAGTATACTTATGAAGCGAGTAATCAGAAATTAACTTCCCTGATGTCGATTTTTGGAGTTATTATAAATGTTCTAGGTGAGTGGTATTTGATTGTATCTGTTTGCACTGTTTTACACACAGTTCATTTGTAATATCTACGCTAATCCATGTTCTTCACTTGAGTAAGTTCGTGATACGAATAAATATATGAACAGAATATTTTTGTACTTTCAGAAGAATGGATAATGAACAAAGAGTACTCTTTTTGATAAATTCATCATCAGGCCCCACAGTTATATATACATTATAGTGAATGAATGAATTAGTGTTATGAACGACATTAATGTTTAAATAAAATCAAATCAATAATATTGATACATTACAGCTCTATAGCATTAACATAAAATAAGCTGAATGTCAGAAGAATTAGGAAGGATAATATTACAAATTGATGAGTTTATAGTTTCTACTGAAGGCCAGGGCAGTAGTATGGGCTGGACTTGCTTCTTTTGAATACAGAGCGCTGGTTCTTTGAGGCGAATCGCAATAGCCTCTGCTGTTTGGAGCCTGCGGTACTTCGATGGTTTTGCCAATTTATTTGGCACCCGGTAAATGATAGAGAAGGATTCATCTACGCTGGCTTTGTGGCCTGTTTGCACCAGATGTTCCAATATCGAGCTGTTAATAGTTTTCACTACACCTTTATTTAGTCATGCTGGGAGATGTTATCGAGCACGAAAAATCAAGTTCCTAGAGCAACGGCCAATTTAACTCGCTCCACCACAAGCGCAGTTGAATTGGTAGATACAATTTGAAGTGGCTAGTCTTTCAGTCGAGGTTTCACCATCGGTCGTGTAGAGAATAATACGTGTAGTTCGCCAGCATTAAAACTTTTTTTTTTGATTACAGCTTGACTCCACACCGTATTTTTGGTACAAGTGTGGAATTTTCAGCGTGGATATCGGTAGCCCAAAATTCGCAGGCCGACCATAGATATCAGGCGTGCGTCGGCGTGGGCTCGAACCCCGGACCATGTGCATGGTCGGCGAGAGTCCTAACCACTGTGCCACCGAAGCAATTATCTCACTTGGTATATCGCCCATGAATTGTAGTCATATATAAAGAGGCTTGTTTTTTACAGATAGTAAGTAGTACTTTTCAGCTTTCTTTGTCATGTGTTTCTTGATAAATTTGTCGGGATAGCCATTTTCGATCAAAGTATCACGTACAATGCTTAATTCACCTTCAGTTACTTCTTCTGAGCATATAGCTTTAACCCTGTGGCTGAGGGTCTTGACTAATTTTTTTTGTACTTGATAGGAACGAAGCTGTGAAAATGTGTTTATTTTCCTATCCAAGTACTTTTTCTATGCAAATCTCTTTTTATGCTACCATCTGGTTTTCTTGTAAGGAGGATATTCAGGAAGGCAATTCTGTCTTGGGATTCCTCTTCGCATGTGAATTTCATAGCCGAATGTACTCCATTGAATTCAGTGATTATTGTACTCCTATCATAACCATTATCACAATGGATAAAGGTGTCATCGATATATCGACAATAAAATGAGAGCTTACTGATAAGGTTGTTCAGAGGTCCATTTTCTAGCCTACTTAGGAAGAGGTCAGCCAGAATGGGACCCAATGGGGAGCCCATTGCCACCCCGTCCACTTGTCTGGAAAGCATACCGTTATATTTGAAATTTACATTCATGGTACATCTTAATATCAATTCTTTTAGGCTGTCAGTATGTATGCCAATGTTGATCGACAGCTTGTCCACTTGTTCACCTATGTGATTAACAGTTTCTATTAGAGGTACATTTATGAATAATGATGTTATGTTCAGAGATATCATGGTTTTGTCCTTGATGCTAATATCTTTTATTTTGTCTACGACTTCAAATACATCTTTGACGCTCTATTTCACTATCTTCTCATCCAAAGGTTTGAGAATATTTACTAACCATCTAGCTAGAGCATGGTAGGGTGAATTTTACATATCCAGTATTGGTCTTAATGGTACCCCTGGTTTATGCACTTTAGGTATACCATACAATCTTGGCGTATACATGCCCGTTGGTCTGATTTCTTCATATAAACTTTCAGAAAATATCTGCTCCTCCCTTAGTTTCTTCAAACGTCTGGTTAAGTCATTCTCTATTTTGTTATTGAAATGTTTCTTCTCCTCAAGTTTTTGAAACTTCTGTGTTTCCTTCAATATATCGTTCATCTTTTTACTAAAGCCACTTCTATCAAGGATGACTACTCCTGATGCTTTATCCGGCTTTGTGATCATTTAATTGAATTTGAGATTTCTCCGTCGATTGATTGGACCGAAGTGCTCGGTCTCAGGTTGACATGTCGGCTTCTTGTACAGGTGCTTCGACGATGTCTGGGCATTTAATTAGAGTCTAACTGGTGGATGAAAGCTAGCAGTGGAATCTAGGATGCGCACTTCGTCCTGTTTGAGTCTCGTCATCTGGATGCCTTTGCATTTCCCAGTGAGTGATGATGTTCCCACGGAGGCTCGAACCCAGTAACCATAGTTTCAAACGCCAAAGCGTTATCCACTAGACCACTCGGGTCACGAGAGCCACCTCTTGTGCAACGGGATATATTAATTTAATTGATTTTGAGATCTTTCCCGTCGATTGATTGGACTGAAATGCTTGGTTGCAGGTATATATTTTTTGTAGTTTGTGGATTAAGGCTGGCTATTTTGGATTCTTATGTTTTTCAATAGTTATTATGTTTGTGTTTAATTCTTTTTATTTCTAAAAATAAAAAATCCATTTCTAAAAATTAGAAAGAGACTATATTTATGAATATGGTGTAGGTTTGAGTTTCTTTTCAACCAACGTAAGTTAGAAACACTAAAATTAGCACGATCACGTTTAAATGGTATTTATCAATAGACTTCAATCATATTAAATCTCCACACAAGTTCCTAAGTTTCAAATTAATGAAGTTGTCAAAGTTCATGTTGACTGATTTTTACTGTATTGGTGCTCTCTCTGACTCTCAATGGGAACATTGTTACTTACTGACAGCGAAGGTGCATCTGGATGGCAAGTCAAAATAGGACGAACCACGCGTTATAGACCCCATGTTAGCTACAATCAGTTTAATAAGATGAAATCACGAGAAGTATCTTTTCCCCTAGATCTTATCAAGGTCTTCAAAGGTGAATAGTATCAAAGAAGATGAAATTTCCTACTTAAATCAGTGTTTCAGCAGGGAGGCTTATTTTTGGCGAATTCATTTTCTTTACATGTACAATCGCATTCATGTACAAATTTTCCCAAAAAGAGATGAGTTATAGTAGTTAGTTACCATTATTACTAAATATATAACAGGAGTGTTGGAGTTATTCAATAAGATAAATAAGTCAGTGAGTGGAAATTGTATTCTGGATGCACATAAAAACGAGGGCATTGTGATATGACCTGACGGCTGAAAAGATTTAGAAGAATGAGGAGTTGACAAAAAACTTTAAAAAGTTGGCTAAAAACGACAAGGTTATTACCACAATAGCAGAAGTGTTTGAATAATTTTCTTGCATATGCAGGACTGTGGTTTCTCTGTCGCGGTAGCTACAGCCTCAGTAATACAAAGAGAATGAAAGCATATTGTCTTTGGCAGGTTGTTCTTCACTTTGTAGATCACTTTGATGAAGGAGATTTTTGAGAAGAAATAACCAGCATCGACAAGGTGTTCAACTACTGCACTACCTATAGAGATAATTTTACCTTTCTGCAACCACATAACATAGTGCTGTTTAACCCTTTTAGACAAGATACACGTTAGACGACCAATATACCCATCTGCATTAATGCCTGGATAGAGGTTATTCATGAAATCAGTGTTTTGTTAACCTAAATAATCCTAATTGTTTGAAGGTCGGTAACCTAAACGTTTCTGTGATTGCAACCTAACTACTTAGTTTGATGGTTGCTTGGGTACTCTCCTTGCAGACTGTTTTATGTCCAGTCTAGAAAATGGTCAGCTGAAGCCTACAATCCAAAGCTTTCAAATGTATAAAAGATATGTAGATGACACCTTTACTATTTGTGACAGTGATTGTAACTTGAATAATATATTAAATGTATTTAATGGTTGTCATCCTGCAATAAAATTCATGCTCGAAATGGAGAACGAGTCTAGCATTCATTTCCTCGATGTCAACTTATCAAGAAGGGCCGATGGAACTCTGAAGAGATCGATTTATCGTAAGCTGTTATGGAATGGTCAACTGACAAATTTCTACAGCTGGGTACCCATTGATCAAAAACGAAACCTGATCCCGTCGCTTGCCACTCGTATTCGACGCATATGTAGCACTGATAATGTGTAAGATGAGTTATACACTTTGAGGAAAATCCTAATGGAAAATGGATTTCCACCACGTTTTATAGATAAGAATATACATTCAAAGCCCATAAAACGTGATTGTCAACCACTCCCAAGAAAATACTTTACATGAGCTTAGAATTCAAAGGGGACTTAGCTCCCGATATCATGAAACGAAGGATATCAGAGTCCCTGGAAAGAACATTCATTCCCTGCTGCCTCTCTGAGAATAGCTTTTACTAGTCGACCATTATTGTTCAATAACCTGAAGGACAAGATCCCACTGTTGACCAACTCTATGTGCGTTTATCAATTCACCTGCTCGTGTGGAGCTAGGTATATCGGTCTTTCGACTCGAGTTTTGTCCAAGAGAGTGCAAGAACACCATCCTGCATGGTTACGAAGAGGTGGAAGTGGAGCAATAAGAAGCGTGATCATTGAACATCTGGTCGATAATGATCACCCTATCTCTATAGCCTCCGCCTTTAAAGTCATCTACAAGGCAAAGAGCAATCTACCCAAATCCCTGCGTTCCCGAATCATCTGTATTGCTGAAGCTTTGGCTAACCAAGCAGAAAAGCCACATCTGTGTGTACAGAAAAATTTCGTTCAACCCCTCCAACTTTCATGGTCTTGATCCCTCTATGCTAAAATATGGTAATCCCCAATCATATTTTAGCTCTACCAATTTTTCATTTTTTCATTTTGTAGTCTCCTCCTTATTACGTCAATTGTTACTATTACTACTTTCACTTTGAACTGTCCCCGGTATTATTTCACTTGTTCCACTTGTCATTCTAAATCAATTCTTTTTTACAACGTTAAATTCTATGCTATTAAATTTCACACGATATTACGTAACATTTTTCGTTTTATTCGATTTGTCTACTAATCCTATAATTGCACACCCTTTTTCAAGTTCTATCCATCCTATGAATTATTTTATATAAGTATAAAACTTGGGCACTGTGGTAGAGTATAACTCCACTATGGATAAGATTTTATTTTGATAATTCACACAGTGCTATACAGTTATATTAACTGATGACGTTTCGAGCACAAACTATTGTTCATAATCATATCAAGTGCTTGATATCATCAGTTAATATAACTGTACAGCACTGTGTGAATTATCAAAATAAAATCTTATTCATAATGGAATTGTTTTATGTATGACATTAATTTGCTTTGCTACTTGATATTTAACTATGATTATAATCACAAACATTTTAGTTTTTAATTGCATTTGAAACTATTATTATTATTTTACGCATTCTCTCAGGTTTTCTAAATGCACGAAATTAAATTCCCGGAAGCTCTACTAATAGTTAAGTATCCAAGATTATCTAACTATATTGAATAGTGTCATGTAATCAGATATTTTATCAAATAAACGTTTCACGTGAAATGACACCATGTTGATTTGCCTCTGTCACTCTTAGGATTATTATCCCCTTCACTTCTGGGTGGAGCAAAGGCCTTTAGCAGCATATCAATATTTCACTCACCTCTTCGAGGCCATTTTATGAAACTGACTCCACGATTGCCTATAAACTCTTATTTTCTCTTCATTATTATTATTGTTCCCTTGGGTTCCTAGTGGAACATAGGGCTTCAACTGCACGTCTCCACTTGCTTTTGTCTTCTGCTGTACTTTTCACCTGCATCCATCTTAGTGAATATTGTTTCAACTCCTCTTCACACGATCTCCTCCATGTCACCCTTGCGCTGACAACCAACTCGCCGCGTCCCTTTCGGCCTGGTTTCACCCGAGCAATGGCCTGACGCGCGCGCGATGTCACCTCCTCAGCGAGTGTTCAATCCATCTCCACTTTCTCCTGCATATTTGTTGTTTGGCGATTGGTTCTTGTTTTGTTTGTTAGTGCCCATAGTTTCTTGTTGGTGATTCTTTCCGGCCCAGCCATCTGATCTTCAGTATAGAGCAATAGTTGACAGTTGCTGATAAAGGTCTGAAACAGGCTGTTGGAAATATTCTTTGTGACCGACCCGCCAAGTTTCTGACCCGTATAGAAGAACTGACTGACTTGACGTCGTTTGTATTGAAAATCCGACCGAATTTTGTTGTTGATGCTGGCTGAGTGACGAAGATTTCCAGATTGGTTTCAGGTTGATGAATGTGTTTCTCGCCTTTCCGATTCTCGCTCGATTTGACATCCTCGTCCGTTCCGACTGGGTGTAGTTGAGACAATACTCCCTAGGTAAGTGAGTGAATGAAGTAACCTCTTTCAAATCCCTCCCATTGATGGTGATTGGCACTGGATCTTGCTGATGTTGTTGTTGTTGGTTGATTGGTTATTTTCATAACCTCCGTCTTGTCTATGTTCACCTGGAGTCCTGTCTTCGCCGGCTGCTTCTTCGACCAGTTTGTCGGTTTTCGCTAGCTTGTAAGTCTTCGATTTTGTGTGACATTAAACATAAATCATCCATGCACGAAATCCATATCTCCTAGGTTCTTCACTTCGGTCGGTCCAGGATATCCCTGTCTTCTCGTTTCCCACTCACTGTCTGACGCATGATCCAGTTCACCACAATTAGGAATATCATTGGTGATAATAAGCACTCTTGTCTGACTCCTGTGTTTACTCAAAAAGCCTCGCTGAGTTTTCCGTTGTGAATCACTTGACATGAGCATTTTCTCTTCGTACGATCTCATTATGATTTCATTCGATTATTCTTCATTCCTGATTTTTTTGTTCACTCTTCAAAATATATACAATGAATAGACACATTAAAACAGTTTTTGTATAACAATTGAGAATGTGAATCCTGACAGAGATAAAGATAACCCAAACTTATTTATCTGGAGAGATAAACATATAAAACAAAAGTGTAAATGAATATAAGGCAAGATAAAAAGAAAACATGAAAATTATTCGGGTGTTTCGATTGTGTATAACAATATCTTTCTAAAACAAAAAGTAGACATAGCAATAACAACATGTTTATTTGTATAAATTTTTATGTGGTATCGGCTACACAAATAAAGAATTATTTATTCATCTTCATCACTTGCCTGAATTACATGATATTACACCTGATGATGACTAATCAGATGAATAAATAAAAGGCGAATAGAAATATTTTTGGTCCATATCATAAAGTAAACAATTTAATATGCAGCTGACCAAACATGAAACTAATTATAAAAAAAAGAAAGTTAGACGAATATTAAAACAAAAAAAATTCTACCTAACAAGAGATAACTCAACTGATAAATTAATGTTACCAGTAGTTCTGTATGCATAGACTGTGAAAATTATTTTTTGTTTCACTTAGGTGGACAAATACATTTGTAGGAATACAAAGCACGCATATCATCGCTACATAACAAATAACTTAGGGAAATGTATAATAGTGATTGACATTTTCAATGTAGAATTTAGAATAAGCTAAATAAACAGTGAAGTAACTACTATAATTTTACTGTGATTCATTCTGTATCATTTCATATATTCACCTGAAATACACTTTAACCACACACACACACACACTTGAATAATCAGCTATTTTGCAGTAAACATTGAATTTTGGGTACTTTTGATGAGATATACGCTGCAGTATCCCTACAGCCAACTGCATCTCGTTTACGCAACACTCTCAAGGTAAAAATGGTAAAAGCTGGCGGTGAATAGTCTAGCGACTAAGTTACAGGCAGGAATGACAATACAGCAACCTTACATTGTTAATCCGATTCGTGCAAACTATTCTCTTTCTGTCTCTTGATGGGTCACTTTTCAGCATCTACCGTTTTGCTTTTCGCTGAATATCTAATGTCTAATGTCCTTTGTTTCATTTGTTTGAAAATGTATGGGGTGTTCGCCCGCTGAAAGCCTAACGCTACACTCTACTTACATACTGCACTGACCTGTTTATCAGAAAGTCGTGCTTGTGGTCACACTAAATAGCTTTGTGCAATCCACTTCCATTCAGACTGAAACTTTGCTCTGTTATCTGACTATAAGCATTTCCAAAGTTGACTGGAATTATTTCTTCTCCGCCTTCCGAGAATGTCTCCTTATATGGGAATATGTAACTTATCCTATTTCGGAAAGAGTTTTTGTGAGCACTTCCCGCTTAAAAAAGTGATTTGATCTCCATTCTTGAGTCGTATTTTCTTGATTTCTGTTCGCTTAGATTGTTTTACTGACCAATAACAGACATTACATTAAATGATTTTTAATTTTCAGAATATACCATAATTCTATATTACATAAAATTATTTGGAGTAACACACATTGATACCGTATTAGTGATTGGATAGTCTTTAAAGCACAACTTATTGCTCATAATCCTATTAATATATCAACACGGTTTTATACATTGCTTTCCTTTCTTTCACTTTGCTGTGTTCTTTACTCCAAATTTCTAGATATCTCGTAAAGGTCTTGTATCATTTCAAGTGCACGTGCTTCGTGTTGACTCGAGGAACAAAGATTCGATGATTAACCTCTCTCTCTCTCCAACTAATTATATGAATTTTTATATTTGTACCTCACTCCTACATTAGGGTGATTACATACAGTGGAATGCATTGCAATGACTAAGCTTTTTTTAGATTATTTAATTTAGCAGAGTCAGTTATTCTGGTTCTAGCTAAATTCAAATGTGATAATGTAACTGACGCCGATCTACTAATTTGACCTAGTTACGTGACCTCACAGTCATGTCGTGGTATCTAACAAATCATATTACCTTTCCTGATTGGTCCTATCGAGCCCTTAAGTTAGTTAACTGGTTTAGATGTCTCCCTAGTTCTGGCCTTTATAAAAAAAATCATGTAGGACATTTGACGTTCTCTCTTTATGTGTCAGTACTCTCCAGGCCTTAAACTCTCTATTATTTATAGTAAATTCTTTATTCACACTAGAACTCTTATTTTCATTATTGGTGATTATACTATGACTTATATGGGACGGGTAGTTATTCACTAGTAATGTTTTTCGAGGAAATGTGTGAATGCATAGGCCCTCAAATACTCCCTGGCTTCCATTGGTTCTCTAAATGTAGTTAGCTCGCGACCGATGTTGATATATATAGGCTTATAAACAATAACCACATGAGTGAAAACCACCATAAAATATGAATCTTACAATCTTTACCTTCATGCAATCTTACAGTCTTTAATTTACAAATTCATTGTCCTCTCTTATTTGTAACCACTGTCATGCTGTCGAGCTTTTATTACTAACTGAATTCCTTTGGTCAAGTTACCATTTCGATAGCCAATCTGGGAGATTCACCAATGCAGTTCGCTCCGAGTTAATGTTGAATAATTGAAGGGGCCCAAGGAAAACTATATTGGATTTGTTTTATATTTCCCGTAAATGTTTAGAAGTGAATGCTGCTGTTCTTATTAACCAAATAGAGCTTTATTATCCATCACAAAAAAATAAATTAGTTATGTTTTTACGAACTAAAGAAAACTATCGAAAATAAATTAGTTAATTAAATTTTAAGAGGACAAACATAGAAAAAACAATCTAATTTACTTTTAGGGGTTATTTCTTATCAAACCTATTACTCCATATTACATTCTTCATATCTACAATAGAAACTAAGTTCATGACAAAGTAGTATTGGGTGTGTAAGATTTCGTGTCAAATATTTTTGTGGCAGTCATGAATATTTATATGCGTGATTGCATCAGATATATTCTTTACTAAATTTTGGATATAATTAAATAAATTAACAAAGTGAGCGCGTCAGTGTTACTTATACTGAAAAGAAATAATTCCGATTTCATAAGAAGTTTTCGTTTTCATTGAAAAATGAATAAATGTATTCGGTTGTTTGAAAATTAAAAGCTTCTGGAAACAAAGACTACTCGTTTGTGGATGTACACAACACCAAAACGAAATCACTATTAGACTCAATGCATGGTAATTTGAAAAGAATTTAGCTGCTTGTTTATAGGCATTTCGGATTATATAAAGAATAGTTAGATGCTACTAAGATGTACATAACATACTTGCAGTTATTCTTTACAAGGCAGTCTGACGAGAACATCTCAGATCATAAACCTCCACTAATCTCACCGTTATTATTTATCAAAAAACTTGGAAAAAGACCCGAGTTCACAATTTCTAAAACAGTTAGAAGACGTGTCTTCAAGCCGATTTCGAGAAGGCGGAAACTAAACATGAAATGAACATTAGAGTAAAATGTAAATTGTACAAGCGAATCCACTATTTAGCGCAACCTATACAAAAATAAGATGAAAGTAATTGATTCACAGATGCGTTTACAGGAATTTAATGAAAGTTTCCATTACTTATGCAAAATATTTTTTTAATACATAGCCTACTATCACCATTTTAAAAGGTGTGGAAAGAGGGCAAGGTATTTGCGGATTGGAAGAAAAACTACTTATTCAAACTGCCAAAGAAATGAGACTTAAGTTAATACAAGAACTGGTACGACATCATGTTCCTGTCCATCCCAAGAAAAATAATAAGACACATCATCCTGGAGAGAATCAAACACGCCAACCTTGATTCAGGAGAAACAAGTCGTGTATTGATTGAATCGCGACACTACGGATCATCATTGAACAAGGCTTGGAATAGTAGTCACCTCCCTATCTCAACTTCATCGACTCTGAAAAGGCCTTCAACAAAAAGCGTCGATCAAGAGGTGATTTGGAAACTACTTCGCTGATACGGGGTGCCGTCAACAATTATGCATCTAAT
The DNA here is from genome assembly GCA_944472135.2 of Trichobilharzia regenti. NCBI lineage: Eukaryota > Metazoa > Platyhelminthes > Trematoda > Strigeidida > Schistosomatidae > Trichobilharzia > Trichobilharzia regenti. Next base: position 98,779,411 of record OX235262.1, on the reverse strand, counting down.
CTAACAGTTCCACTACAGTGCTGAATGCCAAGTAATCCACAACGGGAAAATCACAGAGTCCTTCGAAGTGAAGACTGGAGTAATACAAGGCTGGCTCGCTAACTACTATCTCCAATGAATTTCCTAATTGTGGTAGACTGGATAGTGCGAGAGACGGTTAGCGGACAGCGAGGAAACAGGTAAAAAATTGAAACATACAAAACACTTGGAGAATCTGGACTTTGCCGATGATATATGTTTGATTTCACACAAGCTGGAAGGTATGCAAGTGAAAAGGAACAAATTGGCTGAAGAAGCATCAAAGATAGGAAGAAGTTCAGGTGAACATAGAGAAGACGCATGTAGGTGATGAAGATTCCTGGCCAACACCACCAGCATCAACAACAGACAACAATCAGCAGAAATGAGAGAAATCTGAATGAAGCAACCTCCTCCACCTACCGACCTGGGAAGCGTTGTTTCATCTACAGGTGGGAGAAACCGATGAAGATATCAAAGCGAGGGTCGGGTAGGCGAGGCAAGCTTTCATTACTCTCAAGTCTGTGTAGAGGACTACAGTACTCAGTATGTAGAACAAAATCCGGATTTTCAAATCCAATGTGAAGTCAGTGCTACTCACTATACGGATCACAGACTTGGCGCGTTACGAAGGGCACTTTAAACAAACTACAGAATTTCATCAACAGCCGTCTTCGCTCAGTGCTTCGCTCAAGATCGGATGGCCAGCCAGAAGATATCGGTAACAGGGAGGGATCTCTTGGAGCGAATCAACTCAGCAGGAACCAATTGTACAACAAATGTGCAGGAAGAAATTTAGGTGGATTGGCCATACTCTGAGAAAATAAACCATCATCAAGTGATATCACCCGCCGGGCCATCACTCGAGTGGAACTCGAACGGGTATCGGTGAGTTCGTCGTGAGTGCAAGGGTGACACTGAGGAGGTCATGTAAAGAGGAGATGGAAGCATGAGGGCAGACGTGGAGGCAGGTGAAAACGTTGACAGAGAATCAAACGCAATGAAGACGTACGGCTGAAGCCCTATATTCCTCAGGGAATTAAAGGAAACAATGATACTAACGTTTTGTTAGAGACCGATGAGAAACGAATCTTCAGGAAAAACGAAATTGGTGGTGTAGTATAAGTACACTGACGATTGTGTCATCATAGTGACCGTTATTTTCTCAGTACTTTGCTTTTGTTTTTTGCCACTGAACGTTAGCTCTAATGTGATCGAAAGTCTCTAAAGATGATAGAAGGAAGACAGGATGTTCAAGTTAAATTTAGTAGACAGAAGACAAGTAGTTCAGCGAAGAGTCTCTTTTCGGCGAATTCCAAGTTAAATTTCACCACTAATGCAGTCTTTGAATCCTTTTTTATTCTTCATAGAGGCGTAATACCTACTAAATTTAGAATCATCTGTAATCCGTGTTGTTTTTATGATTATTTCCTTTAGCTAACTTGCTGTTTCAATCTTACTTTTTCCTAGTGACTATATGATGACAAAATCAGAACGCATTGATCAGATATCGAAAATATTGAATATTCTGGAAATTTATCGTTGAATCTTATATTATGTTGACTGAGTTCGGCCTTATTATTATTGTTGAGCGGGTCGAAAATATCATTCTTAATCTAGTCTTTATTGTCTGTCATACGAAGAACCAAAACAGAGAAGAATGATAGACTATAGTCCATAGTAATATTAATTTCATACAACCAATTATTATCATTACCTCGTTAAACTCAAAACAAATCAAAACATTGAATTGAATTCTTGATTTTCCCGTCGATTGATTGGACCGAAGTGCTCGGTCTCAGGTTGACATGTCGGCTTCTTGTGCAGATGCTTCGACGATGTCCGGGCATTTAGTTAGTATACAATTGGTGGATGGTGGCTAGCAGTGGAATCCAGGATGCTGACGAGTCCCAAATAGGACGAAATGCGCATCCTGGATTCCACTGCTAGCCACCATCCACCAATTGTAAATCAAAACATTGTTACCATGAGAGAAGAAGTGGTTGAGTAATCTTCTTTGATCTTTAACCTTCACATGGAAAAACCGGAGCTGTGCATACAAAAGAAGATTACTCAACCACCTCTTCTGTCATGGTAACAGTGAATTGATTTGTTTTGAGTTTTTATTTTTATTTTGATGACCTAATTTTGTTTCTTTGCCTGTTCCTTAATTGCTTATAATCCTTGTATTCACTTAGACCTCTTACATAGTTTCGTATTATCTACTTTGTTTCTATGTGCATCCTGAAAAAAACTCACTCATCAAACTATTCATATTATTATTGCATAACTCTTTTAACAACTGTTTGTGACAACTCATCACCTTTGTTACTACCCTAGCACTTAATTGTCTTGACTTATATTACCAAACTTTACCTGTTTAGTTAAAATGACCTTAAGCAATTATAATTCTTGTATCCACTTAGATCTCTTACATAATTTCGTATCATCTACTTTGTTTCTATGTGCATCCTGAGTAAAACTCACTATTATTATTACAGCCGTTTGTGACAACTCATCACCTTTGTTACTACCCTAGTTTCATTAACACTTAATTTTCTTCACCTGTATTACCAACCTTCACTTGTTTCGTTAAAAGTAACCTTAACCAATTGTAACTTTCAGGATTTCATCATGAGCTGACAGTAGTTAGAGAAGCATTGGAAAACCTGGGAGTACTGGACAGCTGTTTCGTCCTAGTTTGGGAATCTTCAGCAGTACGCACCCACTGGGATTCGAACCCAGGATCTTCCGGTGACAAAGCGAGTTCGTATATCATCAAGCCACTGGGACCCGATCCAATGGCCCATGAATTTTAACTTCTGCCAATTCACGATATAGCCCAACCGCTAGCCAATGTTTTCGGCGAGTATTTGTCCTCACACCCGACCAGCTGCACCCTACTGGTCACGACTTCCCACTGGAACCCAGGTAACTACCTACCTGAATAGGACCAGTCGCCAGTGAGCATCTCCAGTACTCCCAGGTGGTTTTCCAATGGTTCTCTAACCAATATATAATTTGCTTTATTTCAAAACATTACTTATGAAACAACGTGGATTTCTCAGCATTTGGTAAAATACTGTAATTAATATACTCAGCAACAACGAAAACAAATAAAATATATACATTACACGATATAGGTACCCAGAAATGACAATAACAACTTTTTGACATTAACAGTAAAAATAAACTCAACAATGCACAAAAGTGTAAAATGAAAATAAAGTTTATAACTAAAGTTATAAGATAACTTATGTAGTGTTCAACATGAATTACAGATAGGTGGTGCTAAAAAACAATGTATCTTGCTAGTTACATGGTAAGTTGTAAGTTTCACACTTAGCACTTTCTTTATCACATAGAATTCGAGCCAAACAGGGTACTGTTAAGTTTTGTACTTGGTTGTGCGAACACATAACTTTTTATACTAACTTTTAGTCCTATCTGATGAGATGCCTGTGGAGAGTTGTGAATAGAGAGGATGTTGAGAGTCAGAAAATATGGATTTAGATCTTTTCTCGCATAAGTTCAGGTGTTTGTCGACTACAAAAGTAATGGTTTTGTAGGGGATTTTTTGTTTGATTCCTTTCATGGTCTTAGTCCCTCTATGCTAAAGTATGGTGATCCCTAATCATATTTTAGCTCTACTAATTTTTCATTTTTCATTTTGTATATTCAATTTGTATACTCTTCCTTATTACGTCAATTGTTGCTATTACTACTCTCATTTTGAACTGTCCCCGGTATTATTTCACTTGTTCCACTTGTCATTCTAAATCAATTCTTTTTTACGACATTGAATTCTATTCCATCAAATTTCACACAATATTACGAAACTTTTGTCGTTTTATTCGATTGGTCTATTAATCCTATAATTGCACACCCTTTTTCAAGTTCTATCCCTCCTATGAATTATTCTATATATGACATTAATCTGCTTTGCCACTTGACATTTAAATATGAGTATAATCACAAACATTTTAGTTTTTAATTGCATTGGAAAACCTTGGAGTACTGGACAGCTGTTTGTGACCGGAAGATCCTGGGTTCGAATCCCGGTGGGTGCGTACTGCTGAAGATTCCCAAACTAGGACGAAACAGCTGTCCAGTACTCCCAGGTTTTCCAATGGTTCTCCAACTGATGTAAGCTCATGATGAAATCCTGAAACTAATCAAGTCCCTACAAACCAACACTTGAATTTTAACTTTGTTGGACAAACTTAATGTACACATACGTACAAAACAATGCATATATATTTGCGATTGTACAGCTAAGAAAATGAACTCGCCGAAAAGAGACTCTTCGCTGATCTACGTGTTTTGTTTTCGTTAATGCCTGAATAGGGAATATCCATGAATATTCCATAATTCTTGTAAATTTTGTCTATTGTCTGTCGAAAATCGTATGTAAATATTTTTGCTTTTAGTACATCCAATTGTACGCTGGAACTCAGAATTAATAATACTTTCTTGGGTTTGGTTTGCATATCGGATAAGTTGTAAGCTATACAGTGACTTTTATTTCGTTGAAATAAACCTAATCGAGATTGATGATATTTTTGACCTTATATAAAGCTGCATTTCTTCATTTTATCCAGACTACTGAAATACAGTTATCAGGTAAAAATAAAACATGCAGTTTGAGCTTGCGTCATTAAATTAAAAGCATTGTAGTAGAGCATCGAATATGAAACATGTTCAGGTGACTATTAGAAATGCGGTTTTTCTTTCTAGAATTGAACTTAAGCAATGTGAAGAAATATGTCTCGAAAGAGTAGAAATTATATAAGGTGATTATCAATGTGATGAGGGAAAGTAAACGAGTGATTTATTACAAAAAGGGCATTAATATAGGAAAAATACACAGATATTTCGCGATGTAAATAAACTTATGCTCAATAACGTCAAATTGTAGACATATCAGATAAAAATTAGTCTGGAAATGATATATTATTATTGTCCCATTTAGTTGCTAGAGGAACATAGCGATTCAGCCGTACGTCTTCATTGCGTTTGATTCTCTGTCAACGTTTTCACCTGCCTCCACGTCTGCCCTCATGCTTCCATCTCCTCTTCACATGACCTCCTCAGTGTCACCCTTGCACTCACGACGAACTCACCGATACCCGTTCGAGTTCCACTCGAGTGATGGCCCGGCGGGTGATATCACTTGATGATGGTTTATTTTCTCAGAGTATGGCCAATCCACCTAAATTTCTTCCTGCACATTTGTTGTACAATTGGTTCCTGCTGAGTTGATTCGCTCCAAGAGATCCCTCCCTGTTACCGATATCTTCTGGCTGGCCATCCGATCTTGAGCGAAGCACTGAGCGAAGACGGCTGTTGATGAAATTCTGTAGTTTGTTTAAAGTGCCCTTCGTAACGCGCCAAGTCTGTGATCCGTATAGTGAGTAGCACTGACTTCACATTGGATTTGAAAATCCGGATTTTGTTCTACATACTGAGTACTGTAGTCCTCTACACAGACTTGAGAGTAATGAAAGCTTGCCTCGCCTACCCGACCCTCGCTTTGATATCTTCATCGGTTTCTCCCACCTGTAGATGAAACAACGCTTCCCAGGTCGGTAGGTGGAGGAGGTTGCTTCATTCAGATTTCTCTCATTTCTGCTGATTGTTGTCTGTTGTTGATGCTGGTGGTGTTGGCCAGGAATCTTCATCACCTACATGCGTCTTCTCTATGTTCACCTGAACTTCTTCCTATCTTTGATGCTTCTTCAGCCAATTTGTTCCTTTTCACTTGCATACCTTCCAGCTTGTGTGAAATCAAACATATATCATCGGCAAAGTCCAGATTCTCCAAGTGTTTTGTATGTTTCAATTTTTTACCTGTTTCCTCGCTGTCCGCTAACCGTCTCTCGCACTATCCAGTCTACCACAATTAGGAAATTCATTGGAGATAGTAGTTAGCGAGCCAGCCTTGTATTACTCCAGTCTTCACTTCGAAGGACTCTGTGATTTTCCCGTTGTGGATTACTTGGCATTCAGCACTGTAGTGGAACTGTTAGATTAGGTGCATAATTGTTGACGGCACCCCGTATCAGCGAAGTAGTTTCCAAATCACCTCTTGATCGACGCTTTTTGTTGAAGGCCTTTTCAGAGTCGATGAAGTTGAGATAGGGAGGTGACTACTATTCCAAGCCTTGTTCAATGATGATCCGTAGTGTCGCGATTCAATCAATACACGACTTGTTTCTCCTGAATCAAGGTTGGCGTGTTTGATTCTCTCCAGGATGATGTGTCTTATTATTTTTCTTGGGATGGACAGGAACATGATGTCGTACCAGTTCTTGTATTAACTTAAGTCTCATTTCTTTGGCAGTTTGAATAAGTAGTTTTTCTTCCAATCCGCAAATACCTTGCACTCTTCGCTCGAATTCTTTGATATTTGGTGTCATCAAGTCTTCTGTTGTCTCTGAGTCGATTTTTAATGCTTTTTTCGGGATTCCGTGTTTTTCTGCTGTTTTCACATTTTTTTGTACCCTTATTGACTTCAGGATTTCTTTTTTCGTTGGATGGTTGATGTCTACTTGTAGTTCTTCTTCTGGTGTTGGTTTTATTGTGCGCGTTCTAGGTGGCTCTTTAAGTATGTACTATTCTAAAATTGAAATGGGTTTCATCTTATCTAAGGATGAAATGGTATCCACAATCTGAAGTGACTTATTTATTCATTTGGCTTACCTTGAAGCCGCAAAAATATAGACTAAGTTACATTCTTTATATCACAATGGGTTATGCAAAAAACAGTGAAAACAAGTACCACAAAATGGGGGCTGATATTGTTTCATATTCTCCGACTCAGGCTATTTATCTGTTCGTGTACATGTGATCCAAGCTTTGATAATATCATCAGGACCTTCATCAATAAGAAGTGAAAAGTATTTTTGAATTGAATGAAATTTTAAACATCGTTTTTCTTCTTCTAATACATAAGGAAAAGGATTTTTCTCCTAACACTTCCTGACCTTCTATTTTATCGTATTATTGGTGAATAATTTGTCTTTTTGAGTACTGCCACAGTTTTCTTAAATAAACGTTAAGCATTATTTCACACAACGTGTGAACATATATTACAAAAATCAATAATCTCTAGTATATTATTTGTCGTGCTTTTGTTAAATCCGAAGAGGGAACCAATTTTAATGGATGTAAATTCTAGTAGACCCGTGATTTAAGCGGGCCACCAGTATACATAGCATTTGCAACTTACTGCCAGCACCTTTTCCTTTGTTACCTTCAACTATGAATATGAATGAATGCGTAGCTGCTGAAATTGGACACATTGATGCACAAAAAGAAGAGCCTACTTTAGGTGTCCAGAACATACTAAAAATGTTTACGATTAAGATAAAGTATGAAGAGTACAGTTAAATGGCACTTGAGTGACACATGTCATAAGGCGGATGTCGTGAATTACTTCCAGACGGTAAATAAATAAATAAATCAGGGATCATCACTATCGGACAACTCAGGTCTGGTTAATATACTGAGAAAAAATCTGCAGTAAGTCCTTCTCTCTGTGTTTTGATAACATTGCTCTTCATAATTTGTTAAAACCAATGCTTCATACGCCTGAAATCTAAATGAGCCCTTGTTTGATAATAATTTTAATTACTTACATAACCCAATGATGTGCATTATTCAACCACTACCCCTAACATTCTTCGAAAAACTGAGACTGTATTACATATATACATGCAATATATATATATATATATATATATATATATATATATTTATATTTAATGATAGCTTTATTCTGAACATCTTCTCTTCATCTAGGATCCCTAAATAAAGGATTAATGGACAGTTTATCATGTGACACAGTTCCATCTGACCTGAAGAGCAAACAAGTCTATTATACATCTTCTTTTTTTCCGAGAAATACATGAAAGTTTGTTTAATGCCAATTACAGAATTTTCAGGAGTACATTTCGTGAACCAAGTGCGTCATACGGAGTTAGTGCTCAAGTGGTTTCAGGACATTTGGAATATTTATAACTCAATACGAGCAGAAATCTGAAACATTTCAGGCAATCCACTGAATTAAATTCATCAAATCTATGAAAATAAGTTAAAATGACCGTGCCCATGCTTAACTCGATGTTACGCTGTCAGACTATCTATAGCCAATTAATAAAGTTAAATATTCAGCCTAATTTTTACTTTTATCATATTATACGATAATGTAAATAAATAACTGACATTAAATAAAGTTGTTCAGTGTTAAGTCAAACATATGGTATACTCGTATATACATAAAAAACTGTCATATTGTATTAGTCTTATCAGTTTGTTAATAATAATTCCTAAGATAATTCTGTATAACAAGGCGAGAGATCCAGTTGTTAAAAAAAATTAACAAAATGTTAGATGACATAATAAAGTCAAAGAAAAAATTCCTAACATCTGTTCTTTTCTCAGCGTCCTGAACTCTCTCGATATTCCCTAAAATTATGATTATTTATGTACTGAGAGTTTTGACAATTTAATTTACTAAAACACAAGTGCCTTGTAGACAAACTCTGGCCTATCCTAAATAGTAAGTACTTGGAATTCATTGGTGTTTACAATTTACCGTCAACTAGAGGGCATAGCGGTTGGCTCCCTTTTAGGTCCACTCTTAGCTTATATGTTTATGGGGAAATTAGAAAATCATCAGCTGAAACATGTAATCACTAAACTCTCGTTCCACTGTCGATATATGGGTGGTAATTTTATGTTTTACGGGTTGATCACGGATTGATATCAGTTAGAGAACCATTGAAAACCAAGGAGTACTGGACAGCTGCTGTTTCATCCTAGTTTGGGAATCATCGGCAGTACGCACCCACTGGGATTCAATGGTTCTCTAACTGATATCAATCCGTGATCAACCCGTAAAACATAACTAATCCTTACAAGCCAAACTATAGAAATGGTAATTTTATATTGCATTAGAACGAAACAAATACCGAAGTCCTTCTTGAAACATTCGGTACATATCAACCAAAAACTGAGTTCACAGAAAAAGACAATACTTTATCATTTCTTGATGTCCTATTAACAAGAAGGCAAGATGGCGGACTAAGCGAAGTATTTTCTGGGGAAAATTATGTGTCGGTAAATTTATTCATTTCAGGTCGTTTGTTAATCCTCCATGCAAACGGAATCTATGCTAGAAAAATCTGCGCAACTTACACTCCTAACAATGAAACAAGGAAGACAGATACATAGTTACAAAAGTAGAACGGCTCGGCAAGCCCACCGTCGCCATCTGGAGCACTGTCCAACGTGGTTAGCTAGAGGAGTTATAAAGTCTGTCAGAAGTTTCATACTGGCACATATAGTGGATACGGAGCATAAGACTGAAAAATATTCAGCTTATATAACTTTATACAAGGTGCCACCTGAACTCCTTAGGTTGGCATGTCTTCGGCTGCTAAGCATAGCTGAGGCAGTTACCATAATGATTTTCCAACCCAATCTCGGTGTTCAGAAAAAAATTTGTTCAAACTCACTCCCCCCTTCGGCCTTCGACCCCAACCTAAAATAGTTATCTCTTCAGGTAACACCGAATAACTGTAAATGTTATCCTATTGTATCATTGTATTTGTAATGTCAACTGTATTATTAATATCAATTTGTGCTGTAGTTGTACATTTTATTCTCGGTTTCACAATTCATTATCATTATTATTCTATTATCTAATCGCTATATTACAATAGTTACTTGCCCCTACCTAGACATTCACCGTTGCCTAAACTGCAGAAAACTTTTATTGAATTTATCACTGTTGCTATTATTATGATCATCTTGATTGTTATCCATTAATTCACATCCCTGAATTCTGATCCTAGATTTTATTAACCACATTAATTCAAATTCCTGTGACTAATATCTCATTGTGTAAATGTAAAGCCTAATGAGAATTTACCCAAAATACGTATTTGCTTAAATCATGTTCTATAATTATATCAATCAACAAGAAAGCTTTAAAATACACTCAGCACTTGTAAGTTTACTGCAAAGATTTTATATTTATCTCGCGTTAATTTCCAACTGTCGAGAATATATATTAATATTTCATCAAAAGACATAATTTTAAATGAGTCCCAATAAAAAGTGGATGCTCATCAAAGGCAGAGGTTGGGTAGAGTGCTATATTCCGAATGCACAAATTTGGAATTTTCAGGTCACTATATTATGACCCGAGGGGCTGAATGGTCAACTAGCTTGACCTCATAACCTGAAGGTTCAGGGTTCGATCCTCTGCAACCTCGTCGTTGTGCACTGTTAAAGAATTCCTAAGTAGGACAAAGCAGCTGTCCAGTACTTCCCGACCTTCAATGATCTCTAACTGGCGTTAATTAGTGGTTAAATCTACGCTGGAAAAATGGATACACTATTAAATTTCGAACTAAATCTTTCAATATACCTTGAAGTTATTTGAAGTCTGGTGCACTTTACTTGGATTCTAGTTAAAAAACCTATCATTGTCTGGTTGTGCTTATCGCATCGTTGCTTTCGACAGTCAAAAAACGTAACGCAGTTTTGAATGCTATTATTTTATTTTGCTTAATCACTGATTTGTATACTTCAGGGGCTTAAATTTTATTTGTTTAGATAAGAGAATTATTTAAAAAACAACTGCCAACTCCCAGTGAAAAAGTGTTTTAGACTATGTTATCATAGTTTTGTCGTCAAATTTATTTATTTTTCTACAAAAAACTTGCTGTAGAATTAAAATGAGTAGCGCCTGTATAATGGTTGGGCAACAGCGTTCAACAATCTTACACCTCACAGAAAATGTATTTACTTTCTAACATTTCTTTTCGTTTTGTTGTGCACTGTTGGAAGAGCTGTAGTTAGCTGTCAAAATTATGGAGGAGTTATAACTCACTGCTGCATTGTTTTCATATTTAACTTTGAAAAATAATTACCTTTGGTGATAGTTTTTCTTAATTAAAATGTATACGACATGACTTTAAGGTCTTTCTCTACTTTCTTTCAAATCTTAAGTGTACTATAACTTTCGAAGTCCGTATTTGTTAGTATTACTATCACATTGATGACCTCCCCATAGGTGTGCTGTCATGTTACTTAAATGCTTTGTTCAATTATATGTTCGTTTAAATGATGAGTCCAAGTTTCTTTCCACCAATCAGTTTATTTATCGCTGAGGTGGTATTCTTCCAGTGAAAACATCTGACTTTTCCATTGTTTCAGGAGTACAAACTGAAGGACCATGACAACGCACCCAGTGGGAATATAAATAAACGCACAAATTAACAATTTCCAATCTCCAAGTGTTGGTATGTAGGGATTCGATTGGCTACAAGATTTCATCATAAGCCGACTCTAGTTAAAGAACCATTGGAAAACCTGGGAGTACTGGACAGCTGTTTCGTCCTAGTTTGGGCTCTTCATCAGTACGCATACACCAGGGTTCGAGACCAGAACCTTCTGGATACAAGGCGAGCTCGTAGATCTGGGTCCTGGTTTCGAACCCTGGTGTGTGCGTACTGCTGAAGAACCCCAAGCTAGGACGAAACAGCTGTCCAGTACTACCAGGTTTTCGAATGGTTCTCTAACTAGTGTCAGCTCATGATGAAATCCTTCAAATTTTCAATCTTATTTACAACTTGATTTTAGTGTGAAACATTGCAATTAGTTATTTTGTTATTGTCGTGCGTTGGCAAAAACGTTTTCTCTGTGACATATTTTGTAAGCAATTAAAGTTGGAATACATTTTTACGCACATTTTTCATATTTATTAATTATCACAAGAACCCAAATAACATTTTACATAAAAACTTGGAAGGGATACATTGTGATGTATACTTCATTTGTTTATCACAATCAAAAACGTCAGATACAATAACAACAAAGAATTGTTCAAAGGCAAAGTTTGAACAGACACTTTATTTAAGAACTGAGATTTCAAAAATTTATCAAGACGTCATAGATTAATTGTACTTTTCAGCTGACTTGGAATGTCAAGTATGTAAACAGCCATAAAAAACAGTGCTATTTGCGTTCTAAGGATTATGACATACATATGAATATTACGAAACATACTGCATCCGGAGATTTCTCCATCAATTATGTGATAAAAACGGTGACATCTTAGGCCTTACTAGGATATGCATCTTTCGATCAGACTTAAAAGACTTATATTTCCTAAATGACTGAATGAAGCAGAAATAAGTCGGGAGTAAGAGAATCTTCCACCTAGTTCCTTTAAAATAACCATTAGCGAATTCGGATAAGTTTAGTGACGAAACTCGATTAATTTTCTTGATTCCACGTGCACATATCGATACGCTACTAAAATAAAAATATATTTAGATATTTCTTCTACAAGCTTAGGGAAATTTATAAATATGAGAATAACACTGCAGTTCACATTCGCAATCAGCAACTCTTTAAACCTCTTTCATGATGCATTATTCATATGGGTAAACAGAGCAACTTCATATGGACAAACA